>JANHMN010000004.1:33803696-33835697 GCA_030674055.1 Rhabdomys pumilio
CACACACACACACACACACACACACACACACACACACACACACACACGCCAAAGCTCTGGCTTAAAAATTTTTTAAATAAAATATTTTTCAATTTTTTTTCTTTTTCTTAAGTCTATTGTTAATATAGCAGTTATTTGACATGTGCAGGCCAAGAAAACACAAAACAATTTGGTGAATAAACAGCAACCCAGTATGTAAGCCAAGCCTCTAGATTCTCGAACTACTCTGCAACAGTTCCACTACAGTCCAAGGAATATTTAGATCCTAGGCTAAAGTCTCAAAAGCATTGTGAAAACTTTTAGGAGAGTCTAACTTACACGAGTCATAAATTTAAAACAGAAAAGAATGTATTTAGAGTCCCTCTTACACGCTAAAGTAATATTAATCTCTAGGCAGCTGGGACAAACGGTAGACAGTGCAGTCCCTTAATTCATTAACATTTTTTTAAAATTCTGAGAAAGGAAAGTGCCCAAGCTGTGTCTTCTGTTCCCATGGCAAGCCACTAAGCATACTTTACTTCATTATTATTATTATGTATGTATGCGTGATGTGGTGCACATGTTTGTGCGGGGTGTATGTTCATGTATGATGGTGCCTGTGCACATGTGTCTGTGTATGAGTATGCACGTGTGAATGTAGGCATGAATTCCTGGGTGCTAGATGTCAAACTCGGGTCCTCTGCAAGAGTAGTTAAGTGCTCTTATTAATAAGCTTCTCTCTACTTCCTCCATTGCTTTTTGTTGCTGTTGTGTTGTTTTAGTTTTTGAGGACAGGTTTCTCTGTGTAGCCCTGGCTGTCCTGGAACTCACTTTGTAAACCAGATTGTCTCTAAACTCAGAGATACTCGTGCCTCTGTCTCTAGTGTTGAGATTAAAGGCACCATCACACCTGGCTCTCTGACAAACTTTAATTAGCTATCAAAGGCAAGAAAGTTATGGATAAACCACACAAAGGCTGCTGACATGGCTCAGCTAAGTGAGTAAAGGTACCTGCTGACAACCTGAGTTTGAGCCCTGGAACTAACAAGGTAGAAGGAACCAACCTGCAAGCTGTACTCTGACCTCTACAGAGCCTGTTCTCTTATTCTGGGTATGTGTACATACACAATCACACACACACATGCATACAAAATAATAAAGTGTTTAAAGTTGCTAGGCATAGTGGCATGTACCTTTAATCCCAGCACTCAAGAGACTGAGGCTGTTGGATCTCTCTGAGTTAGACTGAGGTCTGCATAGTGAGTTCTAGGACAGGCAAAATACATAGTGAGACTCTGTTTAAAAGTAGATAGATAGATAGATAGATAGATAGATAGATAGATAGATAGATAGACAGACAGACAGACGGATAGAACAAAACTTTCCTGGGGGACTTGGAGGAGACTGCTGTGTTTTAAAGGATATATTTATTAATTCAGAGAGGAGCTCCTTGAGCCATGGTGAGCACCCAGAAGGCGGAGGACGACTTGCAGTTTTAAAATCAGAAAATATACTATCTGTAATGTATGAAATGTTAATTAAGTAAGATGTTTTCTGACCCTGGATTACTTGTCTTAGGTCTTATTTACAGAGTATCATCTTTTTAAAAGTGTATGTTTATTTTTATTTTATGCAAAAAATGTTTTGCCTGCATGTATGTGTGTGAGTGGCTGGTGTCCTCAAAGGCCAGAAGAGAGCAATGTATCTCCTATGACTAGAAGTGAACAGTTGGGACCTGCCTGCCATACAGGTGCTGGGAACTGAACCAAAAGCAGCCAAGTGCTCTTAACCACTGAACCATCTCTCCAGCACTGAAATAGCACCTTTTGATACTTATGATATAATATAAATTTTGGCAGCAACAGACAATTAAAATAACTCTTACATTTACCAGAAAGAGGCAATGATTGAAAAACATGTATTTTACGGCTGGGACTATAGCTCAGTTAGCAGAGTGTCTATTTAGCTTGTACAAAGCCCTGGGTTCATCCCTTGACATCACCAGATGTGGTACATATGCCTGTAACCGTAGCACCCAGGAAGTGGAGGTGGGAGGGTCACAGATTCAAGGAATCCTTGGATATATCCTGAGTCACATGAGACCTTAAGAGAAAAAGAAGGAAGGAGGAGGAAACGAAGAAGAAAGGAAAAAAGAAAAACATGGATTTTAAGCACTACACAGACTACTTGTTCAGTATGAGTGATTTGTTTGTTTTGTGTTTTTTTTTGTCTTCGAGACAAGATCTCTCTGTAGAGCCCTGTCTGTGCTAACACTAGCGCTATAGGCCAGGCTAGTCTCAGACTAAGACATCCTCCTGCCTCTGCTTTCCAAGCACTAAAAACAAACATGCCAAACCTGACAGTGAAGTGTGAGTTATTTTAAGCTGGTAAAAACTTGGATTTTCTTCTTACTGCTGGAGATGGAACCCAGAGTCTCGAACATGCTAGGTAAGCATTCTTCACTGAGCCTGTGCCCAGGCAGAATATGGACTTTTTTATAAAATGAAAATTGGTAATACTCCATCTCTCATATAATAATTCAGGTAGTCTCACTGCTTCTCAACTAAAGGCATGTGAAAATCTCCTGAGGGAGGCTGGATCTCCTTGTCAAGGAGGTTGGGGGTGTGGGGTAGGCAATCCTGGCATTTTAGTGGGCAGGAGCCAAAGAAACTGAATGTCCTGCAATGCAGAGCACAGTCCTGCACAACAAAGACTTGTCCTCCCTGGAATGCCAGCAGCGCCCAGCTGAGATGCCTGCACTGGAAAAGCTTCATTGCTTTTGTCCTGAAACAGGAAATGGCCTTTAGTGGTCTTTCAAAAATGCCAAAATTATGTGGCTTACAAGGAAACAAACACATTTCTTGTTTGGCTTTTAAGACAGTCTAGTTATATAGCCCTGGATGACCTAGAACTTGCTACACGGACCAGCCTGGCCTTAAACTCAGAGATCCTCCTGCCTCTGCCACCCAGGCAGGGATTAAAGGCCTGCACCTGGTCAAACATTTTTTTGTACCTCTGTTACAAAGTGGACTTTTAGACAGAAGAAAGGAGAGGAGAGTTGAGGGGGAAGAGGAAGGTGGAAGAAGAAAGGGAAGAGGGAAAAGGGAGGAAGGAGAGAGGGAAATTCTAACCCAGCCTCTTTTGTAAAGTTAATTTCATTTACATTGAGATTGGAGAGGCTGGAAAGATGGCTCAGCAGTTAGGAGTCCCAGCACCCACATTTTGGTTCCTAACCTTTGGCATGTAACTCCAGTCCCTGGGGATATGACATTCTCCTTGGATCTCCTCAGACACTGCATGCACATGGTGCTCAGACATACATGCAGGTAAAACACCCCAAAACCACAAAATAAACTTTCTTTTATCTTTTCTTTTTTCTTTTTTCCTTTGATTTTTTTTCAAGAAAAGGTTTTTTTCCTGTGTAGTCCTGGCTGTCCTGGAACTAGCTCTGTAGACCAGACTGGCCTCAAACTCACAGAGATCCATCTACCTCGGAAACTCCCACCCTGCGAGTGATGGCCTTAAAGGTGGACACTGTCACCACCCAGCCTTAAAAACTTTTTAAAAGAAACAGAGTAGGTAGAATTAGAAGTTTTAGGCTGGTGACAGCTCAGTGGATAAAGGCGCCTGCCACCAGAGTTCCATCCCCAAGACACACGTGGTAGAAGGAGAGGACTGACTAGGAAGTTACCCATAGCCTCTACCTAAACAGATAACAAGTGTGTGCACAGCACACACTAAATAAATACATAGAATTTGTTTGGTTTTGTTTTTGTTTTTCAAGACAGGGTTTCTCTATATAGCCCTGGCTGTCCTGGAACTCACTCTGTAGACCAGGCTAGCCTTGAACTCAGAAATCCACCTGCCTCTGCCTCCCAAATGCTGGGATTAAAGGCGTGCGCCACCACCGCTGGCTACAAACCATATCTTGCCAGCAACCTCTAAAGGCAGGAGTTCTTAACCTGTAGGTTGAGATTCCCTTAAGGGTCTCATATCAGATATTTACTTTATGACTCATAACAGTAGCAAAATTATAATTATGAAGTAGCAACAAAAATAATGTTATGGTTGGGGTCACCACTGGGGAACTATATTAAAGGGTCGCAGTGTTATTTAGCAAGGTTGAGAACCACTGCTCTAAGGCTTTTAACGACTTCAGTCACTTAATTATTATAAAACAAAAACTACCATTGATTGTAACAGACTCCTTTTGGTTGTTCAACTGTTGTGTGTTTGCCTGTTTGTTTATCCTAGAGTTTGGTTCATATGGAGGTTTGTTTATTGTTGTTGCCTCCTCCTCAACCCCCCAAAACAGATTTTCTAAGGAATGGATGACAAACTAGCAGGGGAAAAAATGCCAATTCATTGCCATTCCTTCTAAACACACAGTGTTTGTTTCTTTTTCTTTCTTTTTGAGACATGGAAGGCCAGGCTGATCTCCGATTCCCTAAGTAGCTAAAGATGATCCTAAATTTCTGATACTCCTGACTCTACTTCCCAGATAGGAGCCAACACTCCCAGTTTTATGCCCTGCTGGGGTTTTGTGCTTGGCAGGCAAGTACTCTACCAACTGTGCTATGTCCCCATACCCACAGATGTGCCAGCATCACAAAACAAGGCAAACAACACCCTACAATAGCGAAGGTACAAATAAAACCCTACAATAGACTGAAGCACTATCAACTGATAACAAGATAGCACACTGTCAGGCCAGTAATGAGAATCTTCTATGTATACATACACACACAAACACGCACGCACGCACGCACGCACGCACACCCCCAAAAACAAACAAAAAGTGGTGAGGAAGACTCTCAAAATGAGGAAAATAGCAAATTTTACAACCAAGACAATAAAGAATAGAAAAAGAATACAAATATAATATGCTGATGTCCTAATTATTTTGTTTTTTTCTAAAATCATAAGAACTCTTTAACTGATCTAAAAATAGAATAAGAATTTGTTCTGTGTGATATGTAGTCATTCATTTTCCAGTATAGGAACACTGACAAGCATATTAGCTGCGTTTCAAGACCAAACAAACACATGGCAAATCTATATGACTGGTCAGCTCAGCAGTTATCCTTTCCATGGACCAACACAGCAAATACAGACACATTTCAGGATGGCTGCATAATTAAAACTAAAAGCAATACTGCTGAGTTTGACACCCTGCTGTGAAATAATAAATTACAATTGCCATTCAAACCAAAGGCATTCTAGCATAAAACTGACATCCCCTACTTAGCTGCAAACATCACAATGGCATCTACTAGTGCCAGACAGATCGAAAGATAGTTCTTAAAAGAGTGTTGGTTCTTTTGAGTAACTACCATATTTGCTATGAAACTAGATCCACCAGGCTCAGGCCAGGCAGTGGGCCACAACATAAAATAGAAATTTAGGCTGAGAGTTACAAAGGCATTTGGAGGTAAATTAGTTCGAATGTCTTAACCATTTACAGGAATCTCTGTAGTTTTTGTTTAGTTTATTAGTTTGTTGTTTTATTGAGATAAAGTTTCACACTAACTAGTCCAGGCTGGCCTGGAACATATAATAACTCTCCTGCCTCATCCTCCTGAGTTTACTACTCCTGAGATTACTGGTATAAATCACCATATCTGGCTAGGACTTCCTTCTATGAACTGCCCACGTGAGATCATGGAGATGGCTCAGCAGGTAAAAGTGCTTGTGGAGCAGACTTGACAACCTGAGTTCAATCTCTGGTACCCACAGTAAAGGAAAGAGCTGACTCCTGGAAGTTGTCCTTTGACATCCTCATATGCGCTAAAACCACCCATACAGAATAAATGAAGAAATGTGATTTAAAAAAATTAAGCTATGTGACCAAACGATGACAACAAACTTCTGATCCTCCTCGGTAACAGGATTCCTGGCCTGCACCACTGTAGCAGTTTTATACAGTCATCCAGAACTCATGCATCCTAGGCAAGCACTCTAGCAAGCAAGCTACATCCCCTGTCCAGATGTTCAGATTCTTAGATTTTTTTCTTTCCAATAAAAGAAAAACATGGCTTTGTAGTATATATTACTTTATTTGAATACATGTGACATTCTCTTCAGTGTGTTCTTGGTGTCTTTCACATGGAAGCAACTAAAATGTGAAGTGCTCTCTGACCTTTCAATCTCCTTTGTCTGTGCTTTGATATGATACTGTCCAGCACAAATCCTTATTACAGTTATCTTACTGTACATTAATTGTTGCTTATCTGTTTTCTTCTGGACTATGAGCTCCATAAGGACTTGGACTTGAACGTGCTCACTTTCAAATGAGTTATGGTATATGAATTTTAGTATTGGATATAAGTCAAAATGTATAGCTGGGGGAAAGGTAAAATTTAGACATTGAGATTCAAATTTTAGGGAAGGGTTTTTTTATTTTGGATTTAGTTTGGCTTTTTGTTGTCAAGTGTCTGAAATGTGTTCTGGTGCATGTGCATATGTGCACGTCCACTTTGTGTTCTGAAGACAGAATCTGACTGGATCTTGCTGATTATACTAGACTGACTGGCCAGTGAGCCTCAGGACTATCCTCTCTGTCTCCCTAACATTGGGATTACAGATACATGCCATTACATCATTGTTTTCTATATGAGATTTGGAGATTAAACTTGGGTCAAATCTTCATGCCTGTACCATAAGCACTTTATCAACTGAGCTATCTTATCTTATGAAGATTCAAACTCTATACTAGAAAAATATTCATTCTTTCTTTTTCTTTTTTCTTTTCTTTTCTTTGAGACAGGGTTTCACTGTGTAGCCCTAGCTATACTGAACTTACTCTTTAGTTCAGGCTGGCTCAAACTTGGAGATCCTCCTGCCTCTGCCTGAAAGTACTGGGTGGGATTAAAAGTATGCGGCACTGCCGGGTGTGGTGGCGCACGCCTTTAATCCCAGCACTTGGGAGGCAGAGGCAGGCGGATTTCTGAGTTGAGGCCAGCCTGGTCTACAGAGTGAGTTCCAGAAAACCAGAGCTACACAGAGAAACCCTGTCTCGAAAAACCAAAAAAAAAAAAAAAAAAGTATACGGCACCATGGCTGGCATATATTTATTCTTTCATTTGCTTAATCAACAAATTATTTATTTAGCATCTCCTAGAGGCCATACATATAACATGCTAAGCCTTTGAGAGACAAGCACACAAGAGGATATATACAGGTTCAAAACAACTATTAACTTAGTGAATCTTGGGCAGTGTGATAGTTTAAATAAGAATGGCTTCTACAGGGTTAGAGAGATGGCTCAACAGAGGTTCAGATGGCTCAGAGCACTGGCTGCTCTTCCAGAGGTCCTGAGTTTAATTCCCAGCAACCACGTGGTAGGATCGGAAGCCCTTTTTTAGCATGCAGGTGTACATGCAGATAGAACACTCATATGCATAAAATAGATAAATCTAAAAAATAAAAAGAAAAAGAATGGCCCCTACAGACCCATATATTTGAATGCTTAGTCACCAGGGAGTTTGGAAAAAACAGGATGAGTGGGTGGGGCCTTACTGAAGTAGGTATGGCCTTGTGAGAGGAAATTTGTCACTGGAGGTAGGCTTTGAGGTTTCATAAACCCACGTCAGGCCCAGTTGTTTGCTCTCATTCTCTCTGTGTGTGATTTAGCAGCTAATGCTAATTTTCAGGTCCTTTATATTTTGTTAACCCAGAACCCAGGATAATGGGTGTCAGGACAATGGACTAAACCTCTGAAACTATAAGCAAGCCCCTAATTAAATGCACATACCTTTAATCCCAACACTCAAGAGGCAGTAGCAGGTGAATCTCTGAGATCAAGGCTAGCTTGGTCTACAGATCTCCTGGGCAGCCAGGGCTACACAGAAAGACCTTGTCTTGAAAACAGAAAATCAGATCAGGTGGTGGTGGCGCACGCCTTTTAATCTCAGCACTTGGGAGGCAGAGGCAGACAGATTTCTGAGTTCGAGGCCAGCCTGGTCTACAGAGTGAGTTCCAGGACAGCCAGGACTACATAGAGAAACCCTGTCTTGAAAAACACAAAACAAAACAAACAAACAAAAAAAAAAGAAAGAAAGAAAGAAAAGAAAACAGAAAATCAGTTTTCTCTTATCAGAGTTGCCTTGGTCATGGTATCTCTTCACCTGAACAGAACACGAAACAGGCAGACTATGAGAAACTTATATCTTCTGAAATCTTCTCTATTTCCCAATTCCTTTTTCATTCCCAACTTTTTTGAGACTGTCTTGCTATGTACTCTAGGCTATCTTTAAACTGAAGATCCTTAAGACCCTGTACTGAGATCACAGCACAGGCCACTAAAGCAGCTTCCCAGTGTTCTCATTTTCCTTTGGTTTTGATATTTTCTAATTCATTAGTGAAAGTACATTCCTTTGATAATCACAATTTTTCTGAGGGTTTTTTTTTTTTTTTTTTTTTTTTTTTTTTTTTTTTTTTTTTTTTGGTTTTTCGAGACAGGGTTTCTCTGTGTAGTTCTGGCTGTCCTGGAACTCACTCTGTAGACCAGGCTGGCCTCGAACTCAGAAATCCACCTGTCTCTGCCTCCCAAGTGCTGGGATTAAAGGCATGTGCCACCACCGCCCGGCATGAGTTTCTAAAAGTTATAATTTGTGCCAATCAACAGGAACTGTATTCAGAATAAACAAAATATACATTTATGAACCTTAGCTAATGTGAGAGTAAAAATTCAAAACCTTTAATCACATTCTAATACAAAAAAAAAAAAAACCAACAAAACTAAAACATGGGGGGGGAAAAAAAAGTCCAGTCACCTGAAGATCGTTATAGGAAATGGTCTCAGTGCAAGGATCACTACTGGAAGGGACAGCCCAAAATGATGCTAGTTAGCAAGATGAATAAAGAAGCAGAATAAAGAAAGGCATCTATTAACCATACATTAATAGAAATAGCAGAAGAAAAATACTTCAAATGATCTTAGAAGGGCTGGAGAAGGAGATCAGAGGTTAAGAGCACTTCATGCTCTTCCAGAGAACCCTGAGTTCAGAACTCATAACTCAAGTCAGGTGATTCGCAATCACCTTCAGTTCCAACTCCAGGGGAGCTAACACTCTCTTCTGATCTCCTTGAGCACCTGAACACATGTGGCATAAGTGCACACACACACACACAGGTCTTTTTAGATTACTTTTTGTATATTGGTGTTTTGCCTGTACATTTTGTCTGTATAGCACATGTACATAGTGCCCACCAAAGTCAGAAGAGAGCATCAGATGCCTACAACTAGAGTTACAGATGGTTGTGAGGCTGTCACATGGATCTGAGTATTGAATCTGGGTTCTCTGCAAGAGCAGCCAATGATTTTAAACACTGGCTCATCTCTCCAGTCCCCATGCACATAATTTTTTTAATGTCTTTTTAAAAGTTGCTAAGAACTAAATTAATTGAATGTGGCTGGAGAGATCAACCGAAGGCACACTGTACAAGTAATTAAAGAATAAGAACCAGACACATTGTGGCTAATGACCTAGTGGCTGAATCATTCCAAAAGGCCGAGCTCTGGTACTTGACAATTAAGAAGGGGTGTGTTGTTCTATAGATTTATTTCTGAGAGTACAACTTTCCTGAAATTAGAAATTCATTCCTAAAGTTCTTTTTGATATGATATGATACAGTTTTCAGTAATGATGTATACATTGTATTGCTTTTACTCTTTAAATGTGTTATTTTCATAAATATCTAATAAATGGAATAAATTAAATATATTAGAAAATATGCGAAGTTATCAAGAATATCACAGTGAATTCATTGTGAAAATCATTTTGAAAAAAGAGCCCATGCAAACTGTCCTAGGAAAACATTAGCAATAAAATCATCCTAATTATTTCTTCTTTTTCTTCTTCCTCTTTTCTTCTTCTTCCTCTTCTTCCTTTTCCTCTTCTTCCTCTTCCTCCTCCTCCTCCTGTTTGTTTTGGTTTTTGAGGGAATTTCTCTCCAGAGTCCTGGCTGTCTTGAAACTCACTATAATACCAGGTTGGCCTCAAATTCACAGAGATCCACCTGCCTCTGCCTCCCAAGTGCTCAGTAAAGGCCTGTAAACTTTTCAATCAGGCCCAGCTCCTAATTTTCTATATTGTTCAAAATTATATTATCATATTCTATTTACTAAAGAGGAAGACATAAGAGCCTCTGTACAACTTGTTCAGAAGATAAATTAATAAATAACACTATATTTCATCTGTCTAATGATTTACAGTTTAACAAAGCACTTTGACCTTTATGACAATTCTATGTCCTTGTTCCAGCTGGATAGATTCAAACAGCAAGGACTGAAATGCAGAAAGCCTGTCTTTTTATATTTCAAAATCCAAAAGCCATAAAAGAAGATTGAAAAGTTTATCAGCACAAAAATCTAGAACTTCTATAAGGGAATGAAAGTAAAGACGTCAGAAAGGCAAATATCAAAATGGGCCTGAGGGCCTTGAGAACAGAGCAGACACTTGGCATGCAGGAGCCCCTGGGTTCAATACCCTGCCTCCAAGGAAGGGATAAGAAAAATTCTTGTAAAACATACCACAGACCTTTAACTTTTTATAGAGTCCAAGAAATCAGAATAGAGAACCCTGACTCAGCAGAAAAGTGATGACTCTAACATAAAAGATGCTTCATCTCAGCATAATTAAAAGAAAACAACTGAACCACTCCGAGTTATCTATCACTTGGTTCTATCTATCCCATTGGCAATGATCCAAGATTGATAACAGGAGGCATAATAGTAAAAACATTGACCCTCCAGTCACAGTGCTTACAGGCATCTCTGCAGCTTGGAGGCCATGAATCAGGTAGTACCAGTGCCCACCTCAAATTGTTTTTACTAAGATTAAATGAGATAATACATACAAGCCTCCTAGAATGGTATTCATTGTACAAAACACTATTTAAACATTAGCTATGACACAGGCAATGTTAGTTGAATAAACAGGCAACGCAGACGGGAAAATACCTGAGGAAGGAAACTAATCAGTTCCTGGTAATAAATGTATATCGACCTTAAAATTCTGGTTTTGTACATTTATCCTGCAAATTCCCTTGCACACATATCAAAATGACATGTTCAAGGTCTACACTGCAGCACTGCTTGGAACATTAAAAGGCTAAAGGAATGTGCATAACAGGGAACAGGTTATAATACACAGATTCACTAGCTTCTCCATGTTTCTTTAAACGTTTTCTTCTGTTACATTTCATTTATCTATGTATAGAGAGGCCAGAGGACAACCTGTGGGAATCTGTTCTCTCCTTCCTCCATGTGGGTCCCAGGGATCAAGTGTGAGACTCTGAATGAGAACATCTACCCACTGAGCCAGACCATCAGCCCATTTTGTTGTTGCTTTTGTCTTGGTTTTTGAAACAGGGTTTCATGTAGCCTACCTACACTGGCCTCCCTTTGCTATGTGTAACCTTCCCTCCTCAGATGCTGTGATAGCCCCAAATGG
This sequence comes from Rhabdomys pumilio, assembly GCA_030674055.1. Taxonomy (NCBI): domain Eukaryota; kingdom Metazoa; phylum Chordata; class Mammalia; order Rodentia; family Muridae; genus Rhabdomys; species Rhabdomys pumilio. Next base: position 33,815,132 of record JANHMN010000004.1, read on the forward strand.
TAACACACACACATATACACACACCAGCCTGTGAAAAATCTTTGTTAAATTCTGAACAGTCCTAGGCCAAGTACAGAGAAGGCCTGTGGGACTACTTCAGCAGGGACCAGGGCTGATATTTATGGAGGCCTGCTCTATTCCATCAAAAAGCATCGATTCCTTCCTCCCTCCTGAAGCCATCCTCCTCCATTCAAAGTCAACAGCAACCTAAAAAGCTTACTAGGTGTTTTCAGATTTCCCTGGGAGCCCAGAGGTGACCCCCTTGTTCTCTAACATCCGTTCTGTACAACTTAATTCAGCCAATAATCTATGGTCCCTGAGGCAGGGTGACATAACACACCTATAAACCCCAAAGCTCTACGAAGACATCTCAGAGTTGAAAAAGATTTTTTGGGTAGGGAGGGTGTTTGTTTTGTTTTTGAGATAGGGTTTTTCTTTATGTAGTCCAGGCTATCCCAGAGCTTGATATGTAGTCCAGGCTAAACTTAAACTCATAGAGATCTACTTGCCACTGCCTAGTGAATACTAGGAATGCCAGAATGCATGGTCATACCCATCTACACCCAAAAGAATTTCCTAGGAGACCATGTAGGTGTTTAAGCTACTTTCTTTTCTTTTCTTTCTTTTTTTTTTTTTTTACAAATGAGGAAGCTCTCAGAGTACTAATCTGAAAAGCTCTCCAGGATACACTAAAATGAAAGACACGCCCAGTGAGTGGAGCCCAGAACTGTGAGAAACCATCAGCTTCTTCATGGAAAATAAAAAAACAGATTACATACTCATGTTTGGAAGTATTTACCTAAACAAAGTCTAAAAGAATGCAAAGGCAGCTGGGTAGTGGTGGTCTGTCCTGTATGCCAGAGAAGTCAGAAGTTGAAGGTTGTCCTCAAAACTCCATTCTCCATAAATAAAAACGGGGTAAGGTGAGTAGGACACTTGACTAGCTTAAGAGTCTGGATTCAGCCGGGTGGTGGTGGCGCATGCCTTTAATCCCAGTACTTAATCCTTTAATCCCAGACAGAGGCAGGCAGATTTCTGAGTTCGAGGCCAGCCTGGTCTACAGAGTTCCAGGACAGCCAGGACTACACAGAGAAACCCTGTCTCAAAAAAACAAAACAAAACAAAACAAAACAAAACAAAACAAAACAAAAAGAATCTGGGTTCATCTTCAGTTCTGAGCAACCAAAGAGTTTTTAAATAAATGGTTGGAAGGCATGAAGAAGGGAGCGGGGAACTGGATAGACACAGTAGTTGTGAGACTGTGACTGTTTATACAAAATCAAAATATGTAAATATTTAAAATCCTATGTTATACATAAATGGTTTTATATTTAGCCACTTGAATATATTATATTTTCACTTGAATATAATATATTATATTTTCACTTGAATATATTATATTTTCAAGTAATATATATATTAAGGAAAAGTGAAGAAAGCTCCCAAGAGTGGAACTAATTCTAACAGAAATACACTTTTTTTTTTTGAGGCAGAATCTGACTATGCAGAACAGGATGCTAACCCAAAGCACGTGATCCCTCTTGCTTCAGTCTCCTGAATGCCAGGATTACAGGAGCGCACCACAGCACCCAGCTTCAAACATTAAATTGAAAAAACAAAACAGTAAGGCTTACAGAAGATAAGTATTTTACCTATAACCATATAGTTAATAACACAATCTCAGTTTTGATTTACCATGTAGATTTCCAATATTTTCCCCTTTTCACACTGCCTTTATAAAATATCAGAGGGCCAGAAAAATGGGTGAAAGTACCTGCCACCACACTTGATGAACTGAGTTCAATTTCCACAGGACAGGAGGTCAGAATCAATTTCTCCAAGTTGTCCTCTACTTACACACATACACATACACAAATAGTAAAAAAATAAAATGTCAAGAATGGATACGTGACACATTACAAGTATGTTAACAACCAGCCCTCTAAACACTCAGCAAAAATAATCCTACTGAGACCACACTGAAGTCATCTTCATTTGATGACTCAGAAAATAGCATAATACCCATTGTTAGTCCAAAACATTCACCATCACCCACACAAACAATGTACTAATTAGGCTCCACTTACCAGAAAGAGAAAAGACTCCCATAAAAGTCCTAATCCAAGATTTCAAACTCTAATAAAACATTCATATTTCAGAACAAAATTAAATGTGTGACATTAACAATGTATTTATAACCACTTTAATATAGGAGGAAAAACATTTTTTAAATATGAGTCCCCTTTCTATTGTAAATACAGCAGGGAACAATTTTCCTCCTATAATTAACTGACACAGTAAGTAGAAAGCAGCACTGCAGTGTCTGAGAGGGTACATTATTAGCCTCCCAGCATGTACATGTCTAAACCAGAAGTAAGACCTTCATATGCCAGATCACACAGGATAGAGTTTGAGGAGCCATCCCAGACATTTATCTCTATAAAAGAGTAACATCTCGTGCACTGAAATCACCCAGATGTCTGAGAGCCTCCCTGTTAATTTAGACACAAACATCTGTACCACTGAGTCCTAGTTTCTAACATGAGTCCCTCCTCGTTGATGACAGGCCCCACCTATAATATCTCCTGTGTTCCATCTCCTGCTGTCATATTGGGTAATTATGACATCCATACAGATGACATAGGTAACATGGCCCTTAACACTGTTGAACTATTTTAATAACCTATAGCTCCACTTCCCTTCAACAGCACCGAGACAATTACACTTTTTTTTTCTTCCTTGGCCTTGAAAGAACGCTGAATTTTCCAATCATATATTCTTACAAAATCCAGTCTTCAATCACAATTCTGGTTATCTCCTCATTCTCCAAGTACATTAGCCTTCTTACAGATTTTACTTTTTTAAATTTTTATTTATTTTATATACATAAGTGTCTTGTCTATATGTCTGTCTGTATATTGTGTGAATGCATTGCCCAAGGAAGCCAGAACAGGGCGTTGGCTCCCCCAGAACTGTAGTTACATATAGTTGTATGTAGTCACTGGGAACTGAATCCGTGTCCCCTGGAAGAATGGCCAGTGATCTTAAAAGCTAAGCCACCTTTTCAACCCCAGATTTCACTTCTTATAACTTCTAAATCAGACTGTGCAGTCAATCATAGATCCAGGCGATCATTAGCAGTGGGTAAATTAGCAGTGTGTAAAGTGGGTCCCCGTTTTATATTTCTGCTTTGCAAATTCCAGTTTTGGATCAACCCAATCTTTGGGTTTTTTTGTTTTTTTTTGTCTTCCTATTCTTAGGGTGTTGAAGAAAATGTAGAATCTGGTGGTGTCACAGCCTTCTAATTCCAACAGAGGCAGGTGGATCTGAATTCAAGAAGAAAAAAAGAACTGAATTCAAGAAGAAAGCAAAGAAGGAAGGAAGGAAAGAAAAGAAAAGATCCTTTATCTTTGGTGCTGGAGATGGCTCAGTGGTTTAAAGCACTTGTTGTTCTAGAGAACCTGGGTTCTATTCCTAGCACCCACGTGGCAGCCACAACAATCACTGTCCCAGTTCCAGGGGTCTAACACCCATTTCTGACCTCTGAGGGCACCATCACACATGTGCTGCACACACTTACACACAGGCACACACTTACACACTATACAGCATGATCTACATAGTGAGTTCCAAGTCAGTCAGGGCTACACAGAGAGATTCTGAAACCAAACCAACAGAAAAAAAAACACTCATCACATAAAATAAAAATAAATCTAAAAAAAAAAAAAAAAAAAAACCTTGCTATTTCCCACTGATGATTCCTATAATGCTCATGTCAGAAACTTACCTCACCACAGTTCCATCAACCTCCAGAGAAATCTGATTTATCTACAGATAACTGATCACAATAAAAAATAAGGCCAGTCTAGTGTGGTAACACATAATTCCAGGCTGGCCTATGCTACACAGCCCTAACCCAAGCAAGCAAACAAGTAGAAAAAGAAAGAAGAAAGACGTGTTGCTCACTGCTGCCTTCCACTTACAACCAAATCCATGAGCTGACCACTGTATTACCCACCAGACTGTCAAAACTGCCTTTGAAACAAAGCAAGTCATTTCCTAACCACCGGGCTTCCTGGCTTCCTACTCCTCTCTGCTTGACCTCTGTAGCACCTGGGTCCCCCTCCCTTCTGGAGACTGTCTTCCTCTGGCTTCTGTAAGACTGCCATTGTATCTATCGCTTCAGTGTCTGGATTCTCAGCAGTGCTGCTTCTGTCCACAGCCCAATTCTAAGCTTCCTGGAGTACTACCAGGAGGTACTAAGGTTTCAAGTATTCCTATAGAATTCCAATTTATGTCTCTAGAGCCTCACTTTCTCAGTTTTATGACCAGTTTTCCACCTCTATTTGAAAAACTCGGATTTAACTTGTCCACAACACAATTTATCATTCTTCAAAACTGCTTCTTTACATTGTTTCCATTAACACCACCAACCAATACCATAAACCAATGAGAAAGCCCTTACTTAGAAAAGCAGAAAACAAACAAACAAAATCTCTAAATTCTATTTTGAAAATTCTTGGAATTTCACTTTCCTACAACTATTCCAGTCCATTCATCCTCTCTCAGGCACAGAAGCACAATAATCTCCTGCCTACCTGGGCCTTCTGCCCTCCGGTTTTACTTTCAATCTTTCTTTCACATTTTCCAGAGATAATCCGCATCAAGCGGCTGCTTACAACCTTCAATGGCTCCATGTGCCTACAAATAAAGTCCAAATTCTTTAACAAGTTTTTCACAGAGGTATAAATTGAAGTTTTTCAATTCAACTAATCTGGATTTTATTACCAGCTAAATCCGAATCGTAGTTTAGATAAGAGTCTTCAAAAAGAAGTGTAAAAAAGTAAATGAATAAAAAGGAAAGAGAAGTCTTTTAGGATAGGAATCAGAGTGGTTAGGAGAGATGAGCACGTTTCAGAGGGAATCCAGATCTCAGAGGGAGAGGGGGCCACTGAGACCAGTGAGACGCAGTAGGGGAGCGGGACGTGAAGGATTCCACAACTTGACAAGTGAGGAAGGTCAGACACAACCTCAACGCAATGGTAACTTCCGATGGGTTCTCGGCCTCTGAGGCAAGGTGGGGACTGTCCCGGGACCCTGAGGGAAGTGAGAAGGAAAGGAAAGGGGGAGAGGGGCGAGAGACAGTCCCCTGCCTTTTTGAGGCACCGGATTGTCTAGTGCTCAGCGACCCACGAGCCAAGGCTGTGCGCGCGGCAGGGATGCCGAGCCTTGGTCCTCAGACACTCTCCCGACGTTACCTGAGGCACGACTGAGCCGCGGAGAGGGCGTCTGCGCCGGCCGGAGGGCAAGGGAGGCAGCGGCCCAGAGAGAGCATAGCAGCTCCCGGCCGTGGCTGTTTAGCCTGCGGAGGAGGTGGGGGTCCGTCGCGCAGAAGCCGGCGATTGCTTAGGGCCAGCGGCGGCGCAGGAGCGGGAGGCTACTGCCATGGCCTTGCGGTCTGGGCTGCTTCCCCCGCCTGCTCGGCGGGGCCCGGAGGCGGATCACCGCTGGGACTGAGAGGGCAGCTGGAAACTCTCGGCTCCCCTCCGGTGAGTGTCTGAAACGCCTGGGGGCAGGGAACTGGGGGGCGGGGTCCGTGAGCCCCGCCCCTCCTCGGGCCTCCCTCAGAGCAGCCAATCAATCGTCAATCTTTGACAAACGAGCTAGTAGAGTTGCCCAATTAACGTTAGGAGTGCCACGTGGTACGAGGGTGGGCACAATGGGCGTACAGAAAAGCCAATCAGCAACGCTCGGCGCCAACTCTTAGAAGATGAAGAGAACCAATAGGAGGACAGTGAAGGTAAAAACAGAAGGGACAGTGTGTTGAAAAAGCGGAACCGGAGAGAAGTGAATTCACCTTGGGGAAAACCTAAAGAGTCTCAGAGGGCGGGACACAAGAGGGACTAATCAAAACCCCCCAAACAGAAGCGATTGGTAAATTAATTAAACAAGCCAATTAAACAAGCTCTAGACTGGCGCTGCTTTTGAATAAGGTGTTCTGCAGGATCGAATGCAGAATTCTGCAGGATCGCAGTATACTAACAAGCTAAAATTAGCACATTATTCCAAGCGACTTGAGAAAGAGCAATAAGTATAACTTAATAGAAATGCCAAAGGAAGAGATTGAATTCAAGGAAGGCTTAGAGGATTTATATCACCAGGTAAATTGAAAGGGAGAATTATGAAAGATCTTCGAGGGAAATGAGAATTCTATCCAACTGCTCATCAGGTACAGATTTCCTTACACTTTCCATACCCACGGATCTCAAGGGTTCATAATCTTATAGCTGAGCAGACTGCAACAGAAGAATAAAAGCGGATAGATACAGTGCGATATAAGCCTTACCCCCAAAGGTTTAGGGGCCTCCCTTCAGAAATCAGTATGTGGGACATAAATAATTAAAATAAGACTAGGGGCAGAAAGCAATGGGAGAGCATGTGCCATGTGGTCCAGGGTTCAATCCCCAGAACTGACAATAACACCAACGGAATGAAGGTGGTCCTGCTGGCAACTGAGTTTAAGAAAATGTATAGTAGGAAATAAAATTGGAAGAGGCTGAACGTGAGTGGAGTTTAAATAATAAAATTATCTTTTTGTTTTAAATGCTGTGTGATTTGTCCTTGAACAGAAGCATAACCTAAACTAGGAATTGTTTGAGGAAGAGTTAACTGGTAGCTCACAGAATCTATGAAGGGTGGTACTCCAGCCCAGTTCTCTTGGCCTGTTCAGAATCATTCTGACATAAATTATGTGCTGCCACCTGGTGGCAGTAGGCGCTGTTCCACCGTTGTCCTTTAACATTTCTGTTGAAAGATTTGACACCCTTCCAAGTGTGTCTCCCATAGAGCTTGATACAAACAGTTGATAAATACTATTGGTAGCAATCAGAGTTAAACAACACCATCATTCCAGATAAATTATCTGCCCAGTGAAAGACAAAGAGAGGCTTGGTGGAAAGGCTTGTGTTAAAAGTGGGTATAAATAACAAAATTTTTTAAAATCTGGGGCTGAAGATGCTGTCCATTTGGCAGTGTTAGTACACGTGACGCCCAGATGTGGTGGCACATTCCTTTCAACCCACCATTCAAACAGTAGAGGCAGGATATCAGGAGTTCAAGGTCATCCTCAGCTAGATATGGAGTCAAGGCCAGCCTGGGATACTTGATACCTGGCCTCAAAATAAAAAATATTAAATAGAGGAAGGAGGGGAAATAACACAGTGGGTACAAGTAGTTGCCATGCAAACACGAGGGAGAATCTGTAATCCCAGCACTCCTGGGAGATGGGAGGCAAAGACCAACAGCAAAGTTGTCTCCTAATCCCAATATGTATGCTGTAGCATGAATGCACACACACACACACACACACACACACACACACAGAGTCATGTACACAAACAAGCCAGGTATGGTAGTACATTCCTATAATTCCAGCACCTGGAGAGTGGCAACAGGAACAACAAGACCATCTTTGGCTATATAAAGAATTTAAAGCCAGCCTGGACAACACAGGATTCTGTCATATATACACCAAAATAAATAAAGCTGGATCTGAAGCTCAGTATGATATCACTGTATCACTTGTAATCCTGGCAATCAGGAGACTCAGGCAGCATTGAAACAAGTTTGAAGCCAGTCTGAACTACACAGAGTTTTGAGCCGGCCTAAGCTACAGAATCCCTATCTCAATAAATATGTAACACATAAAAAATAAAAACAAGACTGAAGAGACGACTCAGCAATTAAGAGCACTGACTGCTTTTGCAGAGGATCCTGAATTTCCAACATATATGTGTGTGTGTGTGTGTGTGTGTGTGTGTTAATTCTAGTTAACTCCAGTTCTAGAGGATCCAATGCTCTCATCTGGCCTCAGCAGGCACCAGACAAGCACATTGGTACAGACATACATGCTGGCAAAACACCCACTCACATGAAATAACAATAAATAAACAATAAACAAAAGCAAAAAACCCTCTCCTCCCCTTCCCTCTCTCTCTGACAAAGTGCTGGCTGGTCTTCAACTCAGAGATGCACCTGCTTCTGTTTCCCTTCCCAAGAACTGGGATTAAAGATGCGCACTATCACACCCACTGAGAGACCCCACCTCTGGCCACCACATACGAACGCTCAGCATGATCAGGTGCAAGTGCACACATGAGCTCACACACACATGCACACACATGCACACACATGCACATGAGCTCACACACATGCACACATGCAGATGAGCTTGCACACACATGCACACACACACACATGAGCTCACACACACATGCACACACACACATGAGCTCACACACATGCACATGAGCTTGCACACACACATGCACATGAGCTCACACAAAAACGCACACATGCAAATGAGCTCACACACACATGCACACATGCACACACATGCACATGAGCTTGCACACACACACACATGAGCTCACACACAAACACGCACATACACACACATGCACATGAGCTCACACACACATGCACACACACACACACACACACACACACACGCACAAAAGAAAGAATGTTGTTGGGAGCCGACTTTAAGCAAAAAGCGGCTAGAAAGCAGCTATCAGCTTTGCAGCCATCTTGAGCCATATACCCTGACATGAGACTTGGTTTTCAACGGCCTACAAAAGCTGAAGCACACTCTGATATCCCACATAGCTTGTTTTGCTGTTAAGTGCCCCCAGCTGCAAGGAGCACGTGGTATCCACGCCTACAAGGCATGCGGTGCACGTGTTGTCCACGTGCTATCTACGCCATATATGCCTGTAAGGCGCATGTGCTGTCCACGCCTGTAAGGCTTACGTCATATCCACACCTGCAAGGCACGTGTGGTATCCACGCGCCTACAAGGCACATGGCAAAAGCCTATAAATACCCAGGATTTCCTTGGTGTATATTTGTGTGTGTGTGTGTGTGAGTGTGTGGTGTAGTAGTAGTAGTAGGTGTAGTGGTGTGTGTATGGTGGAGACAGTAAAGAAGACTTTACTACAGATCCTCTGGCTTATCTCTATTCTTTGCGGCTCTTCCCCTTCTTCCCCCCACTCTCTCTCTTGCTAAACCCGGACCTGCGGAACAGAGCGGGCCGCTATAGTTTGGCCCCCAAACGTGGGCAAGAGTGGTTTTTTACAGTTAGCACGGGGCTTTTACAGTTTACAACCCGGGTTTTTTTACAGTTTGGCGCCTGAACAGGGGCTCCAGTAAGCGGGGCTTTTACAGAATGTGGAAGACACCTCTAGTCCATGCCCTAGGCCCTCTCCCTATAACACTGGCTATTAGTTGGGCCAGAGATTTAAATATACCCTGTTACTAAAAGTAGCTTCTGTTTTACTACCTCATTCTTTTATTATTTTTATTTCAGATAACTCTCCTTTTGCCAGCCTGAACTAAGAGTTGGAACTTTCCCATAAGCTGACTGCACATCTTAGTTCTAGGCAAATGCATACCAAGACATAATGGGTGGATGGATGGCATTATCACTTGTCTACAGTTACCACTGGAAGACGCCTCAGGAAGTCTTTGAGATGCTACTGATTCTCAGGAAATCTCGAACCCTCTAGAACATAAAGTCCAGGAGAGAAGAAACTAAAGCTGCCTGCCCTTCAATGCCTAAGAAGATACACCTTTCAAACTGTTTAGTTCTCTTTCAACTTGACACAAGAAATGGTTATCTGAGAAGTGAGAATCTTTTTTTAAAGATTTATTTGTTATGTATATAATGTTCTGCCTGCATTCCAGAAGAAGGCACAAGATCTCATTATAGATGGTTCTGAGCCACCACGTGGTTGCTGAGAATTGAACTAGGGACCTCTGGAAGAGCAACCAATGCTCCTGAGTCATCTCTTCAGCCCAAGAAGTGAACAAATCAACTGAGAGAACACCTCCATCAGATTGGTCAGTAGACAAATCTTAATTAATGGTTGATATGGAAGAGCCCAGTCGGCTATGGGAGGTGCCACCCCTAGGCAAATGGTACTAGGTTATATAAAAAGGTCAGCTGAGCAAGCCAATAAGCTGCCTTCCTCCGTGTCAGTTCCTGCCTCCAGGTCCCCGTTTGACTTTTCTTCAGAATTGAATGATGGACTATAAACTGTAAAATACACCTTTTCCTCTTCCAGTTGCTTTTAGTATTTTGTCAGAGCAATAAAAAAGTAAGGTAAGGCCCAAAATGCTAGCCATAAGACATTTTGTTTTGTTGTCATTATTGTTGGTTTTGAGACAGGGATGTCTCATGCAGCCCAAGCTGCCCTCAAACTCTAGATCCTTTTGTCTCCACTTCCCTAGTGCTAGATTACAGGTATGTACCACAACCTTTATTTATTTATTTTTAATTATTTCAGATAACTGTGTGAAAAATGCACAAGGCATTTTTTAATGAAATTGACAAGAAATGGACCAGCAATATAACATAATATAACACTGTTTAGCATTTAATGAGGCCCTGGATTCAACAATCCCTGCCACTACAAGGAAAAGGAAGGTGGGTGGCAGCAAGCAAACCAGCTTGCAAACTAGTTGGGTATGGCAGCACACACCTATAATTTTAGAATTTAGGTTTTAGCAAGAGGATCAGAAGGTTCAAGGTCACTGTGGTGGTTTGAATGAGAAGGGTCCCCACGGGTCCATAGGTTGAACACTTGGTCTCCAGTTATTGGTACTCTTTAATTAGGATTAGGAGGTGTGGTCTTGTTGGAGGTGTGTCATCGGGTCATTAAAGTTTCAAAAGATCTTCCAGACCCTGTGTACTCTCTCTCTCTGCTTCCTGTCTGTGGATGGGATGTAGTCTCAGCTTCTACTCCAGTCATGCCAGCCTGCCAGCTGCTGACAGGCACCTCACCATGATGGTGATGGGCTCCCAACTCTGTGAAACTACAAGCCCCAAGTAAAGTCTTCCTTCTACGAGATACCATTTTATCACAGTATTAGGAAAGTAGCTAAAACAGTCAACTTCACTCAAAACCAATCTGTGTGACATAAAATCCTACCTCAAGGAGGTGGAGAGATGGCTCAGTGGTTAAGAGCACTGACAGTTCTTCCAGAGGTCCTGAGTTCAATTCCCAGCAGCCACATGGTGACTCACAACCATCTGTAATGGGATCTGATGCCCTCTTCTGGTGTGTCTGAAGACAGCAACAGTGTGCTCATATACATAAAATAAATCTTAAAAAAAAAATAATCCTGTCTGCCTCAAAAAATTAAAAAGGAGGCTGAAGAGCTGGTCCAATGGTTAGGAGCACGTGCTACTCTTTGATGGCCAGCATCTCTATGGCAACCCCCGTCATGTATAACTCCAATTCAAGAGGATCCGATGCCCTCTTCTGGCCCCTCAGGGCACTACACACAGGTGGTGCATAGACATACAGGGAAGCAGAATATCCATACACATAAAATAATAAAATAATGTTTAAAAACAAAAATAATACAATTGGAATCATGGAACTCTTTATTTCCTCATGGAGGTTTAGCAAAATACTTTTTGGCTGGGTGTAGCAGCGCAGACCTTTGATCCCAGGACTAGAGAGGTAGAGGCAGGAGAAACTCTGAGAGTTCAAAGAAAGCCTGTTTCCAGGACAGCCAGGGCTACATAAAGAGACCCTTTCTTAAAATAAGTAAATAGAGATTTTGGTTTTGTTTGTTTGCTTTGAAGATGACTCAATTTCAGAGAAGCAGAATTGTAAACATACAGATTGAGCTCCTGAGGGTGAGGAGGTATGGGAAGGATGGAGTGAGCCTCAGAAGGCGGCGAGGCTGACCACATCTAGTGACCTTCACACTCCCTCTGTCAATAATGCCTCAGCCCAACGTCCTAACTCATTCTACTCACAAACAGGAGAAATCATTTCTTTCCAAGTTCACTGGAGCTCACAGCCAAAGGTGTACCTGTGAATGTCAGATTTCAGAGGCAGAGGTCACAGGAACCAGTTAAATAACAAGAAGGAAATGTATGATCCAGCCTATCCCATGTGGGTAAAGATTTATAGAAAACAGCCGGGCGGTGGTGGCGCACGTCTTTAATCCCAGCACTTGGGAGGCAGAGGCAGGCGAATTTCTGAGTTTGAGGCCAGCCTGGTCTACAGAGTGAGTTCCAGGATAGCCAGGGCTACACAGAGAAACCCTGTCTCGAAAAAACCAAAAAAAAAAAAAAAAAAAAAAAAAAAAAAGAAAAGAAAAAAAGAGAAAAAAAAGATTTATAGAAAACACATCAGGGAAAATTAAGCCACTTTATTTTCAATGAACTGGTGAGCAGAACGGCTGGACAATGAGATGCCTTGCTCCGTAAAGAGGGCACATACCAGGGGGATGAAAAGGCTGCCTTGGATAGAAGCTGCATCTCATTTTTCTCACAAGTTCTCACAGGTCACTCTGGAAGATCTTGGGGCCCTTAAGGAACAGGTCCTCTTGCTCAAGACTCCGGGCACGAAACTGAGAGCTGCTGAGTTCCAGGTCAGAAAGGGAGTTGTTCTGGAGTTCTAAGACAAAGGAAAATAAAATTACATTAAAAAATAATTAGCAAGACTGATATGCACAGAACTAGGTCCTGAACTTCCCTGGAGAAGACACACAAGCCTGACTTTATGTGTGCTGAGCCTATGGTGGTTTCTGACTGTTATCTGTACTTATCTTCAGCTTCAGTTAAGTGACTGAATGAAAATGTGCTGGCACAGGTCTGTAATCCCAGCACCGAGAACTTGAGTCAAGAAGATTTTGAGTTCAAGACCAGTCTGGGCTACATAGCAAGCCTGAACTACAAAACAAAACCTGGCTTTTAAATAAATATTAAATAATAATTACTTTGGTTTCTCTTCAAATCCATAAATCTTTTGCTGTTTACTAAACAAATATCAAATAATAAAGTAGCTTTACTCTCCCTCATATATAACACAGGTAGATGGATTCAGAAAAAAAAGACAATGCCAAACAATTAGACAGTTGCATTCAGGCGTCATTCAGTGTCTGTCCTTACCCCTCTCCAGTTTCTTTAAAAGTTCGCAGCTACGGTCACAGTCTGGGAGACTGACTTCAGAGCTAGATGAAGAAAGAGACATGGCGAAGATGGTGGCCAGAGGCAGCTTAGATCGCTGGGCATGCACAGAGTTCCTAGAGAGAACATTCAGAGGCAGAGATGATGGATCTAGGATACTCTTCCAGCATAAAACTCTCTTCTGTTCTGAGGCCAGGATTCCAGCCCACCCCCCTCCATTATCGATCAGACACATTAAGATATACCACAACTCTGAATCAAATGAAGAATGTCTAACACTGGGGCCAGCAAGATCGCTCAGCTGATAAACATGCCTGCCACCAAGCCTAACAACTTGAGGCTGATCCTCAGAACCCCTATGGTAGAAGGAGAAAAATAAATCCTACTAGACCTCTGACCCCCACGTGCACTTCATGCTACATTTCCCACAAATATGCAGACTAAATAAATAAAATACAAAAAAAATTTTTTTCAGTAATACAAGTGGCCATAATAGCGCACACCTGTTGTTCAGTTGCAGGAGACAAGACAGCAGGCTGGTGAGTTTGAGGCCAACCTGTGCTACCCAGTGGAACCCATCTCAATAAAAATAGATAAATAAAAAATAACTGAGTCTGGTAACATGACCTGTAATACCTGCACTTGGGAGGTGGATCAGGAGGATCAGGAGTTCAAGGACAGCCTAAGCTAGACTATCCAATGCTGTTCTTATGAATAAAAACGCAGATACTCAGACTGAGTACCCCAACCAATCCTGGTCAAATTTAGGATAGCTGAACTTTGCTTGACCTCTATGACACAAATCCTCTCTACTGGCACAGCACACACAACTTCTGACCTGAGGAGGTAGGACTCTTCCTTCTGGGCATCATGGGCCTCTGTCCTGGCAACCTCCAAGGTAGGAACCTTGTCCATCTGGTCACTCTGTAGGTGTCCCAACATCTGCCAGACCATGGTGCAGAAAGAGGGCTAAATCTCTCTCCTTCCAAGGGAAACTCCCTCCCACAACTCCCCTCCTTGACACATGAGAACCTACATGTGGGCAGGGCAGGGAGTCATGTTTGCAGCAAAGAGACTGGGAAACTGCTCCAGAGATGTGGGATCAGCATGGGAAATAATGAAAGATATAGAGATGGAGGTGGGAGAAGATATCCAGGCCCTTTCTGTAGAGCAAGATGGACACGGACAGCAAGGATGGGGACTCTAGGATGTGGAGACTGATCTAACCCTGTCCTACCTTCCAGCTTCGGGCCTGAACCTGGCGGCCCTCGGCCATCTGTTTCAGCAACAACTCTTGATGTTGGCCTGAAAATGAAACAGATTATCTCCGATTTCATTCCTTCATCTTCACTGCCTTTGTGACCAGACTGGTGATAGAAACTAAACATGTTCTGGTCCAGCAGCTGGAAAGATTCCAAGCCAATGGGAAAGACTAAATGACATGAGTGACAAAGAGCAAAATAAAATATTTTGCCAAAGGCTACAGGTGTAGCTTGGTAGTAGAACACATGCTTAGCAAGTAAAAAGTCTTATGCATTTGATACCCAACATCACACAATATTTAAATCATAAAATATACAAATAATAGCAACAATTAATAATAATAATAACAACAATAATAATTTTCCTAACCAGGGATGGTGCCACATGCCTTTATCCCAGCACTTGGAAGGCAAAGGCAATGAGTCTCTGTGAGTTCAATATCAACCTGGTTCACACAGTGAGTCCCAGGACAGCCAGGGATATGTAGAAACTCTGTCTCAAAAAAGGGGGGTGGGAGGATGTATGCTGGAGAGATGGCTCAGTGGTTAAGAACACTGGCTGTTCTTTAAAGAACCCTGGTTCAATTCCCAGCATCCACATGGCAGTTCACAACTGTCTGCAACTCCAGTTCCAGGGGATCTGACACCCTGCCGCAGACATATATGCACGCAGAACACCAATGTACATGAAATAAAAGTAAATTAAAAAAATAATAAAAATGATATGTCAGACTTTACAATAGCTCAAACAGTCAGGAGTAAGGTCACTTACTGGAAGAACAAGAAGATATTCCAAAAACAGGAACAAGAAAATACTCTCGATCTTTTACTTACTCAGCTGGTCTCGAAGCAACTTCAGTTCCTCCCGAAGAATCTCTGACTCTTCCCACAAAAGTTGGTGCCTACATGAGTGACAGCAGTGTCATTCTAGAATCAAACAACAAACCCAGAATGGCTGGAGATTACAGCTCAATGATAAGGGCGTCTACCTAGCATGTACTGGGCCCAGGGTTCAATATCCAACATCACAGAGAAACAAATGAGGAGGCCAAACATCTTATGCTAAGAGCTCAGAAGCCTCAACAGAGGAAGCCTTGGGCTAGGAAGATGGATCCATGGTTATGAGAACTTGTTCCTCTTAAAGAGAACTTTGATTTCTAGTACTTACATGGTGGCTCAAAATCATCTTTAGCCGCCGGGCAGTGGTGGCGCACACCTTTAATCCCAGCACTTGGGAGGCAGAGGCTGGCGGATTTCTGAGTTTGAGGCCAGCCTGGTCTACAGAGTGAGATCCAGGACAGTCAGGGCTACACAGAAAAACCCTGTCTCAAAAAAACCAAAAAAAAAAAAATCATCTTTAACTCCAATTCGAGGGGATTCAATAGGCATGCATGCGGTACATATACATATGTAAGCAAGACATTTATACAGATAAAATAAATATTTTTGTGTCCCTTTTGTTTTTTCTGAGACAAGTTCTCCCATTGTAGCTCTGGATGGCCTATAGCTCATTATGTAGAGCAGGCTGGCCTCAAACTCAAGAGACCTGCTATCCTCTGCCTCCTGAGCACTAGAACTAAAACCGTGCCACCAGGAAGCACATCTTATACAAACAAAAGGATGAAGTCTGGCCATCACTTACTCATTCTGCAGTTCTTGGTGAAAGCCGCTGGTAGCGCTGAACTTTCCTGGTCTTGTCTTCATTTGGGTTTGGACTAGCTCTTGAACCTGAATCCGAAGGCCCTGCACTTCCTTTCTCAGCCCTTCCAGGCGCTGCTCCAGAAGGGCTCTCCCTTTTGGGCCCTCCTGCAGCAGTTTTAGTGATGCTGTAGTGGACAAAGTAAAGGTTGACTGCTCTAAGAGATTCACATGAGCTCAAACACATATATAAAGCCTATTAGCACATATATACATCTGTGTGGGGCTGGAGAGAAGCTCACCCACTCACAACCAAAAGCTATATGTAGATCAGTGGTAGAGTGGTTCATTCAGCATGTGCAAAACTCTTGGTTTCCACTTTAAAACTCTATGTGCTGTACATAAAAAAAAAAAAAAAAAAAAAATTGGCCCAATACCTTCTAGAGCACTGATCTTGAATTTCTGCTGCTCCCGATCCTTCAACAGCCTCTGCACGGAATGCCTTAGCGCCTCAGTCACCTACCCAAGCAGAGAAAACCCAGACATTCCTTTCTAAGTCATCTTCCCAGCTCCTAATATCATCTCACGTTATCACCACATACAAACTCCTAATACCTCACCTGAGCCTGAGTCTGAAGCTGGGATCGGAGTTTAGTAACTTCATCCCTGAGAGAGGAGCTGTGGGCTTCAGTACAGCTCAGTCTCTCTCCAAGAATGGGAGTCTTTAGAGCCCAAGGCTGTTGAGCTTGGGCCCCTGGCTGAGGAGGTAAGTGATGAGGGGAAATCCAGGTGTCAGCCAGGTCCCCTATTGAGGGAATAGGGAAGGGACAAGAGCAGGGTCTGTCTGTGTAGGAAATCAGAGCTCCAGAAGGGAAGTAGCTGGAATTTGTACAGAAGTGTGAATGGTACAGGCAAGCACTGAAAGAAAGAAGGCTCTGAGAAGAGAAAGGGCTGGGAGAAAGGACAATACTTACCTGTGGAGGAAACTCGAAGGGGATACAAACTCTGCTACAAAACAAACATCAACAGTTTCACAAGCTAGTGAGCTCTCAGTGCCCTTTACTACGCCCTAGCCTAGCCTCCCAATGAGGGGTTGGAGGGGGATCCCAGGGGTCGGAAAGAGAGTTTCCTGTGCCTCCTTACCTTAATCCGGGCCATATTTTCATCAGTTGAACTGAGAACCGCATGAAGTTGATCAGACCAGCTAGGGCTCCTGATCATCCTGGAGCACTTGAAATTGCGGCCCTGATTTTTCCTGTTCTTGCTTTCCCACACCGAGATACCCGCGGGACAGTCCAGGACAAGCCACAGAGTTACATGGAAATGAGGCAAGTGGGACTATACTAGGGCTACAGATACAGTACGATAGCAATACTACGAATCTAGAACTACGGAACGGAGTACTTTGGAAAGTGGGGGGTGGGGGGGACAGAATAATACACAGATATCAAGAGAGGGTGGAATGAACCGAATTTTGGTTGAGACCTCCACAAATCAAGGACGCTATCACCAGAGTCAGTGACAAGTGCCGCCCAAGAGTTCAAACTTTGGTAGGCGGAGAATGAGAATTTAAGAATCGGTGCCGCAGTGCCACCCGGGAAACTGAGTCCGCTTCTTGCGGAGATCACAAGCAATAGAGGGCGGAAATACGTTTCCCTGAAAAATACGTGCCCTGTGCGTTCACACTCACACCTCCCGTGAAGCTTGTCGGGACACGGAGTCTTCCAGACTCTTATGTTTGGACTACAAGGACAAAAACGAACTACGTGTACCAAGAAGCATCGTTCAGAGTTAATTGAGTCCGTTACTATTCCTTTACTTTCTGGGAAATGTAGTCCAGCCCTGCTGGAAGCATACAGGCCAAAGTGAACTATGAGACTCCATTTCCCAGCAAGCTCAGCGTTCAGCGTGCGCTATGGAGCCGCGTGTCGCAGAGCTGAAGCAGAAGATTGAGGACACCTTGTGTCCTTTTGGCTTCGAGGTTTACCCTTTCCAGGTTTGTTTGTCTTCCCTGTGGTCCTAGGGTAGCTCTGTAGTTGTCCTTGGTGCCAAAAGCGTGAGGCCCGGTGCTCCCTTCTGATCTTCTCAGCCTACTGCAGCCATCTGACGACCGAGTCTCCAGGTCGTGTTGTGAAATGGGGCTTGATTAAAAAGGTAGAGAAACACATATTTGCCCTTTTACTTCTTTGTGATGTCAAACAAATGAATGGGATACAGTCCACGATCCCCTAACCTGTCATCATTATAATTTACTAGAATTATCTTCCGGTGGGGACGGGATCGCCGGATTCTTCCAAAGGAATTAGAAGAGGACAAAACTATGTACTAGATCAGATGAAGAGAGAAGAGTATTCCCGATGTTGAACAAGATACAATTGGCTAGTTTGTTCTGTCAGCCAACAGAAGGCTAATTCATGGTGTTGCCATCAATACAGGACTGAGCATAGAAATTCCTCATGCTCGCCTGGTACAGAAGTCTCTGTAACCCCAGTCCCTTTCCACCCCACCCGGCCCCGCTGTATTCCACACTTTCCTCCCACAGTACTGAGTGAACAAATTATGTTTAAGACACAATTTTAAACTAAAGTCAGCCTTACTCCTATGGCCTATCTTAAGATTCCTATTCCATTGAGCTTTCCACAGGAAGACTTAGAAGAAGATACTATAGAGAAGTTAGGTCTAGTTGAAAGCCATGCTTGAGGTCTTGGGTTCAGTTCCCAGTAATGAGGAAAAAAAGTTGAAAGCTGGGGCTATATAACTCAGTGATCAATGTATATCTATCTATCCATCTATCAGGAATCTGTCTGATAGATGGATAGATAGGTAGCTAGCTAGAGTTCTGGCTTAGCATTTGCAGATCTCAAACACCAGCACGAAAACAGATGTATATGAAAAGATGGATTGAAAGGAGAGGAGGATTATGTACATTTTAAGAGTCAGAGCTTGGAGGCAGTGACGGATGGAGGTATGGGAAAGAGCAAGAGTGCTTATGTGAATGCTAGGTGTGATGGCCAAAGACTCTGACCCCAGCACTCAGAAGGCAGAGGCTTCCAGACCAGCCTAATTAAATATCAAGCTCCAGGTCAGCAGAGCAATATAGTGAGACCCTCTCTTAAAATTGTGTGTGTCTGTGTATCAGGTCTGGGTAAGAACTATTTACTGAGCAGATTTAGGCCTGCCTGTATCATAAGGTCTTGCTACTCACCTTTCCAGTCCTACATCCAACAGCCACCATGGATATCACCTGAATCTTCCAAACACATTTTTTTAAGCCCACCAACCTATCTTATATCCCTGAACACTTCTTATATATAAATTATTATAATCTCCTTGCTGCCATCTTGGCTCCAGTCTATTCTCTACACTGCAACCAGATCTTTCTAGTGAAGTTGGGTCACTTCACTCTTTTAAGTATTAAATGACTCCTCATCTTCACCAAGTTGGAGCCATAGTTTTTAGTTTGATAAGTTAGGCCAGGCCCAACCTCACTCCTACCAATCTCTCAAGCCTTTCACTTCACTTCACCAAACTAGACAATCTGCTCTTTTCAAATATGCTTAGTACCTTTCCTTCTTCCTTCCTTCCTTCCTTCCTTCCTTCCTTCCTTTCTTTCTTTCTTATCTTGTATTTTTCTTTTCTTTTTTCCTTTTTTCAAAAAGATAGGGTTTCTCTGTATAGCTTTGGCTGTCCTGGAACTTGCTCTGTGACCAGGCTGGCCTCAAACTCAGACATCCAACTGCCTGAACTTTGTGTTTCAGGTGGCGTGGTACAATGAACTTCTGCCTCCAGCCTTTCATTTGCCCTTCCCAGGACCTACCCTGGCCTTCCTGGTACTCAGCACACCTGCTATGTTTGACAGAGCCCTCAAACCCTTCTTGAAGAGCTGCCAACTTCAAACCCTGAGAGACCCCGTGGATCAGTGTGTGTCCTACCACCTGAGGACTGTTACAGAAGTAAAGTAGAAGTTTTGTTCATCTCCCAAACCTACATCTGCTTCCCTGTTGATCAAGCTCAGGGCACGATCTAGCCTTAGGGCTAGGAGCCATGACATTCTGCAACTTTCTCGTGTTCTGCCTTCTCACACCCAGGTTTTACCCTTTCCTTTAGCAGACTCCCCATCTGAAACCAGTTTCATAGGGTTTCGTGACTATACTGGTGGACAACTAGAGGAACCTCTAGTCTTAATTTCCAGTTGGAATATTAGTAAATCTAACATCTTTAGTCATTGTTCATTGGCTTTTGCCCTGTGCTTACAAGTTCTATGCTGTCTGTGGAGCCTTTTGAAGGCTGAAGAGTATTTCCCAGCCTGTACTTATTTGTATACACATAAATTTGTACATATAAATTCTAGGTCTTCCCATTCTAGAATTGCTACACATGGCTCAATAACTCCTACAATGGAGGTTTCTGAGCAAGGCCTTTTGTATTTCCCTTCAAACATAGGCCCTTCTGAGGGGGCAGAGGAACTTTAAATTTCTTCACTTTATAGCTCCTTAGGTTAAAATTACATTTTCTCTTCAAACAGGCTTTTAATGGTGAATCCCAGGAGTAGGGAGATAGAGGCAGGAATATCAGGAATTCATGATCATTTTTGGGTACATATAGCAAATTTAAGGCCATGCTGACCCTGTCACACACACACACACACACACACACACACACACACACACACACACAC
>JANHMN010000004.1:33835707-33863327 GCA_030674055.1 Rhabdomys pumilio
CACACACACACACACACACACACACACACACACACACACACACACACACACAAAAACAAAAACAAACAAAAAAAAAAAAAAACCTTGGGCTTATGAAAACAGGAAGCATGTTAATATATAAGTTAAGCCTTAGAACAAAGTCATGACTCCCATCTTGCTAACAAGAACTCTGTATTCTCTTCCAGAAGTTTCCAGAATTGCATATGGAAGTCATTGCTGACTATGAGGTACACCCCAACCGGCGTCCTAAGATTCTAGCCCAGACAGCAGCCCATGTGGCAGGTGCTGCTTATTACTACCAACGACAAGATGTAGATGCTGACCCATGGGGCTCCCAGGTTAGAGAATTAATGTGAATGAATGAGTGGGGACTAAGAAAAGATAGTAAAGGCTCCTAAAGTATCCCTATGAGGTCCCACATTCTTCCACAGTCCTTTGATGAAATTGATACATAACCCAGAACAAAGTATCTATGGTCCTGACAAATAGGCCACATATTTTCTGGCTCCTTCACCTGAGGACATAACAGTTCAGGAAACCTGGTCTTTTTTAGTGTTATAAAAATATTTATTTGGGGGGCTGGAGAGATGGCTCAGCGGTTAAGAGCACTGATTGCTCTTCCAGAGGTCCTGAGTTCAATTCCCATGGTGGCTCACAACCATCTGTAATGGGATCTGATGCCCTCTTCTGGTGTGTCTGAAGACAGTGACAGTGTGCTCACATATATAATTTTTTTTTTTTAAAAAAAAAAAGAAGTCTTATTAAAAAAAATACTTATTAGCCAGTATGGCAGTCCATGGCTTTGATCCCAGCACCCAGGAAACAGAGGCAGCAGATCTGAGTTCAAGGCCAGCCTGGTATATAGAGTTCCAGGACAGCTAGGGCTACATAGGGAAATCCCGTCTTAAAAGCAACCAAAACGAAAATAAAAAATATCCATTGTGTGTTCACAACTTTGGAGGTGAGAGGACAATTGCAGACATCAGTTCTTTGCTTCCACCATGTGGTCCTTGGGGTGAACTGACATTGTCAGGCTTGGGTGTAAGCACCTTCGCTCATGGAGTCATCCCACCAGCTTCCTGGTCAGATTTTAGGACAAGGTCTCTCTGGCTATCTTGGAACTCATTGTCTAGATTAGGCTGGCCTTGAACTCATAGAACCTTCCCTCTGCCTCCTGAGTACTAGGACTAAAAACTTGTGTCCCCCAAGCCTAGCCTGGTCTGTTCTTAAAACTTTGTGTTACAGGGGTGTCCCAGAAAGAGCCAAAGGCAGAGTAGTGATCAGGAGACCAATATTGATACCGCAAAGCTGCTCACGTAAGCGAGTCCTCATTCTTTAGAAGAGGACAGAGACAGTGAGATGGAGAGAAAGGCATTGTGCCATTGTGTGCCACGCAAGCATAGCAACCTGAGTCTCATCTCTGGAACCCATGTAAATGTCAAAGAGAACCAAACCCATGAAATTGTCCTCCCGCCCCCACAGGCACACACGCATACACACAATAATAGATTAAAAAAAAATAAGTGACTGAGCCTTCTGCATGGAATCAGTGTGTACTGAGTGAGAAATTAATGAACAAAAATAGGGGCTGGAGAGATAGCTGAGATTAGGAACATTTGTTGCTTTTGTATGAACCATGTTCAACCCCCAGCACTCCCGTGGCTGCTGAGAACCATCTGCAACTCGTTTTAGATCTGACACCCTCTTGCCACTGTGGGTACTGCTTGCATGCAGGCAAGACATGCATACCCATAAAAAGTAACTTGGGGAATAAAAAGCTTCCAATAGCCAGGCAATGGTGGCGCACGCCTTTAATCCCAGCACTTGGGAGGCAGAGGCAGGCCTATTTCTGAGTTCCAGGACAGCCAAGGTTATACAGAGAAACCCTGTCTCAAAAAAACAAAAAACAAACAAAAAAAAAAGCTTTCAATGATGATAGCTGAACCTAGTGTCAAAATGACCTCTATAACCCTGCTTTTTCTTTGTCCTCTCCCCAGCACATAGCAGGTGTGTGCATACACCCCCGATTTGGGGGCTGGTTTGCTATCCGAGGGGTAATGTTGCTGCCAGGGATTGAAGTGCCAAATTTGCCATCCAGAAAGCCCACTGACTGTGTGCCTACAAGAGCTGGCCGCATCACTCTGCTTGAAGGCTTCAATTTCCACTGGCGGGACTGGACTTACCGGGATGCTGTGACTCCTGAAGAACGTTACTCCGAAGAACAGAAGATCTACTTTTCCACCCCACCTGCCCAACGCTTGGCCCTATTAGGCTTAGCCCAACCCTCAGAACACCCCAGCGAGACATCAGAGCATCCTCTTTCCTTGTTTACCAAACCTCAGAATTCCAGAAGAGGACGAAGCTGGCTTAGTCCAAGTGTCTCACCACCTGTATCCCCAAGCCCTTGATAACTTTTCCCCTGTGGGATCCCACTCATGGTGGATTGGTCTTATTTTGGGTAGGATTTGGGTTTTGAAAAAGCACTTTTTTTCTTTTTAGTTTTTTTGAGACAAGGTTTCTATGTAACCCTGGCTGTCCTGAATTTCTGTAGACCAGGCTGGCCTCAAGGTAACAGATCCATCTGCCTCTGTCTCCTCTGGAGTGCTGAGATTTTTGCACTACAAGAAAAAACATATTTTATTTTTGGTATGATTTCCTGATAATAGCACTTCAAAGAGACTCAAGACTCAATTTACATTGGTCAAGATAAATCATATGCCAAAGCAGACTCAAAATCAGCAGTTGACTTCAGATATAGACTCATGCCCATTACTATTCTTGTACAGTACTCTAAGATGCTACTGTCTTAAGAGCCATGGTTCTCACTTTTCCTAAAGCTGCTACCCTTTAATACAGTCCCTCCTGTTATAGTGACCCCAGCCATAAAATTATTTTTGTTGCTACTTCATAACTAATTTTGCTAGTTATGAATCATGATATATTTAAGTTTTCCAATGGTTTTAAGGAATCTGGTGGCTGGGCAGTGGTGGTACACACCTTTAATCTCAGCACTTGGGAGGCAGGTGGATTTCTCAGTTCCAGGACAGTCAGGACTATACAGAGAAACCCTCTCTTGAAAAACAAAAAAACGGAATCCGGTGAAAGGGTTGTTCAACAATCCCTGGGAGTCATAACCCACAGGTTGAGAACCACAGATTCAGTGGCTCATAGTGGTACCCACCACAGAGCTATGCTGAATTAATATTTAAGAAAACTTTGAAACTGCCTGACCTATAGTATGCTATTACTAAAGGCTTAAGTAATCTTATACTTATGCTCAAATAAATGTACTTTGAATTCAGGAATGTTGGAAGGCCATGACGGCATAAGATTGTTTTGTCTACCCTAAGAATCCAGAAGAAACTTCTTGCTGACTTAACAGGATCAAAAAGGAAAATTCTGTAATCATATCTAAAATACAAGTTGAATACAACCTTATCTAAAGCCACCAACTTTGTTTGCCTGTTTTTGATTCAAGAGATAGTCTCCCAATCCTGATTTTTCAAGTTTCACTGTCAGGGTCTAGGGAGGTTAGTTGGTAAATTGCTTGCCATGTGTAGTATAAACTATATTGGTAAATTGTCATGTGCTGTTTGTACTTGTTGAAAACTGACTGAGAGCCGGGCGGTGGTGGCGCACACCTTTAATCCCAGCACTTGGGAAGCAGAGGCAGGCAGATTTCTGAGTTCGAGGCCAGCCTGGTCTACAGAGTGAGTTCCAGGATAGCCAGGGCTACACAGAGAAACCCTGTCTCGAAAAACCAAAAAAAAAAAAAAAAAAAAAAAAAAAAAAGAAAGGAAGAAAAAAGAAAACTGACTGAGAACAAGAGAGACAGACCCCCATCTCAGACTCAATCATGTTAATCTCAAATCCTCAAACAGGATGGCCCCCCAACACTGCAACAGGGAGGAAGAGAAACAAACTACTGAGTGTTATTAAAGGAAAAAATGAAATTGCACCCAGGATGGAGAGATTGTTCAGAGGTTAGTGGCACTGAATATTCTCCCTGAAGTCCCGAGTTCAATTCCCAGCAATTACTGGTAGGTAGCTCATAATCATCTGTGATCTGGTGCCCTCTTTTGACCTGCAGGCATGTGTGCAAGTAGATCATATGTATGTGTGTATGCATGTGTGTATACATACACATATGTATGTACAAACATATATAGAACACACGTTCTAGCCGGGCGGTGGTGGTGCATGCCTTTAATCCCAGCACTTGGGAGGCAGAGGCAGGCGGATTTCTGAGTTCGAGGCCAGCCTGGTCTACAGAGTGAGTTCCAGGACAGCCAGGGCTATACAGAGAAACCCTGTCTCAAAAAAACAAAACAAAAAAACCCACACGTTCTATACATACATGTATGTATATATAGTAAATCTTTAAAAAATGCATCCTGAAAACAGGTAGGTTAGCATTTCCAAGGTGTTATTCCATGATATAAAAATGTAGTGGGAAATGGGAAAAAGAAACACTAATAACCTCGTTGTTCAAGCACTTTCCTGTGTCCTGCCCAAAACTCCCCGTGAATATGAATAATTTAGAAGAAAAATGGCCAGGCCTGTCAATCTGGCCCAGAGATGAGTGCCAGATTAGGCTACTTGGTAAGACTTCTGTGTAGGCCAGAAGAATATGTTGGACCCTTTGAGGCTGGAATGAGAGGCAGTTGTGAGCCACCTGATGAGACAGTCTTACTGAACAAGATGCTTACTGAGGTTTGCTGGCCAATAAGCTACAAAAAATTGTCTTCTCCCCTTGTTCGTAGCAACCAAAGTACGGGACACAAGTCAAAACATTGATATATATGAAGTCGGAGGACAACTTGTAGAAGTCAATTCTTTCCTTCTACCATGTAGTTTGAATAGGCACAGCCCGCACACTCATATTTTTGACAGGTTGGCAACATATTTTTGCAAATATTGCATTGTTAGAAAGTGTAGCCTTGTTGGTGCAAAGTGTCACTGTGGGAACGCGGTTTGAAGTGTCCTATGCTCAAACCACACCGTGTGGCATACAGTATCTTTCTCCTAGAACTCACAACTCCTTGGCCAGTACCATGTCTTCCTGCACTCTGCTGTGTTTCTCACCATAATGGACTAAACCAAACTATAAGCCAGCCCCAATTAAATGTTTTCCTTTTTAAGAGTTGCCATGGTCATGGTGTCTCTTAACAGCAGTGAAACTCTAATATACCCAATGAACTCCTTACTGGCCTAGTTCTATTTATTTTGCAGAGCAAACAAGACACTAGGCATTTATCCTAAGCAGCAAAAAATTCTGTTTACATGCAATCCTCTTGGCACTTAAAAAAAAATTACTTAAGGAAATCTTACTCAGACTTGCTTACAACCCAGCAAACATTAGCTGCAGTGCGATGGCTAAGAGGATAGCATCCTCTCATCCATCTAAAATATAATAAAAATGAAAACTGTTTCTTCTGTGTGGGTATGTGTCCATACAAAGGTGAAACTCTGATCCTTTTGCCTTCAGTTTTCTAGTACTGAGATTACAGGTGTGTACTATCACACCTTGTTTATGTGACAGTGGGATTAGAACAAGGCTCTGTGCACACTAAACATAATAGTTAACTTCTGCCAACTTGACAAACTGTGTGTGTGTGTGTGTGTGTGTGTATTTTCCCATTCATTCACCTAGGAGGAAACCTCAACTGAAAAATTGCCTACATTAGACTGGTCTGTGGGACCTTTTCTGCTTCAGTTCCTACTCGAAGTCCTACCCTGACTTTACCTCAGTGATGATTGTCACCAAGAAATATAAGCCAAGTACTTTTAGTCACAACGGTTAACACGGCAACAAGAAGCAAAGCAAAATACCAAGCAAGCATTCTACCAAAAAAGCTTTGTCTCCAGCCCTGAGGCACCTCTCAAACCAATTTTTTAAGAAAAGCAAGGGCTATGGAGATAGTTCAGTACTTGTGAGGAAGAATTTGGTCACTGGAACTCCCATCAAAAAAGCTAGGCATAAAGCTGGCAGTAGTGGCACATACCTTTATTCCCAGGTGGATTAAATAGGCAGGCAGATCAGATCTCTGAGTTAAGAGGCCAGCCTGATCTACAGAGTTCCAGGCCAGTCAGGCTGTCTTGAAAAACAAAAGGCAAAGCATGGTAGTCCATGCTTATAAAACCAGCACTAGAAAAGCAGATCCCGAGAGCTTACTAGCCTCACCTACACATCAAGTTCCAGATCAGTGAGAGATCCTGTCTCCAAAGTTAAGGGACTGGAGAAATGACTCAATGGTTAGGAGCCCTGCTGCTCTTGCAGAAGACCCACATTCAATTCCCATCACCCACATGGTAGGTCACAGGAATCTATGACACAAATCCCAGGGTATCCAACAGACAGGTAAATGGTACATATGCTGGGAAAACATTCTTTTTTAAAAAAGGTAAACAACACTCACAAACACTTCACTCATGAGAAAAAATAAATTCCTCTTTAAAATTCCAATGTTGCCTTTAACAAATGAATCACCAAGTTGTCAGAATTCACGTTTAATAGGTACTTTTTAAAAAAAGAAAAAAAAAAAAAAAAAGAATTAACAGGTTGGTTTCTGTGACTGATATAAGATGGTCTGCCTAAAACACAGCTCAGACCATTACCAATAGTGGAAGAAAGGCTACCCACACCCAGCCCTGTAGAAAAGGCTTATCTGGAATCACATCACATCATGTTTTAAGCATGAGTAGAGTACAAGAGATTTTCTTCTGGCTGCTCAACGCTGCCTGGCAGAGAAATGGTCCAGAGCTCACTTCTGCTTAGAGAAATACTCTTTGCTCTTTTGGACATCAGGCTTGATGGTATCACTGCCAGGTTTCCAGCCAGCTGGGCACACTGCAAAGAGAAAGGTATTATTAATTAGTAACCTGATCGGGTGTTGATTTCCCTCCTCTGCATCCTTGAACAAAAGGCTGCTGTGGCACATGCTGGCAAGATATGGAGGCAAGGAGGTTATGAGTTTGAAGCCAACCTAGGCTACACATTGTTTTGTGGCAAATAGCATTCAGAAAGCAGAGGCAGGCAGATCTCTGGAAGTAAGTTCAAGGACAGCCCTGCTAGTGAATTCTAGCCAAGTGAGACCTATCTTGGTCAAATTCCAGGCTAGGCTGGATGATAAGACTCTGCCCCCCCCACACACACCCTCAAAAAACCAAAGCAGCTAGAGAAGATAGCTCACATCTGACAGCACTCAACACCTCCTTTTACATGCATAATTCTAAAAAATAATAAACTTTTATTTAAAAATCTGATCCTGAGTTGGATCAACTTTGCAATTTGCCACTCATGATTTTGGTATGGCTAACAATGTTTAGTTAAACCCCACTACAGCCTATAACAGTTATCTTTTATTTTCCTGAACCAACTGTCATCTCCAAAGCTTGCTTTACTGCCTCGTCTGCTAACCTAGGCCTAGTCCTGAAAACATCTAACCTCTGTACAATCTTATCTAGGCCTAGAATGTTTTCAGCTGGAGACTTTCTGATGCATAAACTCACCCTTTCTGATCTCTAGCTGGCTATTCTACTCAGCTGGTCTGGCTCAAAATCCTCTCTAGGATGACTAATTCAATCTCGTTTCTCTGCCTCTTGAATAGCTTTGCTTGGCCTCATGCTAGCTTTGGCAAACTCTTGCTTGTTCTGTCTGCACCTGTGCCTAGCTTGTTCTCTCTCCAACTTATCTCAGTAAAACAGCTTCTTCCTCTTCTCATGAGAATTGGGCATATCCTACTCTGCCAAATCTTTCTCTGATTTGCCACTCTGCCACTCAATCAGACATCACTTTCTAGAGGTCCAAAGTTTGTTGACTCCAGGAATCCAATGCACTCTTCTGGCCTCCACAGGCACCTACATAGATTGGCAGACAGTAACCCTTTTTTGTGGGGGGAGCTGATATTTCTAGATAGGGTTTTTCCTTGTAGCTCTGGCTATCCTGAAACTCACTCTGCAGACCAGGCTGGGCTCAAACGCACAAAGATCCACCATATCCAGTAGTTATTTAAAGTGATGAAAAGTTCTAGAAATAGTGGAGATGGGTATACATATAAATACTTAAAATGCTAAATTAGTTTACCAGAATAAAAATTGCAAATACCAACATAAAGCACTTAAAAATGATTTGCTGGCATTCTTTTATTCTTAACAGAAGACTAAGTAAAACATGATGTGACAGTTTGTAATCCCAGCACCAACACCCAGGAGATCGACACAGGAGGTGAAGATTTTCAAGTTCAACCTGCTACAGACCATTGAGAGCAGTCTGAGCTACGTAAGATCCTCCCTCTCAACCCCCACCCCAAAACCTTTAAAACCCCAAACATATAGCATTTCAGAATCTTAAGAGCAGCAACCTCCAAATCTAAGCCTATGACACCAGATTTTTGTGTGTGTGTGTGTGGACGTTGTTTGGTTTTTGGGGAAGCCAGTGTGTGTTATTTTGAGACAAGAACTCACTTAATGTAATACATGTTGGACTCCAGTCTGCAGCAAGCAAATTTCCTTCTAAGTACTGACACTGCAGGTGCAACCCACTATACCACTATATTTCCTCAGCATTAACTGCACAACTACAAAAAAACAAAACCATCACTCTACTTTGTCTTCAACTCTTCTGGGAAGTAAAGAACAGTTTCTCCATCTTTCACACACTTAGGAGAAAGTGTAAGATTGGCTGTACTTTCTGTATGACAACTGCTAGCTAGAGGGACCCTATCTTGGAAAAAACAAAATAAAATTAACCTCAAACTCAAGAGATCCACCTGCCTCTGCCTCCAAAAGGCAAAAATAAAGACTATAAAAGGTGTGACATAATAGCAGCTTGCTGGCAAGGCTCCCATAACCCAGACTGAATTAACTCTTTGGTCCAGGTTGGCCTTGAATGTGCACTATTCCTATCTCTGCAGAGATTACAGGACTGAGCCACTACAAATAGGAAGAACAGACTTTCACAGAGCAAAAATTACCTTGATCCTGTAACAAGTTCCCATACACCTTTTATTTTTGAGCATGTAGTCCTATAACTGACTAGCCCAGAATGAGCCTGACCTTAAATCTCTTCCCAGAAGCGCTAGGATTATACTAAGCTACATCCCCAGCACCAAAATACCAATTCAATTCTTGGTAGCATGAGCGCTAGACATGAACTTCAGGGACTCCAAGGTTAGAGAAGCTACTAAGGACCTACATCTCTAGCAACCTTTAGTTTTTTAAAGATTTTTATGCCTATGAGTTTTTTGCTTTCATGTATGCATATGCACCACATGTAAACTCTGTGCCATAGGAGGTCAGAAGAGGGCATTGGACCCTAGAAATGGAGTTAAAGACTGTTGTGATCCACCATGTATGTGCTAGGGAACAAATCTAGGTCCTCTGCAAGGAGCAAACTCATTCAGCCACTAAACTACCTTTCTAGTTCCTTGTTTATTTACACTATTTATACATTTTCTAAAAAAAAAAATTTTTTTTTCTTTGGAAACAGGATTATTATTATGTAGCCCTGGCTGTCCTGGAACAGGCATCAAACTCAAGTTTGCCTCTGCCTCCTGAATACTGGGATTAAACAACTACACCCAGTTTGTTTTATCCTCTATAGTGAGATCCTCTCAAATCTGCAGCAGTCAGTGATTCCAAATCAGAACAGAAGAGGAGAGTATGGTGTCTGAACAAAAGGCCTTTGTTTTTTCTCTCCAGGCTTGTCTATTACCCACCCCCACAGATAACTCTAATCCACAGCCTTTCTGACACAATCACCCTTTTATCTAATAGCCTTTGTACCCTACTACACACCATCTCACTAACAGGCAGATGACTTACCTTCACCATGTTTGTCAGTGAACTGGAAGGCCTGGACTAGTCTCAGAACTTCATCCACAGAGCGGCCAACAGGAAGATCGTTTATTGTTATCTGGCGAAGGGTACCTTTTTCATCAATAATAAAGAGGCCCCTGGGTGGAAAAAAATTGAAGGATTGAGACATACGCATTACAAGTCTTCATTGTTAGAATTCCTAAGGAAATGGGCTCTTCTTACAAGAGGTATACCAGCCTACTATTAGTGAGACCACTACATCAAATAACTCAATGAGAAAGAGATATATAACTCAGTTTGCAGAGTGCTTGCCTAGCATGCAGAAAAATCTGGGTTTGATCCTCAGAACCAAATAAAGCAGACATGGTGCACCAACATTAAGTGTAGATCAGGAGTGCCGGGTGGTGGTGGCACACGCCTTTAATCCCAGCACTTGGGAAGCAGAGGCAGGCAGATTTCTGAGTTCGAGGCCAGCCTGGTCTACGAGTGAGTTCCAGGACAGCCAGGGCTACACAGAGAAACCCTGTCTCGAAAAACCAAAAAAAAAAAAAAAAAAAAAAAAAAAAGTGTAGATCAGGAGTTCAAGATTATCCTCACCTATCTGACACCATTTCCAAAATAAAATGGAGGCAGGGCACGATGGCACATGCACATAAATTCCAATGAGGTCAACTTGAAGTTCAAGGTCAACTTGGGCTATATTATAACGAGACTGTCTCAAAAATAAAAACCAAGGGGCTGAGGAGAGATGACTCAGTAAAGTGCTGCTCTTTCAAGTATGTGCACCTGAATTTAAGTCCCAGAAGATATTAAATAACCACATATGCAATCTCACCTTTAAAATAAAAAAAAATAATAATTTAAGAAAAAAGTCAAGAGGTTGGACAAATGGCTCAGATGTTAAGAGAATTCATTGGCTGCTCTCCCAGAAGACCTAAGATTGATGGTCAACAAATTGCAGTTCACAACCATTAACTCTGGTTCCAGGTGGTGCACACATATACACAAACATTCAAGGACATAAATATATTTAAAATTAAGCATGTAACCCCAACACTGAAGTGGTAGGAACAAGCAAATCCCAAGGGTTCACTTGCCAGGCAGTCCAGCCTTGGCAGATCCCTAGTCAATGAGACATTATCTCTAAAAAATAGTGGGTAGTGTCTGAGGAACTCCAGGTTGTCTACTGACATTTATGACACATAAATACAAAAAAGACATAAAGAAGGGTACCCTCAGATATGTTCTGGCTTTTAGCTAACAAGACTGTTCTCACAGTAACTTCCACCTCCCATCCTCAAAGTACATACCTGAAAGAGATACCTTCATCAGCCTTTAAGACTCCATAATCCTGAGCAATGGTGCGCTTGGGATCTGATATTAAGGGAATGTTCATGGGTCCCAATCCTCCTTGTTTCTTGGGTGTGTTAATCCTAGAGCAAAAGAGAGTCTTAAAATACAACCATTCAAATCTTTGTGAAGAAAGCCAGACAGACATATCCTTACCTTTCTAAAACCCTGTATCTAACTTTATCCAAAAACTTCAACTTTTTCTAATAGTAAAGTGAATGGTTGATAACAGTACGCGTGCTCACCGGTATATATTAGATAACAGCAACTCAAGAGTGCTTTGCTTCTGCTAGGTAGTAAGAGGCAGTGGGAGCCCAGAAACCAATTCTTAGGTCTATCGTCAAAGCTCTAAATTTGCTCAAGAAGTCCACAACATCCTGCCAGGAGTTGTGGTATACACCTTTAATCCCATTTAATCCCACCTAACCACGAGGCTAGGGGCACTACAAGGCTGAAAGCCAGCTTGAGTTACATATTACCCTGACTAAAAACCAAACAATTCCACATGGCAAATGGACCAAAAACTTTACCATGCCAGATGACAGAAGTGAGAATCCACAGAAGCTCCAATCACTTGGCAGTTAAGTTTCTTAAATTCTTCTGCTCTATCACTGAAAGCAATGATCTCCGTGGGACACACAAAAGTAAAGTCAAGAGGGTAAAAGAAGAACACAACATATTTTCCTGGGGAGGAAAAAAAAGCGATCAAGAAGTTAGCTTTGAAGCTGAGTTTCTGATCTAGGAGTATCAATACATGCCTAAATTCCCAGGATCCAGGACAACTGCTCTAAGTTGAGGCCAACCTGAACTACAAAGTAAGAACCAGGCCAGCCAGGTTCAGAAACCCTGTCTCAATGAGAACAAGGAATTTCCAAAAGATTCATTTGCAAAGACATTTTCCTTTAGAAGACTTTTTAAATTAATCACCAACACAAAAATCAATGGTAGCATACTCAATATAGACAACTCTTAGCAGCTACTTTTATAACCTTTGTACCAAGAAAGCCTGAATTAAAACAACAGTTCCTTCCTCGGTTGCTAACTATAGAATAAACACTATTAAGTCTAATTTTGATCTTCTGAGAGGTTAATATTAGCATACACACCAAGTTCTTTCAATGATAAAAAAGGGCCAAGAATGCAATTCATCTGGTACATGTTCTATAACAGTACCTATAACATCAAGTGTGGTGGTCCAGTCAGAAAGTAAAGGCAAGTCAGTGGCAGGAAGACTGAGAGATGGAGGACAGCCTGAGCTCCCAGCCAGCTCCAGGACACATAGTCAAAGTTTCTAACCATTCCCCCCAAAACACACCCACAAAAAAAAAAAAAAAAAAAAAAAAACGCCTGGATTTGGGAAGCAAACACTACCTGTAAGTCAGCACTCCAAAGTCCAGCATTCAGTGCATCATTGTATATAGGCTCTGACTTTCTGTCTTTGTTGGTTTGCTTTTTTTTTTTTTTTAATTATTTTATGTGTGGGTGTTTTGTCTGTATATATGTCTGCATCACCCATGCATGTCTGTCTGGTGCTGGAAGAAGCCAGAAGAGTGTGTTGAAATTATAGGCAGTTGTGAACCATCATGTGGATGCTGGAAATTAAATCTGGGGCTTCTAGAAAAGTAGCCAGATCTGCTGGTCTGCTGGATGACCTCGAGCTCTTGATTCTCCTGTTCCCTACCTCCCAAGTCCTGGGATTATGACACTGAGTTTCTACTCCCAACTTCGTGTGTGTGTGTGTGTGTGTGTGTGTGTGTGTGTGTGTGTGTGTGTGTGTGTGTGTAGTTTTTTTTTTTTTTTTGGATATTTTATTTACATTTCTGATGCCATCTCCTTTCCCCATTTCCCCTCCCTAGAAAACCCCTATCCCCCTTTTCCATTTTGCTTTTATACAATTTTTTTAAAATGTTAATCAAAGGCTTTATAAGTATGGTAATGCTCAATCAGAAGTGTAACCCAATACCCAACCTAGCTAAGTAAACTATCTTTGACTGGTGGAGACACTTGAACTTCTTTCTGCCTCCATGCCCCCTCTTTCTCATTACCTAGCTTCTCATTTACTTTTTTTGAGACAGGGTTTCTCTGTGGCTTTGGCTGTTCTGAAATTGCTCTATAGACCAGGATGACCTTGTACTCACAGAGAAGGCATATGCCACCACCATTTGAAATTTTGTTTTTGAGATGGGGTCTCTTTGGAACTTATTTTCTCCCCTCCATCTTGTTATAGACAGGGTTTCTTGTTTCTGCTGTTAAGACTAGTTGTCTTCATCTACCTTGAATAGGACTAGTGATATTATAGAATCCAACTAATTAATCTTATTTTTATGTAGGTCCCATAGATTAAAATAAATTGAAGTCCCTCAAGCTTGTGCAGCAAACACTTTCACCTAATGAACAATGTTTCCAGCCTTCAAAGGTGATGTTTAAGTAATCTCATAAATCACAATTGTGTTCCTAACAAGTCCAACAGGACACGACAAGAAAAATGTTGCAAGCAAAAGTAAGCAAAGTACTTACTGGTAGGTAACAGGACTTCTAGCTCCAATTTTACTTTAGTAACTGAGATTACCAAAGCAGATCTTCATTCAAGGTCATGTATGAAGCTTCTCACTATACCTAATGGCTAAACTACTTACTGGGACGTTTCCAAATACCCACTTATTCTCAGGTGATAACTATGTCTGAAAGTCAAAACAAGCAGTCCTTGACTCATCTAAGCAATCTCTCTAAGGCTTTGTTTAACAAGCACTTTGAAGCCTCAGCAGACCAAGCCCTACAGGGCAGAGAGCAAGCTCTCCCAAGACCATGTACCAGGGTCAGTCACCTCTACCTCCCAAGAGGTACTATTAAACTGTTTGCCAGGAAGAGATCTTCTCCATACAGCCCACAGTATCTATTCTCATTCCAACAACAAAGTGTGATGTCAGGAAATCTAACTGAATATTTTACTCAAAAGCTATCTCCAGAAACTCATAGACCACTAAGGAAGGTATATTTAACACCAACCTAAGGAATCTATAGTCTCAATGGTCTCAAAAGACCTAACTACCCTGAGACTGCAAGGCAAGGGAGAAAGAATGTAGACTAGAGAGAGACCTCAGCAGTTACAGATATGTTGCTGCTCTTGCAAAGAACTGTTTAGTATCTAAACATCCACAACCATTTGTAAGCACAGTTTCAGGAGTTCCAACACCCTATGCACGCAAGCAGACCAAGTTCCAGAACAGTCAAGATTACATAGAAAGACATTCTGCCTCAAAAAAAAAAAAAAAAAAAAAAAAAAAAAAAGCAAAAAACAGATATGATCAGATAAGGATGATAGATTTGCTTTTTTTCTTTCTTTTCTTTTTTGAAACAGGGTCTCACCATGCAGCTTTAGGTGACCCGAAATCCAGAGATCCACCCAATACACCACTCACTATACCTAGATCCGAGGTAACTTTTTTTTTTTTTTTTTTTTTGGTTTTTCGAGACAGGGTTTCTCTGTGTAGTCCTGGCTATCCTGGAACTCACTCTGTAGACCAGGCAGGCCTCCAACTCAGAAATCCACCTGTCTCTGCCTCCCAAGTGCTGGGATTAAAAAAGCGTGTGCCACCACTGCCCTTCGGGAGGTAAATTTTTTAAAAAGGAAAGAAGGTAGAACTTAACAGAACCTGCCAAGTATCCATATGAAATTATGGTAAAACAAAAGGTAATTGGAGTGTCAAGTCTTCTCTGTGAGCAGAAGCAAAGCTACAGCTCCAAAGACTTGATTTGTAAGACTAAATTTAAAAAATAAAAAAAAGAAAAGAAAATAAGAAGAGCTGAAGGGGACTGAAAAGTTGGCTCGGCAGTTATCACAATAGCTGCTCTTTTAGAGGCCCTAGTAGAGAAATGGAAGCTCACAAACATCTCCATTCCAGTCCCAGGGGATCCAATGCCCTCCTCATGTACTGCATGCACATGATGCCCAGACACACATTCACAAACACCCACCCACCATACACCTAAAAATAAAACGTTTTAAAAGTTTTCCAATTTAAAAGAAGAGGAAGGGGAAAGGCCATCCATGATGGCAAACACCTTAAATAAAAGCAAAGGCAGGTTGTATCTATCTCTAGGAGTTCGATACAACCCTGGTCTACATATTAAGGTCTAAGAAATCCTAGCACTAGGGAGGCAGAGACAGGAGGATGTCTGAGTTCAAGGCCAGCCTGGTCTCCATAATGAGCTTCAGGACAGCCAGAACTACATAGAGATCATATCCTAAAGAATTTTTTTTTTTAATAAAAAAAGTAAAAAAGGAAAGGAAAAGGGCTGGAGACATGACTCAGCCTGTAAGAACACTGAATGCTCCTTTGGAGGACCTAGGTTCAATTCCCAGCACAGTTACAGGCAGGTCACAACTGCCTGTAACTCTAAGATCTGACACGGTCGCATAGACAAACATACAGGCAGAACACCAATGCATATAAAACAAAAGCAAATTTTTAAAAAAGAAATGACCAAAAACAAAATAAAAAAATGAGGGGTAGTGGATGGGACTCTGTGGTAGAGTGTTGTTAGCATGTGTTGAGACACCAAATTCAATCCCCAGAACCTCAGGATACAAGAATTCCCCCAATAAGTAAATTCCAGTAAAAAGGTAATCAGGTTAATGTTAAGGTAAAATAAAGCATACTTTCTCTAGAAATGACTCCTACCTAGGTTATCTACCCTTATCACTGTCCTAACCAGGACTTCACTTCAACATAAAGACAAGTGAGGTGGCCTCTTGCCCAATGTAATTAATCTCACCTTTGTAGTCACTTAGGCTGATGTCTTTGAATTGTCCGTCTGGCATAACAGCTGTGGCTTTGAAGTTGGGAGCAGGATGCCCAATTTTTGCATTTCCTGAAGACATCTTGTTATCAGCTGAAAAAGACAACCACAAAAAATGTAAACAACCCTGTTCTAAATAAGCAACAGGTTTCGCCTACCTACGAACTTAATGTAGTTTAATCAGGTAATGGTCCAGTGGCCTTGAATACACGGGTTTATATTATAGCAGTACACACAAGCTAATAGTTAATCTCCAACTTCTGGGTAAAAACAAGACTGAAAATCAGCCTTTGTTTTCACTTGCTAACAATTCCACAGTGTGTCTAAATAGGTCAGTTCTCTCATCCTTTCTAAGCCGTTTTTTGCAATGGCATTTTATTTTGTATATTCATTAGGGAGCAGGAAGGAAATGGGACACAAAAAATCCAAACAAATCAATGCCAGGACATTGACATCTATTGCTTCAAAACTTTAGGTATTCTGTTTAAGCAGACGTTTTCTCGTCATAACTTGAGGCTAACCTAGATTTATTGACACCTTGTCTTAAAATTTTCTTTAGATTTATACCAGGGACAGTGGAGCATAATACCAGCACTCTGGATGCTGAGGCAGGATACTAAACTGAAGCATGACTAAGAAAACTTGTCTCAAAAAGTTTCTGTACCAGGGAGGCATGTAGGTTAAGGTACTTGCTATCTGATGACCTTAGTTCAATCTCCAGAATCCCCATAAAGATGGAAAACTCCTACACGGCTCACACACACAAATAAACGTTTAAAAGAAAAATTTAAATTTCTGATCTCTGGGCCAAGAACCTGGAGCAGAGGTACATAACGAGGGTTACTTTAAGGCAGGGTTTGGGATGAGTGTAGTCCCAACACTTGAGAAGTAGAAGCTGAAGAATCAAGAGTTCAAGGCTAGCCAACCCTAGTTACATGAAACTCAATCTTAGAAAAATACAAAAAGTCAATGTACTGCTAAGAAACCGATCCCTGCACTATCTACCCAGGTCAGTACCAAGATAAATTGTTAAGATGTACAACATTAAGAGCCTACACCGTTCCTCCTTTCGGGGAAAACCCTGGTTTTGCTTCCTGCACCTATTTAGGGTGGTTCACAACCACAACGAACTGTAACTAGCTAAGGTGGGGGTAACTACCTGTACCTAAAGGAGATGGAGGGTACCACACACGCAGACATACACGTAATAAAAAACAGGATCGAAAAGAAAATTTACACCTCTCAGTATGAATGCAAGTTGGAATCCAAGTTCCAAATTTCTTAGTTCCTAACACCAATAACCAAAAGAAACTCCAAGAAAAAAAAACCTTCCATCCCAAACTTTGAAAAACTTTTAACTGTATCATTTTCAGAGACATGCTGCAGCATAGCAACTACCTATCTGGTGTACCCGCTAACATAAGCCATCTTTTTTTAACCAAACTTGCTTTGCAAGGTGTCCCAGCACTTCCATACTCAACCAATCCCGGAAAATTGACTTCTGGCCGCTGAGAGGCCTCTTCAGGGGAATCAGACTAGAACGCCAGAGGAGGTCACGCCCCAACCTCCCTGGAGGTACGTTCCTGCCACTCTCGCCATCACCCACTCTAGCACTTCAGAAAACACTATGACACGCCCAGGGCGCGCTGTGAGCTCCAGAACCACGCGTCCCATCCAGCCATCTACGCCCTCTATCGGAGAACCGGGAGAGGAGGAATTCAACGTTAGCCAAGGGTTCCAACAGGTCCGGGAACTAAGGGCCATGTGAAGAATGCGAGTAGCGCTCGAGCACTCGCGGGACCAGGCCTCGCCCGGCCGCTTCAGCCCGTGACCGTCCCCGAGGAGCTGGGACCGGCCTGAGGGAGAAGGAACCAGTCACTGACGGGCGCGAGCCTCGTTTCTCAGCGGCAGGCAGTACACGCACACTCACCAGGGTGGAGTCTCAGGTCTCAGGAATAGAACCAAGCGTGAGAACGCAGGAAGAGGCCGTCGGAAAGCGCGCGCGGGGAGCTGCTTTTATAGCCCACAAAGTTCTCGCGAGACTCTCACGGGCCAGGGGTGCGGGAGGAGGGGGACCTGGCTGAGCCCCGCCCTGCCCTGGTCGGCCGGCAGGGAATGACTCAGCGCTTTCCCTGTATGGGCCTGGAGTTGAGGGGGGGGTCTCAGGAAATGCTCACACTTTCATTGATGCTGTTCTCAGAGGTGGAAAAGGACTTCCGTTTGAGCCATCTCCTCTTTTAAATCAGGGGAATCCGTGCCTCTATATTCCCAGGACCCCTGTGTGCTGTGCACTCAAGACCCAAACTAGAGGAAGGGTCTGTTTTACTGCCCATGGAAGGCCACGTCTAAAATTAAACCACGTTCAGGGAAACTGTGCACCCAAATATTTCTCAGTTGCATTCCAGCCTCGAAAACCTGTTCTAGGGCTGGAAAAGCTGGCTCAGCCGTTATGAGCACTGGCTGCTCTACCAGAGGACCAGGACTCAATTTCCCCGCGTTTTCCACATGGCAGCTCACAGCTGTCTGTAGATTCAGTCCTAGAGGACCCAACAGCCTCACACATGCATGCAGGCAAAACAACAGTGCACATAAAATGAAAAGAAATAAATCATTAAGAACAAAACAACAACAAAAATACCCTGTTCTAGTCTGATCTTCAGTAACCCTCACCACTCAGGCAGCCCCCATTGGTCTCTGATTACTGGATGCTACTTTTCTGTTTCGCATTCATTTCTTGGATTGTTCTTAAATCTTTCTGAATCTGAGCTAGTCACTAAACTGATTTGTGGTTTTAAAAACTGGGGCTCTGTGATCAATTTCCTGGGTTTTTCCAAACCAGGTGGTGATGGCACATACCTTCTTAGCACTCTAGAGGCAGAGACTAGTGGATCTCTTAAGTTTAAGGCCAGGCTAGTCTACAATGTGAGTTCTAGGACAGCCAGGGCTACGTAGAGAAACCCTGTGTCAAAAGAAAAAAAAAAAATCAAGAAAGTTTAAGAGGGGTCAGGTTTGATGGCAAGTACTGGGAAGGCAGAGGCAGGAGAATCTCTGTGTTTTTGAGTCTAGCCTGGTCTACATAGCAAGTTCCAGGACAGCAAGGACAA
Source organism: Rhabdomys pumilio (assembly GCA_030674055.1). Lineage (NCBI taxonomy): Eukaryota > Metazoa > Chordata > Mammalia > Rodentia > Muridae > Rhabdomys > Rhabdomys pumilio. Next base: position 33,854,781 of record JANHMN010000004.1, read on the forward strand.
CATAGAGACCTGGGGGAGGGGGGGAGTTTACAAAGCTCAGAGTTATCATTTTATACCGCATGCTTTGTGTGATTTAGAGACCCAGAGATGGATGTAATCCAAATTTTGCCCTCCAGAAAGCCATGCTACAAGGGTGAGGCAGACATGGAAACACAACAGCTAAAAGATTTTATTTTTTTCTAGGCTGTAGAGGTTATTGTTTCGGCATAATGGTCAATTCAAGGGACAAATGAAAGGTGGTAACACTGTTAAAGGGACTACTCCATAACCAAGGTTAGGGACAGCTTTCCAGGAAGTAATTCTTATTTGAGACTTCAGGTATATCCTCTCAGCGACAACAAAGGGGAATTGGTTTTCCTGGTGTGAACAGAGAGCCTTGAAGCAGTTCTGGGCTTTAAATGAGGGAGATGAAAAAGTGACAGCAGAAATAATAGTTCACATCTCTATAGTAAGAACCAAGTATTATGGACCAGGTTTGCTGATGCATGGCAATAATCTTAGCACTCAGGCTGAGATAGCCTGGACGATAAAAGAGATTCTTGCCTTAAAACAAATCAAAACACCTACCACAGCAAACTTAGGTGTTATGCTAATGAACACTAGTTATTTACATTAAGATACTAGAGTTAGCCAAACTTGGTGATGCATGCCTTTAATCCTAGCACCTGGGAGACAGAGACAAGTAAAATCTCTGAGGTCGAGGCCAGCCTGGTCTACAAAACGAGTTCTAGAACAGCCAGGGCTACCCAGAAAAACCCTGCCTCAAATTGTTACACCCCCCCCCCCTTGCCCCTCGCAAAGAAAGATGTTAGAATTATTCCATTGTATAGGCAAGAAAAGACAAGGCTTATTAGAATTGTCTTTTATGTAAGGTCACATATAAGGAACAATGACTGTGCATACATGTGTGCGTGCATGCACGTGTGGTTTTTCTGAGACAGAGTTTCTCTGTATAGTGCTTGCTGTCCAGGAACTCACTCCTTAGACCAGGCTGTCCTTAAACTCATAGATCCAACTGCCCCTGCCTTCCAAGTGCTGAGATTAATGAACGGCACATGACACAATACCATTAGCACTTTTATTTTCAAGACTTCTCTTAACTCTCAATAGCAACATAATAAAAAATTAGGGGAAATGCTATGTCATGCTAGCTTAGTATCTGGTATCTGAAATTTTGGGTATGTGTCATCCTTTACAACAGTAGTGATTTTTGTTTTCCTTCTCAGCAAGAGGTTATTACACATTATTCATTTCCAGTTAGTGGAGGAGTTAACTCCACTACTTCCCACGGCCCTTGTACCAGGATACAAACGGGGAAGTGCTGTGTCATGCTGCTGGAGCATCTGGCCTTTTAAATTTTTATGCATTTATCAATTCTCTTGACAACAGTAATTTTTTTGTTCAGTTGCTTTTTGGTGTGTGTGTGATATGTGTATGCTCATGTGTGGTATATGCGCAAGTGTGTTTCCCCAGGTTCATGTTACCTGTACAGTTTAGCAGAGACCAGAGGAAGATGTTGGTTATATCTGTATAAAGAAGCATAGAACATGAAGCAAAGCTGGCGAGATGCTCTTGTATCACACAGCACTGGGGTTTTATAGACAGATCTACGCAGCTACAACCACCCCACCCCCATGTTGCTGGAATCCAAAGCCACGTCTTCATGTTCATCCAGCACTTTTACCCATTGAACCCTTTTACCAACCTTATTGCCTTGTCTTCTCCTTTTTCCCTCTCACCCTGAGAATAAAGAGTTGTCATCGTTCATTTTTTTTTTTTTTTTGTGAGAGCAAGGTGGCCCAGAGGACAGCTTTCACACAACAATTTTCTCCTTCCACCTTGTGGTTCAAGCTCCTTTACCTGCTGAACCATTGTGCCTAGCCTTTGTTTTTTAAAGGAATCTCACTATATAGCCTAGACTGGCTTGAACTCAGGATAGTTCCCATGACTTAAGCTCCAAAATGCTGAGATTACTGATGTGAGTTATCATGACAGATTTCACACCTTTTCTAATTTTATATTTCGATGCTACAGATTAAACCTCAAATTTTCCATAAGCTAGGTAGACAGAAGCTATAGAACAAGCTATATCCACAGCCCATACTCCAATTCTAGCAGATTTGACAGCCGCAGGCCTCCAAAGGCACTAGGTATGTATATAGTACCATATATCTATATGTATGTATGTGTGTATGTGATACATACACACACACACACACACACATATATATATATATATATGGAAACTTTTTTTTTTTTTTTTGGTTTTTCGAGACAGGGCTGTCCTGGAACTCACTCTGTAGACCAGGCTGGCCTTGAACTCAGAAATCCTCCTGCCTCCGCCTCCCAAGTGCTGAGATTAAAGGCGTGCGCCACCACTGTCCAGCTATATGGAACCATTTTTTTTATATGCAAGGAAACATTCATACACATAAAAATAAGTTTTTTAAAAAATAAAAAGGAAAGAAAGAAAGAAAATTACCATCCTGGTCAGCAAGAAAGCTCAGGGGTAAAGGCACTTGCTGCCAATCCTGATATTCTCAGTCTAATTCCCAGAACCTACAAGGTGAATGGAAAAAACTCATTCCCTTAAATTGTCCTGGGATTTTCATTTGCACGCCACAGTAGGCTGGAGGCAGGCAGGCGAGCACAAGTGGGGCCCTATCTCAAAAATAAATATTAAAAATAACAAACAGATAAAATTCTAAATTAGAGAACATGAAGATAAATGAAGGTGAATTGTGTTCATGAACCTAGAGTCAGTGTCGGGGACTGACTCGGCAGTTAGGAGCGCTGGCTGCTGTTGCAGAGGACCTAAGTTCTGCTCCCGTCACCTATGTCAGATGGCCCACAACTACCTGGAACTCCAGCTCCAGGGCATACAATGTCTCTAGCCTCCACAAGCACATTCACACATGTACTTATTCACACAGATATCCTGAAACTCGCCCTGTAAACCAGGCGGGCTTTGAACTCAGAAATTTGCATGCCTCTCCTAGGACTAAAGGTGTGCACCGCCACCACCTGATTGTTTTTTTTTTGTTTTGGGTTTTTTTTTTTTCCTATTTAAAGATTTATTTAGTTTATTTAACCGTGTATGAGTGTCTTGCTTGCATGTATGTATATATGTGTACTATGTGCATGTCTGGTGTCCAAGGAGGCAAGAAAAGGGGTTTGTATCTCCAAGAACTGCAGTTATAGACAGTTGTGAGCCATTTTGCAGGTGCTGGGAACTGAACTCAAGTTCTCTGGAAGAACAAGTGTTCTTAACCCTTGAGCCAGCTCTCCAGTCTCTAAATGTGTCTTTTATTTAAAAAAAAAAAAAAAAAAAAACAACAACAACAACAACAAAAAAAAAAAATCAGGGTGGAAATGTGAGTAGAAACATACAAGTTGAGCTTCCTGGGAGGGATGCTCTGTATAAAAAGCATGGCTGATTGCTGGAGTCGGGCTCCTATCCTGACCACACCCTTGGATGGTGACTCAGTTCTACCCTTTTTATTTCTTTAGTCTTTGGAAAGGAGCATAGAATCTTTAATCAAAGTGTTCTTTGTCATATGTTGCCTTGGGCCTAATTTGTTATGATAGACAATTATCTGACTCATGAAAAGCCATTGTTCCTCCTTCATAGCTACCTAAGTGTAACTGGCAAGGCAGCTCCATTAATGTTCAACAATTCTGCAGAAGGCAGAACTCAAGTCAGCCAATGTTTTTTATATTAAACTTTGCCAACCTAATGACAACCTACCCTAGATATATACACCATTAAAAATAATATAATATTAATATACCATTAAACCAATATACTATTAAAACTAAATGGTTTCTTTAATTATAACAATAAATACAAAAGAAATCATGGAAACCAGACCACAGAGGATTCTTTTATGAGGTAATCCTGGTGATTCAGAATATGTTTCTGTTAAAGCTAGGCATGGCGGTACATTCCTGTAATCCTGGCACTCAGAGGCAAAGGCAATTATTGCAATGTTGACACCAATTTGATTTACACGGTGAGCTGCGAGTTAGCCAAGGGAACTATGAGACTGTTTTTGGAGCTAAGGTTCGAACCCAGGGTCATGCACTGCTAGGCAAGTACTCTACCACAGAGTGAAATTCCTAACCCTAGGATCTAATTTTTTTTTTTTTTTAAAAAAAGTTGGTATTAAATTTCATCTGTGCACGCTGAAGAGTTGGCTCAGCAGTTAAGAGCACTGGCTGTTCTTCCAAAGGACAGAGCTTTAATTCCCAGCATCCACATGGCAGCTGACAACTGTCTGTAACTCCAGTTCTAGAGAGTCTAATACTGTCACACAGACATACATGCAGGTCAAACACCAATGCACATATAAAAATAAAACAAAAAATTCACCTATGCACTAGAAGCAGTTAAGACTCAGGTTTCAAAACCACATCTTTATGAATAAAAATATTGTTTTTATTATTTCTCAGTCTTGGCACTACTGACACTTAAAGTCCTATAATTCCTTATTAAGGGGTTAGAGCCTGTCCTACACATAATAGGAAATTTAGTAGCATCTTGGTCTCTGCCCTCTAAATTCTAGTAGCATACCTATTACAAAGTCATCCTAGGTTGAGACCACTGAACTAGGGAAATGATATAAGTGGCTGGTAGACTCCCAGCCTGAGCTATCTCCAACCCGTTTGACCTCATTGGTAGGGTTAGTTTTGTCATCAAGAAGCAGAGGGAAATATCCTTTTATGCACTGTATTTCCAGTCCTTTGTCCTTGCCACAACTTCCCAGGAAAGGGGTCCTTTCTTCTCAAAACGTTTCAATGAAAAGAATAATGAGCCTGATGGTGGTAGTGCACACCTTTAGTCCCAGCACTTAGGAGGCAGGGACAGGCAGCTCTCTGAGCTTGAGGCTAGCCTTGTCTACAGAGTGAGTTCTAGGACAGCCTGGTTTACACAGAGAAACCCTGTCTTGGAAAGAAAAAGAAGAAGAGGAAAAGAAGAAAGAAAAAGATTGATGAATTGGGACTAGATGCCCACCATCTTTGGCTTGCTTTTTAGATAAAGCCACAGTCAGGTGGTACACCTGTAATCCCATCCCTGGGGAGGCAGAGGCAGGCAGGTTTCTGTGAGTTCAAGGCCAGCCTGGTTTACAAAGTGAGTTCCAGGACAGCCAGGGCTCTGTAGAGAAACTTTGTCTCAAACAGAAGAAAGTCATAGTGGATTTGCCATTTGACAGATGTGACTGGGGATGAAAATGTCACAAAAGACTGAGAAAACATACGTTAGGAAAGGAAAGCTTTAGCTGTGAGCAAGAATGCCTCAGTGATTCATCCTTAGTCCCACCACACCTCTAACCACGATCAGTGATCTCACCTCCCTTAAAGCACTCAGTCATGTTTTCTCAGAAGAATACACAAGGTAAATCTAGAGGCTTCTTTTCATCCTCTCCTTCTATTTTTCCCTAAGGAATGACAAGACCAACAAATGAAAACTAATCTGAGACCAGTAAAACCAAAAAGAGTTCAAAGCAGAATCATCTCATATGGGGGAATGTCTTGAACACTTGAAAAAGAGGCTAAGAGAGGTTTCATTAATCCCAGCACTCAGGAAGCAGAGGCAGGCAGATCTCTGTGAGTTTGAGGACAGCCTGATTGAAATAGCAGGCCAGCCAAGGCTCATTATCTATGGTTCATGAGCCAGGAGATGCTGGCCCTTTCTAGTCTGAAGTAACAATACACACATACACACAAAACCGTGCACATCACTGAAGCTGGACTTATAGTAAATCTTCTGTTGTCCCAACTACACACATGTGACATGATTTTCAAATTCCTGCTGCTGCCTGTGGCATTTGCTTTGACATCAAGTTCAGCCTTCCTTCCTAGCTTGATCCACAAGGCCTTACCTTCTGACCCCTTGGTCCCTCGTGCACACCTTATGCTGCTCCAGTGTGAGGGCTGTTCGCACTACCCCAGTGCATTATGAAGCTGCAGATCACTCTGCTGCGACACATCCTGTTCACTGATGGCCTAACTCTTGCTTGTTTATAAAAACAGAGCTAAGTGTAGGCATAATTTGTGTGTGTGTGTGTGTGTGTGTGTGTGTGTGTGTGTGTGTGTGTACTATGTGAAGATTATCCTTGTATTATTCAAATGCTGATTTCTCTGCGGCTTATCCAGTTGCAATCCAGTCATGGCATTGTAATGCTTATTCTAAGTATCTCCTGCTTCAAGTTTGTGTAAACATTGTTCCCCATTTATTCTCTTATTTGTCAATAAAAGTTGACCAACTAATGGCTGGGCAGAAGAGAAAATAGGGCTGGACTTCCCATTCCATTGAGAAAAGGAGAGACAGAGAGACTGGAGGAGGAGAGGCGTTGCCAGGAGGAAGGGGCCTGGAAAGATACTATGGAAAAATACCTGAAGCAGACAGAAGCATATCAATACTAAAACTGCAAGTATCATAGGGATTTTGGCTGGAAGACAGATAGAGTACCTTAGAGGGATAGAATAGTTTAATAAATGCTTATCAAATAAATCTTATAGTACTTGTCTCATTTATTTGGGTACTAGCCAGGGTAGAGAAAAGATTATCATTTTTTAAAGATGAATTTATAGTTAAGAGATACTAGTTTTGGGCTGGAGAGATGGCTCAGAGGTTAAGAGCACTGACTGCTTTTCCAGAGGTCCTGAGTTCAGTTCCCAGCAACCACATGGTGGCTCACAACCACAGCAATGGGACTGATACCTTTTTCTGGTGTGTCTGAGAACAGTGATGGTGTACTCACATATATGAAATAAAGTCTTTATTTAAAAAAAAAAAAAAAGAGTTACTAGTTTTAAAACAGCTTTCTTGGCAATTCTTCCTTTCCCAGTCTACAGAGTGAGTTCCAGGACAGCCAAGGCCTGTCTTGAAAAAACAAAAAAACAAACAACAACAACAAAAAAGAGAATTATAGGTGGGATAATTCAGTATGTAGGTGTTTGAGTACATGTGTGTCCACAGGAATGCTAAACACACACACAGACATGCTAAACACACACTGTTACTGCTGACATACATCCCCTAAACCCCAGTGTGGGAATTTCAGTGAAGAATGTTTTTGATAAAGAGGAGTTACAGGCTAGATCTTCCCTCTCTCCCTTTGTTTCTTCCTTTAGATAGAGGCTTACTATATAGCCCAGGCTTCAGTCTAACTCATGTTTGTCTTGCCTGAGCCTACCTAGGGCTAGGTTTCACGTTGTGCCACCACAAGCCACCCTCATCTCTTGAATTTACTGTTTCATTCTCTGGAGGGTTTTTAGGCAGCACCTGACCACGGAGTTCCAGAGCTCTAATTACCTACTAATTGGCCATTCAAGTAATAATGTCTGTCCAATACTCAGGTCCCAAAAGATTAATGAAGAAAAAAAAAAAAAAAAAAAAGCCGGGCGGTGGTGGCTCACGCCTTTAATCCCAGCACTTGGGAGGCAGAGGCAGGCGGATTTCTGAGTTCGAGGCCAGCCTGGTCTACAGAGTGAGTACCAGGACAGCCAAGGCTATACAGAGAAACCCTGTCTTGAAAAACCAAAAAAAAAAAAAAAAGATTAATGAAGGAGTTAGTTGGGTTCCTAAGTTCTCACAGTAAGCCCAGGCTTATATGAAACTTAATCAATGTTTATCAAATGCCCAGTGCCTCAGTTCTTGGATATTTGAAATTTCATGAAATGAACTCAACTATCTCTTCTACAATTGGACAAGAACACAGCCAAGCTAAGCAACTTGGTTGTCATTGGCCTTTAACTGAAAGATTAGCTTTGTAACTACAGTTCGTCTACTAGATTTCTGTCAATAAAATAATATAGTAATAATAATAATAGAAGAAGAAGAAAAAGACTCAAGGGTCTCAAGGCTCAGCACCAACATAGCTCACCCTCTCACCCTAGTGAAGCAGGGAACACATTATTAATAATAGCTGCAGCTTTAACCTTCACCCACATTCTGTCTGGATAAGGAAACGCAGGCTGCTGGGCTCGGTCCTGATTGAGACAGAGCTGAAGAAGAAATCCCCACACCCACCCAGGCAAAGGCCAACCTCCCCCTGCAAGTTGCACAACGTCTGTCCAGGGGCAGGAACTAGCACCCCGGCCTTCTATAGCTCCTGGACTTTGATCCTTGGAGCTGAATAAACTGACTATAACTAATACCAAGCCCATCTTTAGTAACCATAGCTGAATGTTTTCTTTCCCCCTCTCCGCTTGACATATCACAGATAGTATTCTATAACAACACTCAGAGATCTATCCTTTTCTTGACTGTATGGCCTTTTTTAGTATAGGTGAATAATAATTTATTTTCCAGTTTCCTTCTTAGAAAAATTTACGCATGTTTCCTCTCTTTTAAACAAAGTAATAACTGAGCCTGGTAAAGCCCTGTAATCCTAACTATTAGGGAGACTGAGGCAGGAGCATTACAAGGTCAAGCCAGCTGAACTTAGGGAGCTGGTCTCAAAATAGAAAGTAAAAAGAAATAAATAAACCACATACACACACACACACACACACACACACACACACACACACACACACACA
>JANHMN010000004.1:33872891-33893251 GCA_030674055.1 Rhabdomys pumilio
TTTGGTTTGGTTTGGTTTGGTTTGGTTTGGTTTGGTTTGGTTTGGTTTGGCTTTTCGAGGCAGGGTTTCTCTGAGTAGCCCTGGCTGTCCTGGAACTCACTCTGTAGACCAGGCTGGCCTCGACTCAGAAATCTGCCTGCCTCTGCCTCCCAAGTGCTGGGATTAAAGGCGTGCGCCACCACTGCCTGGCATACTGTTCTTAACCACTAAGCCATCTCTCCACTCGATTTTAAGAATTGAAATTGAGGCTGGGGATGTTCAGTTGGTAGAGCCTCCAAACTCCGTTGCAGGATGGTCAGACAAGTTCTATGTTCCCTGAGATAGGTACAGAGACACAGCTCCACTCCACATCTCCCCTCATGCATAAAGAGTTCTCCTTCCCCTTAATGATCTCCGTTCAGGCCAAACTGGGATTTAAGGGTTTACTACAGAAAAGAATTCCAGGATAAGCTAGTATGAAACAAAGTTGGACTTATTAAAAATAGAAAGGTGGGGGCTGGAGAGACGGCTCAGTGGTTAAGGCTCTTCGTGTTTTTGCTGAGGACCCAGATTTAGCTCCCAGCACCCACGTGACTGCTCACAATCATTGATATCTCTGGTTGTGGGAATCTAGTGCCATCTTCTGATCTCCTTGGGCACCAGGCATATACGTGGTGGTGTACATGCACATGTGCAGGCAAAGCACTCATACACATAAAATAAAACAATCTAAAAATAAAACGGAAATAAAATAAGCAAAACAAGATGTCCAGAGAAAGAGAAAAATCACATTGGAGAGCAAAAGTGTGAGCTTCCCAAGGGAGTGTTTAGGTTGGAAACAGAAGTTTGGCAGGCAATTAGGAACTGGCCCTAGTAAGATTTTCTGGAGACCCAATTATCTGGATAGACTCTCCTGACATCAACTGCTTATGTTTCACAGATCAAAGTGCCTATGCTTGCAGTTGCTTCACAGATCAAGGGACTTCTTGATGACTTTTAGGTAATTATAGTGGTTTATGACAGATTCCAGTGCCAAGTGAAGAAAGCAATCAGTCATCTTGTGCACAGAGAGAAAACAGGACACCCTTTATTCCTGCCCTGCTATTGATTTCCTTCTTCCGTAACCATTTAAAAGCACATAGTCCCTGCCACTTGAATGGTAGGCATCCTGTCTTGGAACCCTTTGTGGTATTCTCTTTAATAGACAAGCTGGTTGAGCAGGGTCTTTAATTCTTGACTGTCCCCAGGACACCATTCTGGGGTTACAGCAGCTACAAGAGGTTGTAACAACTACAGCTACCATACACGTGCAATCAGGTCCCCCTTCCCCCTCCTCAGGACAGGGTTTCTCTGTGTAGAAGAGGCTTGTCTGAACTTACAGAGATCCAACTGTACCTGCCTCTTGAGAGCTAGGATTAAAGGCTTCTGGCACCAGGCCAGTTAGGATTCTTTGTCTTTCTCTATCTTTTCTTTCTTCCTTCCTTTCTTTCTTTCTTTCTTTCTTTCTTTCTTTCTTTCTTTCTTCCTTCCTTTTAAATGTGTATGGATGTTTTACCTGCCTGTATGTCTGCGAACCACTTGAGTGCCAGAAAAGTGTGTTAGGTCCTTTGGATCTCCAGTTACAGATGGTTGTGAGCTACCAAGTGGAGGATGAGGAGCCTGCCTCTCCTGGCAAAGCAGTCATTGCCCTTAATCACTGAGTAATCTCTCTAGTCCAAAATCAGTTTTTGTTTTGTTTTGTTTTGTTTTTGTTTTGTTTTGTTTTAGATATAGGGCTTCTTTGTGTAGCCTTGGCTGTGGCTGTCCTAGAACTCACTTTGTAGACCAGGCTGATCTTGAACTCACAGAGATCTGTGTAACATAAATTTGGGGTCACTTTTCTTTTCTTTTTAAGATTTATTCTTTTTTTTTTTTTAATGTATGTGAGTACACTGTCACTTGTCACTGTCTTCAGATACACAAGAAGAGGACATTCCATTATAGATGGTTGTGAGCCACTATGTGGTTGCTGGGAATTGAACTCAGGACCTCTGGAAGAGCAGTCAGTGCTCTTAACCACTGAGCCATCTCTCTAGCCCTTGGAGTCACTTGTTTGTTTTTTTGTTTGTTTATTTGTGTTTGTTTTTTTTTTTGAGACAAGGTTTCTTTGTGTATCTCTGGCTGTCCTGGAACTCACTCTGTAGACCAGGCTGGCCTCGAACTTAGAAATCCTCCTGCCTCTGCCTCCCAAGTGCTGGGATTAAAGGTGTGTGCCACCACTGCCTGACGTGGAGTCACTTTTCTATTACCCCTTTTGTCTCCCAAATAAATGACATAGAGACCTGGCATATTTGTTTAAAACTTCACACTCTGTGCTGGGCAGGTTCTGAGCTATTCTAATCCAACTATGTTGGCCTGGCCTATTTCCCAGCCTACTTTCCAGCTACATGTCCTACTACCTGCCAGCTTGGTCTAGCCTTGGCCTCCTCTTCATCTGTATCCTCATGGCAAATCTCTCTTTCAAGTCTCCTTCAGAGACCCTCTCACTGGGCCTGGAAGTTCTACCTCCTCTCTCCTGCCCAGCTATAAGTCGAATCAGCTCTTTATTGGCCAATCAGAGATGTTGTGAAACAATTTTTATGTAACATTGAGACAGGAGATGCTCCAAGGATAATAATGCCAATGTCCAGACTGCAACTGTCTTAGTTAGGATTTCATTGCTGTAAAGAGACACGATGACCAAGGCAACTCTTACAAAGGACAACATTTAAATGGAGCTGGCTTACTGGTTCTGAAGTTGAGTCCATTATCGGCGTGGTAGGAGGCATGGCAGCATCCAAGCAGGCACGGCACTGGAGGAGCAGAAAGTCCCACATCTTGCTCCGTAGGTAAACAGGAGGATACTGGCTTCCTCAGGAAGCTAAGGGGAAGCTCTCAAAGCCAACTCCCTCAGTGATACACTTCCTCCAACAAGGCCACACCTACTCTAAGAAGGCCACACTTCCCAATTGTGCCACTCTCTGTGCCAAGAATATTTAAACCAGGACAGCAACTAATGTCATCTGAATGTCATGTGCACAAAACTATCTCTCAACAGATGTCTGCCTCTGCCTCCCCAGTACTGGGAATCAAAACAGTGACCACCTTGCTTGATTTAACAATCAGGTTTCTTCACAATGAAAAGATACTGAATTTTGGTGGCTCCAGAAGTTGCTAATCCTCCTTCCCTCTTTAGCATTGATCTAAGATGTAGCTTTCAATAAGTTTAGAAGTTAACCAGGCATTGTAGCTCATGACTTTCATCTCAGCACTAGAGAGAGCCAGGTGGATCCCTGAGTTCAAGGCCAATCTGGTGTACATAGAAAGTTCAAAACAGTTCTCTTCCGGTCTCTTTGGCCTTGTCAGTAGAAACAAGATGACAAAAGGAATGGCATTCTTTGGAAAGTGTCACAATAAGACACACACACTGTGCCTCCACTGTGGCTTTAGGGCCTACCACCTTTAGAAGTCGACCTGTGGTTAAGTGTGACTACCCTGCCAAGCACAAGAGAAAGTATAACTGGAGTGCCAAGGCTACAGAGTGATGAAGCATCACTGGGACTGGTCAGATTAGCCACCAAGAATTGTCTATCACAGATTTAGACATGGATTCCATGAAGGAATATTGTTATACCTAAATCCAACAGGGCAGCTGTCGCAACATTTAGTTCATCTTGAGGATTTCAACCAGTCATAAAATAAATGCTCTGGTTTCAAAAAAAAAGAAAGAAAGAAAGAAAGAAAGAGAAAAAAAGAAAGAAAAAAGAAAGTTCAAAATAAAAATAGTTTAAAAAATTTCTTCAATAAACAAAATTATAAAGTGAATTTTATGAGTGCTATTGTTTGGGTTTAGGAAAGAGAGGAGTGTTAGAAACTGAAGCCTATACATCACTTGGGCCCTAAGTAAACACAGTTTATATGTTGTCCTTGACAAGATGTCTTTTGGAAAAAATGTATGTCTTTATAGGTAGTTTAGTCCGAAGTTTCTGACTTTATCAACAGGCCAAGCATCAATCTATCACTCTCCTCCTCCTCTTCCTCCTCCCCCTCTTCCTCCTCTTCCCCCTCTTCCTCCTCCCCCTCTTCCTCCTCCCCCTCCTCTTCTTCTTCCTCTTCTTCCTCCTTTTCCTTCTCCTTCTTCTTCTCTCTCCTTTTTTCCTTCCTTCTTTTTTTTCTTTCTTTTTTTTTTTTTTTGTTGTTATTGGGAGGTGGGGTACATTTCCAGGGCAGTGTTTCTCTGTGTAGCCATGGGTTGTCTGGAGCTCACTCTGTAAACCCAGCTGGCCTTAAGTTCAGAGAACTGCCTACCTCAGCCTCCTCAGCACCAGGAGTAAAGGTGGGCACCACCACACTGTACAATTTTCCATTTTTCTATCCTGCCTCAATCAGTACAGACAGAAATCCCTTCCTGGAAGACAAGCTCCACTTTTGGTTGGCAGCCAGGCTTTTCCTTCTCCCAACAGGCGATCCCTGGGAAATTTCTAATTCCTTAGGGACATCTTTTCAACAATCTGGTAGCTAAAAGAAAGGCACAAAAGTTTGCTTTGAAATATCTTTCCTCTTGCCAGGACAGGAAGAAGTCCCCATTGATTGATTTGTTCTCTCTCCCTCTTTGTTTTTTGTTTAGTTTTTTTGAGATATAGCTTCTTTGTACACCCCTTAATGTCCTGAAACTAGCTCTGTACATTAGGCTGCCTTCAAACTCACCGAGATCCTCCTGCCTCTGCCTCCTGAGTCTGGGATTAAAGGCCTACACCATCACTGCCTGGCTTTTGTTTCCAGACCCTAATTTTGAGGAATTTGGTGGGAAATTTTCAGAAGTATGTCTGTGTCAGAAACAAACATCATTAACAGAAGCAGGAGGGGTGTAGCTCAGTGGCAGAATGGTTTCCCAGGATGCATTCTATGCCTGGGTTTTCCCCTAGCATCACATAAACTGTAAGTGGTAGCATGCACTGGTACTCCAGCACTTGAGAGGTAGAGGCAGAAGGATCAGAGATTCAAAGTCAACACTTGGCTACCTAGTAGATTTGAGGCCAGCATAAGCTACATGAGACCCTGTCTCAAAACAAAAAAACAAAGTAGAAGCCAAGATTAGAAGGTATTCATTTGTGTCCATAAGAATAATTTCTTGATAACCTCTTGGCTTTAGTTACTTTAGGAAGGGCTGGCACAAGTGACTCTATGTGTTAGTGATTTTGAGGCAGGGTCTCAATATTGTAACCAATATTGGCAGAAATAAAATTATTTTAAAGACAATAGGGTCCTTAATTGTGTAGAGAGGTGACTAGGAAGGTAAGTTCAATTAATAAGATTTGTTCATACAGATTTTCATTAGATTCAACAGAGTACTTGATGATAAGAATGTACCTTTTTGTCTGGCAGGGTGGTCTATGGCATTAATTCCAGCACTCAGGAAGCAGAGACTGATGGATATCTGTGTGTTCAGCCAGGACTCCAGTTAGATTCTGTCTTAACAACAAAAGCCTTATTTAGCTTTCCTAAGCTAGAGAGATGACTCAGCAGTAAAGAGCTCATACTGCTTTTACAGAAAAACTGAATTCCATTCTAGCACCTACATTAGACAGCTCACAACCACGTGTAACTCCAGTCCAACACCTTTTTCTGAATTCCTGGGCACCCATATAGACATGCATATAACCCACACATATATCTTTAAGTAAGAATAACATATATTGAAAATTGAATGTAGAGCTGGAGAGATGGCTCAGAGGCTAAAAGTACTTGTTGCCTTGCAGAACTGGGTTTGATTCCCAGTACCAAACCTAACCACCTGACACTTCTGTTCTGTGGGATCCAATGCTCTTTTCTGACCTGAGAATGCTAGTCATGTATACAGTACACATCTATATACAAAGGCAAAACACTCATACAAAGCATAGAATAAATACATCAAAATAAATAAATCTTTTAAAAATTTAAAAATTGGGCTGGAGAGATGGCTCAACAGCTAAGAGTACTCGTCGCTCTTGCAGAGGGCCCAGGTTCAGTTCTTAGTAACTCCAGATCCAGGGGATTCAATGCCCTCTTCTGACACCAGACTCACATGTGATGCACACACATAAATGTAGGATAAATATACATACACATAAAATAAAATAAATCTAAACATTTTTAGATTTATTTCTTATTATGGGGCTGGAGAAACGACTCATCCCTTGAGAGCACTTGCTGCTTTTCCAGAGGACAGGCGTTTCGTTCCCAGCCTCCACATCAGGAGGCTCAGAACAACCTGTGGCTTAGCTCCAGAAGATCCGACGCCCTCTCTGGCCTCTGCAGGAACCTGCACATATGTGGCCTAGACACACAAACATGTGCCTAAATTTGAAAGTTTTAAGTTATTTTGTTTTTATTTTTACTTTAAAAATGTAAAAGAACTACTGCATTTCTGTACTTGTGTGTGTTTGTGTCTGCATGTATGTCACAGTGTGTATATGGAGGTCAGAAGACAGCTTATGGGAGTCTGTTCTTTCCTTCCACAGGGGCTATCCTGGGAATCAAATCCAGGTCCTCAGTCTTGGCTGTAAGTGCTTCTGGGAACAAGAGCAAGACTCAGAGGCAACTCCATTCCAGCTCTCTCTCCTCCTGTGACCATGTGACAGCTGCAATAGTACCAAAGTCAAAATAATTAATAACAGACCTGAATGCCCTAGTTTAACCATTAACAGTGTGTGGCTGAATTAAGAAGGAACTCAGCCCCCTCACGTCAGATCTGACTAAAGTCCTAAGCTGTTAGATAAGTCCACTCTTTCCCTTCTCTGATGAGACCCCCCCCTTCTCAGATTTATTCTGAAATAAACCAGTCTCTTCTATAGAGCCACCTTCTCCTCTTTCTTCTTATGTTTGGTACCCTGTTTGAGGACAAGTACTTGGAGCAAGGACCTCTGTAAAAGTATTATTTGGGGCTTTTATATGCCTCCCTTGTTCCTGAGTAATGACACAATTATGTTTATTAATAAGATTGAAACTGGGCAGATACTCATCTATTCCCACAGGACTATGCTGGCTACTTCCCAGTCATGTGCCCCATTTACCTGTCAACTTAGTCTCACACTGGGTCCTCCTGCTCCATCTGTGTCCTCATGGCAACTCCCTCCACACTCTCCAACTGGGACTCTCTCCATGGGATCAGAAGTTCTGCCTTAACTCTCCTGCCCAGCTATAGGCTGATCAGCTCTTTATTAACCAATCAGAGGTGATGGAGAACAATTTTTACACAACATTGAGATAGGAGATGCTTCAATAATGATGACCATGCCAATATCTGGACTGCAACCAGATCTCTGGGCCCAAAAATCAGCATCTGAATACACAGTACACAAAACCATTCCCCATTCAACCTCCTTGCAATCCAGAAAGCATCATGTGGTGGCAGCTCCTCTCAGGATCCTGGCTTTTATTTTGTCCTCTCCCACTCCTTCAAGCTTCACCCTCTGATTACAAGAGAGTTGTTGTCTGCTTGTTGGGACTTTCAGGTCCAGGTTAGGATGACTCTGCTGAAACCCAAAAACACATACAGTGTTTAGCAGGTCTTTTTTTTTTTTTTTTTTTTTTTTGGTTTTTGAGACAGGGTTTCTCTGTGTAGCCTTGGCTGTCCTGGAACTCACTCGGTAGACCAGGCTGGCCTCGAACTCAGAAATTCACCTGCCTCTGCCTCCCAAGTGCTGGGATTAAAGGCATGTGCCACCACTGCCCAGCTGTTTAGCAGGTCTTAATCTCTTTTGGTAATCCATCAGGTGATATATATATATATATATATATATAACCTCCCTTCTTTAGCTTCTGAAGATCTGGGAGTCTTCTTGCTTCTTGTGCTCATGTCCAGTGCTGGACTCATATCCACTCCCATAAGCGGCAACTGATCCCTTCTGCCTGTTTGCTTCTCTCCCAAGGTGCCTGTGAGATTAGTCCCCTGGGCACTGCCTAAGCTGAAGCTTGGTGTGGTCAAGGTCTGCTGCCATTTATTTTGTGCCCTTTCTGACCTCTCCTGGAGAGGTTCTGCTGCTGCCTGAAATCCTGATGTGGGGGTGGGCTGGAGAGATGGCTCAGTGGTTAAGAGCACTGACTGCTCTTCCAGAGGTCCTGAGTTCAATTCCCAGCAACCACATGGTGGCTCACAACCATCTGTAATGGGATCCGATGCCCTCTTCTGGTGTGTCTGAAGACAGCTACAGTGTACTCATATACATAGAGTAAATAAATCTTTTTGTTTGTTTGTTTTTGTTTTTCGAGACAAGGTTTCTCTGTGTAGCCCTGGCTGTCCTGGAACTCACTCTGTAGACCAGGCTGGCCTCGAAATTCGCCTGCCTTAAATAAATCTTTAAAAAAAGAAATACTGATGGGGATGCCTGTCAGTGCATCTGGAATCCTCAGAACACCCTGAGTTCATCCTAAAAAGCATGGGTTCCCACTTTTCCAAAATAACTTCAGTTTCCTTCCTACCTTCCTTCCTTCCTTCCTTCCTTCCTTCCATCCTTCCTTCCTTCTTTTCTTCTTCCTTCCTTTCTTTTTCTTTCTTTCTTCTTTTCTTTTTTGACAGAGTTTCTCTGTGTAGTCCTGGCTGTCGTAGAACATACTCTATAAACCAGGCTGGCCTTGAACTCAGAGATCTGCCTGCCAGCCTCTGCTTCCTGAGTTATGGGATTAAAGGCATACACCACCACTGCCAGGCTATCCATCTTTTCTAAACTGTCCCTCAAGCATAAAGTGATTACTCTGTCTGGTTCTAATATAAATTGTCCCAGTAGCCTAAAAATGGCATGTGTGACTTCCAAATTCTGAGGGATCTTGGTTATAACAGAAGAACCCAAAATGACAAGTGGCAGGAAGTTCCCAATATGTAGGTTGTTTTTTTTTTCTCCTCTCATCCTACTTTTCCACATCCCAATAACGCAGTCCAGTTCTCCCACCTCTGGGGCTTTACACATTTTACCCCGTCTTTTAGCTAGATCTCTGCAGGACTTACCAAATCTCTTTTCCCCCTTCTATCCACACATAGCTTTAGCTTAGCAACTGTGCTTTGGTGCTTGAAAGCCAAAGCAGCTATCCCATCTCCCCTCTGGGTAGGCTGAGGCCTCTAATAGAGGCCGGACCACCCCTTTCACCTTTAATAGGATTTGTTTTAGTCTGCCCAATCCTTAGAGCCTATGCAAGGAGACCTTGGCTAACAATCAGTTTAAACAGGTGCTTCTGCCGCCAGCCCAGCTTTGACTAGCTTTTAAAAGCTGCGTTTCCTTTCAGTATACTAATTCAATCTACACACTTCCAACCTGCTTCTCTAACCTACAAGGATACCTTTCAGCCACAGTCTTTTCTCTTTCGAGCCCACCCAAACTTACCCTACCTTCCTGCAAGCAATACAGCTATCAGCCAAACCCTAAGAGATAAAGTGTTCTTGGAGGTTCAAAGGACCAAAATAACTCCAAGTCACCCCTCCTGGACACACACTCCTTTACAGGGAGACTCTTGCTTAAGGCTTACACAATATACCTAGATATACAAGCCTTTGTTCTCCTCGATGGTTAAATACAGTCATGTTGTTTCAGTGTTTACAGTGTTCTTACTCATCTTGCCATCCCTTGTGTCTACATTTAATTGATGTTTCGGGGACAGTTGGCTGAACCTAGCTTGTCAAGGTTGCTAGAGAGAGATCAAACGTTTACCTAAAATCTCTGGGACCAGTAAGAAGACAGAGGTAGAAGTTTTGTTAAAGCAATGGCAGTTATCAAGCCCACATTATGTGTCTGTGCTGGTTAGTTTTTGTCAACTTGACACAAATAAGAGTCACCTGGGTAGAGAGACACTCAAAGCTGAGGATTCACCTTCATCAGGCCTGTGGGCTTGTCTGTGGAGCCATTTTCTTGATTAATGACTGCTGTGAGAGGCTGCAGCCCAGTGTACATCTCTGATCAGGTGTTCCTGGGTTGTATCTGTAAGCATGCTGAACAAGCCATGGAGAATAAGCCAGTGTTTCTCCATTGTCTCCGAAAGGATCTATATTGGCACAAGATACCTGAAGACTAAGTTTTCAGCTCAGTTATTTGCCTCTGAGAGACAAAGGGCAGGAAACTAGAGGCAAAGACAGGAAGGAAACAGAGGGAGAGAGGGGAAAGGGGCAAGGGGGAGGGGAAGAGATATTTTGCCCTGGAGAGACAAAGGACTGCCTCTGGATACAGAGGAGACAGACAGACATTGCCCTTAGGCAAATAACAGTTTATAAAAGTAAGCCTGGTATTTGGAAGAGGTGTTTAATTTTAATTGGGCATGTTAATTAGGGGACTCAAAGGGGGCTTTTGTTTGCTGAACTTCAATATTTTGATAGCTGGACCTTGGTAGTCAGATTCAGGAGGAGGAAGTGGCCAGATAAAGTAATAGACCTTGGGGGGCTAGCTTTAGGAATGTAACCTAACAGTTTTTATCAAGGCAGAGGGAATTAGGAAGGGCAAGGCTGGGCAGAGCCATGTTTGCTGAGGTGTGGCCTGCATTTGCCATGCTCAGGCTTGCTAGAGCCCCTTCAGTCTCTTCTTCAGTTCCTACTTCTAGGATCCTGCTTGACTTCCTGTTCAGACTTCAGTGCGAGACTGTGACTTGGCAGTGTAAGGTGAAACAAACCTTTTCCTCCCCATGTTGGTTTTGATCTGTGTAGAGGAATAGAGAGCAAACTAGAATAATGGCCCAAACTATAAACTACACCATTCAAAATTATGTCATTTATTTATTTATTTATTTATTTATTTATTTATTTAGTGACAGGGTCTCACATAACCCAGATTTGCCTCTAACTTGTTTTATAGCCAAGGCTGATCTTGAGCTACTGATCTTGCCTCCTCCAATTTGCAAGTCCTGGGATTAGAGACTTGATCCACAGCACTCAGTAAACAGATTAGGTTTGGAAAACAACAGACATATCCAACCAGGCTAGAACAATTCTTAGAGGACTGAGTTACACTTTGCATGTGACACCCTGTAATCTCAGAGTTGAGGAGGGAGGCAGCTGGGTTACAGCAATGATTCAGCAGTTTATTCGGTGGCGAGGTCACGAGTGATTGTTGTACTTCAGACTTTTAAAAAGCCAGATTCATCAGGAAAAAGAATGAAGAGTCCATTTAACCTTGTAGAGAAGATGGTGGAAGTTCTAAGGTGGGAGGCTGCAGACATGTTACATGCATGGGTCTCCTCAATGGAGGTGATAAGAATCAAATACCCAAATTCCACCCAGAAGACTGAGAGTGGATATTGTTCATGGCCTGTTGACCTTTTTGCTATCTGTGGATGCAGACTTCACTCACCTTTCACTATGGAGGCAGACCTCACACACAAATTCCTCAGAATGATTATTCCAGACTCTGGCCTCCCTAGATTACTACCCACCCATGGGGTGGATGTCACAAGTACATTATGGCCTGCTGACCTCTATGCTATCACTCAGAGACCACATACATATACTCCATTCTAGACCTTTTAGCTCTAGAACCCACCTTCACGGTCACATGTACTTTGTGAAGGAGTTTCTATATAGTCACATCTTAAGCTTTACTATGCACCTGTGATTGGACTGATTGTCTCCTGGAAACCTTTCCTCAAATTGTACTGTGTTATAAATATGCTGACAGTGAACCCCCTGGAATTAGGCTCCGCAAAGTCTGATCCAGGTTGACAAAGTCAATCTGTGCCATGTTTTCATTCTTACCTCTTTGAGAGGTTCAATTTCCTGTCAGACACCTGCAGAGATCCCTCCTCAAAGGGAGATATAGTATGTGTCTCTTGATGGTAAGATGTATTTGAAGAATTCTAAATTCTAATAATTAATTTGAATCTGAATTACTTATTTTTTGACGCAGGGTTTCACTCTAGTTCAGGTTGGCCTGAATGCTTTGTAGCCCAGGTTGGCCTTAAACTCAGGTCAATTCTCCTGCCAGCAGTGTTGAGATTACAATCATAATTCACCATACCTGGCTCCTGACTGTGTTTTACTATGCTAGAGTGACATGTTGGACATATGAGTGTACACTGCTCTGGAAAGCATGGCTGTGCCGAACTACTGTAACTTCAGAATAAGGCTGCTTTGCTTCAGAGGTTAGGCTCAGAGTAGAGCCCCTGTTGAGTCTGACAGAACCAGAAAGAGTTAACCTCAACAAGCCCTGGCTGTTATCAATCCTCTACCAGTGTAGAAAATAAATAGGCTCAGACTATCACACACACACACACACACACACACACACACACACACACACACACACACAGAGAGAGAGAGAGAGAGAGAGAGAGAGAGAGAAAGAGAGAGAGAGAGAGAGAGAGAGAGAGAGAAAGACCCAGTCAGTGACCAATGTCTGTCTTGTACATCCCTAAAACAGGTATCTATTATTAAAACTTATTCCTTGGCAAAATATGTTATAACCACCTAATAATTCACATGTGAATTTGCAGAGGCATCCCACCCAGTAAGATCTAAACAACACAGCTCCCCTGGCATTGAAACACTACCTGACAGCCCTCACAGAAATGTCTCTGCTCAGTTTCTATTCTTTCGCCCCCTGTGGATGTAGCACAACTCCTTCTCAAACCAGGAATATGCTTGGCAAAATGGCCTGAAGCTGGGGTTTGGGAGAGCTTCTGCTTCAGATCCTGAGAATCCAACTCTTTCCACCAAATAGAGCTTTAGTTATCAGTCCAAAGGCTGCAGAGAGCTTGGTCTGTAATGTTTCTGAGATACCCTGTGTTCCCCTTAATCAAGATTGTTTGATTAGCTTTCCTCTGATTTAGTCCCACTGTATGACAGTTTCTGCTGTGTTCCATTTCTCCCCTGGAAACAGTATATAAGATGCTGTATGTCTTAACAGACCTAGTTTGTGAAAGACCTCCCCATCTCAGACTTTACCTTTCTGCTTATCTTCTGATCTCCTGGTCCTCTTTCAGGACTCTGTCAGGGAAGAATGACCTGCAGGTCTAAGTCACTTCTGACCTCTTCAAGCTCTTGCATGCATGTGGTACACAGACATATACTCAGGCACACACACATACAAATAAAAATAAATTTTTGTTTTTGTTTTTTGAGACAGGGTTTTACTCTACACAACAGGCTGGCCTTGAATTTAGAGATCTAACAGCCTCTGCCTCCTGAGTGCTAGGATTAATAGCATGTACTGCTATCACCTGGTAATAAACTAATTTTTTAAAAAGAAAAAGAGCTGAGTGTGGTACTGCATGTCTTTAATTTTAGCACTTGGGGGGCAGAGCCAGACAGATTACTGATTTGGAGGTCAGCCTGGTCTACATGGTGAGTTTCAGGACAGCTAGAGTACTAAGACTGTTGAAATCTGGTCCACATGTTGAAGCCTGCTTCCTGGCTTAAAATCACCTCTAGCTTAGCTGTAATTCTTTTGTTTTATGTCTGTTGGTCATCCCATATTGCTGACACAAAAGTAGTTTGATTGTAGACACGCACACAAAAATAATTTGGCTCAGAGCAAGATCAAATTGACCATATATTCTGAGGATGACAATGATGATTATTGGAAATTCCCTAACTGAAGCCTTCACTCAGCCAAGCAAGATAGAAAGCAGCTTGAACTGTTATGTCCAAACTACTAAAAAATTTTGGAAAAGGGTCGACCACTCTTTTTTTTTTTTTTTTTTTTTTGTTTTTCGAGACAGGGTTTCTCTGTGTAGTCCTGGCTGTCCTGGAACTCACTCGGTAGACCAGGCTGACCTGGAACTCAGAAATCCACCTGCCTCTGCCTCCCAAGTGCTGGGATTAAAGGCGTGCGCCACCACCGCCCGGCAGGGTCGACCACTCTAAAGCCTTCCCTCGCCTACTTATGAGTCCATTGTGTTTTTTCCTTTATAAGCTAGTCCTGGGAAATGTTCGTGGCCGTAGCTTTCAATTCATGAGTCTGACACACCCACACCCACACACACCACACACACCCACACAAGTCACCTTTATGCAGGTGCTCATGGAAGTCAGAAGAGGGTGGAGTTACAGATGGTTGAGAACCTCCTGACATGAGTGCTGGGTGCTAAACTTGGGTTCTCTGAAAAAGCGGCAAGTGTTCCTGACACCCCCAACCCTTCTCTCCAGCTTCAGATGTTTTCCTTTTAGATAGGGGATCATGAATCTCGAGCTGGCCTCAAAGTCAACGTGTAGGAGGCAAGAAATATTGAATCTTCTGATCCTTCTTGCCCCCACCTCCCAAGTGCTGGGATCACGACTCAATTTTATGCAGTGCTTGGATTTTGAACCCAAAACTTTATGTTAAGTAAGCACTGTATTAACTTAGCTATACCCCCAGCTCATATTTATAAAGTCTTTTGTACAGTGCTAAAGTGCAAGGTACTGAGTGAAAGATCAGTAATTTTCTAAAATGGGGTTTGTAGAGGCAAGATTTTCTGTGTATTTTGGTCAAACTTTGTATCAGGCCTGCTCTGAGAATCAGACAAATTCACTTTAGAGAAAGAAAGGTGGGCGGCCAGAAGGACCCAGTAGGTATCATAGAGGATCTTCTCAGAAAGTACAGGAATCTATATCTAGAGAGGTGCCTGCGCGGTGCACTCTGGGCCGGTTGTGGGCGCGGCCAGCCACCCAAGACTGTCCACGTAGCTTGTGCGCATGCACAGTTTCGGGACCCCGGCCCTTCTAGACGTTCGTGGCGGAGTGAGAGGTTCCCAGGGGAGGAATGTGCAAAGTCCCTGCTTTGGCTTCTACCCCCTCTTCTACTTCGCAGGACAGCGGGGGTCTCCTCCGTCCTGCGCGTAATTCTGGGAGCCGGGCCCTCGCTCCTCCCTGGGGTGGGGCTGCTGCTTCTCCACCAGACTTAAGCCGGGGCCTGTTGGCTCAGTACTGGAGTGCAGAGCTGAATTCCGGCCACTTTGTCTTCTCCACAGCCTGTGCTCACTGCCAAGGTGAGTTCTTCCTGCTGCTGGCTCATCTTTTTCTCCTGAGGAAAAAGCGGGGTCCTTCAATACCACGGGTCAGGCCGGGGATTGCGCGAATGGCGCCGGCAGGTCGAGGAATGAGATTGAGTTTGGGGTTTGACCACTTCCTCCTATTCTTTTCTCAGATAACGTGTTTCTGGACCTCTGTTTCCTCAGAGTTGAATGAGCAGGAAAATTATCAGTGCTATAGGGAGAACTGGGATAAACCTTTGAACGTGTCTGGTACATATCTAGTGCTTTTGCCATCTCTTTGTTCATCTGCACGAGTTTTCTAGGCTCTCTGCTTTTCCTAATGGAGGCACACGGATATTTCTAGGAAGTGGCGGAATTGGGAGCGAGAGATTAATTAATGTTTTGTCTGCGTGTAAGTATGTACACCTTGTGGGTGCCTAGTGCCCATGGAGGTCAGAAGAAAGCAACATATTCCTTGGAACTAGAGTTATAGATGGTTGTGAGCGTCTATGTGGGTTCTGTGAATCAAACCCAGGTACTCTGCAAGAGAAATGAGAGTTAAACAGCAGAGCCATCTCTCTAACCATAGAAACAGGATCTCTTGTAGGTTAGTCTTGCCTTGAACTTGTGTTATGTAGCCAAGATTACCTTGAGTTCTCTGATCTTCTGCCTCCACCTTTTCAGTGCTGGAATTGTAGGAGTTTGTCACTATCCTGGGTCTTATGAGTTGTCCTGGGAGTCAAATCCCGGGACAAGCCCTTTACCAACTGAACTACACCTCCAGCCCAGATTTTTTTTTTTTTTTTAAATACTTGCTCAAAGTTAGTAAAATACTAGCAGGTGTAGGTCGGTGGTAGAATTGGTATAAAGGCCTGGGGATCACTCCCTGGCACATACACACACAGATACATGACTTTTCTTTGGTTTTTCAAGATGGATTGAAAATGATGGAATCAGTGACTTCCTTCTCTAGCAAGCTAAGCTGTCCAGTTAGCATGGTATGGCATGTAAAACCAGTGTTTGGAAGGGAGAGGCTAGAGGATCGTGTATTCAGTGTCATTCTTGGCTACAGAAAGTTCAAGACCATCCTGGGCTACATGAGACCATATCTGGAAAAAAGACCCAAACCAAATAAAAAAGAAAATACCCAGTATTCAAGGTCTCTCCTCTATTAACTTCTGTGTCTGCATGGTAAAGTGTTTAGATGAATGACCTTGGCTTGTAGGGGAAACCTTTTTATGGACAAAAAGATGCATTGAGATATACAGTCTGTATCAGTACACACACACACACACACACACACACACACACACAATCATGTATGAAAGTGATTAGAAGTTTCAGGGAGGAACCAGAATTGTCATGTACTAGCTCAATGGTAAGTAACAATTAGCTAGGCAAGTGCGGAAGTTTGGGGAAAGAAAATGTGCAAAGACCTGGAGTTGGTGGTTGCTTCTCAGTCTGAAATGGTGAGACGGCGAAATGAGAAATAGGAGCCTAGGTTTTAAAGGAGTCTGGACTTTAACCTGGGGAGAATTGCCAAACAGCTTAAGTCAACCAGTCACATGATTGGATTTGGTGGATGGATTTTGATTAAGTCCAAATTAAAAATATTGCCTGGTTTAGTGAAGGGATGGTAGTGATCACAACTAGGGCAGGAGTAAATTACTAGGAAAGATTTATATCCCAGCATCAGAAAGTAAAGGTATGTATGTTTTTTGTTTTTGTTTGTTTTTGTCCCACCCCCACCCCCAAACAGGGTTTCTTGTATAATCCTGGCTGTCCTAGAACTTGCTTTGTAGATCAGGCTGGCCTTGAACTCACAGAGATCTACCTGCCTCTACCTTCCAGGTGCTGGAATTAAAGGCAGGCATCACGACCCAGCTTATATACTTTATTTTATATTTATTTACTTTCTGTTGTTTTGTTTTTTTGGGTTTTTTTTGTTTTGTTTGTTTTGTTTTGTTTGGTTTTTGGTTTTTGGTTTTTGGAGACAGGGTTTCTCTGTATAGTCCTGGCTGTCCTGGAACTCACTCTGTAGACCAGGCTGGCCTGAACTCAGAAATCCGCCTGCCTCTGCCTCCCAAGAGCTGGCATTAAAGGCATGCGCCACCACTGCCCGGCTACTTTCTGTGTTTTTGAGACAGGGCTTTAATATGTAGTGTATGTAGTCTTACCATGAACATGTGGGGATCTTTTGCTTTACGTAGCCTCAGATGTGCACCATCATACAATATATACTTAGGAAGTATATTTTTTTGGAGATTTGAAGGTTTTGGGTTGGGGTTTTTTGGTTTTTATTATTATTTATTTTGTTCGTTTTGTCTTCTTCAGGCCTTGAACTCAGATCCCCCTGATTTTGCTTCCCAAGTGCTGGGATTAAATGCACAAGGCACCCTAATGGGCTAGTAACAGGGTTTTTAATGCAGAAAACAAGAGATCTGGGCCAATATTATATATTGAGGATGATTTTTAAGCAGGGTTTTTGAAGTGCAGAAGAAGATAAAAGCCCCTTTACATGAGTTTTTTGTTTTTGTTTTTTTTGTTTGTTTGTTTGGTTGGTTGGTTGGTTTGGTTTTTCGAGACAGGGTTTCTCTGTGTAGCCCTGACTGTTCTGGAACTCACTCTGTAGACCAGACTGGCCTGAACTCAGAAATCCGCCTGCCTCTCAAGTGCTGAGATTAAAGGCGTGTGCCACCACTGCTTGGCATATGAGTTTTATTTTTAAGAATATTTTGTTTTATTGTATGAATGAGTGTGGAGGTCAGAGGATAACTTCTGGCTTTTTTTCCTCCCTTTTTTTCAGGGGGTATGAGTTCAAGACAGTATAGTATGTCTTTGTAGGCCTGGCTGTCCTAGAACTCCCCCTGTAGACGAGGCTAACCTCAAACTCAAGGGATCCACCTGTTCCTGCCTCTCAAGTGCTTGAATTAAAGTTGTGTACCACCACTGCCTGACTCTGTCTGGTTTGTTTTAATATTTGCCATCCAGGGCTTTGGCTCTCTGGTGAATTGAGTATAGAGAAAGCAGAGAATGAGTCAGGTACTGTGCAAACTCTTGAAATAGTGGAGCTGAGATTCAAACCAAGTTTGTGCAATTCTAGATCCTAGATGATTTGCACTCTGCTGATGGATCTGATGAGATAGTTTTAGTCTCTCAGATACCTGTGGATCATGCCGGTAGAATGACTCAGAAGACTTAAACATGTGAAACTGGTGTAGGAAAAGTCAGAGATTATTTTAGATGGTTACTGAAAACACAAACTTGACCAAAGGAAAGAAAAGTCAAAGGGCGCCAGTGTTGGTGAGAGGCAGTGGGGAGGTAGGTCCTCAAAGTCAGGAGACCCTTCTGTAAGGACTCTGTACTTTGTGTCTTGTTAGCAACATTACTAGCTATACTGGAAAGCTGTTGCTTAAAGTTGCTTAAATCACATGCTGGGAGAGGATTCCTTCTGTTCTGTTGGAAGTCTGTCTTCTGTGGCCTTTCCATTCCCTTCTCAGAAGTTCTTTACAGGTCTGTGTTTGTTCTTCCTGCCTTTTGTCCTACTCTTCTGGTGTTCAGTTTCATCTGCAAAAGGAATGAAGAAGCAAGATTAAGGTTCCTTCCATGTTCCCTGTAAGCTAGACCTTTGTGCAGTCTCCACCAGTGTAATTTCAGAGCCTTCTCAAGTGCTGGGATAAGTAAACAGGTTATTGTTTGAGATCAGGCCCAGGAACCTAGCCATAGAACTGCTTGCTTGATCCCTGGGAAGTGTGCGGTTACAAAGACCATGCTCTCAGAGGTTTAATGGGTTTTGTTGTAGTTTCAGCAGAAAGAATCGCTTGTATATTCAAGCTTTGCTAGGCAATACAATTCTTTCTGTCAGAAATACTTGGAAAGACAGTTTTGGTGTGTTCATTTACGCACCACTTACATTATTACCTGCCCTTCCGTATATCTTTTAAAACTCGGAAACAAAGTTTATATTTATAAAGATGTTAGTGGCAGTTAGATCAGTTCCAGAATATTTATGGTACTGATAAGATGAAGGGAAAGGTTATTTCTACTTGACTGACTCTTGGAGCAAATATTCTCTCTTCCTTCTCTTTTTGATAAACTGAGATTACAGGTTTCTTACCACCAAGCCTATCTTTTCACTTGTTTTGAGACAGAGTCTCTGTGTTGTCCTCACTGTCCTGAAACTTGCTATGTAGGTGAGGCTGGCCTCAGACTCACAGATATTCTCCTACCTTTGCTCCTGAGTACTGGGACTAACCATTCCTATTTTTTTTTCTTTGCAAGCAAAGGTCTCCTGTGGAGGATGACCTAACCCCTAATACTCCTGCCCTTACCTCCCAATTGCTTGGATTACAGGCTTGTTCTACTGTGCTCAGCCTCACTTTTGTTGTTGGTTTTTCGAGACAGGGTTTCTCTGTGTAGCCCTGGCTGTCCTGGAACTCACTCTGTAGACAAGGCTGGCCTCGAACTCAGAAATCCACCTGCCTCTGCCTCCACTTCCCAAGTGCTGGGATTAAAGGTTTATGTCATCTCCAGGAAACTATCCTAGGTGGTTTAGTCTTTGCTGTTGTCCATGTGTAGCCTTTGTGCAGATTTTGGCCAAAGTTCTTGTCACATTGTACTGATACCTGTTTCTCCTCCTAGACCATACTGATAGGAGGGCAGGAAGCCTGTTTAAATGTGTTTCTCAACTCCTAGAATATTCATCATTGGTTGAATGAGAATTCTTATGCTATTTGACCAACCGATCTCTTTCTCTCTCTTTCTCTTTCTTTCAGCAGGGTCTCACTATGTAGCCCTGGCTGTCCTGTAACTTACTATGGAGACAAGGCTGGCCTCAAACTCAGAAATTCACCTGCTTTTGCCTCCCAAGTACTGGGATTGAAGGCATGTCCCACCACTGCCTGGTTGAGTATATATATTATTTATTTGTTTATTTATTGAGATAAAGTCTTAAAATATACAGCTGTGGTTGGCCTGAAGTTTGTTATACTAACTAGGCTGGCCTTACACTCACAGAGACCTGCCTACCCTTGCCTCTCAAGTGCTGGGATGAAAGACATGTGCAACCATGTCTAGCAAGGGGTATATGCTTTATAGATTTGTTTCGATGTCTCTTTCAAAGCTTTTCCTTATCTCCTTAAGTCCACTTTGCTGCCTATATTTTCTCATGTGAGAAGTGGTAAGTACTACGCTTCTCTTGAAGGAGCCCACTTAAGCCTCTGAACTGAGCCAGTCGGACGTGTGTGTGAGAGGGAGTCAGAGAATCTCCGTGTTAAAAAGCTTTAATTTCTGATGTTGACATGTTCCTGCTAGAGATATTAATTTCATCCTCAGAGAAGTCATCCTTTTCTGGGCCTGTTTTTATGAAATTTTTGTCTCATAATGACCCTTGTCTTTTTCTTTTTCTTTTTCTTCTTCTTCTTCTTCTTCTTCTTCTTCTTCTTCTTCTTCTTCTT
>JANHMN010000004.1:33900542-33992185 GCA_030674055.1 Rhabdomys pumilio
CCCTCTCCCTCTCCCTCTCCCTCTCCCTCTCACTATATTTTCATTAATTTATTTATTGACTTTACTTTTTTTTTAAAATTTTTTATTTTCCCAGAATAAGGCTGAGGATTTTACTATGTGGTCTAGAGTGAGGCTACCATGAATCATGTTGTCTATTCCTATGGGCTCAGGTGGTCTAGGAACTAGGGAGAGTTGCATTAAGGTCAAGATACTGTTTCTCAATACTAACTCCTTTATCTTGTCTCCATTTCTTATTTAGATGGCAGGTTCAGCGGAAAGTAGTCTGCATCCCCAAAAGCATCACTCCTTCCCGCATCCTTCAGAACATTCAGGTACTTGGCCAATAGGTTCTGTCTTCTTTAGAATATCGAGATATGTTCTGGATCTGATTCTGCCTGCTAAGAAGCCAGTATTGGGGGACTCCAGCTACCACTCAAAAGGCTGATTTTCTCTCCCCCAGGTATTTGATTTCACCTTTAGCCCAGAGGAGATGAAGCAATTAGATGCTCTGAACAAAAATTGGCGGTATATTGTGCCCATGATTACGGTAAGGATGTGCAGCCATTCAGAGTCATGGGACAGGGAATAGTTCCATGTGCTCAGGGTTACTAGAGCCCCTTCAGTAGGAGGTCTGGAGTGAGGTGGCCCAGGTGTGCTTCAGGCTTGCTGCTTGGAGAAGGGACAGAATGTTGGTGGGATTGCTACCCAAGGTGCAATACTTGTTTCTTCTCTTTGCTTCCTCACTCTCTGTCTTCCTTCTTTCCCTTCTTTAAAAAAAAAAAAAGGTTGAAGTTTTATTATATTGCCTTGACTGGCCTGAAATTCAGATCGATCTGCCTGCTTGTGCTCCTGCATGCTGGGATTAATGGTGTGTGCCATCATGCTTGACTCCCTTTTTGTTTTGTGTTTTGTTTTTTGAGATGGGGACTTAACACTATAGTTGATACTTTCATGGAACTCACTATGTAGCTCAGGCTGGCTT
This sequence comes from Rhabdomys pumilio, assembly GCA_030674055.1. NCBI lineage: Eukaryota > Metazoa > Chordata > Mammalia > Rodentia > Muridae > Rhabdomys > Rhabdomys pumilio. Next base: position 33,901,525 of record JANHMN010000004.1, read on the forward strand.
TGAACTCCTGCCCTTCCTCATGCCTGATTTGTCTTTCTTTCCCTTTGAGTTTCTCCTTCCTTCTTTTTAGGCAGGTTTTAAACTCCATTCTTCATTCTCTTGCCTCAGCCTACCAAGTTTTGGGCCACACCAAGCTTTGTTCCAATGATCTTATGTAGTGAATCTAACCTGTGAGTCTTCATGTGCTTAGTGGTTATCTTGTAGCCTACTTAGTTTCCCTCGTTAAATAATAAGAGTAGTGCTCAAGAAGCATTCTTGAGCGTGTTGAGGTCTGCTCCATATAAGAAAGTAAACAGATCTGGGCACAGTATTCTAGCAAAGACAAGGAAGCCTTAGGGTAAGGCTATCCATGTAGCAGGCTGTGAATTTGATGCTGGAATCACTGTTGATGTTGTGACAGTAATTGAGGCTTGGGCCTTGCTGATGTCACCTGGCATAGTACTAGAGATAGGTGGAATTCTTCAGAAGAATTGGAGGTAATGTCCTGGGTCTTTGGAATGTCAGTGCTTGCTATTGAGTTGATTTATTTTATCTTTCTTTTCAGGTGGATGGGAAGATGGTCCCCAGAGATGCTGGACACCCTCTGTATCCCTTTAATGACCCATACTGAGACCCATAGTTTCTCAGCTTCCCTTTCAGTTCTCCTGCTAAAGCATTGCCTGCTATTCCCCAGAAAGAAGGAATCAATAAAGCCATTGAAGTGTATACACTGTGTGTTTGACTTACTTGTCTGGTTAGGCGTGAGGTAGAAGTTGTTCTCGGGGACAACACAGACCTAGGGCTGCTGGGTGTGACTTGCCATTATTATTATTATTTTTTTTTTTTTTTTTTTGAGAAGCTCTACATGCTTCCTTAGCACTCTACAAAAATGCCAGAAATAATCTTACAATTTACAACTTCTAATTGATACACTGGTACTTACTGAAGTTTTTTGTTTTTGTTTTTTTTGTTGTTGTTGTTTTTTGAGACAGGGTTTCTCTGTGTAGAAACTCAGAAATCCGCCTGCCTCTGCCTCCCAAGTGCTGGGATTAAAGGCATGTGCCACTACTGCCCGGCCTTACTGAAGTTTTAAAAGCAAAACTGGATCTTTAATTTTTACCATTCCTAGCCAGTGCCTAAGTTTAAAATTAGGAAGAACATGTTTCCTCCCCCAGTGTGTTATTGAATGTTTAAGGATCTCAGCTTGCAGAATTATGAAAGACCAGAGTGGGGTCTTTTTTTTTTTTTTCTTTTGGGTACTACAGTGAGTATGCATATGCCATCTGAATGAGGCAGGTATCAGGTCCAAAGCCTGTCACCTAAAGCCTTCACCTATGATGATAAAGACCACTAGAGGTCACAAATAGATTTTAGGAAGGATCTTGGTGACTCAAACTGGCTTTAAACTCTATCCATGTGCCTCCAAGTTAAAGCATTTATCTTTATTCACTGATACCTATGAGTGCATGTAGATTAAGTGCTAGTCCCTGAGGATATGGTACAACTAGGATATGCAGGTCCCTGTAGTCTCCTTGAGGAGACAGACTTCAGTAATTGTATAATTAGTTTAATTAGAGTTGGAAATGTACATCATGAGAAGTTTACTTAATTAGTTGAGATCTTAAGGATGAATAGAGAGATTAATTAGTTAAGGAGATAAGAGTAGGAACGAACGGACTCCAAAAGCTTTGCGATTGGAAGGTTTTGGGAAAACAAAGATGTGACAGAAACTGAAAATTAGTACAGTGGTGTGAAGGGAGGCAAAGAATGATGCCAAATTGGTAGGAGCCTGGTAACAAAGGGCTTGACTGACTTAAGGCTGTTCTAGACTGGCTGGGAATGTAGTTCCAGTCCGGATAGTACTTACCTAGCAAGTTTGAATCCTGGAGTTTGATCTTCAGCATTAAATAAAGTTAGTATGTGAATGAAAACCTGCAATCCCAGCACTAGGGAGGTGGAGGCAGGAGGATCAGAAGTTCTTGGTCATTTGTAGCTAAGTCAAGTTTGAGACCAGCCTGAGATTCCCAAAGACCTCTCCAAATAATAAAATAACGAGGCTGTCAATATGCTCAATGAGGAGCCGGGCGGTGGTGGCGCACGCCTTTAATCCCAGCACTCGGGAGGCAGAGGCAGGTGGATTTCTGAGTTCGAGGCCAGCCTGGTCTACAGAGTGAGTTCCGGGACAGCCAGGACTACACAGAGAAACCCTGTCTCCAAAAACAAAAACAAAAACAAAAAAAAGATGCTCAATGAGGGCCAGAAAGATACTTGAACAGTTAAGAGCAGTACATTGCTGAGGTCTGGAGTTTGATTCCCCCAATTCAGACAGCTCACAAGTAGCTGTAAGTTCAGATCCAGGGCACTATGATAGCTCTAACCTCTGTGGCCACCTATACTTACATGCACATACACATAGATATATACATATAATTAAAAAATAATAGATTCCAAAGGATGGCTCAGTGCGTAAAGGTGCCTGCTACATCCTGAATTTGATCTCCAGAACTATGAAGATGAAAGGAGAAAACTATCCCCACAGAGTTGTCCTCTGACATGTGTCTTTTGCACACAAGCACATTTATACCAGGAGACACATGCCTTTAATCCCAACGCTTGGAGGCAGAGGCAGGTGGATCTCTGTTAGTTCAAGGCCAGCCTGGTCTGAGAAACCTTGTGTCAAGAAACAAAACCAAACAAAAACCTCATTACACTAGGGCTTTTTGTTTGTTTGTTAGTGTTTTTCAAGACAGGGTTTCTCTGTGTAGCACTGGCCATCCTGGATCTCTGGAGACCCGGTTGGCCTCAAACTCAGGGATCCACCTGCCTCTGCCTCCTAAGTGTTGGGATTAAAGTTGTGTGCTGCTTCTGCCTGGCCTAAGAAAATTGAACCCAGATGTATATAAAAAGAAAGCAACATGAGGAAACAGGACAAAACATCTCTTGGTTACTGTTGTATTGTTGTGAAGAGACACCACCAAAGCAACTTATAAAAGAAAGCCTTTAATTGGGAGTTTGCTGACAGTTTTAGAGGGTGAGTCCAAGATCCTCATGGTGGGAGTATGGCAGCAGGCAGGCATAGCGCTGGAGCGGTAGTAAAGAAGTTACATCTTATCAGCAAATTGAAGACAGAGATGATGAGGCTGGGCTTGGTTTGGACTTTTAAACCTCAAAGCCCACTTCTAGTGACACATCCTCCAAGACCATACTCCAAATCCTTCCCAAAACAGTCCTCCACCCCCACCTAAAAACTAAACATTTAAATATATGAGTCTTTGGGGGCATGCTCATTCAAAACACCACACCATATGCATTACTCTGCTGTGCTCAAATGCCTGGTGAAAATAAGGTGTTGAGGCGACCTTTTTGTGCACTGTGTAAAGATTGTCTTTGTATTATTCAGGTGCTGACTTCTGCACCAATAGAGATCTGAGTACAGAAGACTTTGGTATTATTTTTATAAAGCATCACCTGTCTCTGTTTTGTAAGCATCTCCATCCTCTTCCGATTGGTTTAGTAAAAAGCTGCCCTTATAGCAGTTCAGAAGATAGGTAGGACATCCAACAGAGATAGCAACTCTGGGACAGAATCAGGTACAGAAGACTTGCCAACCAGACACAGAGGAAGAATTAGGTGTCAGGGCTGAGGAGAGTTAACGGGTCTCATGGCAGAACATAGATTAGAGTAAATGGATTAAGTTATATGGGCTAGTTGGGAACAAGCCTAAGCTAAGGCCTAAAGCTTTCATAATAATAAAAAGCCTCAGTGTCGCTATTCCAATTGATGGGTTCAGACAGTCCAGCAATAAGAAGGGATGCATTTTGGGGACATAGTCCATTGTAGCAGGGAAGACATGGTGGCAAGAATGGAGATGAGAAAATGAGAGAGCTTGCTCACATCAGAAAGATTAGGAAGTGCTAATCAGACATCAAATGAAATTTGCTATAGACCTCAAGGTCCTCCCCCAGTGATCCACTTCCTCAGTGAGGCACTTCCTAAAGATCTGAGAATCAACCCAGCACCTACAGCTAGGAACCAAGTGTTCAAACAGAAGACTGGGAATTGTCTTAGATTCTATTACTGTCATAAAACATGATGACCAAATGCAACTTTGGAAGGAAAGGGTTTATTTAAGCTTACAACTCGTGGGTTACACTCCGTTGCCGAAGGAAGTCTGGGCCAGAATTCAAGACAGAAACCTAGAAGCAGGAAATGACCCAGAGGCCGTGGAGGAGCAAGGCTTACTAACTTCTCTTCATGGCTTGCTCAGGCCAGGACAACCTACCAAGGGGTGGCATCACTCAAAATGGGCTGTACCAATATGGTTACTAATTAACAAAATGTCCTACAAGCTTGCCTATAGGCAAATCTTATGGGAGCATTTTTTAAGGAAATTGAGAGTCCCTCTTCCCCAGTGACTCTAGTGTAGGCTTAGATTTTTCTAAACCTACTTCATGTAGGGTTCTGGAACACTTCAATCTGCCTTCTAACCCACCGACCAGAGTTAGGTGAAAAAGAGGTTTATAGTAGAAGGAAGTTGTGGGCCTGTTTAATAGTAATTCTTTAGGGCGATTCCACTCTTGTTAGAATACCAGCACTTCAGTCCAAAAGCAAACGCGCATTAGAAGCTGCAGCTCAATCCAGCAGAAATCGCAAGACTCCCAAATCTGCATGAGTCAGTAGAAGCAGCAAGAATCAGCTGAAGTACCATGGGAAGTTCTTTGGCACATTTCTTTCTACGAAGTGAAGACCATCTAAGGATTGTGGCCACTGAAGGCCAGTGAAGCTTTGAAAGGCTTAGCAATGCAAGAAGTCCTTTGACTGTCTATGGGGTTCTACTTACCCTCTTTCCAGACATCACATGCCCTCTCTAGCATCTGCTCCAACAAACCATCACATGCCCTTTTACATGTCTGCTTCAGCAAAACATCCTCCCAAGTGTCTATTTCAACAAAACATTCTCTCACAAGACAGCTTCTAGAAAACATCACATAACACAACTGATTTTCCAAAGAAGCCAGAGATTTGCCCTTTACTCTAGCTTGTGTCAAATTGACATAGAGCTACTCAGCACAGGGACATTTACATCTAAACCATAACACAATCTATGAAACAAGTAAAGCAGCCTGCAAAAGAACTCTATTGGCCTAGAAAGTGGAATGAATTTCTCTTTCTCCCGCTCTATCTCCCTCTCTCTTGACAAAGCCTCACTATATATCCTTGGCTAACCTGGATCTCACTATATAGACCAGCCTGGCCTTGAACTCAGAGTCCCCCTGCCTTGCCACCTGAGTGCTGGGATTAAGGGTTCCAGTGTGGCAGGGAACCAATCTTAGGCATGTTGGGTACCCACCCCTTGGGAGGCTGAGGAGGAAGATTCCCTGAGTCTAGAGCAGCTTGGGTTCCTATGTCTTTCTCTACACTCTTTTTACTCCTCCAATTCATTTCTGTAACTACACCAAGGTTGCTTTGTTTTTCTTTGGGGTGGGGGGCTAAAACCAGGATCTGAGCAGACAATACAAGTATTTTACCACTGAACTACTCCCCTATTTCTAGGTTGTGGTTCTAAATGATTCTACAACTTCCTCTTGTATTAAGTAATTAAAACAAAGCAAGTCAGGGCAGAGGTGGAGCTCAATGGTAAGATGGTGTGGAGACCGGAGGACAATTCTTGGCTGTTCTCCCTTGACATTTCATGAGATCAAGGGATTAAATTCAGGTCCTCTGTCCTGATTAGCCATTTTATCAACTCTCTAAATCAATATCTATCTATCTATCTATCTATCTATCTATCTATCTATCTATCTATCTATCTATCCATCCATCTTTTTTTCTATCTGAGATGAGAGTTCACTACAGAAGCCATTCTGGGACTTGATACACAGATCATGATGACTAAAACTCCCAGAGATAGGATTGTCTCTACCTCCCCTCCCCAGTACTGGAATTAAAGTCACCCCCCCCCAATTTCTTTTCAGTATGCCACTCATAGGGGCTGGAGAGATGGCTCAGCAGTTAAGGGCACTGACTGCTCTTCCAGAGCTCTTGAGTTCAATTCTCAGCAACCACATGGTGGTTCGCAACCATCTATAATGGGTTCTGATGCCTTCTTCTGGTGTGTGTCTGAAGACAGCTACAGTGTAGTCATATATATTAAATAAATAAATAAATAATATTTCTTCAGTATACCACTCATAGGATTTAAGACACATCCTAATGACTTCATTTGAAGTGGAAATTTAATAGTTCTTTGGGACGTTAGTCATGTTGGGTGGTGTTTTGCTGGGGCAAACGTGTGAAAGATTGTGTTCCTAAAGTGGACACAAGTGAAAGGCTGAGGTAGATTGATGAAGGAACGTTTGACTGAAGCAGACACAGGAGAAAAGATGTTCTGCTAAAGCAAGCACATGAAAGGACACCTGATGGATTCTTTGCTAATGACACGTATGCATTTGTCCACCTTACACTGCAGTGTAGTGAGCTCCATTTGTCAGGACTCCATAGAGAGAAAAATCTGGTGTTGTGTTGCAGTTTCTTGCCAATTCTGCAGACTCCTGCTGATTGGCAGAGTGATGTCAGCTGAGACAGATGCACATGCACAGGCTGAGGCAAGACCCTTGGTGGACATGTGACATTTGGAGGGATATAAATAGAACTCAGCTGACAGTGATGAAGGCAGAGCTAGGCTCGCTTATCGAGTTAGCTGTGCAACACTTGTTGGTCTTTCATCTTTGTTGATCTTTGTTGAGAGGCACAGATGAGAGGTTCTCCGGGTGTTCCTGCTGGTACCTCCTGTCGGCTGAGTATGTGGAGGCTGAGGCCTGGCTGTGTCTCCTAGGTAGTGCCACCACTGCTGACTCATATTTGCTATTCCGACTCTACCTAACTGAACGGTGGTGTATCCATGAAGTGTTTGTGAGTGGACTGAGCTGCCGCTGCTGACCTGTGAACTGAACTGCTGATTTCCAGACAACACAGATGGGAGTTGCTCCAAAGAACCTTTCTAAACAGGTCCACTTCCCTGTATCCTTTCTTCTCCACTACCTCTGGTGAGTGGTGGGCTAAAAGGGAGGTTAAAGCATTTAAGAATCATCATTAAAAATCGGTTTTGAGCTCGGCGGTGGTGGCGTACACCGTTAATCCCAGCACTTGGGAGGCAGAGGCAGGCAGATTTCTGAGTTCGAGGCCAGCCTGGTCTACAGAGTGAGTTCCAGGACAGCCAGGGTTACACAGAGAAACTCTGTCTCGAAAAAAAACAAACAAAAAAAATAGGTTTTGAGAAAAATTAAAGTTATACTTCGTCTTAACTTTTTTTTTTTTTTAAAGGCAAGATCTAACTCTATCTTACACTGGCTGTGTCAGATCCTGCCTCACAAACCCCAGAAAAACTGGGTGTGGTGATTCACAGATACAATCTTAGCACTTGGGAGTTGGAGTTAGAAGGATCAGGAATTCAAGATCATCCTTGGCTACATAAAGTTGTAAGCTAGGCTCAGCTATTTGAGACTGTTTCAAAAAACAAACAAAAGGCATGGTGGCAAACACCTTTAATCCCAGTGCTCAGGAGGCAGAGGCAGAGAGGCAGAGGGGAGGCAGAGGGGAGGCAGAGGGGAGGCAGAGGGGAGGCAGAGGGGAGGCAGAGGGGGGGCAGAGGGGGGGCAGAGGGGGGGCAGAGGGGGGGCAGAGGGGGGGCAGAGGGGGGGCAGAGGGGCAGAGAGGCAGAGAGGCAGAGAGGCAGAGGGATCACTGAGTTTAAGGCCAGACTGATCTATATAGCAAGTTCCAGGTCAGTCAGGGCTATGTACTGAAACATTGTCTCCCTCTCCCCACCTCCCCCCCACAAAAGCCCCAACAACAATAAAATAAAACTTATTTTGGGATTTGAGGGCATGGTTAGATTGCAGAATTACTAAAACAAAACAAAAATGCAAGGCATGGTAGTGAGTTACTTTAATTACGACAGAGGAAGGTGGATCTCTGAATTCAAGGCCAGCCAAAGCTACAGAATGAGGCTCTGTCTCAAACAAAACAAAAGGTTCTTAAGGAGCTGGAAAGTTGATTCAATGTTGAGTAGAACTTGCTCTTGTGAAGATCTGGGTTTGAGTCCCATCACCCACGTATTGGCTCACAAAGATCTGTAACTCCAGTCTGAGGGTCTGACACCTTTCTTTCCTTCATGGACATCGGGCACGGGCATACTATGTAGGTAAAACACTCATATGCATAAAATAAGTCAGTTTGAGGCTGGAGAGATGGCTCTGTGGTTAAATGCACTGACTGCTCTTTCAGAGGTCCTGAGGTCGATTCCCAGCAACAACATGGTGCCTCACAACTGATGTCCTCTTCTAGTGTGTTTAGTGTGTCTGAAGACAATTACAGTGTACTTATATACATAAAATAAGTAAATCTTTAAAAAAGTCAATTAAATGTTTTTAGTTTTGTTTTTGTTGTTCTTCATTTGTTTGTTTGTTTGGTTGGTTGGTTTTGAGACAGCATTTCTCTGTGTACCTCTAGTTGTCCTGAGAATTTGTTCTTTAGACTAGTCTGGCCTTGAACTCAGTGATCCTCCTGCCTCCCAAATGCTAGGATTAAAAGCATGTGCCACCATTGCCCTGGCTTATTTTTTGTTAAGTTCTTGATTCAAATATCTCATCTTGCCGGGCAGTGGTGGTGCATGCCTTTAATCCCAGCACTTGGGAGGCAGAGACAGGCTGATTTCTGAGTTCAAGGCCAGCCTGGTCTACAGAGTGAGTTCCAGGACAGCCAGGGCTACACAGAGAAACCCTGTCTCGAAAAACCAAAAACAAAACAAAAATATCTCATCTTGCTTAACATTAACAAACAAATCTCAAAGGAAAAGTAAAGATCTGACAGTTAACTAAAACATGTAACACCAGTTCCTGGAAAGGTGGTCATCAGTTACGAACACTTGTAAGTCTTCCAGAGGGCTGGAGTTTGGTTCCTAGCACTTATACCTGGAGGGTGACAACTACCAGTAATCCTAGCTCCAGGGGAAACAATTTCTCTTACCTCTGTTTCAATGCACTCACAATCACAAATCTATATTTGTATACATAATCTAAAAGATCAAAGGTATTTTTTTTTTTTGAGATAAGCTCTAACTATGAAGCCTTGGCTGTCCTGGAATTCCCTATATAGATCAGGTTGCCTCAACAGCCTCTGCCTTCGGAGTACTGAAATAGGTGTTTGTGAGCACACCTGGACTTTTAAACAAGTTGTTATTATGATTGCTTGGTTTTTCAAAACAGGGTTTCTCTGTGTATCTCTGGCTGTCCTGGACCTAGCTCTGTAAAGCATGCTGGGTTTGACACAGACCTCTGCCTCCTGAGTGCTGAGATTAAAGGCGTGTGTTAGGGCTGGAGAGATGGCCCATTGGTTAAAGAACACTTGGAAAGGACCCACAAGGCAGATCACAAACTATATGTAATTCCTGTTCCAAGGGATCAGAGATCCTCACACAGATGTACATGCAGGCAAGACATCAATGTACATAAAATACAAATAAATACATAAATAAATGAATGAATTATAAATGTGTGTGCCACCATGCCCCACAAAGGTTATTGTTAAAAAGAATTCACTTATTTCTATTCATTTGTAGATCCTGTTTTTCATTTTTGTGTGAAAAGCTGCTTTACCAATATCCATGTCTGTGTACCACATGCATGCCTGGTGCCTAACGAAGTGGTGAGCCTCCTTGTGCGTGCTGGGAATTGCAACAGGGTCCTTTGCAAGAATAACAAGAGGTCTTAACCTCTGAGTTAACTTTCTATCCACATTTACTTTTATTTAATGTGTATGAGTGTTTACTTGCATACATGTGTACCATGTGTGTGCCTAGTGCCTCTGGAGTTCAGAGGAAGGCATTGATTGGATGCCCTGGAACTGGAGTTACAAATGGTTGTAAAACAAGCTGTGTGTGGTGGTGCTCACCTGTAATCTCAGCTCTTGCCATCATAGGCAAGGAGATCTCTGTGGGTTAGGTCAGTCGGTCTAAATAGCAAGATTCAGGCTAGCCAGAGATATATTGGGAATCCCTGTCTAATATATATGAAAGAAAAAAATAAAGAGACAGCCAAAATGTTTAAAGTGTTTTAAGTACAGGATTTAGCTCAACAACTTGGACGTGGGTAGAGTAATATGATGGCATCAACAGATTGGATCAGTCAAAGGGGGTGGATCTAAAGACCCGCATCCCTTGGCCTCTACGAGTTTTGAATCAAGCGCGATAGTTTTATCTGTAGCCAATCCTAGAGCAGCAATCTTGTTTCGTCAGTAGTTGCTGAGGCCCAGAGCCGCGCGTCTCTCTGGTCAGTTCTAGCCGTTGCTGCTGTACTCGTGCTCAGCTCTTGCGTTTCCATCCGTTAAGACTGAGAGGGCATAGGGAAGACTTGTCACCTTCTCGGGTATCCCCGACAGAAAGAAACCCTCGGGTCTACTTTTTCACAGTCGCAGAGACTCATTGGCTCCACTTAACTGTGGAATCTCTAGGCTGGCTCCCATTCAGAAGTTTTTGCTTCTAACACGACTAGCCACAGAAGCAGGAAGTTGTTTGATTTTTGTTTTCTTTTTCCTTCCTATCTTACTTTCTTTTTGTTTTTTCTTTTTTAAGGAAAAACGGGCTAGGGCGGGAAGTTACCCAAACGGGAAGGGATACGGGGCTGTGTCCTTGTGATAGAAAAGTGTTGAGTCCTGGCCCTTTAAACCCGAGGGGGGAGGATCCGGAAGTGGATGGGCGGGGCAAGGCGGCACTGGTATATAAGAGGGCCTCAACCGCGCGGGGTCTCCAATCTGCCATTTTCTCTGCCCGAGTAAGTCTTCACTGTCTGGAATTCTCTCGTTTTCTTCGCAGGCAGTATTCTGCCCACTGGCCCACCACCTCAGGGGAACGATGGCCACAGAGTCTACAGCCACTGCTGCCATCGCCGCGGAGCTGGTTTCCGCTGACAAGTAAGCGGGACTGTGGCGAGCTTGAGGCACTGGCCAGTCCTCAGGGAGAGCTGGTGGACTTGGCTTCGCGGGCGGGATGGACTGGTGGGTGGGACAGCTGCCCTCCCCTGAACAACTGCGGGTGTTCGGAGAGGGTTGGTCTGTGGAGAAGCCCTACTTGAGAAGAGCTGGCGCATTAGCGGTAACGGCGGGTGGCTGGCGCCCCCTGCCCGGCTTTTCACGGCCGCCATCTTGCCGGGGGCAGCGGTGGCTGTCTCCATCGTCGGCCCCTTTTCTTCCACCCCCGGCCCAAGGTTGCCGGTAGGTAGGCGGGCCCCGGCTGCAGTCGGTTCTTGAGCTCCTACTGTCCGCGCACTCCTAGGGTGCGCCTCTGTAGAGAGTCGATAGACGAACCTAGAAATTACCCAACAGATTTGGCGCCAAAAAAAAAAAAAAAAAAAAAAAACCCACATGAGGATGAAGGCTTGGAACAGGGGACTCGGGTGGGTGGGGCCTCTCAGAGGGCGGGGCTTTGCATGCTGGCCGTCGTAGTTTTGGCTCTTCTGAGTGGGCGGGGCCTTTAGGAGGCGGGAAAACTCCATTGTTTGGAGTTGAGGTTGCTTTTGCAGGAGCAGTGGTGCGCAGTAGATTTTATTCTATACTCCTATTAGGTTTACAGTAATCAGGGTGGTTACGGGGCTGAAGCTTTGTAACTTGTACGGAGAAGTGCCGTGATTCTTTAGGTTTTCGGTATGTGGCTCGGAGATTTTGTTCCTTCAAGAGACATTTCACTTGTCTTCGGTAAAGGCTGCATGGAGCTTTCAGTCTAAGTAGTGTTTACTTGCTAGATGAGTTTGCCAAGCAAAAGGACCCCAAAGAAAGAATGACTGATTTGAGAGCTTTAAAGTGCTAATCAAACATGAACTATTTCGTTTAGTGCACAGAAACATCCATCAGTTCGAGGAAAAGTATTTTCCCTACAGTAGGTTTCGATTTTCCAAACTTTCTTTGCCTTTTTTTAGGTGCTTGATATTGTTTTCTGTCCCTTGAGCATGTCGAAGTTTTACCTTGGGTAAAGGTGCTTGTTAGATATTTGAGTGATTTTTTTTTTTTCCTATAGTTTGAAATGTTTTTAGTTAACATTTTACTCAGTTTACCCTATCACCTTTTGGTTCCTTTCCCAGTGGGTTCTTGAAAATCAGTGATTCTCAAATCACTCAACCATTTGGGAAGTGCAGTTTTAATTTCAGATTCCACTTAACTACTTCCTCTAAATTGATTTTTTTTTTTTTTTTTTTAAATTTAAGACCAGAATAGCTGGGCGGTGGAGGCGCACGCCTTTAATCCCAGCACTTGGGAGGCAGAGGCAGGCGGATTTCTGAGTTGGAGGCCAGCCTGGTCTACAGAGCTCACTTCCAGGACAGCCAGGACTACACAGAGAAACCCTGTCTCGACAGCTCTGTCTTCCATTTTAAACACTCCAAAATGGTTGGATTCACAATATTATAAGGGGTAGCCAGAGATGGATAAAGTGTTTTCCATGTGTTCTGTGCACATAGTCCCCCTTCTCACATCATAGCACACAATGATAAAAAGAATCTTTAAAAAATTACCTTTAAAAATTACCTTTTAAATGATTTATTTATTTTATGTATGTGAGTAGGCTGTCACTTGTCTTCAAACACAAGAAACAGGCATCTGATCCTATTACAGATGGTTGTGAGACACCATTGGTTGCTGGGAATTAAACTCAGGACCTCTGGAAGAGCAGTCAGTGCTCTTAACTTTAACTGCTGAGCCATCTCTCCAGTCCTCTTTATCATTTCTTTTTAGCTATTTGCTCATTGTGCTGGTTAGTTTCCCATTAGAATCACTTAATATTCTTATTCCTTTTGGTTTTCTGAGACAGGACTTCTCTGTATAGCTCTGGCCCTCCTAGAACTCAGCTCTGTAGACCTTGCTTTCCTAGCCTGCCTTTGCCTTCTAAGGACTAAGATTAAAGACTTGTGCCACCACTGCCCAGCTATGCCTGGCTTTTTTTTTTTTTTTTTTTTTTTTTTGGTTTTTCGAGACAGGGTTTCTCTGTATAGCCCTGGCTGGCTGTCCTGGAACTCATTCTAGACCAGGCTGGCCTGGAACTCAGAAATCCCCCTGCCTCTGCCTCCCAAGTGCTGGGATTAAAGGCTTGCACCACCACCGCCCGGGTATGCCTGGCATTCTTTAAAACATTTTTTTACATGTGTGAACTTTGCTTGTATGTATGTTGTGTACAATGTGCATACAATTCCTGTGGAAAATAGAAAAGACTTTCCTAACCTCTAGAACTGGAATTTTGGACAGATGTCAGCTACTATATGGGTACCCTCATAAGAACAATCAGTGTTTTTTTTTTTTTTTGGTTTTTCCAGACAGGGTTTCTCTGTGTAGCCCTGGCTGTCCTGGAACTCACTCTGTAGACCAGGCTGACCTGGAACTCAGAAATCCGCCTGCCTCTGCCTCCCAAGTGCTGGGATTAAAGGCATGCGCCACCACTGCACGGCACAATCAGGGTTCTTAAACACTGATACATCTCTGTAGCCCCTAATTGGGGTGCTTTAATCACAACAATGGAAAGGAATATAATACATACACTTTCCTTTTCTGTTTTTTGAGACTGTTTTTTGAGACTTGTGTCCCTAAGTAGGCCTCAACGTATATATATTGTCCATACTGTTCTTAAATTTAGTTGTTCTACCTCTGCCTTCCAAGTGTGAATTACATATGTGCCCCTACTATTGAATTTAGTATTTTACTTTCCTTGACAGCCAAAAAGAGCTCCTAGAAATCTGTTTTTCTAAGTTTATTATTGTTTTATTTTTGGAACAAGGTTTTATTACATAGCCCTGGCTAGCCTGGAACTCATAATGTAGACTAGGCTTGCTTCAAATTCAGACCTACCTCTGCTTCCCAAGTACTGGGATTAAAAGCATGGACCACCATTCCTAACCTGATAATTTCTTTAGCAAGTATATTTTTGAGCTGGGTGGTGGTTGTGGCGGCGGTGGCACACACCTTTAATTCCATTCCTGGATTTCTGGTTTATAGAGCTAGTTCAGGATAGTGAAGGCTACACAGAGAAACTGTGTCTCTGAAAAACATATTTTTGAAAAATATTAAGGTTATTTATTGTGTATATCTGAGTGTGGTGCCAGAGCACTCTTTTGGTCAGGGACACCTTTCAGGAGTGAGTTCTGGGGATTCAAACTTGAGTTATCAGTTCTGCAAGCAAGCACTTTTATTTGTTGAGCCATCTTGCTAGCTCCAGATGTCTTGTTTTTTGTTTTTTTTTTATCCTGTCTCTTCCTGAGTGTTGGTATTAATTACAGCATGAACTACCAAGTCCTGCAAATTACTTGCCTGTTCTTGTGAGTACAGTCAATTAAAATTAAACACATAAAATTAATTTTTAGAGCCAAGGGTGACAGACACCTCTATTAATTCCAGTAGTTGGGTAGCAGTGGTGAATTTATATATTGTTTTGTAAATTGTTAATGGTATATACAATGAGATGTACAAAACTTTAGTGTAGTTAGAAACACAGGGATAATCTAACATTGCCCTGTGACATATCTTCTATTTCATCTGTTACATATTGGGAATAAATAAAATGTGGTCCTTTAATCATGGTAGTTAATGAATTTGTTCTTGTTCCTTTGGATCAGCATAATCTTGTAGTCCTTGGATAGAGGTTGGAGGTAGATCACTTGCTTTAAGTCTAGCATTTGAAGACTTTGCTAAGTATCTGTGAAACATAATGGGAATAAAACTAGCTGCTGTAGGGTTTGTATATAAGAATTTAAAAGACTGCCAGGCAGTGGTGTCCGCATGTCTTTAATCCCAGCACTTGGGAGGCGGAGAGAGGCAGGTGGTTTCTGAGTTCTACAGAGTGAGTTCCAGGACAGCCAGGCCTATACAGAGAAACCCTGTCTCAAAGGAATCTAAAAGGCCATTCCTGGATATGGTAGATAGCCTGCTTTAGTTGAGTCCTGTACCTGAAAGTACTGCTTTTTAAATTATTGTGCCTATTTTTTTCTAGTTCTTCATAGGAAAGTTGCTTACTTCAGTGATTTAGGATTAAATTATTAAGCTACATTGAATTTTGTGTAGTAGTCAGGTTATGACACATGTGTAGAGGTCAGAATATACCCCTGTGGGTCATCCTATTCTACCATGTGGATTCTAGTCATTAGACTTAGGTTGTCATGCTTGGAAGCAAATGTGACTTTGAGTCAGTAAATATTTGTTTTGTGTGTTTTTTATTTCTTTTCTTTCCATTCTTTTTTCTATTTATTTATTTATTTATTTATTTATTTATTAATTTGAGACAGTTTCTTTGTAGCCCTGGCTTCCCTGGCTTTTCCTGTTCTGTAGAACAGGCTTGCCTATAACTCAGAAATCCACCTGCCTTTACTTACAGAGTGCTTGGATTAAAGCATACACCACCACTCCCCCCAAGATCTGTGTTGTTTAAAACATGAAAATTTCTTTTATGCTTTTGTATTTTTCTGATATTACTTAATATCCAAGCTTAAAAGATTTCCATTTTAATTTTTTTCTCTTTTATTATAGTATTGAAGATGCTCCTGCTCCTTCTACCTCTGCAGATAAAATGGAGAGGTAAGATTCTATGCTACCGATATGTTTATATTTGAAACAAATGAAGTTATATAACTGAGGGAAGTTTGCTCACTGGGGATGAAATCTGAGTATTACTGGAGAACTGCCTCTTCTGCCCCTCTTTTCTTTTTAGATGCCTCTAGGGTCCATAAAACCTGTTCAGGGATTCATTTAGATCATTTTTATAAAGAAAATCTGCCCCTTTCATTATTTAATTGCCACTAATGTAAACACAGTAGTAGGTAAGCCTGATAGCTCTCCCAACATAAATAAAGGATGTACCACAATGACCACTATGAACTGCTAACAGATTTTTCAAATACCTGGGTATTTGGAAGACATCCAAAATGAGAATATTCTTTAGGGGAATCAATTCACAGTGTTTGTTTCCAGTAATAAAATTTGAGGTAAATAAAAATTAAGAGATTTTCAATGTAGCTTAATTGTTATTGTGCTTTCTTAGCATGCATAACAATCAAGGTTTACTCTACAATAACAGAAAAATTAAAAAATTGAGCTTACATTTTGTAAGTAGCCCCAGTAATCTTAATTTCTTTTCTGTTAGCTATTATAAAACATTGAGGAAAAGCAACCTGGGGAAAAAAAGATTCATTGAACTTAATACTTTAAGCATCAATAAGGAATATCAGAGTGGAAGCCATGGAAATACTGCTGTTTTCTTCTATGTTTTGTTTACAGGCTCATGCTCAGCAAGTTTTTTTTTTTTTTTTTTGCAGTGGAAGTCCATCTTTCTAAGAATGGTGCTTAGTCTGATTCTGGGCTATTCTCAGTTGATATTCAAATGACCCTAGGATATGTCTAGTTGGCAGCTAAAGCTAACTAGGACACCCAGCTTATGGAATGCTAAGATAGGAGTTATCCTGGACTACATACAGATTGAGACCCTACCCACCCCTCCCCCCACCAAAAAAGCCACAAACAAAACAAAACAAAACAAAAAACCCCACAAACAACAAAACCTTAAAATTAATTTAAACTTTGGAAATCGTGAATTTGACCATGTCCCAGTACTTCAAAAATGATTTAATGAAATTAGAGGTGACTTAAAATGTATCTGTAATTTAGTTATTCTATGGTTAAAATAGGAAGGCTGATTGCTTTTTTGCTTTTACCCTCAGTTTATGGCCTATCAATGCAACTTGTGAGACCTACTTCCATTTCTTTCTACTAAGTGTTGGCATTACAACCAACCCTGGCTAACCTAACCTAAGCTGGTCTTTAACTTGCTATGTATCTCGGGATTTATACCACACTGGTTTTATGCTAGCCTTTAAACCCAAGGATTCATCCTTAGGCAGGCATTTTTCCAATTTAGTCACATCGGCATACACCTCTTCATAACATTTTTTTTCTTTGTTTGTTTGGTTTTTTTTGTTTTGTTTTTCGAGACAGGGTTTCTCTGTGTAGCCCTGGCTGTCCTGGAACTCACTCTGTAGACCAGGTTGGCCTCAGAAATCCACCTGCCTTTGCTTCCCAAGTGCTGGGATTAAAGGCGTGCGCCACCACTGCCCCGCTCATAACATTTTTTTAAATTATTTTTTTAAAAAATATTTGGGCTGGAGAAATGGCTCAGTGGTGAAGAGCACTGACTGTTCTTCCAGAGATCCTGAGTTCAATTACCAGCAACCACATGGTGGCTCACAACCATCTGTAATGGGGATCTGATGCCTTCTCATGCTGTGTCTGAAGACAGTGACAGTGTACCCACATATATGAAATAAATAAATCTTTAAAAAATATTTTATGTGTATAGGTGTTTTGCCTATATGTACATTTATGCACTGCCTGTATACCTAGTGTTACTTGAAAGACAGAATAGGTTACTGGATAGATCCCTTTGAACTAGGTTTTGAGATGTCATATGATTGCTGGGAATTGAATCTAGGTTCAGTGCTTATACTGAGCCATCTCTAGCCTCTCTGTAATCACTTTCATCCCAACATGTACCATATTTCCCCTTCCAAGAATAAGATCTTATTATTTTAGCCCTGGCTCACCTGGAACACACCATGACCTCTGCCTTTCCAGTGCTGGGATTAAAGGGTGTGTCACCATGCTTTAATTGTTTTTTTTAATTTTATTTTTATGTTTGTGGCATGCCTAATTTGTATATGTGTGTGTATGCTTATGTTGTGTGCTGTGTGCACACATGTTCACTCAAAGGCACAAGGTTGATATTGGGAATCTTTGATAATTCAATCTCTCAACTGAACCCAGATCTTGCTGATAGGATTCCCTTCTCTACTTTCTAAGTATTGGAAATACAAGTGGGTCTGGTCTACCCTGTGTTTAAGAGGGTCCTAGGGATCCAACTCTAGTCCTCATGCTTGTTCAACCAGAGATTTATCCACTGAGGTAATACCATAGCCTCCTATTTATTTAGTTTGCCTATTTACCCAGATAGGGTTTCTATGAATAACAGCCCTGGCTGTCCTGGAACTTAGTATGTTGATTAGTCTGGCCTTGAATTCTCAGATCTGCTTGCCTCTGCTGAGATCAAAGGAATAGGTCACCACACATAGCTTATTTATTTAGGGTATTACCCCTCCAGAGAGTTTCATATAACACTCATTGGCCTCAGTCTTTCTGTATTTCTTGTGATGACCTTGAAGTTTTAAATTTTTTGCCTCCTTTCAACTGCTGAGATCACAGGTCTATGGTACCATACTTGCTTTTATACAGTGCTGGAGATTAAACCCAGGGATTTTTGTGTTTGCATATTAGACAAATGTTATCAAACTGAGCTCAACATATTTCCTTCTTTTATTTTTTGAGTCAGAGTCTCACTTTGTAGTCTTGGGTATCCTTGAAGTTTTAGAGATCCACCTGCATCTTAAATTCTGGGGTTAAAGCCCTTTTTTTCTTTTTAAAGCACTGTGTGTGTGTGTGTGTGTGTGTGTGTGTGTGTGTGTGTGTGTGTGAGAGAGAGAGAGAGAGAGAGAGAGAGAGAGAGAGAGAGAATGAGAGAATGAATGCCACAACATTGATTGTGGCGGTTAGATAACAACTTGTGTATATAGAATGCAGGAATTAAATTCAGGTTGTATGAGTACACTGTAGCTGTCTTCAGACACCAGAACAGGGCATCATCAGGTCACATTAGAGATGGTTGTGAGCCACCTTGTGGTTGCTGGGATTTGAACTCAGGACCTCTGAAAGAGCAGTCATTACTTTTAACTACTGAGCCATCCCTCCAGCCCTTCAGTTTGCTTTTTAAAAAATGTTTATTTTTAGTGTATGTGTGCATAGTTCTGTGAGCTTATGTGCCCCACATACATACAGGATTCTGCAGGACAAAAGAAGTCATTGGATTACCTGGAACTGGAATTACATATGTACCATATGGGTGATCATTTGGGTGCTGGAGTTTGAACCCAAGTTCTCTGGAAGAACAGCCAGTGCTCTTAACCCCTATGCTATCTCTACAGACACCCCCCCCCCCACACTCCCCCCTCTTTTTTTTAAAGTTGGTTACATATTCCAACATAAGATTACCCATTTCCCATTGATTGGTAACCTTGTCAAATTTTTAATTGACTAAATTATGTAGACCTAGTTTGTATTTTGGTCTGGTCTGTTTATTTATGCTAGTATCGTATTGTCCTGTCTCTTACTTTTCTAAGTGAGGTTTTTTGCTTTTTTTTTTTTCTTTTTCTGGTATGGGGGCTTAGTTGACTTCAGGGCCTCATGCATGTTTGGGAAAGGTTTTGACTCCCAAGTCAGCCTTTATGTTTTGTCTTTTGTTTTAAATTTATTTATTTTTATTTGTATGAGTGTTTTGTCTGTGTATATATGTATGTGCACCATGCCTCCTCCTTTAAAACCCTTTAAAAAAAAAAAAAAAAGACACTCATTTTATAGCTCTGGCTACCCTGGCCTCAAATCATGGAGAACTACTTGCCTATTCCTTGTGAGTGCTGGGATCAAAGTTGTGTGCTACCACACAGTCTGTTTTTGTGACATAGTCTCATAGACTCATTTCTATAACCTGAGACCAGATATTATAGTTATCTAGGACCATGTCTTGTGTCTATGATACTAGAGAATGAATCTAAAGCTCTGTGCCTTGCTGGAAAGCACAGGCATATCTCCATCTTCAACCCTACCTGTTTTTTCATATTTTTTGCTTTTAATTTTAGCTATTAAATGTGTATTTTGTTTTTCTTGTTGTTTTGTTGTGTAATTAGCATTTATTTATAGTAGCATGTTCTGTAAGGTTTTGTGAATGTTCCATTTTTAGTTTTTTTTTTTTTTTTTTTTTTTTTTTTTTTTTGTAAGTAAGTGTGACTTAGCAGGTCTTCTCTTTTTTCATATAGTATCTTGGTGTGTAGTTCAAGCTCATTCTCAGTCACCCTGCCTTTACCTTTAGAGTGTTGGGATTATGGGTGTATGCATCATGCTTGGTTAATTTGCTAGGTCTTTTTAACTATTATGGTTTAGATGTAATATATCTAGTGAGTATTGATGTAAACAATATTTGACACTAAATAAAATATTTTTCTTGCAGTCTGGATGTGGATAGTGAAGCTAAGAAACTACTGGGATTAGGACAAAAACATCTGGTGATGGGTGACATCCCAGCAGCTGTTAATGCATTCCAGGAAGCAGCTAGTCTTTTGTAAGTATATGTTCTATTGTGAAACAATAGTATATTGCTTACAAATTTGTAAAAGGTTTTCTATGGGGAGAAAGAAGGAAGAATGAACAAAGGGGGATGGGAGCATGTTGGTAGAGTACTTGCCTAATATGTGAACTCCCATGTCTAATCTTCTGAACTACAGAAACAACTCTGGCTTTTATTTTCTGTGGATGAGGTTTTTTTTTTTTTGTTGTTGTTGTTTTTTTGGTTTTTTTTTTGTTTGTTTGTTTTTTGTTTTTTTTGAGATAGGGTTTCTCTGTAGCCTTGGCTGTCCTGGAACTCACTCTGTAGACCAGGCTGGCCTCGAACTCAGAAATCCGCCTGCCTCTGCCTCCCAAGTGCTGGGAATGAGTTTTTATTATAATTCTAAAGACTAAATATCACTGGGTAATTTCAGACTTTAACTTTTTTTGAATAAGGTGATTTTCATCATAGTCACTAATGATTAAGAAGACAAATAATTTATTTTTTTACTTTTTATAATATAACATGTGATTGAGAGTGGGGTGGTGGTTGAGGCACACCTTTAAACTCAGAATTTGGGAGGCAGAGGGAAATCTGGTTTATTATAGAGGGAGTACTAGCACATCCAGGTATACAGAGAAACTGTCTTGAAGAATATACATTGGTTCAATTCTAAGACCTTTTAGATGGAAAGCAAGTACATTAGGCTATTCCCTTATTCTATTGGGCTTCGGTTTGGTTTTTATTTTTTAATTTTTATGTGTATGAATATGTTGCCTCAAAGTATGTATATATGCCATGTGTGCCAAGTGCCCATGGAGGCTAGGATTGGGCATTGGGATACCTTAGGTAGTAGATTGTGAGTTGTCAAGTGTGTGGGTGCTAGGAATCAAACCCAGTTTCTCTGCCAGAGCAGTAGCTTTTTTAAAGCTCTCAACCTTATCTCCAGCTTGACTACTCTTGATTTAATTTCTGCTACTAAATCTGTTACTAGGATAGCATTTTTCAAACATTAACATTGTTATCTGCTTATGTAACTGATTGGAATATGATGGGAGCCACGAGTTGGCCTTATATTGGAGGAACAGATTAGTAATCTTAGTCTTCAAACTGTCTTTTTTCTAATCACTTTGTCTGAACTGTTTCTATGACAGTTTTCCTATTAATAATTGAAGGTTAGTCATGTGTTTTTATTCACACCAATAAAAAAATTCTTACAAGCTTTTGTAGGTTTCAGATTTTCTTTTTGCTCATACCCAATCTCTTCTCTTAGCATCCAGAACAATGTTATTCTTAGATGTCTGTAGCAGTCACTGGGCCTGCCTTTCTTCTTTTCTGTATTTGGGCTGTGGTATTTAGTACTAGTGAAGATCAAATATGTTCTGGTGTCTTATTCCCTGTATTGCTGTGATAAGTACATGCCCCCAAATCAACGTGGGTTACATATTAAGGGTTTATTTGTCTGACATGTCCTGATCATACTCCCATCGTTGAGGGAATTCAGTGCAGAACACTGCTTATCAGCTGGTTCTCAATGTCTTGCTCACCTTGCTTTCTTAGATGATCATGACCACCTTCCCAGAAGTGGTACTGCCTACAATGGATGGGGGCCTTCCCGTATTAATCATTCAGGAAATGTCCCATAGACTACAGGTTGGGTATTGTGTCAGTTGAGATTCCTCTTCCCAGATAACTGTAGTTTGTGTAAAGTTGTCAAACTAATCAGTGTAAACTAAGTATTGGAACATTTTCCATAAAAATGAATGGGTTTAGAAATGATACATGTTTTTGTTGTTGTTGTTTGTTTATACAAATGGGTGTTTTGTGTACATGTTTGTGTCTGAACATGTACGTGTCTGATGTTAAGTAAGACTGGCAGGAGAGCATCATATCATTTGGAACAGGAGTTACAAGTGCTTGTAAGCTGACCTGTAGGTGCTGGGAATTGAACCATTGAACCTGGGTCTTATG
Source organism: Rhabdomys pumilio (assembly GCA_030674055.1). Taxonomy (NCBI): domain Eukaryota; kingdom Metazoa; phylum Chordata; class Mammalia; order Rodentia; family Muridae; genus Rhabdomys; species Rhabdomys pumilio. The sequence goes on from JANHMN010000004.1 coordinate 33,923,702, forward strand.
GAAGAGTAGCAAGTGCTCCTAACCATTGAGACATCTCTCCAACACAATACATGGGTTTTTAAAGATTTAACTAAACACTCTTAGTTTATTCTTTAGAATTTTGAAAGATCAACATTTTCACTCTCCTGCCAGAAAGGTTATATTGGAATCTTTTCCCCTTCAGTGTTGGCTTCAAAGCTCAAGGCCTCACATGTTCTAGGCAAGAGCTCTACTGAGTTAAATTATCATTGCCTAGGAAAAAAATTTAAGATAAACTGTTCTAATGGAATTCATTTAAACATAACCTTCAGCACAGTTACTTTTTGCTTAGTTTGTCTCATACTCAACTTTTTTTTTTTTACTTTATTTTTATTTTATTTGTTTATTTAATTATTTATTTTTTGTTTTTCAAGATAGGGTTTCTCTGTGTAGTCCTGGCTATCCTGGAACTCACTCTGTAGACCAGGCTAGCCTTGAACTCAGAAATCCACCTGCCTCTGCCTCCCAAGTGCTGGGATTAAAGGCATGTGCCATCACTGCCTGGCTTTTTTTTAAATTATTACTTTTTTTTTCATGACCATTAGTGTTTTGCTTACATATATGTCTATGTGACGGTGTCAGATTGCCTGGAAATGGAGTTAGACAGCTGTGAGCTGCCTTGTGGGTGCTGGGAATTAAACCCTAGGTACTCTGGGAGAGCAGCTAGTGTTCTTAACTGATGAGCCATCTCTCTAGTTCCTTTGTCTCATAGTCTTAAAACATTAGTTGGTTTAATTTTGTTGGATTCCATGAAAGCTGATATTCTTGTTGCTTGGTTTTTAGTGTTTTATGTGTGCCAGGTATGCCCATTAGTTTAGAGGGCCAAAGATGGTTTTGGATTCCCTAGACCTGGAGTTTGCAGTACTTGCTTTTAACTACAGAGCCATTTCTCCAGCCCTAAGTATATGACTTTATGACTTTATATATGTATGTGTGCTTGCCTAGTGCCTTCAAAAGGCTAAAAGAGGATACTGGATTTGGAACTGTTACTATGGTTGTTAACCATGTAGGTGCCAGGAACAAGTGCTCTTAACTACTCATGTTTTTCCAGCTACATTTTTTGTTCTTGTTCTGTTTTTGTTTTTGTTTTTTGGAGACAGTTTTCTCTGTGTATTACTGGCCATCCTGGAACTCACTCTGGAGACCATGCTGGCTTCCAACTCAAGATACTGTCCTCTGCCTCCCAAGTGCTGGAATTAAAGGTGTGTGCCACCATTGCCCAGCTTTTCCAGCCACCTTTTTTTAGTTTGGTTTTCCTAGGCTTATTTCTCCCCCTGGCTCCCAGACAGGGTTTCTCTGTGTAATCCTGGCTGTCCTGGAACTCCTTCTTTAGACTAGGCTAGGCTGGCTGAACTCAGATTAGTCTGCCTCCCCCTCACCCCCCCAGAGTGTTGCGATTAAACCTTACATACCACCATGCTGGACAACTGTTTATAGCTCTGAGCAGTTAATACAACATTTGCATTTCACAAAAAAGAAAATTTAGGCACTGAGATAGAAGAATTTTTCTAATAGTGTGTTACTAGTTATGGGTTAAAAAGAGGTTTCATTTTAGGTATCCTGGTTTCAGTGTTACTGCTTTTTGGAAATTGGAGAGATGGTGTAATGGTTAAGAGCACTGACTATTCTTCCAGAGTATCCAAGATTCAATTCTCAGTACCTACAAGGCAGCTCATACCTGTTTGTAACCTCAGTTTTAGGGCTTAGGACACATTCAAATAGATATGTGCAGGCAAAACACCAATGAATGAAAAATAAAAGCACAATCTGAAACAATACTCTATTTCAGAATACCCTTCCATTGTTCTTTTTCATTATGTAAGTCCCAACCAAAGATCTTCTAACTGTTCTGGACCACATGGTATTTTAAAGTGGCAGGAAGAATACCTCTTATAAAATACTTAGTTGGTGGCACTTAAAATCTACATTATATATAGATTTAGAACATATAACATTAACTTCATGTGTTGTTAACTAGCAATTAAAAATGTTCAGACTAGGTATTTACTTTCTTTGTAGAGGTAAGAAGTATGGAGAAACGGCTAATGAGTGTGGAGAAGCCTTCTTTTTTTATGGAAAGTCACTTCTGGAGTTGGCCAGGTATGTCTATATCACTCTGGTTTCTTTAAAAATTGAAGCTTCCTTGTTAGCTAAAATTGTCCATGAAAAGAATGAAATTACTTTTTTGAGGTTTTAAGTTAGTAGAAACAATGATCTTTTTAATAATAGTCAATGGTTGATTAGGGTTTAATACAGAGATATGAATATTAAGAAACACTCTGAGCAAGCTCAAAACAGTTACTCAACAAGGACTGTGTGGAGTAGAATTTGAATAAGTAACACATGAAAATATCTAGTAAAAAAGACTTTCTGCTTGGTAGGGTGCCATATCCCTGAATTTCCAAAATCTGGGAAGGCTCAAGCAGGGGGACCAAGTTCAAGTTTTGTAGCCTGACTTACAAAAGGAGACTTGTCTCTTTCTCTCCAGTTGGAGACTTAACTATTAACAGTCTTAGAAACTGCTCAACAAATCTATTATATAAATAATGTTTAATTTATTAATTTACTAATTAGTATTCAATTAATGTACAACTATTGTATAAAAATAAAGCTGTTTTGAGGATATACAAAATAAGTGATCAGACTTTACACAGTTCTCTTCCTAATTTTGTGAATATTCATAACACTTAAAGCATTAGTACTAAATGAGTTAGTACTAACACATTAAGTTCACTGGCCATATAAGGGAAATGGGAGTAGATTTTAGTTTAGTATAGTTTAGAAAATAATTTGTGCCTGCTACAAAATGAAACGGATAGGTGTTTTATTCTCTAGCTGATTATCACTATTTGCATATTTCAGGTGAGAGTCTGTTTTCTCTTAGCATCTTATTGCATTAGTGTTTGTTAAAAGTTTTAAATGATTTCCTTAGTATATTTTAATTGTTCAAAATAATCAGCCAGTCCTGTGGTGATCTTATATAGGCTTAATGAAGCACAGTTGCTACTGAGCAGCAAGTGTTCTTGTTATACCTGAAGTCAGTGTCCCCACCCTTCCTCTCTGGTTCACTCATCCTCTGTGCCTCTTCTTGGAGTTCTCTGAACCATGGAAGAGGTTCCATTTATAGCTGAACATTCATTATTCTTAAAGTTTTGATCACTGGTTGTCTTTCTTGAGCATGTAGTTGGTTTTTTTGTTTGTTTTTTGATAATGGAGTTGTCTTAGTTGATCAAAGTAACTTAAAGAAAAGAGCTTATTGGAGGCTTATCGTTTCAGAGGGTGATTCCATAACTATCATGGAAATGAGCATGGTGCAGGGCTGGCAGGCATGGCACTGGAGCAGTAACCATTGTTGGAATGGCTTGAAATTTTGAAATGTCAGTGCCCACCTCAAGTGACACTCCTCTTCCAATAAGGCCTTTCCAAATAGTTCCACTAGTCAGCGATCAAGTATTCTAACATGAGCAATTCTCATTTAGACCACTACAGAAAGTCTTACTCTGTAGATCAGCCTGGCCTTGGACTCAAAGAGAACTGCTTAATTCTTATTCCTGAGTTGGTATTAAAGGTATGTGACACAAGGCTGGGCCTAGTGTTTTTGTTAATGTTGCTGTTGTTCTTTAAGATTTTTCTTATTTTAGCCAGTCGGTGGTGTCACAGCACTTAGGAGAGAGAGGCAGGCTGATCTCTTGAATTTTGGGCTGCCTGGTATGCAGAGCTAGTTCCAGGACAGCCAGGGCTGTATACAAAGGAACTGTCAAAAAAATTAAACATACTTTTTATTTAATTTTATGTAGAGGTAGATTTGTGTACATAAGTGTAAAGTACTTCCCAAGTCCAGAATTCTCAGATCTCATAGAGTTTGAATTACAGACATTTGTGAGCTGTCTAATATGGATGCTAGCAAATGAATGATATCAGGTCCTCTGGAAGAGAGACAAGTGCTGTTAACCACTGAGCCGTTGCTCTGGCACTGCCACTCCCTCCCCACACTCCTTATTTGTAAAGACTAGGTCTTGCTGTGTGGTCCTGGTTGGCCTGGAACTTGCAGAACTCTTAGAGTTTTAAATATATATATTTTATAGTCTCTTAACTTGATTTCTTTTCTTGTTTTTTTTTTTTTTTCCACAATCATAAAATACATTGTTAGGAACTAGTTATACTTTTGTGCCTTTTCTTCTTATAGAATGGAGAATGGAGTGTTGGGAAATGCCTTAGAAGGAGTGCATGTAGAAGAGGAAGAAGGAGAAAAAACAGAAGATGAATCTTTGGTAGAAAATAATGATAATGTAGATGGTATGTAGAGTTGCATGCTACAAGAGATGCGACGACTGATCTTTAAAGAAGGAAATAGGGTTCTCCTGGTGGTTGGTCTCTCCAAAGATACTTGGGCTGATAGAGTAAGTGTAGGCCATTACTAAAGTGATAGTGAGCGTCTAAGAGAATAACCAAATGTATCAAATAAATAAATTCTTTTAAATTGGCATATTAAATATTAAGAAAACATTAAATATTTTTCTGATGCATATTTTTTAAAACACCTTGCATAGCTCAGTTATTTTAATAGGAGTCTGTGGAATACTTCTGTTTTATACATCTTAGAAAATTAAATATTTTCTAAGTTTGGCTGTTAGAATTTTACATATCAAATAAGTATAATGTTTAAGAGAGGGAGGGAAGCTTGACATCTCTTTTCTGACTGGTAACAGATTACTTGGTGTGAACGTATAGGCTTCATTTCTTTTGCAGTATGTTGCTTTGCTAGCTTGGATTCTCCCTTTCTCCCTTTGCTTTTCTCATTGGGGCATCTGATAAAACTTAGGATTAAAGGAAATGTATTTCTACTTTCAATTTATGCTTTTATCATTAAACTCGGAGACATGTTTATGCTTCATGTTCTTTAACCATGTAGAGGAAGCAAGGGAAGAGTTGAGAGAACAGGTTTATGACGCCATGGGAGAAAAAGAAGCCAAAAAAGCAGAAGGCAAGTCTCTGACAAAGCCTGAAACTGATAAAGAACAGGAAAGTGAAGTGGAGAAGGGTGGAAGAGAAGATATGGATATAAGTGAGCCTGCAGAGAAACTCCAGGAAAAAGTTGAATCTACTTCAAAGCAATTAACTGAATCCTCTGAAGAGGCAAAAGAAGCAGCAATACCAGGACTGAATGAAGATGAGGTCACTTCTGGGAAGACAGAACAGGAATCATTGTGTACTGAGGAAGGAAAATCAATTTCTGGAGCTTATAAAGAATTCAAAGAAACAGTGCCTCAGGAGGAGGGAGAGGAAATAATAAGCTTAGAGAAAAAGCCAAAAGAAACTTCAGAAGATCAGCCTGTTGAGGCTCCAGAAAAGCAGGGCACTTTAATGAAGGTGGTAGAAATAGAAGCTGAAATAGACCCTGAAGTCAAGTCAGTGGACATGGGTGGGGAGGAGCCAAAGGATCAAGTAGCTACCTCTGAGAGTAAAGTAGGAAAGGCTGTTTTTACACAACTGTCAGGGCAAGATGTTGAAGTATCACCAGTAGTGGCTGCAGAGGCTGGATCAGAAGTCTCTGAGAAGCCAGGGCAGGAGATTACAGTTCCCAACAATGGTCCAGTTGTTGGAAAATCAACTGCAGGAGATCAGACTCCTAGTGAACCACAGACTTCTGCAGAAAGACTGACAGAAATTAAAGATGGCTCAAGTGTAGAGGAGGTCAAGGCAGAGCTGGTTCCTGAACAGGAGGAAGTTATGCTACCTGTAGAAGAGTCTGAGGCAGCTGGAGATGGGGTTAAGACCAAGGTAGCCCAGAGGGCCACGGAGAAAGCACCTGAAGACAAATTTAAGATAGCTGCTAATGAAGAGACACAGGAGAGAGACGAACAGATGAAAGAGGGTGAAGGTAACTGGGATATGATAGAGCCGCAGTGGGTGGAGTACATTTCTAAATTTGACTCACTAATCATTGGTAAAAGTCAGCCTTCCATTCAGGATTTTCAGTCTGCCTTTAGAAACTACAAAGTAGGTCTTCTGATTTCTGAAACTTGGCTAGCAGTCAGTAACTTATGCCACGCTAGCCAACGAAATGATAAGAAGGGTGGATTAGAAATGGGTTGTGGGATAGCTAGGGACATAGGCTAGGCTGGCAGAGAATGCTGAATGGATGTTCACTTGCATGCCTTTGGAATTTTAAATTGCTGTTCATATGGTTTCTCCTCTGTTGTAGGAAGTGGGAACAGAGCAGTAGAATCCACTGAATTGGTACACTTAAGCAGGCATGCCATTTAAGTGAAGTCAGTTAACTTTCTGGTGCCCTTTTCACTTTTAGTTCATAGAAATGTTTAGAGGATTATTCACATTAATTTCAGTAGCCCTCTTCAGGGAAAAGAGAGAACAGTACTTATCCATTATTCCTTTTGTTGCTTTTTTCTTCTTCATTTAATGCTTGCTTTGGCTGCTAATCAACTATGGTGTTACTGGCTTAATTCAGATTCAGTTTTTTTCAATATTTTTAAGCCTCTAACTAATTGGCACGTCTGACTTGAGTTGTGCTCAGTTGGGGATTCTACTGTAAGTTTCATCTAACATTGGTATTAATAATTACAGGTATATTTCAATTAATAATTTTCTGTGTAGTTGATAAACTATTTTATGGGTTGTCTTTAGTTAAAGATTTTCAGTGACCTATCATTATTACTTGACCATTCTGGTAAGCATTTGCCTGTGTGCAGGTCTCTGCACTCCAGCCAGCAGACATAGCCAGACATGAACTTGCTAAGTGGTAGTTCTGTTGGGCTTCTTGAGCTTTAGGAGTTCTTTAATAGAAAGCTTAGAATTAAATTCCTCAGTTTTTAAGTTTTGATTCTTCCCCCTCCCTCTGAAGTGCTGAGGATTGAATACAGGGCCTCATGTGTTAGCCAAGTACTATACTATTGAACCAAATCTTCATCCCTATAAGTGACATTTTCTTTTAGTGTTTTTTGCCTAATAAAATTTTGTGGATTTTATAAATAAAGTCTAGAGAGAAAGCCTTCGTCACACCTAATAGAGATGGGTGCAGCCGCCTTCTATGGTTGGTTCCATTATATTGGATAAATGCTAACCCACATCTTATATGTGGGTAAAAGTAAAAGCACGTGTCACTCAAGTGTGAGAACCTGAGTTTGAATGAGTTCCCAGAATCCACATAAAAGTTGTTGAATACTCCATACCAGCCTTTCTCAGGAGAGATAGGAGCCATATACAGATTTCCTAGAAGCTTGTTGAACAACTAGCTTGGCACACAAGAAACCGTGTCCCATCTCTGAGCCACCCAAGACCATCTTCCCTGTACAGATGTGGTACACCTACATTCACATACATGAATTTCTACATACAAAGCCCTAGTGCATAGGATGGCACTTGAGTGGTAGAATACTTGCCTGGCATGTGGAAAGTTTGATCTAGATTCATGGTACTTGATTTGTTACCATTTCTGGGATATCTATTTCTCCTACAGATAATCAGTGTACTTATTGTCATGTTAGATATGTGGTTGGTAAGTGGACAAAATTTTAAATTGTAGTTATAAAGGTTTGCTATACTCAGATGGTCTGCTAACTGATCTGGTAGGTATTTGATTTACCTGTAGGAATTCTAGAATTAGTATTCTTTCATTTATTTTTGAGGCAGGATCTCGCTATAAATCCAGACTGGCCTGAAGTAATGGCAGTCCCCTTGCCTATGACATGCCCTCTGTGCTGGGTTTACAGATGTAAGGATTACATAGCTTATTTATCTTTGATATATTTTCTTAATTAATACCTAATTTTCATTTTGGCATATTTTAAGTATGTCACAAGATCAGATGTAAAAATAGGAAAATGGAAAATGCACATGACTAGTAATGTTCATTTGCAAGAAGGTCAGAGAATACTTTAGATTTATTTTTGCTGACGACATTAAGTATGTTCCTATTAGTGCTTGCTGACTGGTTTAAGTTTGGGAGCTTTACAGTTAGTGGCTTTCTGATTAACCTAGCTCATCTCCACTATTCATAAAGGCAGTAATGTAGATATCTCAAGAGAAACCCATTATTCTTAGGTTATTGTTAGAACATTAATGCATAAATTTTCTGCAAAATTCTAAGATATTTTATGCCAAATTGTTTTATGACACTTTGGTGTAGGTATAAATATGTACAGATACCAGATAATTAAATACATGTCCGTAATTTTTTTTTCTATAGCTTAGTTTCACTAATAACTGAAAGTATAACCTTTGTTAGCATCAACATTTTTGTTTGTTTTCAAGACAGGGTTTCTTTATATCCCGGGCTGTTCTGGAACTCAGTAGTCTGTAGACCAGGCTGGCTTTGAATGTACAGAGGTCCATCTGCCTGCCTCTGCCTACTGTATGTAGGTATTAAATGTATGTACTACACTGCCACCCGGACTTAAGTCTCCAACTCTTAATGATCCTCCTTCCATGCCTGGCTTTATGAGTATTGTGAAAAGCACATTCTAGGATTATTTTGGAGGTTAGGTGAAGTTATTATCTAGTTTAGTTTAGAAAACTAAAGTACATGAGAAAAATAATATTGGACATGGATAGATAGCTTAGTGGTTAAGAGCAGCTCTTGAAAAAGATCTGAGTTTGCTTTTTAACACCCACATTAGACAGTTCACAACTGCCTGTGACTCTGCCTTTAAGGTGGGAATCCTTTTCTGGGCCTCCACAGGTGTTTACGCTTGTGTGCATGGCTCCCATGCTTTTTTGTTTTTTTTTTTTAAGTCTTTTTAAATGAAAAATTTTAATTTATTTTGTGCATGTGAGTACACTATTACTGTCTTCACATACACTAGAAGAGGGCGTTAGATCCCGTTACAGATGGTTGTGAGCCATGTGCTTGCTGGGAATTGAACTCAGGGCATCTGGAAGAACAGTCAGTGCTCTTAACTGCTGAGCCATCTCTCAAACCCTAAAAAGATCTTTTAAAAAATGCTTTGGTGGCTGTATTTCAGAAGCACTGAATTACATAGAAACAGAAAAAGTGAGTTTTTTATATGCTGGGAACTAGCCAGTTGTTGAGCTCCAGTTTCAGTTAGAGACCCTATTTCAGAAAATACGGTAAGAGAGTGAGAGAGGAAGAAACATAACATTGACTTCAGGTCACCAAGAGATAAACACCTTACACACAAAAATGTGAGCCTTTTGATTACAGAGTCCACTGTAGTTGTTCTTTGCAAACTGTTCAAGTACATTGATAGTGCTAGCAATTGTCAATATATAGGAATTTTCTGTACCTGTTCTCATTGTACTCAGTTGATTTGCAGATAAAACTGCTGGCATTTAACTTGGTTCAGATAGGGCTTGTGGAATGCATGTTTAGTCAGTAAGTACTTAGGAAGCAGAGGTGGGTTTGAGGCCAGTATGGTAATGCATAGCAAGTTTCAGAATAGCCAAGGCTATAACTTATCAAAAATCAAACCCAACTTTTCTTGTTTCCATTCTCATAAGTTGTAGAATAATGACATTTGTGATTTTTTTTTTTTGGTGTAGGGGGAGGGGGAGAGTTAAAAACATTTACCTGGCAGCTATGTATGTACTAGTGAGATGCAGAAATATTGCTGATTTTGGGTTTTTGAAAGTAGTTTGGGGTATATAATAAGATTTTGTTTTGTTGAGAACGAAAAAAGAACAAAAAAAAATCCCCATTAAGCTATCATGAAAGATGACAGTGAGTATACACTTAAGCTGTATGAATTGATTGTATCAACTAAAACAGCTGATATTTTGATTTTAAGTTGTCTTATCAATAGCAATTAAAAAAGCTTACTTGAACAACTGAAGTGTAACTGTACACCATAATTGTTGGTGTGGCTACATACTTAAATCTTAAAAGTAACTAGTTTATTCTCAATTTTTCGAGCTGGCTGGAGTCTGTGACTTGCTCATTGGGGAGAGCTGATAAAGACATGTGTCTTTTCTTCATAGCTTATTGTAGGAAGCTAGTATTTGGTATTCTGAATGGTCTCTAATTATTTAGATTTTTATACTTTGAGTATAGTATGAATGTCTTAACAAATGACTTAATGACTGGTGAGTAGATGGGAGGTTTTTGCAAGAGGCAATTTATAGGTGATCTTTTTTACTCTCAATCATACCAGGTTTAGTTTTACAAGAAAATCATTAGTCTTTTAACTGACATTTGGAGGAATATAGTATATAAAAATGTATATTCTAGTATAGGTTAAATTTGAATTAGATGATAACCACTAACTGAAAGTAAATTTCAGATCAGATGCTGATTTTGATGTAGGTCAACAGATTTATCAGAATCAGACAAGACAAGAAATACTTGTAATTACATCTCAATACTGAGGAATTTTTTCTTGTAGAAACTGAAGGCTCAGAGGAAGAAGACAAAGAAAATGACAAGGCTGAAGAAACACCAAATGAGTCAGTTCTTGAAAAAAAGGTAAGCTGTTATTCCTTCAGTACTATTACAACTCCTTCAGTACTATTACAACTTTTTTCTTGTTTTGTTTTTTGTTTTTTGAGACAGGGTTTCTTTGTAGCCCTGGCTGTCCTGGAACTCACTCTGTAGACCAGGCTGGCCTCGAACTCAGAAATCCGCCTGCCTCTGCCTCCCAAGTGCTGGGATTAAAGGCTTGCACCACTACTGCCCGGCCTATTACAACTTTCTTAATGTAGTGTTATGGATTACTAATATAGGAAAGGTTCCTATAAGATAGCTGATCCTTGAGGAGGGCTTAGGGATTCTTTTTTTATTATTATTATTATTATAAAACAAAATACAACATTATAATTATATTTCATTGAGAGATAATGTGTGACACATTATAGTGGGTACATTTTTGGTAGGTTTAGGGGGAGGGCCTGCATTTTGAATTGCAACCAGTTTTCTTTTTTTAAAATTATATTAAATTATACATTCTCTAAAAAGATGCCTGTCTTGTTCTTTTGCCTTAATGCCAATGATTTGGATATATTTCAGTCTCTTCAAGAAAATGAAGAGGAGGAGATTGGGAATTTAGAACTTGCCTGGGATATGTTGGATTTAGCCAAGATCATTTTTAAGAGGTGAAAACTCTTTGGTGTTTTTGGGCTCATGTGGGAATTTGTGGTTGAAAATAGAAAGCAGTTTAAGATTCGGCAATTATTTTTAAGGCTTTACTAATTTTTGTTTTAGGCAAGAAACAAAAGAAGCCCAGCTTTATGCTGCACAAGCCCATCTTAAACTTGGAGAAGTTAGTGTTGAATCTGGTAATGTATTTTCCTTTATGCTGTCTCCTACCTTTTCCCATTTCCCCATTCTCCCTTCCTGTTTTCTTTAGAATTGACTTTGAACATCCAAAATTACAAAGGCAGGGTTTCCAGCCCTCTGCTGACTAAAGGAGAAATGTGTTAGCCAAGAGCTGTCTCTCTATATAACAAAATCCCATAGACAAGAATAATGGGAGGTCTGAGTTCTCTATACCATCTAGAGCCTTGTAAATTGGGTATTCAAGCATTTCAGAGGGGAGGCAGAGACTCCAGGTCAACCAGATCTATGTAGTGAGACCCTATTTGGAAAGAGGGAGAGATGAGTCCATGCATGAACTGAATTTATGTTAAATGCTGTCCATTATGTTGTTTCTTCATTTATCAGAGAATTATATCCAAGCTGTGGAGGAGTTTCAGGCTTGCCTAAGCCTGCAAGAACAATATTTGGAGGCTCATGATCGTCTCCTTGCAGAGACTCACTACCAGTTGGGTTTGGCCTATGGTTACAACTCTCAGTATGACGAGGCAGTAGCACAGTTTGGTAAATCTATTGAAGTCATTGAGAAGAGAATGGGTAAGTGAACAGCAATTAATTTATGTGTTTAGGTGATACAGTGATTTATATTGTTGGGGGAAAAGTGGGTTATTAATGATTCAATGCTCTTTGTAGCTGTATTACAAGAGCAGATGAAGGAGGCTGAAGGGTCATTTACTGAATATGAAAAAGAAATTGATGAGCTGAAAGAACTGCTACCTGAAATTCGAGAGAAGATAGAAGATGCAAAGGAATCTAAGCGGAGTGGGAATGTAGCTGAACTGGCCCTGAAAGCTACTTTGGTTCGTTGATTTTTATCTTAAAATTTTTTTGAATAATATACTTGTATGGTACAATTAATGTTTATAGTCCATTTAAAAGGTACTTTTTCTCATGGCTTGATTTTGAATTAGTTGATCATAATGTGAGCTCATTTTATGCATACAAGTAGTCCCATGGTTAGAAAGTGTGTTCTCGCTGGGCGGTGGTGGCCCACACCTTTAATCCCAGCACTTGGGAGGCAGAGGCAGGTGGATTTCTGAGTTCGAGGCCAGCCTGGTCTACAGACTGAGTTCCAGGACAGCCAGGGCTACACAGAGAAACCCTGTCTCAAAAAAAAAACAAAACAAAACAAAAAAGCCCCCCCCCAAAAAAGCTTAAGTCATGGATGAAGTCTTTTAGCCTTAAATTTCCTGGCTCTGCTCCTGGGATTTACATTAGTTTCTTGTCTACTCTGAATTTCCCAGGTGTTTGTGTTGAAGAATTTGCTGTGTAGGCAAAAGGAATTTTACCTTTTAATCATGTGCTTGTATGGTAGCCACCTTGAGCCTGAGTGCCTAGGGTTCTGTGCTGTAACTTACTTTGTCTGTGTTTCACACAGGTGGAGAGCTCTACTTCAGGTTTCACTCCTAGTGGAGCCGGCGCCTCAGTATCCATGGTGTGTATTTTGTTTCTGTCACTAGGCTTACTGTGAAGGTTTTTGTAAACTGATACCTAACAGGCTCATTTTTTCCCAGATTGCCAGTAGAAAACCAACAGATGGTGCTTCCTCATCAAATTGTGTGACTGATATTTCCCATCTTGTCAGAAAGAAGGTAAAATTTACTTTTTACACTGTCTGCATTTTGAGGGTGGGATAATAGATTCACTTTCCTAAGTGGCACAGTGAGACATTCATTTTCAAAGAAGCTAAGGCTTTGCATGAATGGGTTTCACTTGGAATAACTGGCAAACTTACGTCTTAGCCTGCTGCCTGTTTGGAAAGCAGATGGAGGAATGAAAAGGTGAGTAGTACATTTTAGGAATCTTGCTGGTTTTCCTCCATAGTAGGCCTTCTTACACTTCTGCCTTCTGCCAGTTGCCCCAATCAATAATCCTTTTCCTTTTGGTATACCTCTTTGCTTCTGTGTCCTTACGTGTGTGTCTTCATTGTTCTCTACCCCTCATCCTCCATGCGAATTCCATGGACTCAACTATCTCAATTTTTTTTCCAAGACAGGGTTTCTCTATAGCCCTGGCTGTCCTGGAACTTTGTAGACTCAGAAATCCGCCTGCCTCTGCCTCCCAAGTGCTGGGATTGAAGGCGTGCATCACCTCTGCCCAGCTAAATATGTCAATTTTAAGATAAAATAAATTGTGGCATCTATGTTGTGATCAGCATTACCCTGTAACTATAGAGCAGATCCACAGGGCTGTGAGTCAGGGTGTTCAAGATGTTGCCATCACAGGGGCTACAGGATTATTCTACAGTTGTTTTCTTAAGATAAATTATGAACCCTTTACAATTCTACCTTTAGAGGAAACCAGAAGAAGAAAGTCCCCGGAAAGATGATGCAAAAAAAGCTAAACAAGAGCCAGAAGTGAATGGAGGCAGTGGGGATGCTGTCTCCAGTGGAAATGAAGTTTCAGAAAACATGGAAGCTGAGGTGGGTGGTGTGAAGACATGGCCACTTGCCTCACACTCTGTTCTTAGGGCTGGGAAGCCAGGCCTCGAGTGTATATGTGTAAAATTAATGTACTAAAAATAGTTTGCATATGAAGTTATTGGATATCTGGCAGATAGATGCAATTTATGGCTTCTTTAGTAATGAGTATATGGAAGAGTACCTGGTTAACAATACTATTTGATCCTTTCTACTTTATCCTGGGATTGATTATCCTGTGATCTCCTGGGTTTGTCAGCCTTATCATCTGATTGGGAAGGACTGAAGCCTGTTGTTAACTACTTATGTCAGGGTAAGTTAAAGCCAGGCTTTTTTTTTTTTTTTTGTCTTTCAGGCTGAGAATCAGGCTGAGAGTCAGACAACAGCAGAGGGGACAGTGGAGTCTGCAGCTACAGTTAAAAGCACTGCATGTTAAGAGGCGAGCAGAACCTTCCTCCTGAGGGAAAGTGGTTTTGTACATAATGTATTTTTTCACTTTTGGGGATTCTTTTTTTATAACTCCAATAAAGATTGTAGGCAACAGCTGAGGCTTTGATGGCTTTTTTCTTAAATATTGGTGGAATGCTTTGGGCACTCTACATTTCTTGTGTGTATATGTTTGTGTGTTGCTATTGCACAACCCACTTCCTGTCTAATGTGGAGGTGATCAAGTGTGGCTAGAGGCCCTTTATCCTCTACTGGTGCTATGTTTCTATTTCCAAATACTTGGCTGATTTAATTACCTTGTAAGCTTTCAGTGGTGCTGTCCCTGGATGGGTTTGTTTGCTAAACAAGAACTGGTAGAAATCAGTTTGGTGCTGAAAATGGATGATGTCCTATGACCCAGGTCTTGGTTTGTGCCTATCTTATGTTCACCTGATTTCCATTTAAGGCCACAATCCTATCCTGGGAAAACTGGTGGAGACTCAAGCTCTGATTTGAAATGCTCACACTGTAGGAGGAGACAAGTAGAAGACTCTGGAAAACAAAGTCTGTTATGTTATTTTCTGTATAGAAAGGTTATAATATGTCAATAAGTGGAATTGTTATATTGTCTGCAGTTTTGTCTATAAAAATAAATATGCTAATTTTAACAAAGCCCTTGTTCTGGAATACTTGAAAGACTACAAGAAGGGTCCTGGGCTGCCTGGAGTAAGTACCTCATTGTTGGATATGATGTTGAGTGGCAGACTGGTCCATCAGTTCCGAGTGTCTGTCTGAGGGGTGGTGGTCATTGTTAATGCCATCCTACTGTGATAGGACAGTCAGGGTGCATGAGTCATACTGGCTTGTTAAATGTTATTAAACACAGACTCCCCTCATTTCTACTATAGAGCCCTGTCCTGAGGATGGAGTTGAACACAATCACTTCTCCAGTTCTCATTTTTTGTGCTAGTCGCTAAAGCTTGGCTGAAGAGTGGTTAGGTCCAGGATGCAATACATGATGCTCTACATTGCTGGAAAATAACTGGGCTGAGGTCTACCCTTGGATCTAATTCTGGAGTTTCCTTTATATTGAAAGCTTGATCCTGGATAGATTTCTATCTACAAGTCCGGAGAAAACAGAGTTGAATGAAATTTGACAACACTGGCTTTGTTAAATCTTAGCCATTTTCAGAGAGTTGAATAAATATTTAAACTGCCTAGCATTTATTTATTTAAATGTTTACCCCTGGATCTGCTTTATAAAAGGAAAATAAATGCAGAAGAAAAGGTTTTAGTTAGTGGGTTTAGGTTAAGTGTTGTTTGTTGTCACACAGTATTTAAGGATCAAATTGCCACTGCTACAAGACCCCATTTAAAAAGCTGCAGGTCTAGAAATTTTGGTCAAAACTGGTGAGAGCGCAGGTGCTTATCTTTATCCTTGACACTGACAAAAACCTCTTCTGTGGGAGGTCGGGGGTCAACAAAGCCAGAACTGTGGGTGAAGAAACTCGACTCCAGGGAAGATGAACTGGACACCTGTAGAACATGAAAGGTGTTTTGTTTAAAGCAAAACTAGAGAAATGACAAATGTTGGAGTTAAACTATCTTGAGGACAAAGTTTAAAGAAAAGCAGGTTAAGCGTTCTTTTTCTGCCACATGGTATTTCACGGGTAGGAGTAAGATGAAAAGGAGGTATTGGTACATACTAATAGAAGCTGCTTGGCCAACAGGCTGACCAGGTACACTCAGAAGCGGTCTCACCATTGGTGGGTACTGGTATTCATGGGCACTTGCTGGATTGATGTCTGCCAATGTCTGGGCATCTGCATCTCTTGCATTTACCAGCCTCAGAAAGAGCTCAGCCTGGCCTGCCTAACAAAGGAAGTGGTACTCCATTGGAATCTTGGGGTACACCCAGTCTCTACCCTCTACACTTACCTGGGGAATCTCATTCATCTGGGCAAGGCTGAGGCTGGTGTTAAGAGGAGGGACCCGAAGTGGGAGGCGCCAGTGGCCACTAAGCACCCTTAGATCTTGGTCAAATAGCAATAGTGATGTCCAAGCCTTTGGTTGTGGTGCCCATGTAACTCCCTGCCAGGCCTGTAGTTCACAGATCAAAGATACCAGTGGGGATGGAGGCAGCCTGTGAAACAACCAAAACCATGTTGGAAGACAGCTGAAGTCCCTTCCTAGGGTACTGTAGGACTGTTAATGGGCCCAGTATACAGATAATGTGCAGTTTTTATGACCTATACCTACTAACCTGGGCACAGGCTGCCTGCTTACGAGGATAGCATAGTTGCCCATAGATCCAGGAGCTGAAGGTGGTGGCAAGCAAAGGGCTGGAGGTAATGCTGTGGTCCCTCCAGTATCCTGTCCATCCCGAGTCAAGCTTGTCATTAGCTGCACCCAAATCCAAGAAGCCTCAAGACCCCTCAGGAAGTCATAGAAAATGACAAGGCCAGCCCTGAAGAACACAAATCTATGTACACAGAGCCCCTAATGCATCCACCCAGACAGTACTTCAACCCTAGATGGCTGTTTAGGGTGGGTCTCCATAAATGTCAGTAGTGGTTAAGTAAAAAATGCTGTGGAGGGAGCAGGCCTCACCCAGGATCATAGGGTGCAGGACCTAGGACACCCGTTGCTGGTAGGAGGAAGTGGAGATCCTGACCCAAGTTTCTTGTCATGGTTCCATTAAGTATCTATTGTGGACAAAAGAGTTCAGCCGTACAGATTTAAAATCTGCCCATGCTCCCCAAACTCAAGTCAAGGGTTGCCAGCCATCAACCCCGACTCTGCTGACTTCCTCACAGCCTTTGAAGTGTCATGGAAGTTCTGGACTTTTGAGGAACTTGTAAGTTGTGGCATTGTGGGTGCAACTGGTGGAGGGAGGAGGGAGTTATTGCACCTTCTACTCAGGTGTCGCAAGAGATCCCTGGGTTCTAGAAACAGAAAATAAAGTTAGCTTGAGCTGGATGAAACAGGAAACTTTATAAGTCAGGGAGAGTACAGGGTCATAAAACAAAGACACAAGTATAGATATAGACAGAAACTGATGTTACAGATACGGACATCATTTTCCTGACATGGTCCCTTCACCCCTTCAAAGTTGGGTTCCTGGGGATGATCTAGGGAGAAGCTGCATTTTTCACTGACCCCAGGGCGACAAACTCGAGATTTTCTGCCTCTGCAAGGCCAGGATTTCTGCTTCCAGGAACATGTTTTCGGCTTCCACCATTAGAATCTCCTCAGAGGCAGCACTTGCTTTTTCTAAGATGAATTAAAGTAACCCGTCATCCGTTATGTAGTTCTCCAATGTTAAGGGTTTCTGCACAACCCTGGATTTGTCAGCTGGCAATGGGTTTTCCTTCCTTGAGCGTAAGTGCCTCCCATTCTAGTGCTCCCCCTCACACCCTTTTCTCTTCCCAAGTCTAGGACTATCAGTGTAGAGGCCCTCTAGGCTGGACCCTATTGTTCACCCTTGCGGTTCTGCGACCGCAGCAATTCCAGGGCTGACGCTTCCACTTGCAGCTGCAATATTTTGTCCAGAACTTCTGGGTCTCGGCCTCCACTACGCACGTAGGCCTCACGCAGGACCCTAGCAAGTAGGAAGCAGAAAGCGATCTCCGAGACTGAACAGACACGCGCCCCTGCCCTCCGGGCGCCGGGGTCCTCACCGGATCTCTGAAGCCAGCATTTCCGGGTTGGACCGTAGCGGTAGGCAATAGAAATCCACTACCCTCTCGAGGTCCTGAGGGCGGCTGGAGCGGGGAGATGATGTCACTGACCTGCGCCCAAGGCCCCGCCTCACACGCCCTTCTACCAAAGCTGTGGCTCACGTAGACTGATGCTGGAACGCCTGGACACGCGCTCCCAGCGTTTGCAGCGCTCCTCGTGTCCGGCTGGTCTCTTCCCTAAGTTCCCTGAGCTCTCGCTCCAAGACGAATGGGCGGAGTAATCCTCCTTTCTGTCCCGCTTTGCCGTGGAGGCGCCGTTTTAATTCTGAGGGAGAAAGGGGAGGAGTCAGGGTGGTTCCTAACACAGCGCCAAGGCCCAGAGTCTATGCCTCCCAACCTCTCACCTTCACCGCGAAGCTCCAGGGCCCGCCTTTGCGCTTCGGTCTCCGCCAGGCGTCTGACGCGGGTTCCCTGCAAGATTCGCAACCTCTCCCCAGGGCTCCTTGCAGTCTGGGAAGTGAGACTCTCAGTCGGCCAGGGACTTATTTTCTGTAGGGACAGTCTCAGCAACTGCACCTGCAAGTAACCCGGCCCGCTATCTCTGTTCTGGGTGATCTCCCGCAGAGATCCATATCTACACGTGTGAAGTTTGTAACCATGTTGGGTGGGTACCTCTTCTGAAAGCCTCTTTAGAGCAGATCTCCTGGACTCCTGATCTGATCGGCTCTGTTCTTGGGCCATAATCTGGGGGCAGGAAGATGAAAACCTAAGACTACTGCTTGCTGGAAAACCTATCCCTGACCACTGGCGGCCCTTACCTTGGTGCTCCGTCGTTCGATGGCTACTGAAGGCTGTGTTTTAAGTGTTACCTCCGGAGTCAGCCGGCCAATGCAGAATCGTTTGGTGTGTGTGGCCAACAAAGCCCAGGAGCGGAAAACCATATCACAGGATTCACAGGGCAAAAGTCCTGACTCCCCAGAGTAATCGTCCATTGGGATGGAATCTGTTACAGACACCAGCGTCCTACAGAGGATGTGGTAAAAGAGAAAAGGCAGACTGGAAAGAAGAGAGAAAAGGGACAAAGAATAGACCAACTCTGTTAAATCTCCAAGTCCTTCGAATTTATGTTTATGTTTGGGGAGGTGCCCTAGCTCCCTGGGCAGCGAGTACAGGCTTAGGCAGGACAGGACAATGTGCCTTGCCTCCTTTGGGTGGAGCCCAGGTGAGACAGTGTCAGTTTGTTCCTCCAGTTGCAGTGAGTTTGGCCAAGTAAGTAAAAGCAGCTTTGATTTGCCTATAGAAATGGCAGCCTCCTTAACTAGCCTCTGATAGGCAAGTGTCATCTGTACCACTGCTGTCCTCTGAAATGGACAGAATTCAAGCTAGTGCTGTTCTCCACTGTAGGGAACATTTCCACGGAAGGTGAATCTCATATTAGCAGTATGCCTTTGCATAAACCCATCTTTTACAGAATTAACCCATCACACAATGGAGTAGTCTTTCTAACGCCCATTCTGGGACAGGGATGATCTGAACCGCCCCAGTAATGAAAGCTGGGAGATGGGTTGGGGAGAATACTACCTGTCAGATGAAAGGACAGGATACTATTTGGGAGTTAAGCATGCTCTTTCTGCTGGTCAAGTTATCTTCACCTTTACACAGCCTTGTAAAAGCAATTTTTATCCACCTGGTGTAATTGTCATCTCCTAGTCTTACTGTTTCTGTCTGGGAATCTATGCCTCGAATGTTTTCAGCCTCTGAGACTGCTGAATAAACTCTCTAGGTCTTCCTCAAAGCTGCCTGGCTGACTCAACTAAGTTGTTCTGTCTCAATGTTCTTTCCAAATTGATTCAAACAGGTTTCTTTCAGCTTCTCATTGAAATGCTCTACTTGGTAAAACTGCCTCTGAACTCCACTCAACACAACTCTAAGATGTACTCTCCCTACACTGCTCTTAAGTAGCATTTCTTTCCGGGCTGTGTGAGTTGGGTGTAGCCCATCTCTGACTCATTTGATTAGATATTTCTCTGATTTATCACTTTGTCCAATCCTCAATTAGACATCACTTTCAAACATGGTGCTGCTTTCTACATACTAACCTTACATATATTGCTTGGGATTAAAGATGAAGACTAAGGGTATGTCTGTGTTCCAGCCAGATCAAATAGACACAAGTTTTTTGGATGTGAACCCTTACAAGAGCAGACATGTTCCTGGATTAAAAATCCTCTATACAGATCCATGCATCTAATTTCGAAGCAACCTTCTTTCCTCAGTAAGACAGTCTTTAGGGTATTTTCCCCCAAACATCCAAAGTATGAGGTACAAGTTACAAAATGTTTCAGAGTATGTGCTTGGAAACATTTTATAAAAGCTGAGCATTCTCTCCAGTGTCCCAAAATATTGCTACTTCACAGGATTAAAGTTTTTCTTTTTTGGTGTATGGGTATTTTGCCTGCATGTATGCATTCAGTTCTTGTTGTGGCTAGAAGAGGAATCCCCTTGAGCTGGCATTAGGTTATGATTGCTAGTTGCATTTGAACCGTGGACCATTTAAAGAGCAGCTGGTGAGTGTTCCATGGGGCCATTCCTCCAATTCCAGCAGATATTTTTTTTTAGTGGGTTACATGAACATTATAATGAAAGTAGTAAGTTTTTTTTTTTTTTTTTTTTTTTTTTTTTTTTTAATTTTTGGTGGTTTCAGGTAGTAGATCCAGGTCCTTGGGCATGGAATGCATGTAAGTGTTCTGCCAATGAGCTAGAATCTCCAGCTGTGAATTTCCTTATCTTTTTTTTTTTTTTTTTTTTTTTGGTTTTTCGAGACAGGGTTTCTCCGTGTAGCCCTGGCTGTCCTGGAACTCACTCTGTAGACCAGGCTGGCCTCGAACTCAGAAATCCACCTGCCTCTGCCTCCCAAGTGCTGGGATTAAAGCCATGCACCACCACTGCCCGGCTCCTTAACATATCTTAACATTTAGTTCCGGCATGTATGCGTTAGCACAGGCAGACCAAGGGAAGGTATGCCAAGGAAGACATTTATCTGCTTTCATCATGTGTATCCCATGAATCAAACCAAAATCCTCAAACTTGGTGACATAATGAGTAACATTGAGCCATCTTGGTGGCCCTAAAATAGACACAGGTGTGGAACCACAACCATGAAAACTGCAAAAGCAGCAGGTGCTCCTAACCAGCCATCTCTCCAGCCCCTTTATTCATTCTGTATGTATGTGTGCATGTCATTCAGGGTCACATATACAACTCTGAGAACAAACTGGAGAAACCATTTCTCCTTCCACCATGTGAAAGTTTCCAAGGACGGAAGGTGTAAGACTTAGTGGACAAATGCGAACTCGACAATGAGTCATTCTCATTACTCCATCTCCACTGCCATCTTACTTTATTCAGTCACTCCCATGCACCCATTTTATTAAGTAGGAAATGTGAGTCAGACCTTCTTTGAAACATTCATATTGGTGGCTGGACACTTGGTTCAACAGCAGTTCAGAGCTGCTCTTCCAGAGGACCAGCCCTCCTCTGGTAATCAGTATAACATGGTGTGCACAGACACCTCCTCTGGTAATCAGTATAGCATGGTGTGCAGACATACATATAGCAAAAACACCTACACATAAAACAAAACCAACACGGGTAAAAAAGTCTCCAAACCCAGGTATATTGATAAGTCCTGGGCACTAAAAAATTCTTTCAGGAAAGAAAATGTAGTTTATTATGAATAATTTATTGCACAGGTTTTTCCACATCAAGATTTTTTGCTGAAAAGAAAAAGGTGGGGCTGAATTCAGTTTTCCCCCAGATTTCTAAAAATATTTCCCCTAAAAAAAGAATCCACTCTCTAATTTTAAAGAAAATATATTTCTTACACAAGACAATCCAAACTGATGCAAAATATTTATTCCACGTTAGTTATTTTATGCAGTAGTTTTTCCCCTCAACAGACTTGTGGTAACCACATCTTTTAAATCTGTAAATAATGTTATCAAAATAATCTTAATCTTTGAAATCTCACAAAAATTCATATTTTACAATCCACCCTGAATATCAAGGCTGCAAGAATAACATTTCCTATATCCAAATATTTTACAGCTGTACCCAAAAAAAGAAAAAGAAAAAGAAAAAAAAAAAAAAACCCAAAAAAACCAAAAACAACCACATATGCTTGGTTAAGGGCTAAGTTACCCCAGCAGCCAAAAATAAAATAAAATAAAATATCCAGATTATTAGCATTAATTTAATACAATTATAACTTCAATAGTCACTTTGTCATTGACAATGATTGCTTGAGCACAGGGGTGAGTGCCCAAGGGCTGGTAGTAGAAGCTGAGCAGAGCAGCATCTCCTCCCTGCATCTTTGCCCTGACAGCTCCCACTTGTGCACAGCCCCACAGGTACTGTGTGTGTGTGCTTAAAAAAATCCCACCACACAAATGCCTATTAAGCAGATAACAGGGAAGAACAACAAAAGCTAAGCAAGACAATTGCTCTCTCTTTGGGATATGATTATTTCCCTTGTGCATGAAGTATTCAACAACATAAGAAAAGGAAAAGAACACTTTATATTCTCTAAACACAAGGCTGAGCTCAGCGGGGCAGGTCAACTGTGAGCATTTATAGTTCTACTTCCAGGCGTCGTCGTCTGACGTCTCACTACTGCTTGTTTCCGTGTCCGAGTCCTCACACTCTGCAATGCAAGTGCTTCTCCATGGGGAGAGCAGGCTGGAACTACGGCTCTGTAAGAAGCCATTCTTTCCAAACCCATTTCTTCGTAGCTATAGAGCATAGGAGAAAGAAAATAAAAATCCTTCAATGACTACACCAGTCTAGAGGAGTATCTGGAGGGGAATCCCAAGAGATCTAACATCTCTTAAAGCAGCACTTCTCAAACTTCAACGTGGAGATGAGTCTTACAAGGATTTCATTTCTTTTGTTTTGAGACAGTGTCTTACTATGCAGTCCTGGAACACTATGTAGACCATGCTGGCCTCAAATTCAGAAATCTGTTTATGCCTCAGGTTCTAGGCATAAAGATGTATGCAACCAAAGCTGGGTCATCCAAACAGTTTCTTCCCTTTCCGTTAAAGTCAGTCTAGTTCAGTATGGCGGGTGTAGGGTTTAGAGTTCCTCCCCCCCACCCCCCTTTCTCTTTTTTTTTCTGGTTTTTCCAGATAGGGTTTCTCTGTGTAGCCCTGGCTGTCCTGGAACTCACTCTGTAGACCAGGCTGGCCTCAAACTCAGAAATCTGCCTGCCTCTGCCTCCCAAGTGAATTACAGGCGTGCACCACCACCGCCCGGCTTTTTTTTTTTTTTTAAAGATTTATTTAATGTACGTGAGTATACTGTCACTCTCTTCAGACACACCAGAAGAGGGCATCAGACCCTCTTACAGATGGTTGTGAGCCACCATGTGGTTGCTGGGAATTGAACTCAGGACCTCTGGAAGAGCAGTCAGTGCTCTTAACCACTGAGCCATTTCTCCAGCCCCTGAGTTCCTATTTCTAAAACAGTTCTAAGTGGTAAAAGCTCATGTCAGCCTGTAGACAGCCCTATTGTGAGACTTAGCAGGTGTCATTTATGCTTTAAAGATATTTATTTTTAATTATGTTTGTGATGCCTATGAAAGCTGGAGATCTCAAATCCTTTAAAGCTGGAATTACGTGTGGTTCTAAGCCAACATGGGCCCTAAGAATCGAAATCAGCTCCTATCCAAGAGCTACATGCCATCCTCACCTCTGACCCGGCTCTCTCCAGCCTATGATTTATGCTGCAGAAGGTAACTGAGGTTCTTAAGCCAACTCAGGAGCTCAGACCTTCCTGACCTTAGAGGTCAGGTCTGCTAGTCACTGGCCTGGGCTCTACCTGTTTACATTCCTACTGTGGACACCGACGGACACTGTGCTATACTGTACTACTGTGGTAGTTTAAGTCTCTCAATTTTATTGCTTCCTTGCCAGCCAACACATGGCTGTCATCTCAGTAACTATGAGGCAGAGGCAGGAGGATTGCTGTAGGTTCAAGGTAGCTTGTTCCACATAGTGTGTTCCAACTACCCTGGACTGTAAAGTGAGATCCGCGGGTCCTTTTTCTTTTTTTGGTTTGTTTTGCTTTGAGACACGTTTCTCTGTGTAGCCCTGGCTGTCATAACACTCTAAGCCCAGGCTGGGATTAAAGGCATGTACTACCACACCTGTTGAGATCCTGTCAGCCAAAACTGGCCCTCAAACTCCAAATAAACACTAGATTTTTCTAAGGGCAAAGAAGCTGAGACATTTAACTTGGTGTCATGAAAGCTGAGCTCAGTACAAACCTGCTCTGTTCGCATGTGGAACTCCTTGAGTTCATCCTCTGTGAGTGGAAGGCAACTCTCATCATTTTCAGGATATTCCTGCCATCCCATTGCTTTTAATAACCTGGAGGAGGCAAAAGGATAGACAAGCAAAGACATCATGCTAGTAATCCTGACTGTGGAGCCCAGTAGAACCCACAGGAAAAGTTTGTCCAAGGCCCATGAATGCTACCAAAGGAATTTCGTATTCTCTCTAGTAGGACAAGTTACTCAGGTACTCATAAGTAAATAAAGGCTCTTAATGGTTTAAGGAAAAATGAAATACTGGAAAAGATAATAGAAATAACAAATAATATGGTACAAATAAAATCTCAAAATCCCCACTGTAAGGAATCTTTGCATAGACCCAAAAAGGAAGAAGAAATTATCCTTTGTTCCTTGTGAACAAATGAGCACATCTCTGTAGTCCATAGCTCGTTCAATTTCACAGCATCGTGGAATTCTTTTATAACTGTACTGTCCTCTGAGGTTCCTCTAGATAAGTAGTTCTCAACCTGTGGGTTCCTACCCCATTGGGAGTCCAATGGCCCTTTCACAGGGATTGTGTATCAGATATCCTACATATTAGATACTTACAATTCATAACAGTAGCAACATAAAATTTATAAAGTAGCAAAGAAAATAATGTTACGGTTGGGGAGGGGTCACTGCAACATGAGGAACTGTATTAAGGGTCTCAAAAAAGTACTGTCATACTTGGTAGGTTATATATAGCAGATTACTCTATGTATGCAAGGCTTTCAGTTAACCAGTTGGTTCCATATATAGGATTCCCAGGCATCAAAGCCCCTTTGAAGATACTTCACAGTAAGTGCTCAAATGGAACAGCAACACATTTGTGGAAAATCCTTGTGCACCTGACTATGGCCCCTAAATAGTCTAACACGGGGGAATACAGCATGAGTAATTAGGATTTCATGACCACACCCCTTATGTTTTAAGGACTTTTAAGGGTCTCACATGCCATATATCGTATCCTCACCTGTGCTCTGCTTCTAGAGAGTGTGACAGGACCTCCCCTTCTTCTACCATGGGTAGAGAAAGACCGTTCTGAAGACAACCTTGTTCTCCATTTTCCTTTGGTTCAGGTGTGTGGCTGACCTCCAACTGTAACGAGGAAAGGGACGGTTGCAATACTGAGGCATGAGAACATGTTTTCCAGACCACGCCCCACCCTCGATCTACACAGGTTTTTCTCATTTCAAAACTGAGACCAGCTGTGCCAATATACTAACTGGGAAAGTCGGGAGATCCAGAACATCTAACACCAAGAGGGGGTGGGGCGCACTGATCCAAATCAGAAGTGCAAAGGACACCTGATATAAACAGGAACCAGCACACATTTGAGCACTATATGACTATCAGGTAAAGGAACATATGAACAATCCACAAAACCTTAATTGGGCTTCGTTAAAAGCAAGCTTTTGCTCTTGGAAGACATTCTTTAAAGAAGGGAACAGCACAGCAGCACATCCTAGTACTGAGGTGGCAGAAACACCAACATCAAGAATTCAATGCAGCAAGACCCAACCTCTCTGTCCGCTCCCACCCCCAACAAAGACAGGAAGAGGTAGGGAGGAAATATTTAAAACTCATCTGATGAGGGATTATTCCTACAAAGAACACATAAATTTAACAGTAAGAGAATTAATTTAATTAAGAAAAGGGGCTGGCAATGGTGGTATCCAGGTTTAAGTTTAGCAACTGGGGCATAGAGTCAGGAGAAGTGGCTTCACCCTTTGAGCCATCTCACCAGCACTCATGACTACATTTTGAGGATAACCTCAAGAGATGGCAATTATACACACCACAAAATATAAAATCTACACATGGCAATCCCTGCTTTAATTCTTAGCATAGTGCAATCATTCTTATCAAATCCTATGAATTAAATGTAAAATTCGTCACATTCAAATGTTCCTTCCATACATTAAAGTATCAAGGCTGGGCTGGATTTGGTGTTGCACACACCTTTAATCCAGCTCTAAGGAGACAGAGGCAGATGGAGCTCAATGAATTTGAGGACAGCCTGGTCTAATAGGGAGTTCCAGGTGAGCCAGAGGTACATAGTGAGATCCTGTCTAAAAAAACAAAAACCAAACCAAGCCAAACCAACAAACAAAAACAAAACAAAACCCAACCAAAAACAAGAAGAGGGCTGGTGAGATGGTTCAGTGGGTAAAAGAAATTACAACCAAACTTGGTGGTTCAACTTTGATGCCTCCAAGTTTCTGACCTCCACTAATGGGACTGTGAAACATGGACAAACTCACACACATTTTAAAAAAAGTTAAAGAAAGAAAAATACATATAACAAAAGAAAATACATAGTACACCAGAAAAATTCCATACCCTCAGCCCCTCCAGCTTGTCACAGTCTCTACTTTCTGAGCAGTCTCCATTTCGTTCATCCTTCAGAGTCTTCAGGAACTCACTCTTCCTGTCCGTGGTTCGTCGGGTCAATTTGGTCAGGCGAGAGGAGCCGATCTCTATCGGAGGGGTAGTACTGGAGGGACTCTGTGCAAACAGCACAAACAGATTGCTCCTACCAGCAAATCACAAGAACTAGAAACAGCATTGGCTATTCTTTGAAGTGACCCAGATTCAATTCTCAGAACCTACTGGGCAGCTCACAATGTTCTTTAACTCAAGGGTTCTGAGACATATACATGTAGACAAAACACCCATATATATATATATATATATAAAGCAAGAACAAAAACCACCCACAAACCAGTTCACTTAAAAAACATTGGTTTTGTAGAATTTTTAGAATACAGAGTCCTGGTTTATATGACACACCTATTTTCACCCCTCTGCAGAAACCAGGGGAACATCAACCATAGATTACTGCAGAGAACTTCGACTACCGAGTGACTTCCTATTCGATGCCTATGAAAGACATCAATAAAGAAGGTAATCGTGTAAGTACGGTCACAACAGAAATGGTATTTGTTGTACTTACACTTTACACTGCAAACCTCAATGCAAATAAATGGAGAAGTCTAAGATTGTGTGTGTGAGTGTGTGTGAAGATCTGCTGCCCAGCCCAGCTAGGAATTTACAATACCCTTGTCTCAGGCTGTACTGTCATTTAGGCATGCACAACCATACACTGTTGAAAATGACAACGTAAGACACACATATAATCTTTTAAAGGGGGGATGCCAACTTTTTGAGGGCACATGTGACTCAGTGGACAAAGTACTCACCTACCATGAACGGAGCCCTGGGTTTGATTCCCAGAACTGTATAAAACTGGGTATAATATAGGTGTACGTACTTGTGAGCTGGGGACACAGGCAGGAGGATTAGACATTGAAGGTCATCCTCACGGGCTAAGTAAAGGCAGTATTTAAGAAGGCTGCCCTACAGTTACTCTCACTTACCTCTTTGGGAGAGCTGAGAACTGCACCAGCAGCTAGTACCACTGGTTTAGTAACAGAAATTGGATTGGTAAAAGCAGACTCCCGGCTAGAGGAAAGGGATCCAGACTTGTGGTCCATTCTGTTAGCTTTCCATGCGTTGGGCTATATAGGAATAAAGAATACATCAGCCAAAAGAAATATATGCACAGGACCTTAGCCTGCAAAATCAAAGGAAAGTGTGAAATGTTATGTGGGAATGAGAGTTCCCAGAATTTACTTGTTAACATGTATGTAACCTTTCTGAGTTTAGACAGATGGCGAATAGAAAGGTCATGAGCTGTGCTGAGTAGGTTCAATAGCTTTCTTTACCATGATAGTTCTCAAAGCATTTAATTGCACTAGAAGCAAAATTTCCACTCATTTAGAACCCCTGACCTCTATAATTCTTGTGTGTATGTATACGTGTGTGATAATTAATTTCTACATAACACATCAGAAAAAAAATGCAGTTTTCTAGAGATTTTAATAGTGCTAGGCTACTTCCATGCTAGGATGCATATTGTAAATGGCATACAGTCCTTGTTTAAATCCAAAGTCCTTCTTTGGCTCAGTTTTATGGAACTTGGCCATGGCTATAACAGCTATAGTATAGGTGGAATGAATACTCCATTATTTTAGTCAATCACACTGTCTTAAAGAGATGAAAGAAGGATGAGCGTGGTGGTCATATTTTTAATCCCAGCACTTGGGCAAATCTCTGTGAGTTCAAGGCCAAAGGCCAGCATGATCCACAGAAAGAGTTCCAGGGCTGTTACACAGAGGAACCTTGTATTGAAAAACAAAAAGACCAAAGAAGATGACAGAGGTCAACAGAGTGGAACAGAAGTAAGTGCAAAACTACTTATTTCCCAAAACAAAGGAAGACTTACAGGAAAGAGTTTCTATGAGAAGAACTCCTTCCCACGACGCAGTACAAGCTCTTACCCACCTTCCTAATGTTTAATTCTTAAGACAATCATGTGCGATTGTTATGTCTATTTTTAGCAAATAATATTGAGTACAATACAGTTATGTAATTTGTTCACTATTACTGAGCTAATGACCCTAACTGTTTTTTTGAGAAAAAAAAAAAAAAAACTTTCCTAAGTCTTAAAAAAGATGTATAAGAAGCTAGAGACATTTACCCAATCATAATGAAGAACTTTCTATTTTCTGTTTGTTATATACACATGTGCAGCCAAGTGTGTGCCTGGTGTTCAAAGAAGTCAGAAAGACTTTGAATACCCTGAAATTGGAATTATGGATGACTGTGAGTCACCATGTAGAACTTGGATTTGAGCCTAGGTACTCTTAAGAACAATGATTACTCTTAACTACTGAACCATGTCTTCAGGCCCAAATTTTTTTTCTTACACTTATGGACAAGATGTTTGTGTTCAGTCACTCATCAAAGCTAATTTGTGATTATGTCTCAGAATTATAGCATGCCATCAGAAAACCTGCCTTTACACTGTTGCCTCTGGGCAAAGCAACACGGTTACAGTGCTAAAGAAGTTCTACTGACAGGCCTGCGTGTCATGCATAAAACACGAAGGGGAGGGCAGAGATGCCTCAGTGCTCATGGTGGGTTGAATAGGTATGGTCCCATAGACGCTGTGTTTAAATTCTTGTCTCATAAGGTATTAGGTTGGTGAAGCCTTGCTCCTGAGGTCTCCTATGCTCAAGCAATGCCCAGTGTGGCACACAGTCTCCTTCTGCTGCCTGTGGATAAAGATGTAGAACTCCCAGCTCCTTCTCCAGAACCATGTCTGCCTGAATGTTGCCATTGTTCCCACCATAATAATAGACTAAATCTCTGAAACTGTAAGCCATTAAATGTTTTCCTTTATAAGAGCTGCCTTGACCATGTTGTCTCTTTACAGCAATAAAACCCTAGCTAACATAGTGATTAACACCACTGGCTGGTTATCCACAGGACCCAGGGTTCTACCCTCAGCACCATACAGAGGCTTACAATTATCTATTAATTCCAGTTCCTGGTGATCTGGCCCCTGTACAACCAGGCATGCAGTTGATGCTCAGAAATACTTACAGGCAAAATACTCTTTTATAAACAAAGCAGAAACATTTCTACTTCATCTAGTGTTCAGTGACTATGAACACAATAGGATAGATAACTGCCCCATGCCTGGTCCTAACCATGCCTCCAGATGAAAGCTATGCAGCTCATTTTGGCTTGGAATTTGCTATCTTCCGCTTTAGCTACTCTAAATACTGTAAGTAGTTCACGGTATTGTAATTTTTAATTATATTATTTTGATTACTAAGTAAAAACTCACTAAAGTGAGCTTAATTTTATTATCAAACATGGTTTTCAAGTTTGTGCATGGAAAGGGCTCTACTAGTGAGCTTTATCCTGCAAAATTGTATTTTTTCTCTTAAAGTATTCTTTTGCACCATTCAACTTCTGTTTATTCTCTTTCATCTGTGAGCTCAATACTGAGCCAGAGGCAAGAAGTCAAGCAGAAGTGTTTTCTCTCAGTCTTAGACCACCATCATTTTTCTGCCAAACAGAATTCTCAGTTACTGATCAGGTATCATGGGCGCTAACACCTACTTTCTGATATTTGCATTTAATCTAGTCTATAAAACATCTGTTTCACATACAAAAAACCCCAAAACTTTTGCCCTTATGTTAAAAGGTCAACTTTCAAAATACATTATGCAGAATGACATAATGCGTATTACTAAGAATAGTAATAAAGCTCAATATTATCTTGTCTTTCAAAAAATATTTTCACGTGTCTGTGTGTACATGCAATGCAGATGAAATTTAGTACTCAAGGCTCAATATTCTCTTACCTTTAAAAATATTACTATTTTCACTGTGTTCATGTGTATGCACAAATGGACATGGAATTCAGTATAACTTGTGGCAGTCAGTTATCTTCTCGGAACATATGGGTTCCTGGGATTAAACTCAGTTTCTTAGTAATGATGACAAGTGCCTTTACCTACTCAGCCAAACCACTCTGTTATCTTTTCCTTGGTAAACTTCATTAGAAAAACTAGTTATGTGTAATTAGTCAGATTCAGTTGCTAAAATTACGTAAACATGTAAAAACTATGCCTCTATTCAACCATTTTTCACATTGAAGGTCTGCCTTCTCCACTACTTCCCACATGGAAGCCAGATTTAATCACATTTACTTTAAATATGAAATATTCTGCCTTTATTTTGGGGTAATAACTAATAAACTCTTTTTATTTTATATTTTTTTTACAAGTACCTGTGTGTGGTGTGCATGTACATATCCATGTTTGCACGTGGGCAAATGAGTATGTGAGTGGAAGCTCACTATCAATATTGGGACCTACTCTGCATTACTCCTCACCTTCACTCAATGAGGGGTAGGTCCTGTCAGTTTAACTCAAAGCTTGCTGGCGAGCTGCTGAGGAGACTCCAGATCTCCACTTTGTAAGAAGTATAATTATAGGCAGGCTGCTAAGTCTACCTTGATTTACTTCAGTTCTACAGATCTGAACTCCAGTCACCTTATAAACATGTCACCTTCAAGGTACTCATAGTTAACTCATTTTCCCAAGGAAGAATGCTATAGTCATTATACCCATCTATCTACCTATCATCCATCCATCCAAGACAAAGTCTCACTATGTAGTTAGGCTGGCCTAGAACTTATAGACCACTATACCCGCCCCCCACCCCCCCATTTTTCTTTAATTTGCTTCCCCATTTACTACTATGACACCCTGCTTATGACACTCAGCTTCCTGATTATGGTATCATTACCTCTGGGTGCCTGTGTGTGTGTGTATGTGTGTATGTGTGTGCCTGTGTGTGTGCGTGTGCCATCTCAGCTAGACTGTGGAACTGGCCTATCTTCATCATACCATCAGCTCTGGGCTTATAGATAGATATACACCTAGTTTTTTGTTTTATTTTAAAATATAGGTGCTAGGATTCAAACTTCAACCAGCATGCAAGTACAGAAAACACTTTATCTGACCACAAGTATCATCACTTTTAAAAGGACAAGAGTATATTAGCATTCTGTCTTCTGTATTCATAACAATAGGGCTAAACTGAAGTTAAGCTCTGTCACAATTTTATCCTTGTCACTTTTCACCCTTAAAACATTTGAAACCCTTGAAGACATTGTCTTATATATTTTTATACTGTTACAAACTCTTTTCTTTAAATTTATTTTATGTGCACTAGTGTTTTGCCTTGTGTATGTGCATGAAAGTCACGGCTAGTGACAGTGGAGGCAAGCAGAGAATCCCCTGGAACTGGAGGATCACGGCACTCTGCTTAATAAGTTCTTAAGAATGGCTAAAACATTCAGTGTGCTTGCCATGTTGGTAATAAACACTACTTACTGACACTTACTTTATGCCAGTTAAATACTTTATAAAGTGTTGTTGCTTCTCACTAAAAAGTTAAAAAGTGAGGATTACCACCTATACAACACACACACACACACACACACACACACACTCAGAAATCTATGAAACCTCCCCATAGTCACTGTACAAAGGAAGACCAAAATGACAATTTGTCTACCTCAAAACTCTGGTGTTAAAGTTCCTTCTAGATTATTTTCTAAGATTTAAAAAAAAAATTGTATGTGTGTAGGTGTTTTTGTCTGCATGTCTGTCTCGGCACCACCGGGCATGCCTAGTGCCTGCAGATGCCAGCTGGTGTTGAATGCCCTGGAACTGGAGTTACAGATGGCTGTGAAGCACCATGGAGCGCTGAGAACAGATCAAGGTTCTCGAAGAGCAGCAAGTGGTCTTAACTGTACAACTCTCTCCAGTCCCTAACTGTTTTGTTCTAAGAGCTGCTTTGTATGTTTTTCCTGTTGTAGCAGAAGAATACCTTACAAAGATAACTGCAGTAGGGTGGATGAGATGACTCAGCAGGTGGAGGTACTTGCTGCTAAGCCTGCCAACCTGAAATCAATGTCCGAGATGGACAGGGTGGAATGAAGGAGCTGACTCCTGACAAGTTGTTATCAGACCTTTATGTGTGCCACAGAATATAAGACAAAGACACCGACACACATGCACACACTACATAAAAGTAGTAATAATAAAAGGCACTAGCATAGTTTAGATTTAAA
Organism: Rhabdomys pumilio; assembly: GCA_030674055.1. NCBI lineage: Eukaryota > Metazoa > Chordata > Mammalia > Rodentia > Muridae > Rhabdomys > Rhabdomys pumilio. The sequence goes on from JANHMN010000004.1 coordinate 33,956,406, forward strand.
ATAACCTGTAAACAGCTGGAGAGATGGCTCAGTGGTTAAGAGCACTGACTGACTGACTGCAATTCCCAGCAACCACATGGTGGCTCACAACCATCTGTAATGAGATCCAATGCCCTATTCTGGTGTGTCTGAAGATAGCTGCAGTGTATTCACATACATAAAATAAATGAATAAAATCTAAAAAAATAAAAACAAAAACGAAAAAACCAAACACCCCCCCCCCAAACAAAAACCAACCAAAACCAACCAAAAAAAACAGAAAAAAACAAAACCCAGAGAAGGCCTTATGTTGATGATCTGGTCCCTAATAAAAGGAAAATGTTAGAAATTTTAGTAGGTGGCAGCTCTAATTAAAGAAGTTAGTAATTAGTGGTATGGTCTTGCAGGGGTTATCAGTTTCCTGGCTGCTGCTTCTTGTGTTAGCTCTTTATGACCACCATGAGGTAAACAGACTTTCTTTGCAACTTTGAAGAGCAGCACTATGATGTACTCAGGTAAACTAACTCTCTTCTTGGTGCTGGGGATTAAATCTAGGACCTTGATTACACCAGGTCAGGACTTCCACCTTCACAGGCATTTAAAGTTGCCCCATGACTGCTGCCTAAAGATTTCTGAATCTCTACATTCTATAGTCTTGTCACGTAGCTTAGGCTGGTCCCAAATCCACAATCCACCCGACTCAGATCCAGGTGTGTGCCATTCTACCTGCTGCTTTATTCTCTTAAGTCCTCAACTCAAAAGTCACCACAAGTTTTCTAGTTGGAAATAAGAAAAACTGTTTTTGAAGACAAGGTCTCACCATGGACACCTCTCTGGGCTTGGAGATCTGGCTGTGAACTCTACAGTTATCTGCCTACCTATTCTTCTAGAGTGCTAGGATGAAAAGCATGTATCAGGACACTTTGCCTGATCCAAGTTATTTCCCCAACTTGTTACCAGCAACTGACAAGTATTAATAAGCATTACTGCTACTTTAAACTTAGCTCTTATAATTTGTGATAGAATATGCTTTTTTGTTCCTGAATTATAATTTATTGGTAATATTTTAACTGCTTCAACCAAAGTTCTTTCCCCATTCCTTAATGTCTATCCTCTTGCCTAGATAATCTGATTTACTGTAAAACAAACAATAATTTTTTTTACTATAGTAATGACTCTGTTAGGAGCCTAGGTAGAGACTCAGTGATTAAGCTGTTTGCTGCTCTAGTTGTGTCAACACCCTGAGTTTGGATCCCCAATACCAAAGAAAACAAGTATGCAAATATAGCACAAATGTTGTATCTGTCTCCCCCACACCCCCAAGTAACTCAAGCACCCAGAAAGAAAACAAGGGATGACTGAGTCCCTGAGGCAAGTGAGTCAGCTATACTAACTTTATTAGCAATCTCTAGGTTGAGTTGCTTAATGCCAACCTCATACTTCCTGTATACACTCAAGCATACACATACAAGATACACAAATATACATTTTAAGAAAAGACATTACAAGTCTTAGTATTACCTTCCAATGCTACTGAGGATAATAAAATAGCCCAGTCACCACTCACATGTCTAATGTGTGCTGATCTTAGAACTTCTTTAATCGCCTCTTCTTTAATGTCAAACACTCTCTAAACTCTGGCTATCCACCATAATCCAAAGAATCCCCCAAATCTTTCCTGGTAAAATCTTGGTGGATGACCATTGTCTACTCTGGTGTTGCTCTTAATGATTTGTATTTAGTAACTTAATTTAGTTGAAATGAACTTAGAATCTTAAAAAAAAAAAAAAAAAAAAAATCTGTGGTTCAATTTCAAGCCTGTACTGCTATATTCAACTATTTAGCATAAAAATCATAATGGAATCTACTTTGTACTGCTCATAAGAACCAACCACACCGCGGCAGTGGTGGCGCATGCCTTTAATTCCAGCACTTGGGAGGCAGAGGCAGGCGGATTTCTGAGTTCGAGGCCAGCCTGGTCTACAGAGTGAGTTCCAGGACAGCCAGGGCTACACAGAGAAACCCTGTCTCGAAAAACCAAAAATGAATGAATGAATGGATGAATGAAATAAAACCAACCACACCATGAATAATGAACTGATGCTGCTCTCTAGGGTCTGATCTTAGACAGCAGTGTGTTTCATGTGAATCTGTGCAGACTGAAAGCAATTTTGAGTGCCTTTTAAACTGTGCTAGAAATCAACATTTCAGCCTTAAGGTTACATGTAAAAGAGGGAAGTAAACTGAGTGGTAAGTGATGGAACTAAAGAGAGCTTGTGTCATGCAATGATGGAGATGTAGGACTAATCTTTGTATGAATCTAACCACAAAGAGGATGGCATAAGCATCAAGAGGAATTTCTTCCTAGTTAAGAGAAAAAAAGAGGCAATAAAATAGGGAATATACTTTTATGGCCCAAGCATGGTGGCATATACCTTTAATCCTAGCACTCAGGAGTTAGAGGTACGCAGATCTGAGTCTGAGGCCAGCCTGGTCTACAGAGTGAGTTCCAGAACCAGGACTACACAGAAATCTCATCTTGAAAAACCAATAGGGGAGAAAAAAAATCCAGCAGCACAGGTGGCATGGACCTGGAGAGGTGGTGCAGTAGTTAGTAGGCTAGGTGCCCTTCAAAAGAAGCTCGGTTCCCAGCACCATTTGGATGATATTCCAGCTCCAGCAGACCTAGAGCCTCTAGACTCCCAGGTACCTGCACACACATAAGACACAGACACACATACCCGTGCACAATTAAAACACAGTAAAAATAGATGTTTACCATTGATCGCTGACAGGTATTATTTGTGGCCCAACTGGCAGGACTAAATGCATGCATATCACCACCCTGGGCTTGTTTCTATAGTTTTAAAGGGATGTGAAAGTGAGCAGCCACAGTAGTAACAGACAACAAAGGTGAGAGCAGACTAGAATATCTGTGTGGGGCTCTTCAGAGAAAAACATTTACCATTCTAATAAAGTTTGAAGCCACTGAACAGACATAGGAGTAGAATGATACACTATCCCCTCACCCCCTCTTAGAGATGGAATCTCCTGACATGCTACCCAGACCTGAAGTCTTAGATTCAACTCATTTTTCTGCACCATCTTCTTGAGTAGCTGAGTACAGGTATGTGACAATGTGGCCAAGTGTATTCAAACATTTAAGGATGATCATTTTCGCAGAAATATGAAGATGAAGAAATACAAGGGTGTGCAAAGTGACAAGGTCCTAAACAAGGACAAAGAAAAAGAATAACTGAGATAATTGCTTGGCTGAAGGGAGTAAGGGAAGAAGATAAAGAGGGAAGCTGCAGCCAAGTATTCAGCTCGTCTGATCAGACAGATGTTAATGCTATTAAAGAAGTAACAAGGATCAAGCCTACAAAAACGAAGCTGGTCAGCTGGCACTGCCAAGTCTGGTGATGGAAGTCTAACAACATAGGCAAAACAAATAATTTGTCAAATAATACAAACATATTAAAGTTCTGACTTATTACTAATCTTGTGTCTCAACATTCCTGTAATGACTGCAACTCATACCTTAGAGGGAGGTGGTGCAGGCTTAGGAACCAAGTTCTTATAGACACTTGGGACCATAGTTGACACTTTGTTCCCATTTGCATGGTGGGATCCTGAGGAGGTGAATGCAGCAGAAAAGGCAGCAGCAGGATCCTCTTTGGAAATTTTTTTGATGACTAGCATCTTTGAGGGTTGCTTGGCACTAGGTGGATTTTCTGTGAAATATGAGTGGAGACAAAGGAAGGTCACACCTTTGACAAGCAAAACCAAACAGTTTAACCAATAGTCTCACCTCAACATAGGAGATGAAGCTGAGGCCAGGAGACAAAATGTTACTTTGTGTTCATTTAACAAATTCTTGAAAATAAGATACTATGGGTGGGTATACCATGCCAGCACAGGCATAAGCTCAGGAACCCATGCTTTAAAAAACCAGGTACAAATGTTTGTGATCTTAGCAATGGAAAGAAAGACAACTGAGTCCCTAAGACTTACCAGCCAGCCAGTCTAGCATACATGGTGAACATTACATAAATGAGACAGGGTTGATTCTTTCCCTTTATATGTGCACACACGTGCTCATGCCCCCAAACACTTTACTAAAACAATACAAAAGACACTGCTGAAAAAATAGTAAAATTTTTCAAATTTTATTTTTAAAATTTACTTATTCAATGTGCATGAGTGTTTTGTCTGCATACCACATGCATGCCTAGTACCTAAGGAGGCCAGAAGAGGGTGCTGAATATATCCTGAAGTTACAAATACTATAAGCTACCATGTGGGTGCTGGGAATTAAACCCTGGTCCTCTAGAAGAGAAGTCAGTACTCTTAACCACTGAGCCATCTCTCCAACCCCTTAGATTAATTAATTAATTAATTAATTATTTTGAGACTGGGTTTCTCTGGGTAGCCTGAAAGCCTGTATAGGGACTAGGCTGTCCTTGAACTCAGAGACATTCAACTCTACCTGCTTTCCAAGTGTTAGAATTAGAGGTCCAGCCATTCCCTTTTTTGTTTAAAAAAAGGTCCATTTAGTAACTTTATGAAACAAACACCGCAGCATATGAATCACTAAGTTTATAAGACAGTCTTGCAACACAAAGATTAGCAGTCCTTAGGGAGTGGTTAGCTTGTAAGATGGACGGTGATCATTAGGCACAACCAAGTAAGAAGTTGAGGTAGGTGGATCTCTGTGGTGGAGCAAACCTATAAAGTCAGTGATGAGGCAGAGGCAGATGGATCTCTGAGATCCTGTCTCAAAAAACCACCACCACCAATCAGCAGGTCTGGTAAAACTGCTCAGTTTATATTGCTCTAGCAGACCTCAGTTCAGGTCCCAGGACCCACGTCACCTGTAACTCTAGCTCCAGAGAGTCTAACATCCTAGTCTGGACATCAAGGTCATCTGAACTCACAGGTACGTATGCACACATGCTGGCACATCTCTCTCCTAAATATCAACAAATCGTTAACAATACACTCTCAAGTAGACAGTTCAAGCTAAAACTACTCAAACTGTCAGAAAATCCACCAAACAGCAAAAACCCATGTCCCAATCAGGGTCCTCTAAGCTTATTATGCTTGGATGGTTTTATGGGTATAGAATATTTTCCTATCTTGTAGATGAAGAGCTACCTTAACGAAGCAGCTATTTAGTGTTGGCTACTCCAGGCAAAGGGATGAAGATACAAAAACTGAGGAAAAAAAAAAAAAGGAGTAAGAAGTTTTATTTATCTCACCTGTCATAAAGAATTTCAAGCTGTGCTTTTAATATAGTCAAATCTACCTACCCCACACTCCAGAAGGGGTCCCAATAGGTCTGCATGGCTGATTCTGTTTGCCAGCTTCTGGATTCAAAGAAGGCTAGAAAAAAGGGATATAAATGGTTGGTACAAAATGTTCATTACTTGAAAATTTTTCAAAGAAGTCATCACCATAGAAGCAACTAAATAATTATTAATATTAGATCCAACTAATTTAATAACATCAAAAATGTAACAAGCAGTATGCTGAAGTAACAGGCACTATTTGTATCTTGAATTTTGTTACCTTTGTCGTAGGATTTCTTATACATATAGATATATAGAACACATAAACATGCAGTTTCCTATCTTTCCATAGGCTGAGTATGAAAAAGGAGGCATAGAAAGTCACAGAGCAAGAATGTGGGTTGTTTTCCTCAGAATCAAGGAGAGTAATGAAGTCAGTGAAATGCATAGTATTCACTGAAGTTCTAAGACTGCATTAGAGTAAAAGAAAGCCACATTGCAGAACTGTATGAGGAATACAAAGCCAATTTAAAAAGCTCTTGTCCTCACAGGACTGTCGCAAAGATAAAACTAGTAGCCAAGAAAATATCATAAAAGGTTCTACTATGATAAAAACTCATAGAGGGGAAATGGATAATTCCTGGCAGTGAAATGAGAAGTTACATTACAAGTGATGTTTAAGACTTACCCTCAAAGACTAATTCCAAAGTTGGACATGCATGATTCTAAGAACTGAAAACTCAATAAATTCAAACCAAGTTTAGCTTAGACTTAACTAAGTGTACAGAGGATAGAAGATAGAAGGGATGTCCAGAGTAGTAACTGTTTTAACAGACAAAAAAAAAAAGGGCTATCTTCTTTCCTTTCCCTCTAGTGCAGGGGACTGACCCCAAGGCTTTATACATGCCAGACAAACACTTATCACTGAAGTACACACTCAGCACTCTTTATGATTTTTTAAAAAAAAGATTTAGTATAGGATATGGTGGCCAGACCTTTAATTTCAGCATGGGGGAGGCATAGGCAGGTTATCTCTGTGAATTCCAGGAGAACCAGAGCCATTCAGTCAAATTCTATTTCAAACAATCAGATTTTAAGTTGTTATTATTTGTGTGGATCTGAGTCACACCTCTGTAGTAAATGTCTTGGGGCATCTGTGCTAAAACAGACTTCCTACTTATGCAGCATCCCTGATCTCATCACACTGACTTTGAAAAACAATTTCTTCTTTTTAATTAATTTGCTTTATGTTTATGAGTACACTGTGTTTCTTCAGACACACCAGAAGAGGGCATCTGATCCCATCACAGATGGTTGTGAGCCACCATGTGGCTGCTGGGGCTTGAACTCAGGACTTCTGGCAGAGCAGTCAGTGCTCTGAACTGCTGACCCATACATCTCTCCAGTCCCAACTGTTTTAATTTCTAAATGATGTGTTTATGTGTATTTGCACCCGAGTGCAAGCATCTGAAGGTCAGAATAAATTAGGGTTGTGAACCACTCCATGTGCTGCTGCCAACCAAATGTATGCCCACTGCAAAAGCACTAAGCACCTCTGATCCACCTAGCTAGTTACTTGAGTTTTTAAAAATGTATTTTCAAAATGCTATAGACAACTGGGCTGGAAAAATGGATCAGTAGTAAAAAGCTTGCTATGCAAGCATGCGTGATGAGCCAAGTAAAATCCCAATATTCCAAGGAAGTTAGAACTAAAAGTTGTCTTCTGATCTCTACATGTTGGCTAAGCCATACACACGGATACACACACACACCACTCAAACCCACAAAAACAAATAAGCAGATAATTAATTAACAGGCAAAGTTCTTTTAACTATCACTCATTAACACAAGTATATAACTGATTAAACTGGGTACACTTTGCAAACTTTTTTTTTTTTTTTTTTGAGACAGGGTTTTCTCTGTATAGCCCTGGCTGTCCTGGAACTCACTCTGTAGACCAGGCTGGCCTCAAACTCAGAAATCGCCTGCCTCTGCCTCCCAAGTGCTGGGATTAAAGGCGTGCGCCACCACTGCCCCACTGAGGTTTTCTTTTTAATGCCATCATGTTACTCTCAAGTAAACTATTTGTCAACTATTATAGTTATCTGCCAAGATAGAGTAATCAGCCCTTAGTAATTCTGCATTATGTGGTCTGTCAGATGATCCTGGGCCAGAAGGCAAGGAGATAGAGATAAAATTTGGAAACAAAGTCTAGAAGATAATTTACTAAAGTTAGTCAATCAAAATAAGGCTGACGCTGCAATATTACAATTACAACACAAAGAGAAATTAAGATTATGGAAGCAGGGCTTAGAACAGAAGATACAGGAAATTATAGAGCAGCATAAACATCAGAAAGAGAAGAGTATGACTTGGCAACAAGGCTTAGAGGAAACAGTAGAATTGAAAATACAAGAAATTATAGATGAGAATAAGAGACAGAAAGATGAAAATGAAGGTGGGAGACAGGAGCTTGAAAAGATGATAGAGGATGCAGCAGCTCACAGGTCAGACTGAGCAGCAGAGAGAAAATAATGAGGAATGGAAGCAAGAATTGGAGAATAACCTCGTGAAATTAATCAATCAAAATAAAATGGACAGCAAACTATCAGAGTTACAATATAAAGAAAAATTTAAAATGTTGAGGCAGAACCTTGAACAGAGACCACAGGAACTCAAGGAACAGGAAGAGCAACAAAAGGAGAGCTATGAAGCGTGGACACAAACCTTAAGAGAGGAATTTAAATGTTCAGTTAAGGAAAATACTCAGGTAGACACAGAAGGAACTAGAAGAAATCAATCAAATTTATTAGAAAACACACTTTAGTCTATCCGGTTAATATACAACAAAGACCTCCAGACGTTGTTTATCCACAGGGTTGTGAAGAATTTGAATGGCAACTCGTGGATATGTTAGATCTGAGAAAATTTAAGGAAAGTGTCACTACTTTTGGAATGCACTCGCTATTTGTAAAAACAAATTCTGACTTCTTGGGATTATTAGAATAATCCCCCAAGACTGGAAAGATATGGCAAGAGCAATATTAGAACCTGCCGCAAATTTACAATGGGTTGCATGGTGGAGAGATGAGGTAAGGGAGATAGCACGACAAAATAGAGCTAGAGGAAGAGAGAGTTCTATAGACCAAGTGTTTGGTGAAGGTTGCTTTGTTGAAATAGAGGTGCAGGCTGTATATGATGAAGAAACTCTGGCATTGTCTAGATTATCAGCCTTAAAGGCCTGGGACAAAGATGCAGAATTCGGGATGAGACTTGAACCATTTACTCAAGTCATACAAGGTCCAAAAGAAACCTTCCCTGACAAGGTTTCCTCTTATAGCCCTGGCTGTCTTGGAACTTACACCAAGCTGACCTCAAATTCAAGAGATCCACTTGTCTCTGTCTCCCAAATGCTAAAATCAAAAGTGTACACCACCATGCCTAATTTTGATCTTTACTTAAGTTTTTAAAGATTTATTTTTATTGTATGTATGCTCACCTGTGGAAGCTAGACGGCTTAGAGATCCTCCTGGTGCTGGACTTTCAGGAGGTTGTTAACCACATGATGTGGATGCTAGAAACTCAACTACAGTCCTCTGCAAGAGCAGTATCTGCTCTTTACTGCTCAGCCATCTTTCTCCATTCCCCTTTTACATTCTTATTTTGTATGCCAGTGCCTATGTCTGTATGTAGTAACATGTGTGACTCTGAATGTACAGGTCAGGAGACAACTTGCTAGGGTTACGTCTGTCCTTTGACATGGGTCTAAGGAATTGAATTCAGGTAATCTAGTTTGGTGGCAGGCAACTTAATTCATGGAGTCAGCTCATTGGCCCATGAATCTTTTTGATAGAGCCCTAGTAGTCTTTAAATATTTCCTATGTAGAATGAAAGAAAGCAACAACAACAAAAAACCTCCAACAAACTTCATTTTATAAACATTTTGTCAAGAAATGTATTTTAATACTCTGCTCTAGGTACTAGGTTGTTCACTAATTCAAGGATTGACTTCTATTTTTAGTTTTTTATAGCACTATCCCAATTTAAAGACAAATACCTAATAACTTATTGAAATATTCAATCCAGTCAAATTTGGTTTCAAGTTTGGGTTTTTGTACTTTATATTAATGGGTATTTTGCCTGCATACATGTCTGTGTACAACGTGTATGCCTAGTGTATATGTGTAGGCCAGAAAACGGTGTTGAATTTCCTGGAACTAGAGTCACAAGTGATTGTCAGCCACCAGATGAATGCTGGGAACTGAATTGTATCCTCTGCAACAGCTACCAGTGTTCTTAATCATGGAGCCTTCTCTCCTGCCCAAACTTGAAGGCCAGCAGGCTTACATCCTCCGGGAGGAGTGTTCTCTCTACCTACTTTAATCCTATGTATGACACACCTAAGGGTCTGCAAATAGCAATGCCGGTGTTTCAAAAACTGAAACATTAGTACTTGGAGATGTGTTCTTCTCATTTTCTCACAGAAGTGGTTATATGATACCTCCAGTGTGCCATATTGTCTTTGTTAGCTCATACACAGACATAAATACATTTATCAACAACTTGGCCTTTTTTAATCTAAGCACTCCTAGCTCCTGATTCCATTAAATAATCTGCTGAAACCAGGAGATTATTGATCTATCTATCTATATCATATGCATACAATACATACACATACATATATACATACTCTATCTCTGAGTTGTAATCAGACACTTGTTGGGGTACACAGTGTGAAGTTGTCTCTGTATACTCAATTGTTAATTCTATACTGTCAGAGAGCTAATGGCCCAGTGTTTTCTCATATTTTGTAAATATTCATTCTTCCTCACCTAGCTAAGGCAATCTAGAATTGTATCTGATTGATTTTAATAAAGAGCTGATAGCCAACAGCTGTTCATGTACTGGAAGGCAGAACTTACTGGCAGAGATATAGACTCTAGAAGAATTGAGAGGCGGGAGATTTAGCCAGTGGATACAGAGGTGGATGGATAAAACAGAGCAAAGCAGAGAAATAAGCCTGGCCATGTGGACATAGGCTAGGATTAGTCAGGATAGAGTAGTTGGGAGATGCTCAGCAAATGGCCTAAGCTTTAAAATATTAATGATTCCCTGTTATTATTTATATCAGTGATGGGCCCAATCAAATCCCATCATATTTGGCACCTAAAGTTGATTGTCAAATATACCATATGTTTAACATTTATCTCTTTTGTTAGCATCTTTTCTGATTGAACCTTATTCTCTAGTAATTTTGTCAGGAAATTACAAAGAATATATTGAGACTTCGTTTTGTTTCAGTCTGTTTTTTGCAAACTTGTACATGTATCCTTGTATACAAACAAGGAAGCCAGAAGCTGACAGGGATTCCTCTGTTGCTCTCTATCACTTAACCAGGAGTAATCTGTTTATGTTAACTGGCTGGTTAGTAACCAGTGGAGCTCTGTTTTCTTCACCCAACATCAAGCTGGGGTCACACAGAAGGACAACTCTGTCTCTTGTGTGGGTGACAGGAATCCAGACTCAGGTCATCACTATTTCACAGCATACACCTGTCTCCCTCCTCTCCCAACACTCTTAGCTGTCTCTCATGAATCATACCTATGTCTTAAATAGTGATGTTTGACTGTGACCTTTTAACAGAGAATAAATTTAACAGCGTGGCTTGTGTTTTCTTTCCTTGAGAACTCTGTTTACTATTTTACTTCTCTGTTGGACAAAGCTCTGTTGTTAAAGTGTATCTGATTTTATTCTTTCTACTCAAGCCTAATATCTTCAACACTGGTAATATTGTTTTATTTTCAACTTATAGCTTCTATTTCAAAAAAAATTTTCTCAACATTTAAGCTACTGCTTAGAATTGGTTTTCTTGATAGTGTCCTATTATATTTGGCCTTAATCTTTTTGGTCAAAGTTCTTTCTCTAAAATTTTCATGCCTAATTTGTCACGTACAAAAAAATTCCTCTTTTTATCTAATTCCTGATCATATTAGCATTCATTTTCTTTGTTTTTCCTTATTTAATCTTATATATAGTTGTCCCGGAGACTAGTTTCATTCCAGCATCCAGGTCAGGTAGCCCACAACAACCTAGCTTCTTGGGGGCACGGGCATGCACGGGCACTCAAATATGTAGATGTACACATAATTAAAGTTAAATCTTTAAAAAGAAAAAAAGTCATATCCCCTTCTACATTTTATAAAAAAAAAAAAAAATCAGGGAAAAGAGTACAGAATAATATCCTAACACAGTGCAAAGTACACTATAAGGTATGTCCATAGGAACCAGAGTGATAGATGGCTCAGCAGTTAAGAAAACATCACTTCCTAGCACTTGCACAGTGGTTCACAACCATCCTAACCCAGTTCTGGGATATAGTATTCTCTCTGATCTTGGGCACTAGGCACCTATATATATTATACAGACATTAATCTACCTTAAAACTTAATGTAACTGGTTTGAGTTCAAATACCAGCACCCATGTCAGGCAGCTCATAATTGTCTATAATTTCAGCTTCAGATGAGCCGATGCAGTCTGGCCTGTTTATACTGGTGCACAGATAAACACATGCACATGTGTACACATATACACATATGAATAAAATAAATCTTTTTAAAAGAATAAAAATTTAATGTTACTTAGAAAATGACTTGAAATGTAGCATTCTTTTATTTGTTTGTTTGTTTGTTTTTTGAGACAGGGTTTCTCTGTGTAGTCCTGGCTGTCCTGGAACTCACTCTGTAGACCAGGCTGGCCTCGAACTCAGAGATCCACCTGCCTCTGCCTCCCAAATGCTGGGATTAAAGGCATGTGACACCACTGCCCGGGTAGTTTTTTTGTTAATATTGGTCTGGCTAGCTTTTCTTTTCTCTTTTTTTGTTTTTTTGAGACAGGGTTTCCTCTGTATAGCCCTGGTTCTCTTGGAACTTGTTCTATAGACCAGGATAGCCTTGAACTCTGACCCCATCTCCCAAACGCTGGGATTAAAGCCATGCACATCATATCTGGTTTTACTTTCTTTAGTATCTGCTTACACATTGTCTGAACTTTTTTCTTTGTCTATTGTTTCTGTCTTTGTGCAGCTCAATCTGGATTATACTGCCAACAATTTGTCCTCAGTGAGAAGATTTGTACTAGACCAGAATACTAGGTAATTCTATAAAGACCAGACAGGTCTCTGCATCATAAAGATTTGCTTGCCCCTGTCTCTTGGTGTTGACATCATACACAGGCTTGAGCCAGCATGCCTGGCTTGTATTTTCATAAAAAAAAAAATGTACATTACTGAATAAAGAGTGTATGGTTGCCGGGCAGTGGTGGCGCATGCCTTTAATCCCAGCACTTGGGAGGCAGAGGCAGATGGATTTCTGAGTTCGAGGCCAGCCTGGTCTACAGAGTGAGTTCCAGGACAGCCATGGATACACAGAGAAAACCTGTCTCAAAAAAACAACCAACCAACCAACCAACCAACCAAACAAACAAACAAACAAACAAACAAAAAGTGTATGGTATGCTGGACATATTTGTTTAAATTAGATCTATTTTTAAAGTTTTTAAAAGGGGAAAGGAGAGATGACTTAGTGGATAAAGGCACTGTATTGTGTTCTGAGTACAATTCCTGGAACTCAGGTGAAGGTGGAAGAACTAACTACAACTCTGTATTGAGACCTGGTGGACTACTGCATGCATGGTCACAAACATATATATTGTGTGCATTCATAGGCTCACATGATACTATAAATAATTTTTTAAGAATGCTCTTGGGATCAGCAAGATGGCACAGTAAGTAAGGGTCCTTATCATCAAGCCTAATATAACTTATTTTAATTCCCAGGATCCCCATGGTAGAAGGAAATAACCAACCCCAGTTGTCCTCTGATCTCAACACATGGACATGCCATAGATGCATTCACACTCACACATACAATAAAGAAATAAAGTTAAGATACACCCTAAGCATTAAATTTCACTGACTATAATTAACAGCCAAAACCACAGTTATTTTACAAAGAGCAAAATCCAGGGAAAACAAACTTTTATGATAAAGGTGACTGAACAGACAGAAAAAAAAAATTCACAGGAGTCCTGAGCTGACCACAATGGCACATCTTTAATTCCAGAACTGTGGAGGCAGAGACAGGAACATCTCTATGAGCTTGAGGTCAGCCTCATCTATATAGAGAGACCCTATTGCAAATAAATAAATAAATTAATTAGGGTCCTCTGTTTTTTAAAAGACATTATTTATTTGCTTCTTAACTAGGCATTTAAAAGCTTCATACTTACGAAGTCTTCCTCTTCGAACTGCAACTTTTCTACTTTATCCTCTTTTTTTTCTTCCCTAATCTCAGTTGGTGTTTTTTCTTGAAAGGCACAGCCTTTCCGGGAGTGGAAGCTGCCATTCCAGTGTCGGTGGTTTCCTGTACTACCTCCACTACGTTGGCTCATACCATCATGACCTCGGGAAGAGCCATGCCAACCAGACAGATTCCCTGTGGTTCCAGCATATGCTCCCTTAGAGACACCAGAGTCAACAGAATCATGGCGGAACAGGGAGGGTTGGTGCCAAGAATCTAAAATAGCAAGAGAAAGAAAGGCATTAGTTGTCTGTTTCTTATAAATAAATTCAGAAATAACTGGGCTAGATGCTTCCTGACTTGGTCAAACTTATTTCCAAAAGGGCTTTAGGAAACATTTTAAATGAGAAATCCACACAAAGAAACCAATAAATGCACCATTTTTTGTGAGGCCTTCTGGTGCTAGAGTACCTACTGAGGGAGAGTGTGCATGCCACTGAGCCCTTTTAAATTAGTTCTTCAACTGAAAAAAGGATTCATAGAAACAGGTGTAGAAACTAGATAATGACTATTTCTGGATTATGGACATATATCCAGCCTGAGTTTAGTGTATACAGTGTAAATAACAGCTTACTGTTGTTTTTATTTTGGCCTGAGACATGGTCTCACTATTTATTTAGCTTTTTCTATCTTGGAAATAGGTAGATTAAGCTAGTCTAAAACTCACAGAGATATACTTGCCTGTCGTCTGAGTTCTGGTGTTAAGTGTTCACTACCATGTCTGGCCCTAAACAACAGTTTAAATAAATGATCACAACAGCTGGATTTAACTCACCTCCTGTAGTCCGCAGAGGTCCATTGTTAAAAAAGCCATCAGAGGAATTATGTCGACGACGGCTTATTCCAAATCTACCTTCTCCACGGGACAGGTGCTCTCCGTGTTTGTCAAAGGTGGCTGTAGATGACTAACATTATAAAGTGTAGAGAGGCAAAGAAGTTTCTTTCAGTTGCTTATTGGGCTCTAAATCAGTGGTTCAAAAATAAATAACAGTCTATTCTAGAAGTACAACGTCTATAATATCGGCACTAAAAAGACTGAGATAGCACTGCCATGAGTTTAAGGCCAGCTACATGGGGAGACTCTGTTTCAAAACTAAAAAAATACACAGAAAATGTATTATAGATGTGAACTATCATAACCAGTTTACTACAACTTTTGTCTTTTGAGTCGGGGTCTTATTCTGTCACCCAGAACTACCTATATAACCCAGGTTTGCATCAGTTTAGGGATGTTTATATGATTGTGTGAACATGTGTCTGTCCTTCTCTGCCTGCCTAAGGTGCCTTCTGATTGGTTAAAATAAAAAAGCCTATGGCTGATAGCAAAAGGTAGAATAGAAGGTGGGACACCCATCAAGGAGTCAGGAACTCTAGGAAAAAGTCAGAGGTAGGAAGACTTGGAGGAAGTTGATGTATGAAATTGAGGAGAGGCAGCTAATCAGCTACAGACACAGAATAGTACCAGCAGGTTAATATAAATTAAGAGCACGCTGGGGAGCAGTGAAAGCACCGTGAATAAACATAGGCATCCATGTCATTATTCAGGAGAAAGGGTAGGTACAGAAAGGTCCACAGTTATATATCGGACTCAAGGCAATCTTCCTGCCTCAGCTTTTAAAGTACTGGGATTATAGTCAAGATCCACTACTAACATGTTACCATGGTTTAAAAATACTTCCAAACATTATTTCATACTTGTGGCAATACTGTAATTTTAGTATCAGCCTCATTAAATTATTTATTCATGAGAGGGAAAAATTCAGGGAAATTAAGTCTTTAAACAAAAGAAAAAAGCTTTTAAACGATCATAGATTAATTCTAATATTCCTATTTCATAAATTTTTATACTAAACCTCTTTTCGGGATGTGTACGTTGAGTGGGTATCTGGGCATCTGTGAATATACAGAGGCCTGAAGTTGACATAATATGTATCTTCTGCTTTGCTTTCCTCTATACGTTATTTACCAATGCAGGAACTATCACTGAACCTACAGTTTGCTTACTCAGATCTTACTGAGATCCTGTTTCTATTTCCCTAGTGTTGGTTTTAACACTGGAATTACTGGTGGGTTGCTGCACCTTCCAGGTTTTAATGAAGGTGGGGCAAACTTTGATTGCCATGCTTGTGCAGCGAGCACTTTACAAACAGCCCCAGGTTTCTATATATCCGTTACTTGTAAGCGGAACTGACGGTTATTTGTCAGCTTCACTAGAGTATGAAATGTCTAAAAATGCATATACTAAATATGATTATGAGGTTGTTTGCAAAGAAGGGTTAGGACAGAGACCCGCCCTCAGTTTTTCTAGAACTATCTACATAGATTTGAGAAGGCACAAGCAAAGCACTCACTGACTAGCATTCAACCCTCCTTGAATGAAACCTTTTCGGGTTTATGTGCTGACAACAGAAAAAAACCAAGATTTTACATTTCCTTAGCCTGTAAACACAGACTTGCACCAGTCGTTTTTTAAAGACCTTCAAGGGCATTTGCACATCTATGTACATATACCTTTAGAAAAATAGACACATTGGCATTAAAGTACATATTAATGTGAACTGAATAATTATTCATACTTTTTTCTTTTGTTGTTGTTTATTTTTCCTCCAGAGCTGAGGACCAAACCTTGTGCTTGCTAGGCATGTGGTCTACCACTGAGCTAAATAAATCCCCAACCCCCCATACACTTTCTTCTTAAAAGACAGTTTTAGATTTATTTTACATGTGTAAGTATCTTGCCTGAATGTTATGTATCTATGTGTACCACATGCAGGCCTGGTGCCCAAAAAGATCAAAAAAGGGAGTCAGATCCCCTGGAACTGAAGTTATAGATGGTTCTGAGCCATCCTATGGATTCTATGGTGTCATCCTATGGTGTCAAATCTGTGTCCTCTGCAAGAGTACAGAATGATCTTAACTGTTCTTGCCATCTCTCCAGCCCCAATTAATTGATATGCTCTTAAGAGAATGGGAAGTCTATGAATACGTTTGAAATCCCAAGGAAAAGTAGGACATACATGAAAAGTAAAACACAACTCTCTCCTCAAAATAACCAAAATAAGAACAGCAACACAGCCTGAAATACAAAACAGAAACCACACACCATTCAGGATGGATAGAACTGGTATGTTTGGGTAGTTAACAAAGGAATGAAGACAGTACCTTAGCTGACTGTGGTGTTGAGAAATTTAGCCAAGCAGGAACAAAGTCATGCTGCGCCATTTAGGTCCAGTGTCTTTTCAGCAAGATGAGGCATCCAACCTCATGGCCAGGATCTAAACAAGAACAGAAATCACTCATGATTCTAATAATGTGACACCAGGGTGTAAAGGGGTCTGTGATTAACCTATAGTCCTCCTTTACAAAAGATTTAAACCCTGACAACTCTCCACAGACTACTTTTCAAGATTCCAAATCTCGGGAATTCTAAATGACACAAATATGATGAAAATAAAGAAAGTTACAGGAAGGAAGCAAATGCATTCTTGAGATTTACCTAAAAAACAAAACAAAAACACTTACAACAGATACATATAGAACACTGGTTCTCAACCTGTGGGACAAGACCCCATTTATGGTCAAGAGACACTTTCACAGTGGTCTCATCAGATATTTATATTACAATTCATAACAGCAGCAAAATTACATTTTATACAATTTATAATTTATTACAATTTATAATAATTATAAAATTATTATAAAAATAATTTTATGATCAGCAATCACAACATAAGGAACTGTTTTAAAGGGACGAAGAATTAAGAAGGTTACTGATATAATAAGCATTAAGTATGTCACTGCTATAGAACCTCTCAAGCACTTTCATTTATCTTAGGAGCATTTTCTCATATATCAACTTTTATCAGTTTTCCTGAGATTCACTGGTGTACCTGAATTACTGATATTCTCTGAAAACTAAATACTTCACAGCACAACAAAACATATTTTTTTCATGACATATAAACCATATATGTTTTCTCCAAAACTTAAGACATAAGAATATTTACCCTCAGAGTGTCACCTCTGTGGTCCTGTATCCAAAGTTGCCACCTGTATCTTCTACGAGGTTTTCTCGTAAAAAGGGTGCTCAAATAGCCTGGCCAGCAGCACGCCTTGTGATGAAGCACAAAGAAGCCCAGCTCTGTGTGGCCCACCCTCTTAATCCTCTCAATTGCTCATCCTGAATACCTAGTTCCTGACACTTTTCCAAAGGGGGAAGGGGAAGGGGGAAGGGGAAGGGGAACATAAAAAGTTATTTGTTACATTTAAAAAAGGGGGGAAAGGGGGAAAAGTTATGTCTATGTTCACCTCATTCAACTTCCTTGAGTAATGGCACTATAATGTTGCTTAAATAGGCAAAACATGGACATCTGCACAGTGAGTACAAACACCGTTCATAACAAGGTCATGGCTAGAAAGACAAGTGGTCTAGGTGTGGGCAAGAAATGTCATCAAGGTGACAGTTAAAATGTAATAGTAAAGCACTGTGAGAGCTTCTGTGCAATCAATGCCAGTGCCAAGATAGCTACAACAAAACCTCTTAAAACACAAATCTCATTATCTTACACACCTGCTTAAAGCAGTGTCTAGATCTATATGCTTTTATCAGTTTTAACCTTCAAAATCTAAAGATGTAAGAAGACTTGTTTTGTTTTTTTGAAAAAGGAATCCAACAGAAACTTGATACAGTTTTCCTGCCACAGAATAGCAGCTTTCAAGGCAAATCTCTTGGTATCAAGCTCCTAAATATATATTCTATTTCTTTGGTCTTTACTATTTATACATTCAAAGAAAATTATAAAGTAGAAAAGATAAGGGTCAAGGAGAAAGAGAATTCCAAAATGAGGTCTTCTTATTAATTTCTGTATTTCATTTGTTCTCCTCCTTCCCAAAAACTGAACTGCGCTTCCAGAAGTGATATGAAGAATCTTCTATTGCTTTATTGAAGAAATCACTAATTTGGGTCCATCTCCATCATTACTCAAACATTAAAAAGGCCACTTGAGTCTGCCAATCTCTGAGGGAAAAAATTAAAGAAAACACATAATTAGAAGACGCAAAACCAGTCACGCCTAACTGCTAATGAATATCAATCAAAGCAAGACCTTGAGAGTAAATTCCTTAAATTCAATTTAGGTATTAATTTAATTTGTCACTACCTACAATAACATGGCTATAAGCCCTTTTGTTGTAGAGACAAAGAAAATTACTATGCTTCCCAGGTTGTCCCTGACCCAGCAGGGTCTACCTCAGTCTTCTAAGCAGCTCAGACTACAGGCATATCACATCACACCTAACCTTTTAAGTCCTTTAAAGATTTTATACATATTGCTTGACCATAGATTTAACAAACAAACAAACAAACAAACAAACAAACAAACCCACCCATTGATATTCAGAAATGCCAATTACTGGGTCTTTTTACATTTACATTTTCATCTTACCAAATTGGTCAAACCATATAGGAAACACTGCCAATGTCATCACTATCTAATTATTAGGTATTATCCAACGGTAGATCATTAAGGCAATTTATTTATATTATATTATACTGTACATATTTTTAGATAATTATCAGTTTAGAGACAAATAAAGCTCTTTCTGATCTAACTTGATATGAACTAAGAGGACTTAAATGTTTCTTTGCCCAATTCTCAACATTTCTTCTAGGAGTTATTTTTTGATAGGAGAATTTGTATCTTTGGGCAGGTTCTGGTCTGCTGACAAACCTGCATTACTGTGGTAAGTTCATGGACTACAAAATACCAAGTTCATGATAATAAGCATATCTGTGAGGAAATGTCTCTGCTTCCCAAGTGCTGGGAATAAAGGTCAGTGCTACCACTGTCCAGCAATCTAGTTTTGTTTTTGTTTTTTTAATCAGGACTGTTTATAAGACAAAATTTAAGGGGAAACCATACCAAACTTTTTAGTGTTCCAGACCAGCCAGGGCAACACAGTAGGACCTAGCTCAAAAAAAACTCTTAAAAGTTTTATTATTTTTAATTATATACATATGAGTTTGGAAGTAAGATTTTGATCTCCCAGAACTGAACTCACAAATACTCTGTCAGCTGCCTGAGATGGCTGCTGGGAACTGAACTCTTGTCCTTATAAAGAGGTCTTAGGCTGGGCAGTTGTGGTGCACGCCTTTAATCCCAGCACTTGGGAGGCAGAGGCAGGTGGATTTCTGGGTTTGAAGCCAGCCTGGTCTACAGAGTGAGTTCCAGGAGAGCCAGGACCACACAGAGAAACCCTGTTTCAAAAAAACAAAACAAAACAAAACAAAACAAAACACCAAACCAAACAAAAACAAAAACAAAACAAACAAACAAACAAACAAAAGAGCTCTTAACCACTGAGCCATTGCTCCCTCCTGGACAATAAGCCAGAGTAATTCTTTATTTTGTAAGTTGCTTTCTAATCATAGCAACAAAAAAGTAACTGACAAAGGGAAGAAGGGGAGGAGAATGAGAAGGTAATGGGGAGACAAATATTGTATGTCTTCTCTCATATGGGAAATCTACATTTAAACATGGAGGACATAAAAGAAAGGATTATTTGGGAGGGAAGATTAGTAGGAAAGGGTAAAAGAGTGTGATAAGGTCAAATATAACTAAAGTACAATTGTAAACATAAGAATGTCATCATAAAACCCATATTTTGTGTATTTGTAAAAAAATAACCTGCCAGAAGTGGTGGTGCATGCCTTTAATCCTAGTACTCAGGAGGCAGAGGCAGGAGAATCTCTGTGAGCTCCAAGGCAGCCAAAGCCATAGACCCTGGCTCAAAACAAAACAACCCTACCCCCAAAAAACTACCATAAATAGAAGTAATAAAACTGGAACCAAAGAGATGGCTAGATAGACTAGATGGCTAGTCCTGATTAAAAAAACAGTTAATAGCTCTGGTTGCCTTTCCAGAGGACTTGGGTTCAATTCCCAGCACCCACATGGCAGCTCACACCTGTCTTTAACTCCTGTTCCAGGAGATCTGACACTCTCTTCCAGACATACCTGCAGTAAAACACTAATGCACATAAAATAAAAATAAGTAAATTCTTAAAAAAAAAATTAAACATATTAGAGAAAGCAAATTCTACAAATCAAGGCCCTTAGCTGAAAACAAAACAAAAAGAAACCAAATTTAGGTAACTTAACTAGGAAAGGAATTTATTAAACCACCACTGAAGTTCAGAGAATTAGGAGACTTTGATTTGGCAAATATATAAAACAACAACAGAAACTAAGCAGTGGAAACCAATGTCATAGTCACAACACAGGGAAGAGCTGGCATAGGAAACTGCTCCAGCTAGCAATGCAACAACTACCAAAGGAATGAATTCTCAACTGTCTTTACTTCTTTGTAGCTCACTGGCACAGCTTGGGTACGAATATTCACGTACACAGCCTCTTCAGCACTCTCTCCCAGTAAAATTAATAAAATGCCAATATAAAAGGGGCTAAATAATACTATTATCAAATAACTAAAAACTAAGTCTAAAATTAAACAGTTCTAAATGAGAACAAATACTATGGGCTGTCGAGATGGCTCAGATGTTAGAGTCTGATACCAAATTTGATTAACTAACTATAATCCCCAGAACCCATAAAGTAAAAAATAAAAACAGATTCTCGACTTACACACACACAAAATGTAAAAAATGATTTTAAAAAGCAACAAAGATCATCTTAAAAATCAATTAGTAGACTAACACAAAAATCCTGGCAGTGATAAATGCTTATTGTCTCTGCTCCAAAACATTTCCTAAAATTTTCAGAAAGTAATAAATAGTAACATTTGCAACCTTTCTCAGGTAGTCTTCTAATGCTCTGTTACATTCAAAGGACACAAACATTTAATGCAAGCAAACTTAATATTATCAAATAACTAAAAACTAAGTCTAAAAATCAAACAGTTCCAAATGAGAAATATTATAAGTTAAGATAAATTCTACCAGAGCACATACTATCAGAGAAGCATACTTATTACTAGACACAATCTGAGCATTACTGTTGGTTTTTAAAGATTCAGATCATTAAGGGTGCTATATTTAGGCAGGATCATGAAACACATTTTTCTGTTCGTGGTAGTTGGCTTTTTTTAAAAATTATTTTTGTGTATGAGTGTTTGTATTTATGTATATCATGTGCTTGTGTGGTATACATGCAGGTCAGAATTGGGCACCAGATCCCTAGAACCAGAATTGCAGACAGTTGTGATCCATCATATGGTTGTTGGGAACCAAACCTGGGTCCTCTGCAAAAGCAACAACTGGTTTTTTTTTTTTTTTTTAATTTATCTTATTTATGAGTACACTGTCACTGTCTTCAGACACACCAGAAGAGGGCATCCAATCTCATCACGGATGGTTGTGAGCCACCATGTGGTTGCTGGGAATTGAACTCAGGACCTCTGGAAGAGCAGTCAGTGCTCTTAACCACTGAGCCATCTCTCCAGCCCTCAACAACTGTTCTTCACTGCTGAGCCCCAGCCCTGTTTGCTTTTTAGTCCAGGCTGGCCTCCAACTAACTCACTATGCATGAGGCAGAGGATGACTGTTATTATTATCTGAAAAATAAATAAATAAAAAAAGCTAACTTTTATCAATAATTTCAAAGGGCACTGACCCTGAAAGGATCTATTAAGTTTTTTTTCAACCACCTCATGTGGATTTTTCTTAGAATCTTAGTATTACTTCTAGAAATTATTTTCAAACAACCAATTCCTAAAAAGTCCTCTGACCTTCACAAGAGTACTGTGACGAATACACTATAAAACATTTACTTTAAAAAAAAAAAATCTCTTCTCAAGAAGAGATGTGGCTCGGCTCAGAGCGCTTCTTTAGTATGCACAAAGCCCTGAAGCTCGCTCTCTCTCTCTCTCTCTCTCTCTCTCTCTCTCTCTCTCTCTCTCTCTCTCTCTCTCTCGGTTTTTCAAGACAGGGTTTCCTGACTGTCCTGGTACTCAACTCTGTAGACCAGGCTGGCCTTGAACTCAGAAATCCACCTGCCTCTGCCTCCCAAGTGCTGGGATTGAAGGCGTGCACCACCACTGCCTGGCAGTAGTAAGTGCTCTTAACCACTGAGTCAACTCTCCAAATATCCAACAAAGGTCAGGAGGCTGGCTCAGTGCTCATCAGCTCCTGCTGGAAAAGTCCCACAACCTGAGCTCCATCCAGGGGACCCATATGCTAGAAGCAAAGAACTACTCCAAAAACTGTTCTCTGACCTCAACATATGTACCAAGGTATGCATATGCCCACACAAATAAATATGAAAAAATAATTAGAGTTCAATGTGCCAGGTGTAATGGCATATGCTTTTAATCCCGGCACCCGGGAGACAAAGGCAGGCTATGGATAGTTAAGACCCTGTCTCAAAAAATAAAATAAAATAAAGTAAAATAAAATAATGGAGTCTAATATAAAGTATTTTTCCTTTTAGCACTTATTTAAAATAGATATTAATAGAGCTTGATTTCCAGTAATTACAAGGAAGCTCACTACTGCCTGTAACTCCAGTTCCAAGGGATTTGAAGCCCTCTTCTGGTCTCCAAAAACACTCACATTCCATACACTCATAGAAATAAATAAGTAAAAATCCTTTTAAGATTATTTTAAAGATTATTCTATAAATGTATCTACAGATACCAAGAAAGTCAATGAAAATTTAAACTTTTAAATACAAACAAGGGTTTAAGTCAAATGTAAAGTACAGTCGACCTTAAACCTTATGTTCAGTATTGTTTCCAATCCAGTGATTTGGCCTTTAGTCTTAATAACAAAGCAAAGTAGGCTGATTGTTCACAGAAAAGGAAGATAAACTTAACGAGGACTTTAAAATCAATTTCCTTAAGAAACACTATTAGGCTAATGGGTGTAATTCACTGGTAGTATATCATGTACAAAGTCCTGGGCCAGATCTCTAGAACCAGCACCATGTTCTATCATCCCACCTTCCTTCAAAAAGGAAATTATAGCTATGCTGTTATCCTGTATTTTTATACTTCAGCTGGCAAACTTAAAGTCTTTTTTTGTTGTGGAAATAACTGCTTTATGATCTACAAGATACTCCCAGCCACCAGTACATGGAAATCTGTGCTCACAGTACAACTTCCAATGTCTGTTTTGCTGAAAAATTTGTTTGCCAAACAACCAGTTATAGGCTGATGATTGCTTTGGTAGAGCAATATAAAGGAATAGTTGCCTTTCTATAACTTTACTGTATTTGAAATCACCTATAAAATTCAACTCATATTATATTAGGTAATGAATTTCTGGCCAGAAGATGTTCTTCTCTTATAAAACCATTGTTTTACCCACACATTCTTGAGTGTGGGTAGTTTGAGGCAGAGTGCAGCAGCAGACAGAAATCACTGGGTATGATTTAACAGTCATTTGAGGTGTTAGATCTCAAGCATAAACAAAAACAAGCTAAATTCTAGACAACACCAATTACCACGACTTACAACGTAAATATTATCTTACCTGTATACCAACATCCTCCCACAACACAAATTCAAATGTGGCTTTTCTTTTTGAAAGAAAGACACACAGAAAGACCCGTGTATGTGATGTGTGTGTCCCTATGATGCAGGAGAGCACATGCCACTGCACATTGGAGCTGAGAGGACAATCTCCAATGTCAGTCCATGTCTTCCCTGGTCTGAGACAGGGTCTTATTTGCTGCTGCACATGCTAGGTTAGGTTCATGTGCTTCCAGGGATTCTCCTATCTCTGCTCTCACAGGACTTCTACAGATAGAAATCTAAGTCCTCATGCTTATGAGGCAAGTCTTTATGCCCCAGCCATCTCCCTGGCTCAAATTTGCCCTTCTTTTCTTTTAAAATCACACAGCATGAGTGTGGAGGTCAAAGAACAATTTACTGGAGTCAATTCTCTCCTAACCACCAGGTGGGTCTCAGGGATCAAGCTCAGATCCTCTCAGGCTTGGCAGCAAATAACTTTACCCAACTGAGCTATATTGCCTGCCCTAAATTTTGCCTTTCTATAAACCATTTTTGAAGGGTTGGGGATTTAGCTCAGTGGTAGAGTGCAAGACCCTGGGTTCGGTCCTCAGTTCTGGGGGAAAAAAAGACAAAATAAGCCATTTCTGTTTGGATGCCTTAAAATGGCTCATGCCCCTTAATGTTACAATAGTTTAACTTTCATAATAAAAGCAGTCAGGACTGGGGATGTGGGGCAGTACAATCTCCATCTCTGAAAAACTAAACAAACAAACAAAATCAACTAAGGTTGATGTGGCACAGATGCTTAACTAGGAAGACAGAAGCAGGCAGATCTCTATTGAATTTGACGCAACTATTTCTACACAACAAATTCCAGGCTAATCATGGCTACAAAGTAAAACACAACAGAACAAAAAACCTCAACCAACCACATAAGAACAAAATCAAACATGCAATCATAGCTACCTGAAAGGAGGCAAAGCAGGAGGTTCATAGCTCAAGGCCTGCCATAACAACTTAGTAAGACCTGGTCTTAAATAACAACACTAGCTAGAGAGATGGCTCAGCAGTTAAGAGCACTGACACTGCTCTTCCAGAGGTCCTGAGTTCAATTTCCAGCAACAATAGGGTGGCTCACAATCATATGTAATGGGATCTAATATCCCTCTTTAAGAGTGCGCGCGCGTGTGTGTGTATACTTATATATACACACACATATACACGTATATATACACAGAGAGGGGGGGGAAGCGTGCACACGGGAGCTGGACAGTGGTAGTACACACTGTTGATCCCAGCACCTGGGAAGCAGAGGCAGATTTCTGAGTTTAATGCCAGCAGTTTACAAAGTTCCAGGACAGTTAGGGCTAGCTTGAAAAAAACCATAAACAAACAAACAATAAGGGCTGGAGATTTGGTTCAGTGGTTAAGACTGCTTGTTCTTTCAGAGAACCTGAGTTCAATTCCAAGAACCCAAGCTAACAATTGTTTGTAACTCCAGTCCCAGGGATTCAAGACCCAACTCAGACCTCTGAGGAAGCCAGACACACATGTGATGCACATACACACAGGCAAAATATTCATGCACATTAATAATAGAATTAATTCTGTTATAAAATAAATTATAGGCTAGTGATATATAGTTTAGTGACAGTAAGTTTTGTAGCATGCACTAAACTGGGTTTAATCCCCCACACTGAAAATAAAAAGTAGCCAAACACAGTGGAGAATGCCTTTAATTTCAGCATAGGAAAGGGAAAAGCAGGTGGATCTCTGTGAGTTCTAGATCAGCACGACTCTCTACACCAGTGGCTCTCAACTTGTAGGTTCAAGGGGTCACATATCAGATGTTTACATTATAATTCTTAACAGCACAAAATTTACAGTTATGAGGTAGAAACAAAATAATTTTATGGTGGGAATTCCTCACCACAACATGAGAAACTATATTAAAAGGGTCTCAATATTAGAAGGCTGAGAACCACTGTTCTACATAGTAAGACATAGATTTCTTATCATGTATAACGATTGAAATGGTTGAAAAAAAAAAAAAACAAAAGCCAACCATGGTGTATTCCTTTAATCAATTCTAGCATTCGTAGGCAGGTAGATTCCAGTTCAAGGCCAGCCTGGTCTATAGAGTGAGAGTTCCAGGTCAGCCAGGGCTACACAGAAAAAAAAACCCGTCTCGGAAAAAAAAACAAAAAACAAAACAAAACAAAACAAAAACCAAAAAGAATTCTGTTAATTCAAAATAAAGGCTTCCCATTCCGTCTCCCAACTTGAAGAATTCTGAAAGCATACTGTCCACAATCAACCAAAAGAATAGTTAGACCAAAAATAAATGCAAGCCATTTTAGAACACTCAGAAAAAAGGTGAATTTAGTACTGTAAAATAATGTCAAAACAGAAAGCAACTCTAATCTTCAAAAAGAACTTTAATGATTTTCTTCCAACAAAATAAGTAAGTAAATAAGTATTTGCTGGGGTTGAAGAGAAGGTTCAGTGGTTAAGAGCACTTGTTGCTCTTCAAGAACACCCAGGTTTGACTCCCAGCACCCAAATGGCAGCTCACAACTGTCTATCTAACTCCAGTTCCAGGGGATCCAATATCTTCTTCTGACCTCAATGGGCCCTGCATGAACATTTACACAGGAATACATACAGGCACAATAACCATACACATAAAAAATTCCTGGAACAAAAAAACTTTCCTGTCTAAATGAATTGTATAAAAGTAATTGAAACCAACTCTATAAAAGGTGGCAGTTTATCTTGTGAATGGATCTTCAAAGATACACAGTCTGCATTCTATTTTATTTTTTGAATAGACAAAAATTTCAACTCAATCATACCTTTCCAAAAATTAAAATTTGCTATTGTTTCTGTTGCATTTCTGGGATGGTCTTTTTGTTTTGCTTTGTAAACAAAGATTGTCTTTAGTTTAAAAAAAGGGGGCTGGGGTGGGGAAGAGACAGTCACCTAGAATTTCACTTCTGAATATATTTTCACTTGCAAAATTGTTTTTTTTTTATTTTGTAACTGCCCAAACTTCATGGATTCTGAGGTGAAAACGACTGTAAAAACCCTCCAGCGGAACAGTAGTGATACAAACCTTTTAATCTCAGGACTCAGGATCTTAAGTAAGCCCAGCAAAGACTACAGAATGAGTTCCAGAATAGACAGGACTGCACTGAGAAACCCATTTTGAAAACAAACAAAAAACATTCGACCACCAACAAACTACAATTTTCGATACAATTTTCAGTAAAGGTCTGATACTTTAGTTTTTAATGAGATTTACAGAAGAAAGTGGATTATTACTAAACAAAAAGACATGAACCACCACTAACTTCAGGTTTTCCGGATAAGAGTTATCCAAGGTAAACTAGTCAACACGTTATACACGCCAACCTCAGAGTACAAAAGTGGCAGACAAAACTGATACCACAGCACAAATTTCAGAACTATTCACAACTATCAAAAAAACAAAAACAAAAAACCGCACCCATTCTTATGTAAACTTTTGCAGTAAACTTCCTGAGCCTCACCTTTGCTTTCACCTACCTTCCAAAGACGCCAATTGATAAAAATCCAGAAGAGTTAACGTCCCACAGGGAAGAACGACTGAAACGTTATTATATTTAAGCATTTAAACAGGGTACTTCCCCAGGCTACAGCCATTTTAGATTCAGGATCTTTTTAATTTTATGGGTTAGGGAGATTTAGCATGGAATAAAAACGACTAGTTAAGCCATTTCAACCAATCAGTTCTCCTCCCCAATGGGACGGAGTTTGGTAGATAATTGGTAAGACAATCTGAAGGAAAAGGTTTCCCTACCCCGGAGAACCGCGACTCCGGGCGTGGAAGTTCCCTTTCCCCTAGATATTCCACATTTGACTTACACGACTTTTTCCTCGTTAAGTTTCTCTTAACTGGAAAACAGAAGCCTTCGGCTCTTATTTTAAAGAAAGGTAAAATAAAAGAATGAAAACACCGAGTAAACCAAATCACTCAACCACTATCGAGCCGGAACTCTTGGAAAGGAGCCGGAGCCGCAGGTGAGCGTTTCCGACCGGGAACTGAAGTTGAAGTCGGAGAGCTCTGGAACCGCCGCGGCGACGCTAGTGTGCAAGGCTCCTCCCGTTGGGGGTGGGGGGAAAGGGGACGTTCCAACTAGACGACTCCCAGTTCCTCTCGTCCACCCCGGCAGACCCACACCCAACCACCTGTGCAAGACCTTCTTCCAACTAGTTTTCATAGACGGCCAGTTAGGCAGCCGGCAGAGCCCGTGCCGGGACGACTAGAGGTCTCTTTCTGCTCGGTGTCCAGAACCCGCACTCACCCGGCAGCGGCGGGGCTACGGTCAAGGACGACTCGCGGCGTCTGAGGACTCGTCCCCAGCTTCTCCGACCAGCAGAGGTGACTAGCCCACAACCACAACAAAGCTCTTCCCAAGATGGCTGCCCGGCCCACAAGGCTCAGGAGGGGGCAGAGCGGGTGGAGGAGGAGCGACGACCAGCTGGGCCCTCCCTCTGCCGCTTCGGCCCGCCTCCTTCACGCCCACTAGCAAAGGCGCATGCGCATGCGCGAAGGCCTGCTTCCGTGACCCCGCCCAGGCGCCCGCGGCTCGCTCCGTAAACGTTGGGCTCCTCCCGCAGCGGTTATTTCCCGCCCCGCCCCCCGGCGCCCTTCAGCGCGACACTGGGCCGGTTGGCTCTCCTTTCCGCAAAGCCTTTCGCCTTGTGTCGCTCGAGGCAAGAATCAGTCGAATTCAACACGCCCTCTTAAAACTCCCTGTCGTGTCGTCCGGCCTGGTAGCACATGAATTTGGGTGGATATACTTGTTCCAGTTCTTCCCCCGCCCATTTTTTTCTTCACTTCGATTGTGAGCCAGATGTTTCGCCAACTACTAGAATTAGCTAACAAGTAGCGGAAGAGCATGTTTTCCGAGCCCCGTACACCTTTGCCCCTCCTTTCACATGCGCGCGCTGTTGAAACTCTAGCCCTGGGCAACACACTCCCGCCCCCGGACTAAAGGCATGCGCGGCGGTGTCGGCGAGTAGCGCTGGGAGTTGTAGTTCATGGACCTTGTAGGCGTCACGGAGCCGCCAGAACGGATGGTTAATTTCTGGTCCAGCCCTATCTTTGCTAATAAACCCCCAAGGAGTCTATTAGCACTCCCTTGGGTATTGCATGACAGAAAGGGACCGTACAACCTTGCCAGAGAAGGGAATAAAACTGGCAGACGGCTGCGTCTCACTAGAAACTAATGTTTCAGGAAGTTAGTTTTACTACTTAGAATGGAGAAACTTGCTAAAAAGGGTACTTACGTAAATGAACTCTCCTTTTTGTCTTCAGCTTTTAAAACAAGGATCCAAAACCGCTCGAAGTACTTGGTGTCTGTTCCTTTGGCCGGCAGATCACAGGTTGGGGAGTGGGAAAGGAGACTTGGATAAATTCAAGAATGATGTGACTTCCTGGATGACCTCTAAACCCATAGCCCGTAACGCCTTGAGTCAGCATAGAATTTTGAATGTTGGGTCTCAGTCCTCTGTATTCCTTAATGTAATTTATAGGTAATAGTAAGAGAATAAAGTAAAAAAAACAAAATTATCTCTTCTTTCTCGCCCAGTATTAGTAATAAAGGACTCAAATGCGGAGGAAGATGGGTCCAATCGGCTCAACCCGTTGTTTTGCAAAGTTAAGCGTTCCAGGCGATCTTGTCTTTAAAAAAAATAATGCCGTAGACCAGTTTGGCCAACTCCAAGTTTCATCCTAGGTTCTTCCACTACTGTTACTGGGGTCGTTTCAGAAATTGTACTCTACCTTCTTGAACTGATATATATATATTAAACTGGTTAGAAATCCTGGAATAGAGACTTGTAAGGTATCTGAAAGCCGACTTCAATTAGAATTAATATTTTAGACTAGCCCTTGGGGCTTCGGAGGCAGCTCCGTGGTTAAAGGCGCTTGCTGATCTTACAGAAAACTTCAGTTCAGCTCCAAGAACCTATACTGTGGGGAATCCAGGCTTATGGACTCAATGAGCACATGCACTAAAGTGCATGCACACATTAAAAATAATGTAAAAAAACTGAGGGAGGGAAGCGATCAAATATGGAAAGAGAAGAGTCGGAACTTGCTACCTTAAGTTCCCATCCGGACTCATTTTCCTGCCCTCAGGAAGTGGGTGCTGTTTGATTCCAGTTGCCGGAAGTGCTGTTTCTGTGTTTCTGGTGCACCGTGAGATGGTGGTAAGTATGTTTCAGGGTTGTCAAGGGTACACTTTGGGAAGGTGGTGGGGTCACTGAGGGTTGGTATATATATAGGAGATGTTACCCCAGGCGTCTTAAGGACCTTTTGTATCTAAAGTCCGCTCCTACTTATCGCTAAAATGTCAGCTTGGAGCTCCCAGTTTGTGATAGTTGGCGAAATGAAAACATTTGGGCATTTTTTTCGTTGATTGGGAGAATTGACCATGGCCTTTTAGTTTTTAATCTCCACATCACCCTCTGTCTCTGGGCTTCAGGCTGACACATTATAATCTTCCAAAATTAGAAAACATGTGCCACACTGGTTACTGAAAATTAATATATTGAAACCATGTCACTATACTGCCTGGGTCACAACAAAGCCATATTTGTGGCTGCTCTCATTTTTAGTGTAAAAATTCCAAAGCCCCAAAGTACACAATAACTAAAGAGGATAGGTAATTAGTGGGATCAAAAGGTATAACTGTCCGTTTTAATGATGAGAAAACTGGTACATCACAAAGTGGTAGAAATGTTTGCTAAATCCAGATGTTCAAGTTTCACATTGCTGCGTTTGTTAAACCAGATAGCTAAAAGTAAAATTATTCTTCAGAAAACAAAAATAAAACAAAACTTATTTCCTTAATGTGTTACTCTTTGGTAAATAAATACATAAAATAAATCATGTTTCATCGTAGAGATTTTCATGACTTATTATTAATGTATAAATGTAGACAAGTGATATCTTGTTTTATGTATAGGACACTGCTTCAAATTCAGCCATTCCCCTCAACTGTAATAATATATGAATCAGAACTGCATCAAAACTGGACAAAACTCTTGAGTAGACACCAGAATGCTTTCCTTCATTCAGAAAATTTCTGGAGCATCTTCAAAGGTTAGTTGAGCACTATTTGACACTAACTGTCTGGCTATGGCAGATATAAATATTTTTGTATTATTCAAGTGAAGAAGGAAAACAATGGACAAATTATAAATAAGTAAAATATTTACTATGTCAAATAGTAACTGCTATGGAGTATTATGTATCAGGGAAAGAGAATAGGGAATATCAAGAATTGAGAGAGCCAGGATAGATAGCTTTGTTGAAAGCACATACTGGGGGCTTAGTTTGATCCTAGCACCTGTGTTGAGTGGCTCACAACCACTGTTACTCCAGCTTTAGAAGAGGACTTGAAGCTTCCTCTGAAGGTACCCACCCACATGGAAATAAGAATAAATCCTACCAGAAAATAATAGACAGGATTATATAACATAAATAGGTTAGAAAAGAAGACTGCACATGTAGGTACCTGAAAGGAAGGCATTCGAACTGACAACAAAGGAGTAAAAAAGCCAGTATGAGATCATTCTTGGCATGTTGTTGGGGGCTTCCCAAGACTGGTAAATAGCTGTTCCTTTTTAATTCAAAATCATATTTTTTTTTTTGTTTTTTGTTTTGTTTTGTTTTTTTGTTTTTTGTTTTTTTGAGACAGGGTTTCTCTGTGTAGCCCTGGCTATCCTGGAACTCACTCTGTAGACCAGGCTGGCCTCGAACCCAGAAATCCGCCTGCCTCTGCCTCCCAAGTGCTGGGACTAAAGGTGGAAAATCATATTTTTTAAAAGTTTTTTTTTTTTTTTTTTTTTTTTTTTAATGTGTATGGGTGTTTTGCCTACATGTATGTCAGTGTTCCACCTGCATATAGTGTGTGTGGAGGTTAGAAGGTGTAAGATCTCTTTGGAACTGGAATTACAATTGGTTGTAAGCTACCACATGTGGCAGGAATCAAACCTGGGTCCTCTGGAAAAACAGCCAGTGCTCCTAATCACTGAGCCAATCCCCAAATTATTACTTTATATATGTGGTGTTTTACCTGCATGTATTTCTGTGTACCACGTGTTCTTATTTTTAAACTTTTCTGTTTCCTTTTATAGATGCTGAAGAATCCTTTTACAGTGAGACTCAGAGCCAGCAGAATAGATATACTTTCTCCTAAGACATGTCTTCTGCAGAACTTTTCCTCTTTGTCTCCAAGAACTTGGGTTTCCACGTCATTTCAAGTGTGCATGCGGAAGATACAATGCTATCATGTGTCACCATGCAACTTTAAAAAGAAGCAGCAGGAGACAGTCCTTCCCCCCAAGAAACCAAGCAGCATCACTTACCTACGTGATAGCCCAAAGCCAGCCTTATATATAACTCTGGTGGGGTTAATCCCCTTTACTGCTCCACCACTCCTCATGGTAATAACAAAGTCTTATATCCCCATACTAGCTTTTACTCAGATGGCTTATGGAGCCGGTTTCCTAGCTTTCTTGGGAGGGGTCAGATGGGGCTTTGCTCTGCCAGAAAGTAGTCCAGCCAAACCAGACTACATTAATTTAGCTAATAGTATGAGTCCTGTTCTGTTTTCATGGTTAGCCATCCTATTTTCTGAAAGACTCAACGAAGCCATAGTCACGTTAATAATAGGTTTAGGGATAGCATTACATAATGAACTTTTCCTCTTGCCACATTATCCCAACTGGTTCAAAGCCTTAAGGATCATAAGTACTTTAGTGGCTTTTATCTCATTTGTAATCACTTTAATACTTGAAAATATTTATCCAGAAAAAGGGCCCAAGAGACTTGGTCAAGTAGAAATATAAAACTACTTTCTTGATATTATTTGCAGTGTCTGTGGAGGCCAGAAGACTGTGTTGAATCCCCTGGAGCTAGCGTTACAGGGAGTTCTGAGCCACTCAGTATCTAGGCTGAGAACTAAACTTGGGTTCATAGTAGTACATTGTCTTGAGGATTGAGCCTCTATTTCTACCCTGTAAAGCTGCATTTTAGCATCATAATTCTGTTCTTGTTTGGCTCTTTTTTTCCCCCTCCCACTGATAGGAATTTATTCTTCATACATAGTTTGCTTGTTTTTGTTTTTTTCTAAAGAGTATTTCTTTTAGCCAGATAGTAGTATACAGCTTTTATCCCAGCAGAAAGGAGGCAAAAGCAGGTGGATCTCTTGAGTTTGAGGCCAGCCTGGTCTATAAAGTGAGTTCCAGGATAGCCAGGGTTACACAGTGAAGAAAAACAAAAAACAAAAAACAAAAAAAGTTAGATATCCACCTGCCTTTGCCTCCAGAGTGTTGGGATTATAAAAATTATTTCTAAGTAATTTTATCTTGAAAATTTTCCTAATTCCTTATTATGTCATATAAGGTTAATTTACATTTTTATATGTGAATTGTATAGTCATAAACCTAAACATTTCAGTGTTTTGATTATACTGAGAACAGTAAAAGACAAGATGAGTCTAGCAATCATGAAGTCATATTTCATGAAAAGAATCCTACTTGTAGTGGTTTGAAGAAGTTTGGCCCCCAGATTCATGTGTTTGAAATATGCTTGGACCAGAGAGTGGCACTATTAGGTGGTGTGGCCTTGTTGGAGGAAGTGTGTCACTGTGGGGGTGGGCTTTGAGACCCTCCTGCTAGCTACCTGGAAGCCAGTCTTCTGGTTGCCTTTGGAACAAGATGTAGAACTCTCAGCCATGCCAGTGCTGCCCATGTTCCCACCTTGATGATAATGAACTGAACCTCTGAACCTGTAAACGCCCCAATTAAATGTTGTTCTTATAAGAGTTGCCTTGGTCATGGTATCTCCTCACAGTGATAGAAACCCTAACTGAGGCACTGCTAAGAAGTTTGTAACACCTTAAAAATAAAAGGATTTCTGTCAAGTTATTATAGCACTTCTGGATTGCATGTCTAAGCCTTTTGTTTGTTTGTTTTGTTTGTTTTCTTGAGACAGGGTCTTACTATGTAGCTCTGGCTGTCCTGAAACTCACTATGTAGGCCATGCTAGCCTGGACCATATAGAGATCTGCCTATCTTTGCCTCCCAAGCGCTAAAATTAAAGGCATGAGCCACTACACCTGGCTTGTCTAAGCTTATTTTACCTGACATAAGTTTATGAACTGAAATGATCTGTGGCTCTAAAGGTGGTAGGCAGTAGTGGAATGAGGAAAGCCAGTCACAGAAAAGCTGGCCACATGCCTTAGCTTTTGTTTGTTGTTTTCTGACCACGGTTAGCGTACAGAAGCTTTTATAATAATAGCTAAAGGGCTAGAGACTTTGCTTAGTGTTTAAGAGCACCCCCCTTCTCTGCTAGAGAACCCAGGTTCAGTTGTCAGTACCTGCACTGTACTAACAACCATAACTATAGTTCTTGGGGTTTGGGTGTGGCCTCTGAGCATAAGGCAAATATGTGGTACACAGACACATATGCAGACAAAATACTCATATACACTAAAATAAAAAGTTTTAAATATTAGATCAGCCTGATGTACTTAGAAAGTTCCAGGACAGCCAATACTATACAAAGAGGCTCTGTTTCAAATAATAAAACAGGCAAAAACATGGCTTTGGTTTGGTTTTTCTCCTCTCACAGTAGTAGGGGTTGATATATTCTATACAAGCACTACTTCTGAGCAATACACCCACAGGCTAACAGTTTGGATTTTAACTTGAAAGTCTAGTCTGGGGTCTTGGGAATGTAGTTTGGTGGATAAAATACTTGCTTATCATGCAAAGCCCTCAGTTTGCTCCCCAGTACCCCACAGATTGGGAGTGATAACACAAGTCTTCAATCCTAGCACTTAGGAGGTCAAGACAAGAGGATCAAAGATTACGTTGTATAAGTATAAATCAGAAGAAACTATTTTTTGAATGTTGTATCTTTGATATACTCAGTCAATCATCACTTTACAAGTTTTATGAGTAAATTATATACACATTTTCTCTTCTAGTAATTCCTACTATGAAAATAACTATCAACACAGTGACTGTTTTTCAGATGTTTTTAATGTTACACTAGAGTAAGAGTATTTTCATTCCAGATGATGACTGAGAAAATAATAAAATGTGGCAGGTATTACAACAGTAATAGAACTTTGCTGTTTTCTAGGATTTTTATTTATTTTTTAATGGAACATATAGGATGTCTCCATCATATTTTGTTCAGGTGACTGTAGAACCAAGAAAAGCCACTGTTGATACTAATACTATTATTGGCCACATATATAGATGTGTATACATATATACACATTTGAATTTTTTTAAAGAGTTATTCATTTTATGTATATGAGTACACTGTAGCTATCTTCAGACACACCAGAAGAGGGCATCAGGTTCCGTTGCAGATGGTTGTGAGCCACCATGTGGTTGCTGGGAACTGAACTCAGGACTTCTGGAAGAGCAACCAGTGCTCTTAACCTCTGAGCCATCTCTCCAGCCCCACATTTGAATTTTTGAAGACTCAAGTTCTATATCAACTTTGAGGAAGTTTGCCAGTTTTATATGGTAAGTTATATGGCATAGTATATAAATTAATAATTATACTGATATATATATATATATATATATATATATATATATATATAT
>JANHMN010000004.1:33992285-34007024 GCA_030674055.1 Rhabdomys pumilio
TATATATATATATATATATATATATATATATATATATATATATATTTATATTTCTCTCCATCTGTTCAAAGTTAACACTGAATTAATATCTATTCTATGTGGGTTTGATTACAAACACTAAAATAGTCTTACAAAGAACAAAGAAAGAAATATATCAAAACAGCAACTTGCTTACTTTGTTGCACAGCTACTAGCTTTTAACTACTCTTTAAACTTTTAAACTACTAATACCTACCTAGTAAGTCATCATGTGACTTTCAGAAATGGAACCTTTATATAGTTATATTGTTATGTAATTTGTTATATTGTGATTGTGATGGGCTTTTATGTGATATAAGTAGTATTTTTGCAAAAGGGAATATTTGGAACCAGGGAGAATAAATACCATATGAGTATGATAATGGCCACCTACCAGCTCAGCCCAGATCTGCATGGAGCAGATAGCCCTAAAAGGAAGTAACCTCCTTTTGATTTCACATTTCTAGCCTCCACAAGTATGGAGACAATGTACTACTTGGTTTCCCCTGTTTTCTTGTGTGTAGTATGTATATAGGTGTATTTTGCACATGTGGAAACCCAAGGTAAACGGCAGAAATCACTCTCGGTTACTGTCACTCCTCCATTTTAATCACTGATGTGGGCTCTCAGTCAAACCCAGAAGTGGCTCTTATTGTCTCCATAGCAGCTTGCTCTAAAGATGGCTAACCAGCACTGTAGTGAATTTGAGAGCTGAACCTGGTCCTCACATTTAAGCATCAAGCCATCTTCTCAGCTCTTTGAATTTCTGTAGCATAGTGTTAACAGAAGCAATAGCAAACTAGTGTATCATCTCATCAGACCTCACTTGGACTTCTAAAGGGCTTATCAGGTAATGTAACAGTCTGAAATGACTGGGTTTTTTTTGTTTGTTTTTGGTTTTTTTCTTTTTTCTTTTTTTAAATATATGGAAGGAAAACTTGACTTTTTAAAAGGTTCTTCAGATTCTATTCAACTATTTTCATAAGAAAGTGCTTTTCTGTTCCTAGGTTATTTATATTCAATTATTTCAAATTTTGTCCTAGTCTCCAATGTGTTGTCTTCCAGAGAAGATAGTCATATTTTCAAGC
This sequence comes from Rhabdomys pumilio, assembly GCA_030674055.1. Lineage (NCBI taxonomy): Eukaryota > Metazoa > Chordata > Mammalia > Rodentia > Muridae > Rhabdomys > Rhabdomys pumilio. The sequence continues at coordinate 33,993,392 of JANHMN010000004.1, forward strand.
TAACTGCACAATTTCACTTATAAAATACTAATTTTCAGGTGAATTAAAATATATACCTTAAAAATCTGTTATACTGGGGCTGGAGAGATAGTTCAGTGGTTAAGAGCACTGGCTGCTCTTTCAGAGGTTCTGAGTTAAATGCCCAGCAACTACATGGTGACGTACAACCATCTATAATTGGATCTGATAAACAGGGTATACATGCAGATAGAACACTCAAATACATAAATAAATTGTAAATTTTCAAAAAAAAATCTGTTAAAGTTGGGCATGATGGTATACATCTTTAATTTCAGCAGTTAGGAGGTAGAGTCCAGTGGATCTCTGAGTTTGTGATCACCCTGGTCTACCTAGGGAGTACCAGGCCAGCTAGGGCTACAGAATGAAATTCCCTGCCACCACCACTATCTTTGGTTATTTCAAAATAGGGTTTTTCTGTCTGTCCTGGAGCTCACTCTGTAGATCAGGTTGGCCTTCAACTTATACAAACCTACTAACCTCTGCCTCTGAGTACTGGAATTAAAGGTGTACACCACCACCCCTCATGAAACTCTTTTTTTAAAAAAAAGTTTTATTAAGTTCTTTTGAGACAGAACTGTAACATAGCTGCTTTTGGCCTAGATCTTGCTATATAGAGCGGGCTAGCCTCAAGTTTATGGTGATTTTCCTTCCTCTGGTCAAGTATTAAGATTAAAGGTGGGAGACACCACACCTGGTTAAAAACTGATTTCTCAAGTACATTGCCCATAGTCTTTAGAAGAAAAAATTTATTATTGTTTCTTTTTTTTGTTTATTGAGGTGCTAGGTATTAAATGCAGGGGCTAGTTCATACTAGGCAGGTGTTGTTTGTTGAGCTCTCTATCCCCCGCTGTAATTCTGTCCCCATTTCTAGTGTTTTATGTAGCCTTAAACACTTGTCCTCAGCTTCCTCCAGTAGATGGGCCTTCATGTATCTGCCAGCACATATAAAATGGACAAAGTATTTAGAAACATACTGACGTTTCCAAACATTTTGGAGAAAGATCACTTTAATTAATTTCTCTGAAAATGGAATTATATAACTAAATGTATACATTCCTAAGGTTAAAAATAATAGCCAGTGTAATACTATTACAGTTTGGTAATTCAGTAATGCTAATGAACTAAGTTAATTCAAAGAAAAGAAAATAGTTAGAATTTTATTAATTAGTACATTCTTTCAAAAACAATGTGTTATCACTTGAGAAATAATACACATTTAGTTAACTTTTTGGGGACCTTCTGAACTAATCATACATACTCAAATACTGAATGTTCTGACATTACATTTCTGCCTTAGCCAGTTAAGTCTAAAGTATGCAAAACCTCAATAAAGTGGTTCTAACTGGCTGGCCGAAATAAAAGCAATGATGATATCCTTCAGAATTCAGCAAAATCAACTCCTTAAATTACTATCAAGGAAAAGAAGCTTTTTAGAAGCAGATTTAGATCCAAGGTAGTTAAAACTTACAATTTTTGTCTATTAAAAAAATTTCCACATGTACAGGTTAAATCCTTGATGAAGATCTGAAATGCTTGGGACCAGAAGTGTTTGGATTTCAGAATACACAGATTTTAGAATGTTTATGTAGCACTCATCAGCTGAATATCCCTATTCTGAAAATTAGAAATCGAAAATAATTCAATATCCAAAACTTTTTTTTTTTTTTTTTTGCATTAGATTTTCTCATTAAAAAACTTTCAGGGCCGGGCAGTGGTGGCGCACACCTTTAATCCCAGCACTTGGGAGGCAGAGGCAGATGGATTTCTGAGTTTGAAGCTAGCCTGGTCTACAGAGTGAGTTTCAGGACAGCCAGGGCTACACAGGGAAACCCTGTCTCAAAAAAACAAAAACAATAAAACAAACAAACAAAAAAAACCCCAAACTTTCAGATTTCAGAATAAGGATGCTCAACACTGTACTACAGGGCCATGTGTAGTGGCTCATGAACTAGGAAGGCTGAAGCAAAAAGGATGTTGAGAGTTCACCATTAACCTGGGCTATATAATAAGGCTGTCTCAAAAACAAAACAATCAAAGGTTGTAGCCACAATTCAGCTTTTTCCAAACCAGGCAGTAGCATTATACTAAGCTATTACATATGCTTACCAAAGTACAAGTAAATTAAACAAAGTTTGTTAATCTAACAAAAGTCCCTCTTCATGAAACTAAACAGATCATTTTGGTGATTACCTAGAAAATAAAGAAGAAACTTCTAAGTAATAATGCCCTGGGGACTCTTATACCCATCACATACCATTTCAATAAAGAACTGTCATTAAGGGACTGAGGAGATGGCTCAGCAGTTAGGAGCACTGGCTGTTCTTCCAGAGGCCCCAGCACCCACATGGCAGTTCACAATCATCAGTCATGCTGGATTCCAGACAAAACTGCAGGTAAAACTCTCACACACATATTTAAAAAACAACTGTCATCAACGGGGATAAGAAAGATGGCTCAAAGTTAAGAACACTTGCAGCTCTTTCTAAGGACCTAAATGTTCAGTTCCCAGCACCCACATCAGGCAGCTTATAAGACTTATAACTCCAGTTCCAGGGGATACTACATCCTCTTCTGGCCAGAGCAGGCACCTGCATACACATGGTGCACATAGAGACACACATAAATGAAAATAAGTAAAACTCTTTTTAAAAAAAAGACCTTCACCAAGAACCTATTAATTCCTTACTTGCATTCTCAGAATCAAAGAAAAATATTCTCTTAGACTATCAAAAGCAAAACCTATCTAGATAGCTAGTTATTGCTGGGTATAGTGGCACAGGCCTTTAATCCCAGCATGTGGGAGGCAGGGATAGACAAATCTTTGTGAGTTTGAGGCCAGCCTGGTCTACATAGAAAGTTCCAGAACAGCCAGAGCCACATAGAGACCCTGTCTCAGAAAACAAAACCAAAAAAAACCTAGATATTTTACTATCTGTCCTTTCTAATATTCTGCTGGCAATAAAATAATCAGGGGTAGTGAAAATCCCTGCCACTGAGGGACAGTTTCACTGGCTTTTCTCTGTAGGTTACATGACACCATGGAAACTATGTTCTGGATCAAATCACAAATTATAAAAAAAATTTTAACTGTCTCATGTCCTTATACTATATACAGGCTATGTTTCAACTTGAATTATACTGGAGAAATAGCCAAAATGCACTATTTCCCAAAAGTTTCTAGCAAACAATTTTTACAATTAGGATTCTATTGATAACTGAATAAGGCATAAATATTATTTGTATTGTTGCTAAGTTCTGCAAATTTGTAAAGTACTTTATTAATTTAAGATATATACCATATCCATTCTCATTCAAAGTTTTAGAAAAATCACTCTTTATCTATTCAATACATGGAATACTCAAAAGACTCAGAAGATCATATCACAAATATGTTTGATTTGCAAATGGTCAGAACCTACATTTTCCAAATGTTCCTTCTGCTTCTGTGCCTTCTCTGTCATAGCACTGCAACACCCCCTTCACAACGACTAGTGATCATATTACCAATTTCGGTCCATGTATCTGAATGAGGGTTGTAAACTTCAACTGAGTCCAAAGTACCCGGAGCCAAGAAATCATGGCTGGAAGATCGGCCTCCAGAAACATACAGAAGACCATTGACTGCCACAACACACATGCCTGCTCTAGGCACTTTCATTGAAGCAACTTCAACCCACTTTTCCTAATAAAATGAGAAAAGAAGTAACATTAGTACTGTCATAAAATGATAATAAAATCTCTGAGAAATCATATATTTAGACTTTACATGTTTAAATTCAAGCAGACCAATTAAGTAACTATATACAACATTTTAAAATAAACTTTTGGGTAGGTATGACAAAACAATAAATCTAGAGAGAAATAATAGACATATCTAACTATAAATTATGATCAGGTGATAATCTAGAAATCATATAGAGGAACTGGAGAGAGGGCTCAGTGGTTAAAAGAACTCAATGGTCTTGTAGAGGACTGAAGTTCAGTTCCCAGTACCTACATGATAGCTAACAACCATATGTAACTATTAGTTCTAGAGAACCTAACACCAAAACCCTCTTTTGGACTCTGCAGGCACTGTACATATGTGGTACAAGACATTCATGAGGGCAAAACACCCATACAAATAAAATAAAAATAAAGAAATCTGCTAAAAAAAAAAAAAAATGGAGTCATTGAAGACAAAATCCTGAGAACCTAAGTCTATAAAATGCAAGTACTACATTCAAAATGAAGAAATCGTCAAGTACCAAGGGGGGGGGGACACCTTATATATGAAAAGATTCTTCAAAGTTTTTATTTAGGTAGCTAGAGAGATGGCTCAGCAGCTAAAAGGATTCAGTACGTGTGGTTTGAAAAAGAATGGCCCCATAAACTGATAAATGCCTGGTCACCAGGGAGTGGTACTATTTGAAAGGATTAGAAGGATTAGGAAGTGTGGTCTTGTTGGAGGAATTCGTCACTAGAGGTGGACTTTGGGGTTTCAACCATGCTGGCCTTAGGCTCCATCTGTCTTTCTGCCTAAAGATCAGGGTGTAGCACTCAGCTACTGCTCCACACTTGTCTGCATGCAATCACGCTCCACCATGATAATGGACTAAACCTCAGAAATAGCAAGTCTCCAATTAAATACTCCCTTCTGTAAGAGTTGTGGTATCTTTTTACAGCAATAAAACAGTGACTAAGACAGAAGCTGGTACTCGGAAGTAGGGTTTTGCTGTGATAGGCTTGCCGTTCTATTTGTTGAAAGAATATGGAAGACTTTGGGACTTTGGACTGAAAATTCAATAGGATGCTTTAAGCTGGGCTTAATGGCCATACTAGTAGAAGCATGGAAGACAGTGGTACTGAGAGCATTATAAATTTTGATGGCAGGGTTCAATAAGTTTCAGAAGAGAGAGGCAGGTGGATTTCTGAGCTTGAGGCCAGCCTGGTCTACAGAGTGAGTTCCAGGACAGCCAAGGCTACACAGAGAAACCCTGTCTCAACAAAAAAAAAAAAAAAAAAAAAAAAAAAAAAAAGTTTCAGAAGGGAAGAATATATTAGTGACTCAGAAACCATTCTTGTGATAGATATACAAAAGAATGTAGTTGCTTTCTGTCCTTGTCCTAAAAACTTGTTAGAGGTTAAATGGAAGAGTTTTAGCCTATGGGCATTGGCAGAAGAGATTCCAAGACAACCCAGTATCATATTACATGGTTACTAGTGTCACTCTTATGCAGCTGTACAATGAAAAGGAGCAAGTGGGCAAGGAGAAATTTTAAAAATATACAGTTTGAGCAGGAAAAGAGCACTAGAAAGTGTAATGGGGCTAAGTACAGTGCTTAAGGAGATGAAAAGGTTAAAGAAAAACTTGGCGTTAAATGGAATAAAAGGAGTAGTAGCCTTAGGACGAGACCCACACAGCTAAACTTATTATTTGTGAAAAGGAATTACAGAAAAGCTTCAGCAGTGAAGGAAACCATCAACAACAGAAAGCTGATACAAACATAATTGATCAAGAGCAGCAAGTTGCAGCCCCATAAAGCAGCAGAATTTGGCACCCTCAGCCATGTGATTTTAGCTTTACAGTCAAGAATACAAGAAAAGGATTTTGGAATATCCCTCTGTGGCTTTAGCCACTGACAGTAGGCATGTGTCAGGGTGGTCCTTGCTTGGAGGCCTAGAGAGGCCACTCCATGAAATGTGAAGGTAAAGCCTGAATTTCTCTGGATCCCAAAATAATAGAGAATTCCAAAGCTGGAGGATTACCTGCCAAAGAGAGCTGCAGCCCGGTTATGGAACCAGCCTGAGAGAGATTAGTATGCCATCAAAAGAGCTGAAAGAAATTAGAGATCTAATTTTGACATTAGAAAGAAATGCAAAATTTTGGAGTATGCAGCTGAGCAATTGAGAAAATGCCTCCATAAGATCCAGCGGTAAAGCATTTTTTAAATTAGTGACGGCGATAAAGTAGACTGAGCAAACCACAATGAGCAAACTAGTAAACAGTGCCTGGTAATGTGCTCTGCATCAGCTCCTGCCTCCAAGTTCCAAGTCTGTTTGAATTCCTGTCCTGACTTCCTTCAGTGATAGACTACAATGTGGAAGCGTGAGCCAAATAAACCATTTTCTCCCCATATTGCTTTTGGTCAAGGTGTTTCATCATGGCAATAGTAACCCTAACTAGAACATATACATACATATAAAAATAATAGTTGAATAGTTTTTAAAAATCTATTTCTTAGTTTGTGTGTCTGTAGACATGTATGACACAGCATGTGTGTGGAGGTCAAAGGACAACTTCAGTTCATTGTTTGTGGACTCAGGATGAAACAGAGGTCACCAGGCCTGCTCTACAAGTGCCTTTACTCACAGAGCCACCAGCCCCTTTAAGAGGTTTTTTGGTTTTTGTTTTTCGAGACAGGGTTTCTCCAGGTAGTCTTGGCTGTATTGGCACTTGTTCTGTAGTCCAGGCTGGCCTCAAACTCACAGAGATCCACCAGCCTTTGCCTTCCTAGTACTGATATAAAAGGTGTGCACCAACTCCTGCCCTGCTCCTTTAAGAGGTTTTTAAAGTTTTGTACTAACAAAATCCTTATAATTTTCCAAGAAAATACTATACTGTACAATATTCTTCTGATTTATTTGAACATGAAAACGTTATTCCAAGGATTGTCCAATAGAGTCCATGATCTCTAGAATGTATTCGCAAGGAGTAAGTATTACATTTTATATAACAAGGAATGATTTTTTCCATAGTGAAAAGTTATTTTTTAAGGTTGGGTATGGTAGAATGTTCCTTTAATCCCAGTACTCAGGATGCAGAGGCTGACAGTGCTCTATGAGTTTGAGGCCAGCCTGGTCTATACAGATTGAGTTCCAGGACAGCCAGGGCTACACAGAGAAACTCTGTCTCAAAAAAACCCAAATCTTAAAAAAAAACAAAACAACAAACAAACAAACAAGAACAACAAAACCCAACAAAACAAGAACAAAAAAAAACAAAAAAAACTCCCAGAGACTTGTTTAATTTTGTTGGTGTGTATGTGTTTTCACATGCATGAGTTTATGTGCACTACATATATGCAGTTACTAAGGGACACCAAAGGGTGTTGGAACTGAGAGCTATACAGAGTTATGAGCTATCTGATATGGGTGTTGGACACAAAAGAGCAGTAAGTGATCTTAACTGATGACCTAGTTCTCCAGCCCCAGAAGTTTTTCTTTTTTTTTAAATGAAGGAAGCTATATGTGGTGGTGCATGCCTTTAAACCTAGCATTTGTGAGATAGAAGCAAGCAGATCCTGCTGAGTTGAAGACAAACCTAGTCTAAATAGTGAGTTCCTAGCCAGCCAATGATACATTGTGAGGCTCTGTCTCAAAAAAAATAGTGGTGATAATAAATAATAATAATAATAATAATAATAATAATAATAATAATATAGTGGTGATAATAATGATAATAATAATAAATAAAAGTATAGAAGTAAGCTGGAGAAGTAGCTCAGCAGTTAAGAGCAGTTAAGTCCTTTTCCAGAGGACCCAAGCTCAATTCCCAGCACCCACATGGCAGCTTATGGCTATAATCCTAGTTCCAGAGGATCTGGTACTCACACAAACACACATACAGACAAAACAGCAATACACATAAAATAAATAAATAAATCCTATATAAGGAGGCTGATAAGCACCTATACCTACAACTTCCAGAGGCTTATACCCTCATCTGACCTCTGCAGGTATCTGAACACACATGGGAGGCACACAGACAGAAATATATAAATAAAAACAAACCTTTACTTTTATTTATTTATTTATTTATTTTATTTATTTTTTTTGGTTTTTCGAGACAGGGTTTCTCTGTGTAGCCCTGGCTGTCCTGGAACTCACTTGGTAGACCAGGCTGGCCTCGAACTCAGAAATCCACCTGCCTCTGCCTCCCAAGTGCTGGGATTAAAGGCGTGCTCCACCACCGCCCGGCTTTACTTTTATTTTTAATTAAATTAATTAATTGATTAATTCATTCATTCATTTTAGACAAGGTTTCTCTGTGTAGTCCTGGCTGTCCTGGAACTTGCTCTGTAGACCAGGCTAGCCTTGAACTCACAAAGATCCACTAGCTTCTGCATCCAGAGTTCTGGAATAAAAGGTATGGGCCACCATACTCATCCCCAGATATAAGGTTTTGGAACTGAAATAGTAGATTACATTTGAAGGCTAAAAAATTCTATAATTACAAAGAACATCACAGAACTAGCATAGCTGAAAAAATTTACATTTAATTAAGACAAATTAGGATGCCTTAGAGTTATGTTTGCAGTAGAGAGAGCTTTCCCTTTCTCACAAAAGGGAGACAAGAATAAAGAGACCATAGGATCACTTTGTATTGATTCTTTCATTTCTATCAATGTGTAATACAGAACTATTAAACAATATGAACCAAAACATGATAGAAATTAAGAAAGAGACAGACAAACCCACATTTACAAATGAAAATGTTAACACTGTTTTTTTCTTATTGATATCTCAGACTACCTTGACCTAACAGATATTAAGAACACACATAATACCAGCAGGATACAAATTCTTTTCAGAATTTTTATGAAATGTTTATTAAGATAAGAACAATATATTTGGGCAGTGGTGGTGCATGCCTTTAATCCCAGCACTTGGGAGGCAGAGGCAGGTGGATTTCGAAGTTCGAGGCCAGCCTGGTCTACAGAGTAAGTTCCAGGACAGTCAGGACTACACAGAGAAACCCTGTCTCAAAAAACAAACAAACAAACAAACAAACAAACAAACAAATAGGAACAATACAAAATGTGTCCTCTGATCAAAATAGAATTTAATTAGAAATCAACTTAGGTGGCTGAGGCAGGAGGATCACCAGCTAAAGGTAAGTCTACACTACAAGAGCTCACTCAAAGGCAGCCTAGGTCTTGTAATAAGACCCTGTCTTTGTTTATTTGTTTTTGTTTTCCAAACAGGGTTTCCCTGTAGAGTACTGACTATCTTGGAACTCACTCTGTAGAGCAGGTTGGCCTCAAACTCAAGAGATCTACCTGCCTCTGTCTTACAAGTGGTTGGATTAAAGACATGTGATACCACCACCCATCCAAGACCTTGTCTTAAAATAAACAAAGGGGGCTGGTGCACACACACACAACAACAACAACAATAATAATAATTTTAAATTAAAAATATAAATGGAACTGCAGGTATAGGTACATGCCACCAAGACTAACAATTAAAATCCAATCCCTAGGAGACCCATATGATAGAAACAGAAAACCAATTCCTGCAAACTGTCCTCTGATTTCCACATATATAATGTAGAGATCATCCCCCCACATACACACCCACATACACATATACACACAAACACACACACACAGACAAAATAAATAAGTAAGTAAACCTAAATAAAAGTTAAAAAGAAATAGAAACTAGTAGTTAAAAGACACCTGGAAAATCTACATATATTAATAAACTATATTAGATATATATTTTTTTCATGTTATTGCTGTGAACTGGACCCAGCGACTCACAGTGGATAAGTGTGAATTTTACTATTTAGTTAACATTCCCAAAGCAATATGATCCTTGTAACAACCCACTGGGCCAAATAAAAATTATCAGAAATTAAAAAAAAATATTTTAAGGTAAATATTAATTAAAACACAACAGGACCTGGAGATATAGCTCAGTGATTAAGAATTCTTACTGCTTTTACAGATGACCCAGTTTTGATTCCTAGCAGCCACAATTGACACCCTACAACTGCCTGTAATTGAAGTTCTAGGGGATCCATAGCCCTCTGGTCTCCACAGGTATCTGCATTCATGTGGTACACATAAAGTCACGTAGCCTCAACATGTATACATACATAAAAATAATAAAGTTTTAAAAATTAAAACAAAACACTATCAAATATGTAGGATTCAGTTAAAGTAGTATCTAAAGAAAATTTATGCCGGCCAGTGGTGGTGCACGCCTTTAATCCCAGCACTTGGGAGGTAGAGGCAGGCGGATTTCTGAGTTCGAGGCCAGCCTGGTCTACAGAGTGAGTTCTAGGACAGCCAGGACTACACAGAGAAACCCTGTCTCGAAAAACAAAAAACAAAAACAAACCAAAAAACAAAGAAAAGAAGAAAATGTATAGAGCTGGCAATGTAACAGAGTTAAGAGCATTTGCACACACAAACCACTAAAAGTTTTAAAATTTTTAAATTACTATATGTGTATTAGTGTCGTGCCTTCTTGTATGTTTTTATACCATGTGTGTGTGCTGCCCAAGGAAGCAAAAAGAGAATGTTGGATGCCCTGGAACTAGAGTTCCAGACTGTTCTGAGCTGCATGTAGGTACTAGATAGTGAACCTGGGTCACTCCTGCAAGAGCAGCCATTGCTTTTAGCCACTGAGCAATCTTTCTACCCTACACCAAAACTTAAAAGAACATTTGTAGTTATAAATGATAAGAAGATGAAGATTTTTTTTAAAGCAACTTAATAGTTTGTATTTCTTTTTTTTTTAAAAAAAGATTTATTTATTTTATTAATATGAGTACACTGTAGCTGTCTTCAGACACACCAGAAGAGGGCATCAGATCTCATTACAGATGGTTGTGAGCCACCATGTGGTTGCTGGGAATTGAACTCAAGACCTCTGGAAGAGCAGACAGTGCTCTTAACCTCTGAGCCATCTCTCCAGCCCAGGAAGATGAAGATTTATAATCTGCCATCTCGGCTTCTAACTTAACAGATTAGAAAAGGGCAAAAATTCAAAATATACAAGCAAGACAAAATAAAAATAGAAATAATAGAAAATGGACAGCAATTAACAGAAATTTTAAAAAGTGATATGTAAAGTTTGTTCTTTAAAAAGAGAAAGAGAAAACTGATAATCAAAATAATGAGTGAAAGAAGACAACACAGCACTACATATGTAACAGGTATTGAGAGAAAATAAGGCACTAAGCATTCGAAACCATTCAACCTACCTCTTCAAAGGAGTACTTTTCTACAGTGTGAAGGGCATCTTGTGTCTCATTCCACCCTCCGATTGCATAGATGCAGTCACTGAGTGCTGCCACCCCAAGATAGGCTCTTCTGGTTCCCATAGGAGGAAGTGGAGACCAGCGCTTGGACAGTGGATCATAAACCTCAAAGGAACGGAGCTCTAGTCCTTCATTGCTGATTCCTCCAACTGCATAAATTAAACCTGAAAAATGGAAGATGTGTGCTCAGTTTCTATTGAACAGGTACAGGCTAGCCATAGTGGCACAAGCCTCTGACCCCAACACGCAGGAGGCAGAAGCAGTCAGACCAGCCTGGTGTACATACATAGTAAGCTCCAGTACAACAGCTAGAGCTACATAGTGAGACCCTGTCTTTAAAAACTAAACTGTGTTTGTACTTGCTCCCTACTTGTGGGGAACCAACAGAAGGTGGCTATCATCCTTGCAGCCATCTTGAGCCATATACCCTGATAAGAGACTTGATTACAACAGCCTACAACAGCTGAGCACACTCTGATAACATCTTGTTTTAGATACCCAGGATTTTCTCTTTGGTGTATGAGACTTAAAGGTGTGTGACTTAAGGGCATGACTTAGAGATCAGATTTAGAGGTAAGACCTAAGGGTGTGACTTAAGGGCGTGACTTAAGGGCATGGCTTAGAAATGAGACATATAAAAGGCGAGAGGCAGACAGAAGAGTACAGTACAACTTAGAAGTTAGAGATTAGTTATTAGGTATTAGGCAATTAGCACTTGGAGAAGAAACTTGGAACTTGGAGGCACTAGGGACTAGGAACTAGGAACTAGGGACTAGGAACTCAAGACTTGGGACTTGGACTAGGAAGAGAGACTGACTGAATCACACTCTGTCTGGTCTCCATTCTTCGAGTCTGTCCTCACTCTCTCTCTTGCTGAACCCTGACCCACAGACTGGAGCAGTGTGGGGCAGTGCAAGCTCTAACAATTTAGCCCCCAAGGTTTTAGTAGTGTGGGTTCCAACATTGATAGAGCGGTTCACAGCATTTTGGCCCCCAAACGTGGGCCAGAGTAGTCCTCAACATTTTTGGTGCCCAACGTGGGACAGCTCGCTCGGGCTGCAACATTACTTATGAGAAATAACTTAGGTATTGATATGAAAAAAAATGACAACAATGGAAGACACATCAGATACTGATTTAATAAACAGCTACTCTATCTGGACTTTTTTTCCTATTCTTTAAAAAAACATTTTATTTGTGTGTGTATTGGTAGAGCTATAAAAATAGGATGGTATAAAACCAATATGAACACTTACTAGTGATTATAGTTTCAACAAAGAATGAAAAATTGGTTCCATATGCCATGTAAAGGATGATCAGACAACAATTTTCAAGAGTCAGTTACTAATGTCCACCATCAGGTTGGCAGGCCTGGTAGCAGGCAAATTTACTCACCAAACCATTTCTTTAGCACCTATCTGAAGTTTCTTTCTTTCTTTCTTTCTTTCTTTCTCTCTTCTTTCCTTTTCTTTTTTTTTTTTTTTGAGACAGGGTTTCTTTGTAGACCAGGCTCACAACTCACAGAGATCCATCTGCCTCTGCCTACCAAGTGCTGGAATTAAAGGTATGCACCACCATACCCTATAACCAGTCTTTGCTACTTTGTGTGTTTTTCTTTTTCCTACCCTTTATTTCTCTTCCCTCCCTGGTTTCACCTCCTATCACAAGATAGGAGAGAAAGAAGTATAGAGGAGAGAGAGAAAGAGAGAGAGAGATATCCCCAAATCTAATTTATTTTTTCTTGTTTTTTCTTTGAGCGTGACTACTAACAAACTACAGCCACCCACCACTCTGAATAACCAACAACCACCAATCCCCCTATCAGGCTCTAGCACTTTTATACCCTCTGAAAGGTTACCCTCAGAACTACAAATGTTATAAAACCAAAGAAACATCTGTGCTGGCAAAACCATGCCTCTGCTAAAGCACAAGGAAGCTGCTGCATCACATCCCCACACCTAGGATTAAAATGAAAACACATTCTTACAATATTTTTATGAATTTTTAAAAAGAATTATTTATTTAATGTCTATAAGTACACTATACACTGTCGCTGTCTTCACACACACCAGAATAGGGCATCAGATCCCATCACAGATGGCTATGAGCCTCCATATGGTTGCTGGGAATTGAACTCGGGACCTCTGGAAGAGCAGCCAGTGCTTTAATCATTGACCATCTCTCCAGTCCCTATTTCTGAGTTTTTTAAAGAAAACCTAATTCCAGAATTCTCACTATAATATTTGACTTCCATCTGAAGTTTTTAACTTACTTTTCTTCATTACAGAAAAATTATTCTGACAATACAGAAACAAAACATCATTAATAGAAGAGGTAAAAGCCAGAACTTTCCCAATAACAGACCTAAAACATATTTTGAAAACAGGGCGTCAAATAGTTCATAACTTATACCTATTTGCTTTGTGTGTCATATGCACACGTGAGTGCACACCACAGGGCACATGTGGCGGTCAGTGGACAGTTTGCAGGAGGTGGTTCTCTCCTACCATGTGGAGAATCACACACACACACACACACACACACACACACACACACACACACACACACACACACACA
>JANHMN010000004.1:34007034-34080607 GCA_030674055.1 Rhabdomys pumilio
ACACACACACACACACACACACACACACACACACACACACACACACAATCTTCTCACTAGGATACACAGAAAAACCTTGTCTCAAAAAGGATGTAACATCATGCCCTGCTACCCAAAACTAATTTTTAACATGACTTCTGTACCTTCAAAACGATTATACTAATCAAGGCCAATTCTAAGCAAAATCACACATACATATATATACACAGCAAAATGATAACTACTGTATTGCTGGTAACTGAACAGAAAAAAATATTTTATAAATACCTTGCATTTCACAGCACCCAAAGTAGTACCGGGGCACTGCCATGTTGCCAGCCACTTCCCATTTATTTTCATCAGGATCAAATCGTTCAATGGTGTTGCCAATCTCAGCTCCAACCCACCCACCTGTAACAAAATGAAAAATAATAACTTCTGAGACAAGGGAATCTTACTTATAACAAGGACTTTAGAAACCACCTAGTCCAACTATTTCATGTTACAGATGAGTCCACAAGGACCAGAGGTGATCTAAGTTCCCATAAAAAGTCAGAATGTAATTATGAGTAAAGTTCAGATTTGTTCATTATAGACTAAAACAAACAGGAAAATTTAGCATATTGTAGGAGAAATACACTTTTTCCAATTTTTTTTAATTTTTAATTTTTGGAATAGTTTCACTGTATAATTCTGGCTATTATGGAACTCAGAGGTCTGCCTGCATCTGCCTCCTGAGAGCTGGGATTAAAGACATGTACTAACAGTCAGGTGGTGATGGGCCATGCCTGTTGTGAGAATTTTGGTTTCTTTAAAAATCCAGTTAAGTTATGTGAATATATTTTCGTTTTAATCCTAGGTGTGGGATAAAAGGCTGCTTCATAGCAGGTGATTATGATTTGCCTTGTTTACTAGCAGGGGCGTGTTTTTTGTCAGTTGTAGAGAGTTTAATTCTGGGGACTCTGGAAAGAATATAAAGAGGGCCAGTGGCGGCGGCTGCTGCTGCTTCCCCTGCTGGTCTTTCCCGGCTTCCCCCACACTTGCTGGTACCCTCTGCTGTCACCCCGCCCCCTCTGGTCCCTGCGGGTCTCTGCTGCTGCTTTTGCTATTGCAGGATAGTCTGATGACAAAGATTGGCCCGGAGGAGCCCAGCCCCTAATCAGCAGGAAGTAGCCTATAGAGGTATGTTCTCTTTTCACTCTAATCTTCTCCTGTTTAATGTTGGAGGGTGGGAAAGGAGGTAGAGGGTATAAGAACCCAATAAAATAATAAAATAAATTCATCAACACATACCTTTAATCCCAGTACTCAGGAGGCAAAGGCATGCAGATCTCTGAGTTTGAGGCTAGCCTGGTCTACAGAGTGAGTTCCAGGACAGCCAGAAATACAAAGAAACCCTGTCTTTAACAACAATAACAACAAAAAGCACTAATACACCTGACCACAAAACGTTCTTTTTTACTCATTCCTTTTTTTGAAAGACAAAAGTTTTATTATGTAGCCCTTGCTGTACCAGAACTCAATATGAAGACCTGAATGATCTTGAACTCAGAGATCTTCCTGCTTCTACTTCCTATGCCCTACCTGAACTGTTTATAAAGAGATAAAGAGAGTATGTTCTGTGGGTGAGTGGAGTGTGGAGAGGTATGGGGGAAGGGGATGTCTCAACGGGCCCATGCTGAGGCATCTCTTCCTCCCGAGAGACCAGCCACACACTGGCATAGTATAGAATAGAGTATTATTCAGGGCATGGGGAGAGGAGCCAGGAGGGTAGTGGGGGCAGAGAGAGAGAGGTGGGGGGAGGGGAGGAGAGGAGAGGGGAGGGGAGGGAGAGAGAGGGGGAGAGGGGAAAGAGGGGAAGGAGAGGGGAGAGATAGAGGAGGGAGGAGAGGGGAGGAGGGAGGAGGGAGGAGAGAGGAAAGAAGAGAGGAGAAAGGGAGAGGAGAAAAGTAGAGGAGTAGAGGAGTAGAGAAGTAGAGGCCGGCCATGACCACGTGGAGAGAGAGGAAGAGGGGGAGGGGACAGAGAGGCAAGAGGGTAAGAGATTAAGAGAGTAAGAGAGAGGAGGGGGCAAGCAGCCCCTTTTATAGTGGGCCAGGCCTACCTGGCTATCTGTGGGGAGGAGCATACCTGGCTGTTGCCAGGTAACAGTGGAGGTGGAGTTTAGACAAAATACTAACACCTCTCCCCTTAAACCAGTTTTTAACACGACTTTAATAGCTTCAAAATTGTTAATATTTACAAGGCCAATTCTAAGCCAAACTACAGTATACTACTTATTTAGAATGAATGTGTGGATTTCAAAGGGTTTTTATCCTCAATTATCATTTTCTAAATATTCTTCAGTTATGTTTGTTTCTTTCTTTGGACATGGTATCACTGTGTAATCCTGGATTCCCTGAAGCTCACTATGTAGACCAGGCTGGCCTTGAACTCAGATCTTGTCTTTGCCTCCTGTCCAGTTATTTTTGTGTTGTTTGTTTTTTAAACTGGTTTGCTGGAGTTTTTTATTCTTTCTTTCTTTCTTTTTTCAGATTATAATTACATCACTTGTTTCTTTTTGTTTTCCTCCTTTCTGTAAAATTCAAGGCCTCTTTTTTCATTAATTATTGTTACATTCATATATGTACATCTTATATATTTCTAAATACATAAGTACAACTATATGTCCAATCTATATGCTACTTGTATGTATGTTTACAGGGCTGACCTTTTGGTAGTACATAACCTATCTGTGTGCTCTTCCCTGGAGAAACTGTTTCTCCACTCTTGGCATTGGTGTCTATAATTCTTTGTGCAGAGTTGAAGTCACATGGGCTTTCCTCCATCCAAGTTAATGTTGACTGCTGTTGTCCTTGTTCAGCTCATGTTTAGGCAGTCATGTTGGGAAGGAAGCCTTTATGGTCTATCTTCTGACATTCCCTGAAAGGCAGTCTATAACAAATTGACCTACATGTTGTCCATCCCCTCTCCTGCAGTGATCCCTCAGTCGTACGTGCTAGTTTTGAAGGTTTCTTCTCTCTCTCTCTCTCTCTCTCTCTCTCTCTCTCTCTCTCTCTCTCTTTCTCTCTCTCTCTCTCTTCCTTTTTATCTTGAGACACAATTTCTCTGTGTGTAGCCCTGACTGTCCTCAGATTCACAGAGATTCACCTGCCTCTGCTTCTTGAATGCTAGGATGAAAGGTATGTGCCACCACAACCCGGCAGGTGTTTTATATTTTGAGAAAGGGTTTTTATAGTGTAGCCCAAGCTGGCCTAGAATTTACTGTTTTAGGGTTATTTGCAGTACTCTTCCAGAGTGCTGGTCCATTTCTCCAATTTTTAATTTAAAAATTTTTCCTTCATCCATATATCACAGCCAATACCTATTGTTAGAACACTCAAGAAGGAGAGGCAAAAGCCAAGCAGTGGTGGCGCATGCCTTTGATCCCAGCACTTGGGAGGCAGAGGCAGGCGGATTTCTGAGTTTGAGGCCAGCCTGGTCTACAGAGTGACTTCCAGGACAGCCAGGACTACAGAGAAACCCTGTCTCGAAAAACCAAAAAAAAAAAAAAAAAATTTTAAATCAAGACCCTGTCTCAAAAACAAAACAAAAAACCACCACCAACACACACACACACACACACACACACACACACACACACACACACGCCATTTTTTTTTTTTCCCAAAACAAAGTCTCACTAAGCAACCCCCTTTCAGGCCTGGAACTAACTATGTAAATCAGGCTGGCCTTGAAATCCCAGAATCCACCTTGCCTCTTCCAGCCCAAGAGCCAGATGTAAGTAAGGAACATCTCTAAAACTGTCAGAAGATTTTAATCTGTTGTTCTTAAACCGAACAGCATAATTACCCAAAGCATAGATTGCCCCGTAGCACACACATACTCCCAGTCCACAGCGGGGGTGATTCATTGAAGCAACAGTTGTCCATTGTTTAGTAACTGGGTCATAACATTCAGTACAGTCAAAGATCATTGAATCCTTTTCTCCTGATTGAAGAAAGACATCAGGTTTAGTGATGCTACCATAATAGAATCAGAACATAATACTCGGCAACATTGGCATTCTCTGTTTTCAGAAATCAACCCTTATGTCAAATTTTAAAATACCCATTAAAAGCCTTTGCCTAGAAAGTCATATTTTTAACTCAAAGCACTGTCACTTATTAGAGACCATTTACAGAACAAAGGCCCATGACTTTTTAACTACTCTAATTCTACCACCTAAACAATTTGCATGTTTTACACTCCCATTTCATTTCCAGTAATAATTCTGGTTTATGGGCTGGTACAATTTGAATTTTAATATAATTAAAATCCATATATAGCAACAAACAGAAAATCTGAGATAAAATATATTTATTAAAGATTTATTTATTTTAAGTATGTGAGTACACTGCAGCTGTCTTCAGTCACTCCAGAAGAGGGCATCGGATCCTATTACAGATGGTTGTGAGCCACCATGTGGTTGCTGGGAATTGAACTCAGAACCTCTGGAAGAGCAGCCAGTGCTCTTAACCACTGAGCCATCTCTCCAGCCCAAGAAATTATATTCTTTTTTTTTTGGGGGGGGGGGGTTAGAGACAAGGTTTCTCTGTGTAGCCCTGGTTGTCCTGGCACTCACTCTGTAGACCAGGCTGGCCTCAGAAATCCGCCTGCCTCTGCCTCCCAAGTGCTGGGATTAAAGGCGTGCGCCACCACCGCCCGGCAAGAAATTATATTCTTAAAATAGAATTTTAAAATACACTATGATTAAAAGACTAAGGGGAATACAGGAAAGTTCTTTTTCGTCAATGGTTTAAGCACTGGAAGGTCTACACTCCAGTAAACAACCCAAACCTATGTACATAGAAGCAACTAATTACACTAACTCACCAATCCATATATACCAAATATGGTTGGGGAAAAGGTGTATGCTCAGCGTCCATCCATAAAGTCTTAGGTTCAATCCCCAGTAACACACACACACACACACACACACACACACACACACACACATCACTATCATATCACTCTAACCATAGATTTGTAAAGCTCCAATTGACAGAATTTATTTACTGAGATACTGGTGCCTGCTGGTGCACTACTTTATTCTTGGCACTCGGGAAGCAGAGGTAAGGGAATCTCTGTGAGTTCAAGGACACACTGGTCTACATATTGAGACTATGTCCCAAAATAAAATTCTTCAAAAAAAGCTTAAAATTGTAAATTGAGGAGCATATAGAAAAATGAAATGTTCATTTCAAAATGTATAATGTTCATGAAATTTAAGAATCAGCGTAGCGTCTGGAGAGACAGCTCGGCAGGTAAGAATAGTTGCTGTTTATGCAGAGGACCAGGGTTTGCTTTTCCAGCACCAACATGATGGCTCACAACTATCCATAATTCTATTTCTAATAGATTCACCCTTTTCTTACCTCCTCATGTATACACGTGATGCACATATATATACACAAGGATATATATACAATAAAATAAATCTCTTTAAAAATTGTCAGTGTAACTCTGAGAGGGAGAAGACCTTAAGCAGGGAGAAGGAAAAAAAAAAGGCATGAAGGGCAATGGGATACATGTGAAATAAAAGCAAAAAGAAGGACTACTTGGGGATGAAGGAGATCAGCAAGAAAGAGATGGAGGAGACAAATGCCATGACTGTACCAACCTAAAAAAATCAAATTGAAAAAGCCAATATAAAGATAATTATGTAACCCTAGCCCACAATCCAACTTTTAAACCATTTAACAAGCAATCCCCTCCAAAAAAATTAAAGTTTGTTGCTGTTTTGGAAACATGACCTGAATGTGTTATAGTTTACATCTTATGATTCACCATGATATATATCAATTTAAATAAAAATATGTGGAATATTGTGGAAAATTGTCATATAAATGTGGTGGTTTGAATAGGAATGGCTCCCACAGGCTTATATATTTAAATGATTAGTCATTAAGGAGTGGTGCTACTCCACAGGAATTAGGAAGTGTGGCCTTGTTAGAGGAAGTTTGTTACTGGGGCTGGGCTTTGGGGTTTCAAATACTCAAGGCAGACCCAGTGTCTCTCACTTCCTGTTGCCTGTGGATCCAGACTTAGAACTCCCAGCTCCTCTGACACCATGTCTGCCTGTTTGTTTCCATGGTGATAATGGGCTAAACCTCTGAAAATGTAAGCCAGCCCCAATTAAATGATTTCCCTTTGTAAGAGTTGCTGTGGTCATGGTGTCTCTTCACAGCAACAGAACATTGGCTAAGACAAAGTACAACCAAGAATAGTTAGACTCTAACAGAAAATGAGAGAAAACCAGCCCTGTCAGATATTAAATCTCTGGGGTTTTTTGGGGGGAAGGGGGCAGGGGCAAGAAGGCATATATACATAAAGATCAGAGGATAACTTGCAGGAATTGGTTCTCTTCTTCAACAATGTGGGTCACCCAATTTCTCAATTAGGATTTCTCTTGCTATGGTAAAACATAAGCAACTTGGGGAAGAAAGGGTTTGATTGATCTTACAGTTTGCAGCCCATCCCTGAGGGAAGTCAGGACAGGAACTCAAGTCAAGAGCTGATGCAGAGGTTATAGAGGAATGTTGCTTACTGGCTTGCTACTCATGGCTTGCTCAGACTACTTTCTTATAACACCTAGGATCACACCTTCCCTGGGGTGGCACTACCCACAGTGGGATGGGTACCCACATCAACCATCAAATAAAAAATGTCCCACAAGCTTGTCTGAAAGCCAATACAATGAAGGCATTTTCTCAATGAAGAACCTTTCTTCCCCAATGACTTTATCTTGTATCAAGTTGACTAAACATTAGCCAACATAGGGAACTTGGGTCTTTAGGCTTGGTAGCAATCATTCTTAGCTGCTGAGTCATTTTGCTCGTCCTAAACTTAGCTTTTCTTTTTTTTTTTTTATAGGTCCAAAGTAATTAAGACAGAGACAGACTGGGGCTGGAGAGATGGCTCAGTACTTAAGAACACTTGTCTGCTCTTCCAAAGGACCTAAGTAAAATTCCCTGCACCTTCATGGCATTTCACAGTTGTCTGTAACTTCAGTTCCAGAGAATCTGACACCCTCACACCAATACATGTAAAATAAAAATTAAAAATAAATAAACAAATAAAAATAAATTATTTTAAAAAGATAGGGACAGATAAAAAAACTAAAGAAACATGACATTCCAGGATATGTTAAAGTTATACAGAACAATGGAGAAAAGAGTCTTTTATGCTAGTTATGGTAACTGGTATGGGGGGTGGGGACAGGAGAGAAGCCCTGAGGGCCAGCAGAATGAATGGAAATATGCAACCTTGAGGGATGGGAGGTGGGGGGGGGGGACCCTCTCCCCAAAAAAAGCACCAAAGACCTGGGAGGTGAGAGACTCTCAGGACTCAAAAGGAGGGACCTCAGATGAAATGCCCAACAGTGGGGATAAGGGAATGTGTAGAGTCCACTTCCAGTAGAAAGACAGCATAAGTGGAGGGACTGAGTTGCCATCCCACAGTCAAAAACTGTGACCCAGAATTGAATTGTTCCTGTCTAATAGAACTGCAGGGTCAAAAATGGAGAAGAGACTGAGGGAAAACAGGTCCAGTGACTGGCCCAAATTGAGATCCATCTCAAGGGAAGGTTCCAAGGCTTGACACTGTTACTGATGGTATGATGTGTATACAGATAGGAGCCTAGCATGACTGTCCTCTGAGAGGCCCAACAAACAGCTGACTGAGACAGACACAGATACTTATACCCAACCATTGGACTGAAGTTGGGGACCCCTGTGACTGAATTAAGAAAAGGCTGGGAGAAGATGAGGAGAAGGGTGACCCCATAGGAAGACCAGCAGTCTCAACTAACCCAGACCCCTGAGATCTGTCAGACACCAAGCCACAAACCAGGTAGCATATATGAGCTGGTCCAGGCTTCTGACACACATACAGCCTAAGACTGCCTGGTCTGGCCTCAATGGAAGAAGACATACCTAACCCTTGAGAGACCTAAGGTCCCAGGGAGTGGAGAGGCCTGGTGGGGGATGGGGGGCACATCCTCTTGGACACAGGGGGAGGAGAAATGGGATGAGGAACTGTAGGAGGGCAGACTGGGAGGAGGGCAATGACTGGACTATTAAAAAAATTAAAGTAATAATAATAAAAAATTGTTGTAAAGTAATGAGTGACTTGCTGTTCCTAAACTGTTTATATAAACAATGTAGTTTATGCTGAACACATGCTTTCCTTCTTACGTCCTGAAATTCAGTTTATTTATTTATTATTTGTTTTGTTTTGAAACAGAGTGTTGAGGTACACTGGAAGGTGTATACTGGCAGAGAGCTACATGCTGGTAGGATCTTGCTATTGTTACTTCTATGGCCCATCACAGGCCTCATATTTTATAAATATTTGTTCTTCCTCATTAGCCTAGTGGCAAGCTAGAATTTTATCTGATTGTCTGTAATAAAGAGCTAATGGCCAATAACTTCCACGAAAGAGAGGGATGCTGGGAGAAGAAATGAGATGCGGGAGATTCTCCAGTGGACACGGAAGTGAAGGGAAAGACTAGAGTGGAAAAGGACAGAGAGGCAGAGTTAGCCACATGATGGGACACGGTGCCAAGATCAATCAGGTTCTACTAGATAGCTGGCTTGGAGATTGCCCTAGCTAAAAGGCCTAAGCTTTCAAATATTAAAAATCCTCTATGTCAGTATTTATACTGCTGGTGGGTCTGACAAAGTCCCACTATAACAGAGTCTTTCTAGTTAGTCCGGCTATCCTGGATTTCCCTATGTAGACCAGGCTGGCCTACAGAGACTCTGCTTCTCAGTGCTAGAATTAAGATATGTGCCACCATACCCATCCTGTTTGTTTGTTTGTTTGTTTGTTTTTGTGGTTTCTTTGAAACAGGGTCTCTATGCAACCCTAGCTGTCCTCGAACTCACTAGGTAAGATTGTGTTTGCCTCAAATTCATCTGAGATTCAGTTTTTAATGAGCATGTTTATTTCTTCTAATTGGAAGGTAGAAAAAAGTCCTGAAAATCCTACAGCAGATAGACATGAAAGAATTCTCAAGGCTTATGAGATAATCATCAGATAAAGGCACCAAAACTTATCATCTGAATCCAGATGGTGGAAGAAAAGAATCAACTCCTACAAGTTTTCTCTGACATCCACATGTATGCCATGGTGTGTCTGGTGCCTGAGTAGGGCCCAGAGGACAGTGAGGGAAGCTTCCATGACCACCCAAATAGTACAAGTGCCCATGTCTGTTGGCATACCCCTGGACATAAAATTGAGAATCCTAGCAACCTCGTGGAACCTCCGAATGGGCCTAGAATAGGGTGGTAGCTGCTTCCCTGTCTTTACATAAGTCCTCATGGGTGCTGGCAGCCTGGCACCTCCCCATACGACCAGTGGGGTGGTTGGCTACTCCAGAGTGTCTTCAATCTCCCATTGGTCCACTGCTGGATAAAAATGCTTGCCGCTGTGCAGAGCAGTAGATCTGCTCCTGGATGCTGATCCCCGGAGTCCTTTCCAGGGCTTGTGACTTCACCTCCCTCAGCCACTCCTTGATCCCACATCCAACACCATGGCACACTTATGCATATATACATATAAATAAAAGAATGCATAAAAAAGATTCTCAAACATGAGTCTGACTATAGGAACAAATTTACATTCTTTGATAAAATTGTAGCCACTACTAAGTATTTAAATTGTTTTTATGCTATCTTTCTTTTAAAGCTGGGAAAATTGAAGCAGTTAAACTACAATAAAGGTAGCTTTTCTAAGAAAAAAGGAAAAAAGATAGTAAAGTCCAATACAGTGAAGCGTAAAATGATGGTGATATTTTCTTGAAAAAGAAAAATCACGTATGGAACATGAATATCTAATGAATATGGATTTTTCTTTTTCTTGGTTTTGGTTTGGTTTTGCTGTTGTTGTTTCTGTTTCTGTTTTTTGAGACAGGGTTTAACTGTGTAGCCCTGGCTGTCCTGGAACTCACTCTATAGACCAGGCTGGCCTTGAACCTCTGTCTCTCAAGTCCTAGGATAAAAAGCATTCACCACTAGACCTGGCCCTGAATTTTTCTTTTTGTAGCTTTTTTTTTACATTTTATTTTTATTTTATGTGTATGTGTATTTTGTTTCCATGAACATCTCGTACTACATGTACACAGTGTCTGCAGAGGCCAGAATAGGGTGCAGATCCTCTGGAACTAGAATTACAGGAGGTTGTGAGCCACCACATGGATGTTGGGACAGAACCTGGATCTCCTGGAAGGACAACCAGTTTTCTTAACTGCTGAGCCATCTCTCTGGCCTCTCCCTCGTTTTTGACATGGGCCTTACGTAACCCTGGCTGGCCTCAACTATTTGTGCTGCTGAGAATGACTTTGAACTTCTGACCTCCTGCCTCTACCTCTTGAGTGCTGTGATTATAGCCAAGGACCACCATCTATGATTTATACAATGCTGAGAATTGAAGCCAGGGCTTCCTGCATGTTAAACAAGCACCATACCAACTGATCTACATCTTCAGCTCCCAAACTAGATTTTTCCTTAAACAGTAAACAAGGAGCCATTCTGGAGTTGAGAATAGGACAATAACATGATCAGATTCAAAACGTAAGAGCAGACTTTAGAGATTAAAACAGAAACATCAAGATTAAGGCAATATAATGTTGAAGTAGCTACATCTATATAAATACTGTTGGACTGGATATAGGTGTGAACGAAGACAACCTGGAGGATGCTTGAAGTTTTGAGGGCATCTTCAGCTCATTGGTAGTGCTGGCCTCTCATTCATGAGGCTCTAGGATCAATCACTCAGTACTGAAGGAACAAAAAAGATGTCTAAAGCTTTGTTCTGACCCACTAGGTAAATCATTGCTACTATCCAGAACATGGCAAATCTTGGGAGGAAAATACAGATTTTGGTGTAGACATGTTAATTATGAAGTATATATTGGCATATAAGTTAAGTTCAAAGAGATGGATATTTTATAAATAATTCTTTTTATTAAAAACACCTAAGGGAAAGGGGAGGAAACAAGAAAAAATGAAGATGGTCACAGTGCCTTTCATAGTTGCGAAAGGACATATATACAAACAATGTAGTCAAGCAGACTAATGAGAGAAATGAGATATTTTATCATTACCTCCAATAGCATAGACCATCCCTCCTAAAACTGCAACTCCAAGTCCACACCGAGCCTGATGAAGTGAAGATACGGTGGTCCAGTACTGGCTAAAGGTGTCAAAACGTTCTACACAGCTGAGGGCTCTGCTATCACTCCAACGGCCCCCCTGCAACCGTGTATATCCACCTAAAAGTAGGAAGGAAAAAACACACAGCAAACATTCACTGCTAAACATGGAAATGGAAGTAGTGAAGAAAATCTAGGCCTCTATATCTAAACATTTATATAGCTTAGAAACTGTCACCTCTATTAAAGAGTATATAAAATAGATACCTCTCAATTATGCCAAGTCCTAGAAAATTATGGCCTATATGTAATGAGATATTAATCTCAGTGTTTAACCATATGATCTCATTTATAATAGAAGGCTATATAAAATATATGTGTAGGCCATGTCCTTTAACTAATTATAAAGTTTCATTATGACTTTTGTGTGTCTCAATTAAAAACAGTGTGTTGAGGGGATGCTGGGATGGCTCAGTGTGAAAGTGTATGTACTACTGCAAAGGACAGGTAACCACCGTAATTCCAGGGGTCTGACACCCTCTTCTGGAGTTTGCAGGCAGCTGTACTCACACACGCATGTTTCCACACAGAGATACACACATATGCACATAATTAAAAATTTTTAAAAAAGCATATCTAAAAAAAAAAAAAGTGGGTTGAAGACTGGTGAGTTGACCAGTGGGAAAAGGCATTTGTCACTTAAGTCTGAAAACTCAAGTTCAATCCCTGGAACTCACATTAATGTGGAAGGAAATAACTAACTCCATACACACACATACACCATGGCATGTGCATGCACACACAGGGACAATACACATAATAATAACACAGAAAACAAGCTTTTAAAAAGTAAAACAAAGTCAGGTAGCAGTGGCACACACCTTTAATCCCAGGACTTCGGAAGCAGAAGCAGGTTGATGTCTGAGTTTGAGGCTAGCCTGGTCTACATAGTGAGTTCAAAACAAAATTAAAAAAATATAACAAAGTAAAAATAATGAATTGAAATTCATGTTTTCCCTACCCATCCACTTATTTTTTTTCCCATCCACTTATCAAGAAAATATAGTATACTCCAAAAGAAAGTTTACATATTATAATATGTAAAAAGTGTACATACAATTCATCTTGTGTAATTATGAGCTATATTATACACAAACAATTATATAGAAACCATAGCATATCTAATACATCTGGATAACCTTACATGCTATATATTGATCAATTTTAATAGTTAAAGGACTCTTTTTTTTTTTTTTTTTTTTTTTTTCCTCCAAGACAGGCTTTCTTGTATAGCCCTGGCTGTCCTGGAACTCACTCTGTAGACCAGGCTGGCCTTGAACTCAGAAATCTGCCTGCCTCTGCCTCCCAAGTGCTGGGGTTAAAGGAGTGTGCCACCACTGCCCGGCCAATTTTAATAGTTTAAAATTAAAAAAAAATTTTGACATGCTCCTCTGATGTTTTTTGTACAAATCCATTTTTTTTTGAGACAGAGTCTCTCTCTACATAGCCCTGACTATGTACATAGCTTCGAACTCATACAGAAAAAACTAACAGATAAAACTTTAACACCTAATCTGTCTTCCTAGTGCTGAGACTGAAGTCTTGCACACCACACCCAGTCTATAAGTCCATTTTCTTTAGTTTAAATAAGGAAGAGACAAGACCACATGGCTCCTGTGCCCAACAGCCTTTGCAGGAAGGTTGCTTTGGAGTCTGACATTAGCCTGCCATTGTTTCTGGGGGCCTCAGTTACTTCTCCTGGCTCACTCTGGTTTGTTTGTTTTGCCTCCAGGAATCACTGTGTCCTTTTTGCTTTATACACATAAGTATATTTCTTGCCTGAACAGAACTCAGTTGTATCTCAGGCATAAAGATCTTCAGTTTTAAGATGAGCTGTGTGTTCTTTGGTGCTGAAAACTTGCTTACAGCCTTCAAAAATAGCCTTGCACCACAGCCTCCCAGACATATCTGTCTTCTAGAACTTGTGTTCCTAGAGGACTCTACAGATTCCGAGATCGCAGAAAGAGTCCTCTTATGGATCATGCTGTCAAAACACTTTGGAAACCACTTATTTTATCATCCCTAATGACTACCTCAGACATTATGAAGAGTTCAAATTGTTAAATATATTTCCCTTGAATTTAAGGTTTGTGTTTTTAAATACAGTGTCACACTGTAGCCTCAGCTGACCCAGAACTCACTAAGTAACCCAGGCTGACTTTGAATTGACAACACGCCTTCTGCCTCAGCCTCAGAATGCTAGAATTGTAGGCATGAGCTAGTATACCTAGCAAAATTTTAACTTTTACAGAAACGTTTCTTGTGCTGGTGAAGTAGCTCAGCAGGGAAAGGCACTGGCTGTCCAGCCTGACGACCTGACTTCAGTTCCAGGGCCTGCTAAGTGGGGGAAGAAAAACAATTTCTCTAAGTTGTCCTTTCATACTTACACATATACAATGGCCCCTGTATGTGCATTCACACAATAAATAAATCTGCAGACAGTCATTTAATGGCAAGCAGGTAATCAGAGACCAAAGATTTAGAACATAGAATAGAATGTTGGACGAGACGCTATCACGTTTTAAATGTGTTCAACCTATTATGCAAATTCAATTCACTAATCTTAAGCCTAAACATGAAACTAAATATGATTCTGATGGCCTTGCATATTAGTAACGCCTGCATAGTAACAACAAACTAGTAAAGCTCTTATCCTGAAAATTATTTCCATTATTACCCAAAGTTTCTTACCTACTGCATACAGATATTTTCTTGCTTTCTTCCGAGGTCGAACTTTAGATGTCTGCAGAAAACTACAAAACTTGTTCTCTTTGGGAGACTTGCAGACCTCACAGTACTCTTTCAAAAGTGTTTGCAGTGCAACTCGAAGATTAAAATCAGATACTCCTAAGCAGTATTTAAAAAGACAATGTTTTAAATGACTTTCAAATATTACTGAAAAGAAACATTTCCTGGTCAGTCATGGTAGCACATGCCTTTAATCCCAGCACTCAAGAGGCAGAGGCAGGAGGATCTCTGTGAGGTCTAGGCCATCCTGGACCCAGTCTCAAAAAAGAAAAACAAACAAACAAAACAAAACAAAAAACAATACAGAACCCCCCCCCATCATTGGTGTTGAGAGGATTAAAGGAATATGCTGCCTCACAGAGGACCCAAGTCCAGTTCCCACCAACCACACCTATAATTCCAGCTCAAAGCAATCCACACTCACGAGCATCCACACCCTAGAGGCACCCACACTTACATGCACTTACCAACACACAGACAGACACATTATTTAAAATAAAATAAATCCTTCAAAAAATAAACCCCTTATCAAACAATGGTATATTTCTTACAAAAGAAGATACTATTTTTATAATTGCTACCAAGGAATATATTTTCCTTAAATCTATCCAAATAGATTGTAAATGCTTTAAATGGGACAGTGAGATGGCTTTAACAGGTAAAGGCATTTGCTGCGAAGCCTGATATCCTTAGTTGGATTCCTAGGATCCATGTAGTGGAAGAGAACTAGCCCCTCAAACTTTCTGCTGCCTCCTCTGATCTGAGGTATGCTTGAACCCACATAAAGTACATAGAAATGTAATTTAAAAGTTTTTTTAAAAATACTGAAATTGCAAATACATATATAATGCTTTCCAAATAAAGATGGCAAAATGAACCAAGTTCACAATTATCAAGGCTAGGCTCAGTGGGAAGGCACTTGCCTCAGCATGTGTGAGTACCTGAGTTCAATCCCCAACACTTAAAAAAAACAGAACACCAGTATCCAAGAAAAAAGTTAAAAGTCAAGATTTACACATAAAATCTAATAACAAAAAAAAATTGCATTTATGTTAGAAACCTTTAAAAATGATGAGTTAAAGCAAGAAAAAAAATCTTTAAAATTTTTTACAATTCATTTTATTTACATGGATGGGTGTTTTGACTGCATGCATGCCTGTATACCATGTATATGCCTTTCTACAATATTGGTGTTTCAATTCTAACTTCATTTCCTTAGCAATACATCTCCTCTCCTAATGCTCCTGTTTTAGAATGTGTGTGTGTATTTATTTATTTATTTTTTAACTTTTTTTTGAGACAGATTTCTCTGTATAGCCCTGGATGCCTCTGTTTCCTGACTGCTGGGATGAAAGGAGTGAGCCATTATTTTTTAGTAACTCTACTGTCTGAATTTCAAGAGGAATGTGTTTCTGTTTATGGCTAATTCTGCTCACAGCCCACCTGCCCACCTGCTTCTCCACCCAGGCTGAATCCTTCCATCTTTTTCTCTTATTTTCCCTGGGATCTGCTGCAATAGGTGCTTCCCCATCCTCCCCACACCCATCTTGTTTACATAGTTCAAACCCTGCTCTGACAAAGAACTGATTCTCCCTCTCTTGTCTTTTTATCTTAGTGCAATTACTTTGTATTCTCCAGTAGAAACTTTGAACAAGACTTGCTGTGTCTCACTGTATCTTTCCAGCCTGAGACACAGGGCAGTGAATGAAGCTCTAGGGCTCATGTCCTTAGATTAAACCCAGTTTATGCTGGGCTAGCCTCCACTGAGCTCTACCCAACCAAGATGCTGTATTAATTACTTTTGTTTCTCAACTGCCTCTGCTTTGCTTTTCAGTTGTTCATTCTTCCTCCAAAATATCTATTGATGGTTCCCAAGATTTTACTAAAGATGATTGTCAAATGATATATAGAAATTGCACATAAAAACCTTTCCCAAAGTGAGGGGAAAATTAAACTTATTTATGTTTTTTTTTTTTTTTTTTTTTTTTTTTTTTGAGAGGTCTCCGTCTGACCATTAGTCCAGGTTGGCCTAGCACTCACTATGCAGTCTAGGCTGGATTCAGATTTGCAGTGCTTCTCCTGTTTTTGCCACCTGTGTACTAGGATTACAGACATGCACCCTCATACTCAGAAGAACTTCCAAAAAGAAAGAAAACATGATAGAATCTAATTTTTAAAAATAGCAAACAAAACGAAAACAACAAAAATCAAGAATAATAAAAGAATTCCTAAGACACTCAACTAGAAAGAGAAAGAAAGAAAGAAAGAAAGAAAGAAAGAAAGAAAGAAAGAAAGAAGAAAGACAGACAGACCAGCCTGGTCTACCGAGTGAGTTCCAGGACAGCCAGGGCTATACAGAGAAACCCTGTCAACCCTGTCTCGAAAAACCAAAAAAAAAAAAAAAAAAAAAAGAAAGGAAGGAAGAAGGAAAGAAGCCACTGAAAACAAACACAAACTGTTTTATAGGCTGTCGTGATGGCTCAGTGGGTCAAAGCATTTTACCATCAAACCTGAAGACCAAGTTCAATCCTTAGGACCTACAAGGTGGAAAGAAAGACTCCACATTGTTCTTATAAATTGTTCCCTGTGGCACAGTTGGAGTAAACTGTGTGATGGTGTGTCTCACATTCAGCTGTTACTTCTGTACCCATCACCTTTCTATTTTGTAAATGTTTACCTTCTTCACTTGCTGATAAACACAACTTCCTCATTTGCTTAATAAAAATCTGATGGCCAATGGCTAAGAGGAAAGTGGAACTTCTGTGCAGAGAAAGAGTCTCTGGGACAAGAAATCAGAAGCTAGAGATTCAGCCAGCAGGTACGGAGGTGGACAATTAGAGCCAGCAGAGAGGTAGACCTGGCAACCAGGCGGGATGCAGATCAGAATTAGTCGGGTTGAGAAGATGGGCTAGCTGGGAGATAGCCCAAGCTAAAGGACTATTATCTATACAGGTCATTATCTATACAGCTGGAGGGCCCCTGAAAGCCCTGGCACAGGCCACTACCAGCATTCTCACACTCCTACAGCCGACCCCACAAATAACATTAAAACAGTATGCCTTACCAAATTCAAAAAGAACAGGAATACCATCATAGGTAAAGAGTACTATGTAAACCTAAATTTAAATCTAAAAAGCAACACCCAGAAAATTTCAAATATGAAAGGATTCAGGAACTGCAACAGCCATGTATTTTCTATTAAAAAGACAGTTGTAGTGGTGCACGCCTTTATCCCAGCCCTTGGGAGGCAGAAGAGACGGATTTCTGAGTTTGAGGCCAGCCTGGTCTACAGAGTGAGTTCCAGGACAGCCAGGGCTACACAGAGAAACCCTGTCTTGAAAACCAAAACAACAACAACAACAACAAAAAACATAAAAACAAAAATCCAGCAAACCCACTGGGCTGGAAAGATGGCTCAACAGTTAAGCAAGCATGGTTTTTGAAGAAAACTAAGTTCAACTTCTAGAACCTACATGGGGCTCATAAACATCTATAATTCCTGTTCCAGAGGATCTGACCTCCTTTTGCTTCCTTGAGCATCAGGCACAGACATAATACATAGACACACATGCAGGCAAAATACGTACATTCAAATTTTAAATAATAAAAATAAAAATTTAATCTGACCAACCCAAACCATGAATAAAAAAAGAAAATTTGGTAATAAAAAAACCTCCATATTTGAAGCTGGGTGTATGATCACATGGCTGTAATCCAGCACTTGTGAGACAAAGGAATCAGCAGCAACGAAGTGTGAGGCCACTCGTGGCTGTAGATTGAGTTAATGACCAACTCCAGCTACATGAAATCCTGTCTTAACACACAAACTACAGCTGGAAATCATCTGTTAGCACCAAAATCATCTGAATAGAGAGATAAAGGCAACGAGCCAAGCGACTCATGGCTGTGACATAAATATGATGGCTATAAACCTTGAGATGGAAAGAAAAGTAAAAATCCTAAGTGCCCAATTTCTCTTAGCAGAAAGTTGACACTGCTTAAAACTGAAACTATCATTTTATTTTTAATGATATTCACCTTTTGTCCTTCAAGTTAAAAAAAAAAAAAAAGTAAGGCAGCTGGGCAGTGGTAGCACACCTTTATCTCAGCACTTTGGAGGAAGAGGGAGGCAGATCTCGGGGTCTGACACCAGCTCGATTGCCATAGTAAGCTCCAGGACAGCCAGGGCCACACAGAGAAACAGTGTCTTTAAAACCAAATCAAGATTTATTTTATGTTTTTAATCGTGTATGTGTGTATGTATGTATGTATGTATGTATGTTTTTCTGCTGTTGTTACTTCAGAACTAGAAATCTCCCTGGTTGTGGGAGTACACACCAGGAAGATTGTGAATTTGACCCAGTCTAGACTATACCTTAAAACAAGAAATCCCCAACAATTGTAAAACAAAGACAAAAATGCTTAGAATCTGAAGATAATTCAAAGTTTACACAGAAGCCATAATACTGGATCAGCTGTTCAATGACTTCTGACCAAAGTATAGGAACCTAAGTTTGATCCTATCACCCATGTGAAAATTCCCAACATGGTGGCATGAGCCTGAAATCCTAGAACTGGGGAGGTGGAGACAGTGAGATCTCTGGGGTTTGTTAGCTAGCCAGTCTAGATAAATCAGCAAGCTCCAGGCTCAATGAGAGATCCTGTCTCAAAACACAAGGTGAGGAACAACTGAGGAAGATACCTCAAGTCAACCTCTACCCTTTAAGTGCTTACACACACACACACACACACACACACACACACACACACACACACACAGAGAAACAGATCTTGGAGATCAACTAGTAAAGAGTTACCTTCTATGTACTTTAAAAGCCTCTGAGATGGTAACAAAGGGAATCGAACTGGATCTAACACTTCCACTACATGTTTCCTTCTCTTTCCCAGATCTTTTAGAATCCACTGCATCGCAGCTAAAAAGACTTGGTATTCATCTTCAATGCTAAGCTCTTCACTTCGTAGAATTTTGATCAGCTGATCTTTTGTAAGTGCCAGGAACTCTTCCCCACTATGAACCTCCAAGAAATGGACATGAATATAGTTTTCTGTAAATTCCAAAAGGTCATGACAGGCAATTTGCTCAGAGAACTGAAAGAGTCCAATGCAGTTCTGTGGATCAATTTGTCCTTTCAGAAAATCACAGCAAAGATTAACAACTTCAGTCAACTGTAGCATGTCTGCTGCAACAATCAACTCCTGGACATTACTCACAGCTATGTTCACTAATCCTAGGGAAATAGAAAGATAAAATAACCAATAAATCAAAATGAACATTTGGCTCATGATTTTACTTGACTAATAATAATTTAATGTTTGCAGAGTAGAAACTAAGTAAACAGGATATGTGGGGTGGGGGGGGAAACCCCAAAACTTAAATGACAATGATATTTAATATTTATGGAACAACTAGGCCTGGCTTGGTGGTACATGTCTTCAATCCCAGCACTTAGGAGGCTGAGACAGGAGGATCTCAGTGAGCTCAAGGACAGCCTAACCTACATAGTGAGTTCTAGAACAGCCAGTGCTGCATAATGAAACCTTGTCTCAAATAAAACAAAATACAATTTATGGAACAACTATAATAAGCCAGACACTGTTTTAGTTGCTTTATACTTATTTAATATTTACTATACTCCTATCTAGTAGATATCAGTTTTCTTATTATTGTATTAAGGAACTCACTCTGTAGACCAGGCTGATTTTGAACTCAGAGATCTACCTGCCTCTGCTTCCCAAGTGCTGGGACTAAAAGCATGCACCACTACCGCCTGACCCAGAACTAGGAAATTTAAATAACTCTTATCAAAATGATATGACTGCTAGGCTAGGGAGATGGTTAAGCAGTTAAGAGCACTTGATGCTCTTGCAAAGACACGGGTTTACTTCCCAGGACCTAAGTGAGGACTCACAGTGTCTGATATGATAACTCCAGTTCCCATGAGAATCCAAAGCCCTTTTTTGCCACTGCAGGCACTGCACACATTTAATGCACATACATACATGCAGGTAAAACCTCATTCACAGAACATAAAAATGAATAATTCTTCAAAAAATGTTTTGAAAAAAGTTGTATGATTGAACAAGTTGCGGGTTAGTCTGACCTTAAAGCCAACACTCTGCCTGCTTCTTGAGACTAAGTCTTACTGTATAGAGTAAGCTGACTTCCAACTTTCAGTCTTCTTGTCTCTTCTTCCAAGATGCTGGGATTAAAGCAGCGCACACTACATCCAGTAAAATTCATACTTTTAATATAGATTATATGCATGTAACAAATTAACTGAGGTACTGGGAAGGGGAACAAAGCAGGTTTACTATAGTCATTTATGATATAATGTCATACAATGTTAGAATGTTTTTAAGCTTTATTT
The DNA here is from genome assembly GCA_030674055.1 of Rhabdomys pumilio. Lineage (NCBI taxonomy): Eukaryota > Metazoa > Chordata > Mammalia > Rodentia > Muridae > Rhabdomys > Rhabdomys pumilio. The sequence goes on from JANHMN010000004.1 coordinate 34,027,408, forward strand.
ATTTATGTATATGAGTACTCTGCATGTATACCAGTAGACTCTATTTTCATTTTTTCTTTTTTCTAAGACAGGGTCTCTGTACCTAAGGATGACCTCGAACTCCTGATTCTTCTGCCTCTACCTCCCAACTGCTGGGATTATAATTATGTGCCACCTTGCTTGGCTTCACTTTTATAGTTTATGTAATAACTTTTGGAGGATATTAAATTGCTAATTATATTTAAGGTAGCAGAAGTACTATAATTCTCTTTCCTAATAAACTTTTCATTTAGTTTTATACTTTTATCCCTTTTAAGGGTCTAGAGCCTTGCATATAATAGATAATTACTCTACCATGAGCTATACACTTAACCTTTACATTTTTCTTTATTTCTTTAGATATTGTTTTACTGTGTAGCCCTGGCTGACCTGTAACTCAAGAAAGATCCTCCTGCTCTGCTTCCTGAGTGCTGGGATGTGTGCACCACTATGCCCGGCCACCCCAGCTTTTTACAACAATCACTTTATCCATTTTATAACAATCATTATACTAAGCTATCTGTCCCTAATTTATTTTCCTTTTTCTTTTTATAAAGTTTAAGCTGGCCTTTAACCCAGTGGTTGGAAGGCAGAGACAGGCAGATCTCTCTAAGTTCAAGGCCAGCGTGGTCTTCAAAGTGAGTTCTAAGATAGCCAAAGCTACATAGTGAGACTCTCTTTAGAAAAAACTATATATATACACACATACACATATTCTATATGTATATTAAAGTTTGTATACGCATGGTTTACCTTCTCTACTCCCAGTGCTCTAGTCCAATTGGATGTTCAAAAAATTATTTAAGAGTGAATGGCCAAAGAGATTAAAGAAACAGGAAGAATACTGAATACAAATTGAGGTTTAAGGGACTGGAGAGATGGCTCAGCAGTTGAAGCACTGAATGCTCTTCCAGAAAACCCGGGTTCGACTCCCAGAGCCTATATGACAGCTCCTACCTGTAACTCCAGGAATGGACACCCTCACACAGACACACAAATTGCAGGCAAAACATCAATGCACATAAAATAAAAATAAATAAATTAAAATAAACAAATTGAGGTTGAAAAGTGTAGGATCATATGATCTAGTAAGATGATATATGACAGGTGGAGGTCAGAAGAGGTCACTGGGTCCCCTGGAACTGGAACTAGAATTGGTTTTGAGCAGGTGCAGAGAACCAAACCTGGATCTTCTGAAAGAAGATTAAGTACCCTTAACCACAGAGCCATTTCACTAGCCTCAAATGCCACACATTTAAAAAACAAAACACTTTACTGAGTCTCGTAATAACTAGTAGTTTTTTTTTAAATTTTTTTTTTACATTATTCCCACCTCTACCCCATGTGTGTCTGTGTATAGATACATATCACCATGTCATGCATGGAGGTCAGAGAACAATTTCCTGGAGTCAGATCTTTCCTTCCACCCTGTGGGTTTAAGGATTGAACTCAGGTCCTGAGGCTTAGTAGCAAACACCTTAACCCATTGAGCCATGTCATCAGACTCCTTTACATAACTGCTTTAGGAGAACATAGTATCTTCCCAAAACTAGACCAAATAAAGTATTTGTTTCCATTTTTTCCCTAACTATAAGAGTAATTTCTAGGGGATTCAATGTCCTCTTCTTATCTCCATAAGTACTACATGCAAGTGGTTCATGTATACACATGCCAACAAAACACTCATTCACATAAAAGGAAAATAAGTACACCTTTAAAAATAAATAAGCTTATGTAAGTTACTTTGGTCATGATATTTTATTACAGAAATAGAAAACCAATACATGTATATACCTGTATAAATGAAATCTAGAAGTAACTGAAAGATTCCAGCTTCAACTCCGAGAATCTGTACAACGTCTTTGGAGGACTCTTTCATTCCTCCAGTGAACAAAGCTGCAAAGTATGGACTACTGGCAGCCAGGACCAGCCGATGAACTTGAAAGGTTTCCTTCCCCACCTGTAGCTGTACATCACAGAAATGCTGTCCACTTCTCATTTTATTCATCTGGGCCAAGATGAGCTGGGCATGTTTATCAGAGGAAAATGAACTGTCAGCAGCCTTGGCACACTCCTCCTTAGACATGATGATCACAGATTAGTGAAAGACACTGTTGCCCATTTTCTGCTTCTACCCTGAAAAACAAAGCACAAAGATCAAAGAATGTCTCTCTTTGTTAACATAGTTTCTATTCACATATAGATGAAATGTTCTCTATAATTTATCTATAATCATAGAACACACGCCAAACAAATAAGGGCCATACCACATAATAGGACTTCTAATATGCTTTTGGAATAAGTAGTCAGTAATAAGCCAGAGGATGCTCCACAGAAGAAATAAGCACTAAAAGCTAAACAGCAGTAAGACATGAAGAATGGCCAGAAACCCCTCCTTGGGCAAAGGCACAAAGAAGTTCTATCACTATAGTTAGGAAGTAGATATCTTAGGCGGGATGAACTTCTAAATCCACTGTGACCAGCACAAATGTCTGGTTAAAATCCTTCAGTCTGTATGTTTCATTCAACATAGAAAGCCTTTGTGGATCTTTGTTCTAACCCAAGACTCTGTTCCACCGTTTTCCTGATTCTCTCTCCTCTAGACTTTTTAGCCACCCTAACCTTACCTATGTTACAGTCTATATCACATTCAACCACATCCATGCAAGCTCATGCACGCACAGTCACTGAAAACAGTTCCTTTATGGAAGGAACTAGCTTCTACTGCTACAGGATCAGTCTCTAACATATATCAGCATTTCAAATGTTTGTGAAATAAATAATAAAAGCCTTGGGGTTTTGTTTTATGAAATAAAGGTCTCAAACTTGTAATGATCCTTCTGCCTTCTGACACTTACTGCCGGGATTGCAGGCATGTGCCACCGTATCTGCCTCAATTGTTAGCTTCTTCACAAATTTATGCTGATTGTAGTTTTTGGCTTGGTTTTTTTTTTTTTTTTTTTTTTTTTTTTAGACATGGTATCACTTGGCTAGACTGGAATTCATCATGTAGACTAAGTTGGCCTCAAATTCAAGAAGCTCAATCTACCCCTGCCTTCTGAGTGTTGAGATTAAAGTCCTGTGCAACCATGCCTCACCCTGAATTGTAATTTTTGTGAGAAGAAATGATAATCTCTAAGGTCACAGAGAAGGAAACTAGCAAAGTTTCCCCAACATTAGTATACCAACAGTCTCAGGTTTATTTTGTCTAAGGTTGTTCCTACCATATTATATTACATAGAAATTATCAGACCAGGTTGTAGAGAATGGAACCCAAGAACAGAAACTTGGACCTGAATCTTTATAGGTTTAACAAAAACAAACATGCCAATATTCATCTCAGAATGCTTGGTTTCTTCAAGTAGGTATGAAGTAAAAAAATCCAATCCTTTCATCATTTCTTATTTCCCAAACAAAAGTTGAAGATAAGCAACATGACAAATTGCTATGAGAACCAAAGGGAAAAATTCAAGTTACTGAATGAAGAAACCACGAGTTCTTGCAATATAAGATCGACAGATAAAGCAAAGGAAATGTAAGATGATTAAGGTCTTGTAATTTAGGCATCAAAGAAAATCAGTAAACAAAATGACAGAATTGTTGTAAGCTGATGTTAAAAAAAAAAAAATTCAGTATATAGTATTCAGTCAAAATTATCAGTAAAAAATGGTCTGGGGCTGGGTGTGGTGGTGCAGAGGCAGGGAGATCTCTCAGTTCCAAGCCAGCCAAGACTACATAGTAAGACCTTGTCCTAACAACAACAACAATAATAATAATAATAAATAAAAACTGATAATCATGACCATCTAGAAACTAATTTTTGGGAGGTTTAAAGGAAGCCACTAAAATTTACTTCAGCATGTACACAATGCCAACATCTTACAAGCAATCGGCACATAAATACAATCTATTTCCCTCTATGAGGAAATTCGACCTATAGATGTTATTAAACATGGTGTGCCTGTCAGAGTTGATGCTGCTTGTATTCTCCATGACAGCAGACGCTGAAACCTCCCCCCCCCCCCCCCGCTCCCCCCCTCCACCCCCAAGTATGATTCCAAGGCTACTTCTATCTGTCTCTTACTCAAGGTATTAGAGCACAGCCACTAACTCAAATGCCTCCTGTTACAAGAAACAGTTCACTTAGTATTCACTTTGACAGTAGAGGGTCAGAATGTTTGTTGTCATCCTCAGTAAATGTTGATAGTACTCCACTGCCGGTGGAGTACGTCATCCTAAAATGTGGCTTGGGAAATGACTGTTCATACAAACATGAAAAACAAAGTTCTGAGAGTAGTGTCTCAATATGTCTCAATACAGTTTATTGGCTAACGATGGAGACAATCAGAGGGACTAAAGAGGACCTATGCTTTGGTGGCCTCGATTTCCCTCTCAAGAGCATCTGAAAGTTGATTCAGTAAGGGGGCCAGAACTCCAGCTGAGACTCTTTGTGCTTGAGTTGGAGGCTGTAACTAGAATTCTACCTAAACTGGTCGACACTAAAAGAAGAAAATCAACTCTGTGCTACTGACAGCGCAAGCAGGAGAGGAATTTCAAACTGGAGCCGGCAGAAGTCGGGGACAGGGTCAGGCCTTGGGTTTCCCCAGTGGGTGCTGGGAGAGCTGAGGCCGAGGCGCCGCAAGACTGGAGGAAGCTCCGGGACGGCAAAAACACTTGGACCGTCAGAGCGCCTCCGGAGGTGACAGGAGGAAAGCGGAGGAACGGTGCGTTCCAAAGTTCCAATCATTCGCTCTTCCCGGACCGGAGAGGACACGAGGAAGTTCCCAACCCTGTGAGAAACACAGACCGTACGCAGGCCTCGCTTACCCGCCGTGTCCCTTCCCGCCGGCGCCCTCCGATGCTCTGCGCGCGCAGGCAGCGGAGGGGGCGGGCACAGCCTGTGGTGACAGGTGACTGCGATTGCTGAAGGCGCAGCTTCCACGCCGAAGCGGGAACCTTCTACTGCGCGTGCTCCGCTCCTAGGCCCGCCTCCTCACAGCCACCGGCGCCGCTGGGTCGACCTGGGTAGCCGCTCGCTAGCCCCGGAGGCGGGTTCTTAAAGCCAACCTCCTGCCTAGGCTAGTGGAGCCCCCTAGGCCGTTTCATGCGCATTTTCGATTCTTAAAGTGTCCCAGGCCAGGTGCCGATCTCGGTATTGAGAAAAATCACGTGCACAGTGCTTCTCTACCACTTTCATTAGATCATTTCCTGAACCTCAAATTTTTTGTTTATGTTTTTGTTTTTTTTTGGTTTCTCGAGACAGCGTTTCTCTGTGTAGACCTGGCTGTCCTGGAACTCATTCTGTAGACCAGGCTGGCCTCGAACTCAGAAATCCGCCTGCCTCTGCCTCCGAAGTGCTGGGATTAAAGGTGTGCGCCACTCCCACCCCCAACCCCACCCCCACCCCCCGGCGCCCCGAACCTCAATTTTGATACACTCAGCCTGCTTTGAGGGAAAGACCCAAAACGCCCAGTTCTTCCTCAGTGTAGAGCATCATCATGTGTCCTGGAGCATTAGCAACTCCCAAAGTCTTTTTTTAGTCTTTTTTTTTTTTTTTTTGAGACAGGATTTTTCTGTGTAGCCCTGGCTGTCCTGCGACTTTGTAGACCAGGCTGGCTCGAACTTAAAGATACATCTGCTGCTGCCTCCCAAGTTCTGGGACTAAAGGGGTGCATCACCATGCCTGGCTAAGATTTTATTTTTTAAATGTGCGTGTCTAACTATAGGTTTCTACATGTAAAGGCGGTGCTCATGAATGTCAGAAGACGGTGGTATGTCCCTTGATGCTGGGATTGCAGTATAGGAAAAACTCAGGTCCTCCTCGAGGGAAGTGGGTTCTTTGTCAGGAGTTGTGCACAGCTGGGGCTATGTAGAGAGACTCTTTCTCAAAAATAACTTAAAAAGTGTGTTCTCTTAGCCACATCATCTCTCCAACTCTCAAACTTTATCTTCTAATTTTTAAATCCTGACCCATAGTGTACAAAAATATTTTACATCAAACCCATACCATGTATTTGTATATACAGATGTAAAACTAAAACACAGGCTATGCTTACATTTACTCCGTATATCTTCAATTTCTGCTTTACATTTCATAATATGAAAAATGCAAAAAAAAAAATCTGCAAAAAATTACAGAAATCTTAGAAAAGAGTAAAAAGAGTTACTGGAACCCTGTTTGGTGTAAGGCTCAGTAGTCACTGGCCAATACTGGGAGGCTAGTTCCACGAAGAGCTCTGACTTTCTATTGACAAAACTATTTTATGGAAAAAATAAATCCTGGGGGCTAAAGAGATGGCTCAAAGGTTAAGAGCACTGGCTGCTTCTCTAGAGGACCTGGGTTGGTTTCCAGCAACCACACGGCAGCTCACGCCAGTTCCAGAGGATCACACAGCATCACATAGACATACACACATGCAGCTAAAACACCAATGCTCATAAAATAAGAATAAATAAAAATTTAGAAAAAAATGCTAACCTTTTCACCTCATAGTAGATCTACATTTTAGTGATACCAAGGCACTTTTGTCTCTTTTAACACATTTATTTAGCTATTTCAGGTTCTTAGAAAATACACCATTCCTACAAGGCCTTACTAATGAGATTGTAAAATGGTGCAGCTACTGTGTGAATTTTCTGGCAGCTCCTCAACGGGTTAAATATAAAGTTACCATGCAATTTAATAACTGAACCCCTAGGTGTATATCCTAAAGAAATGAAAACAGATGATCAGCCGGGCGGTGGTGGCGCACGCCTTTAATCCCAGTACCTGGGAGGCAGAGGCAGGCGAATTTCTGAGTTCAAGGCCAGCCTGGTATACCAAGTGAGTTCCAGGACAGCCAGGGCTATACAGAGAAACCCTGTCTCGAAAAAAAAAACAAAAAAAAAAAAAACAAAACAAAACAAAAAAAAACCACAGATGATCGTGCAAAAACTTGTTTATAGTTTATAGGAATGGTATAATTTGATCATTAGTATTCATAGCCACCAAATGGAAATAGCCTCAATGACTCTCAACTGATGAAGGAATAAACTAAATGGGAGCAAATGTGTGTGTATAAAATAAAGAATGATTCGACAAAAAAAAAAAAAAAAGGATAAAATAGTACTTTATTTACTAGATCAAAGAACTGGAACCTGTTGCAACCGGCTCACTCTACCTGGCTTGAGACAAAAGACTTAACAATGCCTGAATAGTTACTATAACAAAAAATGTTGCGGCTTGCTCTGTCTGCCTGGTTTGGCCTCTCAAGGGCTGGAATTAAAGGTGAACGCCACCACTGCCCAGCCCAAACTGCCACTCTGGTCTTCGAGTCAGGGTCTAAAGAGAGAGAGAGTGGGGATAAGGGGAAGAGACGCTAGGAATGGAGACAAGACAGAAGTTCTGATCCAGTCTCTTTTATTGAAGGGAAATCTGGGGTATTTATACACTTTGGCCACTCCCCTTGTAGGGGCGTGGATATGATGTAAGCCTTGGAGGTGTGGATTCCACGTGTGCCTTACAGGCATAGATAGCTGCTTTCTAGCCACTTTCTGTTAAAAGTCGGCTCCCAACAGGAACCAACCTCAATGATCAACAGATGAATGAATAACAAATATTTGATATATACATGAAATGGAATGCTATTCAGCTCTAAAGAAGAACAAAATCACAAAATTTGCAGAAAATGGATAGATTTAGGATGTATAATATTAAACAAAGTCACACAGTCTCAAAAAGGAATAGGTTTTCCCTCATATGCAGAATCTAGGCAATAATGTATCTTATATGTAAAAACCTGTATTTATGGGTACAAGATAAATATATAGACAAGAGGATAGAAAGTATCAGGGGATAAGGAAGGACTCAATGGACATGAGTTACTACAAAGGACTTAAAGCTAGTTGTTTTCCTAGTTCTAATTCTGCTGTAGTTTTTTTTCATTTTTGGCAGATGATGACAGCAGAAACATACAATGTGAAGCTCCACAGCCACAGGACAGCTTCTCCAACTGTAGAGAAGTCACTGAGATCTTAGTCTCTGGATCTGATTGATTCTAATGTGTGATGCTTATTTGCAAAGTTTGTTTTTTATAATAAGGTTTATAAAATTTAAAAAGGTGAGGAAGGACTGTTACAAGCCACAATATGTATGGAAACTTTATGCTATATGAGAAACCAATCATGAAAAGACATACATTGTATAATTGCATTACTATGAAATATTTAGAATTGGCAAATAGATAGAAACAGAAATTAAATTTGCAGTTACAAAGGACTGAGCAAAAAAGTGACTTTTAAAGAGTATAGGACTTCTTTTTGATATAGTGAAGACATTCTAAAATTAGGTAGTGCTGATAGTTGTACGACTACGTAAACAGAGTAAAAAAATATCACTGGATTATATGCCTACTATAAGAGAGTAAATGTTATGGCATGTGAATTATAGCTCAATAAAAGCTGCTGTATTTTTTAATGTTAGATTATGTTATTACTGTGCTCAGAACTCTCCAGTGACTTAACATTTCATCTAGAGCAAAAGTCAGTTTCTCCCAGTGAAAAACAGACTCTGTGGTTCAAATCTCACTATATCATTGAATGCCTTTGGATAGTTTCTGTTTATTTGTTTTTTTTTTTTTTTAACTTTTTAATTGTCTGTTTGAGACAAGTTCTCACGGCCCTGGCTGTTCTGGGACTCACTTATAGACCAGGCTGGCACCAAACTAATAGAAATCCAACTATCTCAGCCTCCCAAGTGCTGAGATTAAAGGTATGTGCCCCTAAGTCCGGGGGGGGGGGGAATGTTACAATTTTTATTTTTATATATGTATATGATTGTGTATTTGGGTGCCCATGTAAGTCAGAAGAAGGTGTTAGATACCCCTGGAATTCAAATGTAAGTCAGGTGAGTGTTGAGGCCTGAGTTGCAGATGGTTTTGAGCCACCATGTGGGTGCTGGGAATCAAATTCTGAAAGAGCAACCAGTGCTCTTAACTGCTGAACCATTTTGGAGAGATTAAAATTAAATAATTTTACACATGTTCTGCTGTTAAGGTAATTGCCAAGACCATTGTTTTACTTGGGTTCTCAAAATATTGCTTTAAAAAATTTTTATTGGCACTAGGCTATGATGGCGCATGCCTTTAATTCCAACACTCCAGAACAGAGGCAAGTAGATCTCAGTGAATTCAAAGTCAGCCTCATCCACTGAGTGAGTTCTGGGACAGCCAGGATTACACAGAGAAACCCTGTCTAGAAACAAACAAATACAAATAAAATTGAGCTGAAGAGATGGTTCTCTTCAGAGACCTCTAGAAAGAACTGTCATATATATATATATGACATATATATATATGACAAAATATATTTATATTTTGTGGTCTGCCTAGACACAACTGCTATTATAAGATAACAGCTGTTCCGCTTGGAGGCTAGTACTGTACAACATGTTTGAATGCTTCATCTCCAGACGGTAGTACTGTTTTCAGAAGTTGTAGAACCTTTGGGACTTGGGGTCTTCAAAGAAGTAGTCCTCTAGGGGCAGGCCTGGAAGGCTCTTTTTGATCTGTGTTCTCTGTTTCTCGATTTACCAAGATGTGAGGAGTCTTTGACACAAGTTCCTACCACCACAAGGGGCCTTCTTCCATACCTTCCCTACCTCTAAAACTGTGGGCCAAAATAAACGCCATCTTCCGTAATGATTCTGTTACAGAGACACAACAGCGATTAATACAACATTTTTGAGCAGTGGGAATTCCTTTCTGGTTATCTGTTTTATCAGTTTGGTTCAACATCAGTAATGGCTTTAGAGCATAAAAAGATATTTCAGGGTGTCAAGAGGTGGCTCAGTGGTTAAGAGCATTTGTTGAACTTCCAGTGGACTTAAGTCAGTTCCCAGCACCTATGCCAGGTTGCCAGGTAGCTTACAATTGCCTGTAACTTCAGTGTTAAGGGATCCAACTCCCATTCTGGCCTCCTCGGACCAACACACACACACACACACACACACACACACACACACACACACAGGCCTGGAGAGATGACTCAGCAATTGAGAGCACTTGTTCTTTTTGAGGATCAAGGTTTGGTTCCCAGGACCCACATGGTAACTCACAATCATCTGTAACTTCAGTTCCAGGGGACCCTATACCCTCTTCTTAATTCCAAGAGTGCCACATATATCTAAGCAGGTGACACACATATATCTAAGCAGGCAAAACATTCATAAATATAAAAATAAATAAATCTAAAAGGACAAATTTTAAAACTAAAATGAAAATTAACAATTAAAAGATATTTCAGGTTCACCTTGTGGTTTCTTGAAGTCTCATGCCTGGAATCAACCATTGCTTAAAGATCTATTACAATGGAAAATGGCATGTAGAGTTGGGCACCTCAGGGGACTAATTGCTAGAGTTAAGATATCTATTATCTTTAGAAGATTCTGGGTTAGTAGTAACCAGTTTGGATAATGATTTCTTGGGTTGAGTGTGGAGGCGTGCCCCTGTAATGCTTACTAGCAAGAGAATGCTAAGTTCAGTACCAGCCTGGGATACACAACAAGACCCTGTCTCAAAAATAAGCAAATGAAACAGTCATTGCTTTGGGAAGACCATATTAACAACAGAATACAGACTATAGAAAGATTATCTTATGTATTGTATGGATGTATCATCTGTCAATTAAAAAGCCTATGGCCTATGGCTTAGGTAGGAAATAGAAAGTGTGACATCCAGGAGAAAGAATTCTGGGATAGAGTCTGGTGTGCAAAGAACCCTCTGGGAAGATGTGAGGAGACAGGCATATGGTATCTGTGCACAGGTAACCAGCCATGTGGCAAACATAGATTAAAATAAATGGGATATCTTAAGTTATTATTCTAGCCAGAGATGAGCCTAGCTATATGGCCAAGTTATTTGTAAATACGTTTTGAGCATGGGTCTAGGAGGAAGAACCAGGACAAAACTTCAACAAAAGACTTTCCAATTAACCTATTTCACAAAAGCTAGAGTAAAAATGTATTAATCAAAAGCAAAGTTCTCTCTTTCTCTAATTTTTCCTGAAATGTAATAGTTTGATCTGGAAGTGGTGAGTCTGGAAGAAACCTTAATGAAAAAAACATGTTTGTTTAGACCAGGACATGATAGTGCATTTTTTGTAATCTTGGCACTTGAGAGGCAGGAGAGCAGTACATGCTTCCAACCAATGAGCTCTTGCTCCAGCAAGCCAAAAAAATAATTATACATAAAAGAGCTTGCTTTCAAGTTTGGATGGAAAATTTGCTATAGAACTATCAGATGTAGAGGTGGAGGCAGAGCAAAATTGTTGGAATTAGCCAAAAAATGTGTAACCTTGAAATACAGAGAGGAAAAGAAATAATAAAGTGGTGTCCTAGAGGAAGAAGCTTAAGGAAAGGAACAGTCAGCAAATTATACACAGTCCCTTCTGTTTATTTTGGGTGCTCAGCCCGGAAGTACGCTGTGGAGTCATTGTGTATACTCATTGGAGAAGCAAACCAATACAGAATCCAAAGAGAAGTAGCTTATATGCACACTAGAGCGGAACTGAATGAACATTCATAGTCCGCCTTGTCTTTACTTCCCTTATACCCCAGCCCTCCTGGAACCAGCCTGGATAAGGAAGACTGGTTTTTGACCTTTATAGTCTTGGTTTTATTTTAGTTAACAAGAGAGAAGTGAATGTTGGCTGGCAATTTTGTGATCTAGATTATATTTCCTCTATAGGTCAGTTCCAGTACTTTCAGGAAGTTGGGCTTCGTCAGAAAATCCACCCAAATAGATATTTTTCCAAATGAGCCTTGTTCTTCCCACAAGTGCTTTCCAAAGACAATTAAGTTCAATTGCATGATCATTGGTTCCCAGCCTTGGCTACCTATTCCAATCACCTGGCTTTTTCAATACATTGTACTCAACCTCCAGAGCTGCTCATTACATTGGTGAGACACATTCTATTATTTATGGCCTAAAACACTTTCCAAGAGATTCTAATACTTTTTCAGCTAAGGACAAAAACAACTATCATAAATACACTGAAAAACATAAAGGCTTTTGAGAGTAGGAAGGGAGAAGTATATATACAGGAGAGTCTAGGCTCATCTGACTTATTCTATACCCCACCAGTAAGTTATGGTAAATGCCATCCAAATATACACATATATTTATTTTGTATAAGTCATGCATAACAAGCTATATAATGAAAATTATATATTAACATATTAATAATATATTTTTTATTTTTTTAAATTATATTTGTTTGGTGCTCGTGTGTGTGTGTGTGTGTGTGTGTGTGTGTGTGTGTGTGTGTGTGTGTTACTCATATCACAGCATTTGTGTGGTCAAAAGACAGCCTGCTCTCCTTCCACTAGTGGGTCTCGGATGAAACAAAGATCATCAGGGTTGATGGCAAGCACCTTTATTCACCAAGCTGACTCATTAACAATATTTTTAAATAGGTCAATTTAAAAATATATATTTTTTGGCTTTTTGAGACAGGGTGTCTCTGTGTCACTCTGGCTGTCTTGGAACTTGCTCTACATACCAGGCTCGACTTGAACTCAGAGATAGTTGGCCTCTGCTTCCTTAATGCTGGATTAAAGACAGGCACTAGCACCACCAGGCATCAGTTAAAAGAGATTTTAAGTTCTCTTTTCAGTGGTATGAGCCCCTTTTGTTCCTTTTTAACTTTCTTCCTTTTTTGCATATGTATCTGTGTGTATTTGTGTGTGCTCATGTGTCTATTTATTACACAGGTGTGTTCACCCATGCATACATACGTGGAAGCCAGAAGTCATGTCACATGTTTTCCTCTACCTCTCTATCTGATTTTTTGAGACAGGTTCCCCCAGTGGACCAATTGGCTAAACTGGCTGCCTAGCAAGCTCCAAGGATCCCAAGCACCTAGAGCTCCAGACATGCAGCACCATACTCAGCTTTTTACGTGGGTGCTAGGAATGGAATCGGGTTGTCTTGCTTACACAGCAGGCACTTTACCAATAAGCCATCTGTCTCCAAAGCTCCTGTTGGTCTGCTTTAGAGATAGGGTCTTCCTAGGTAACCCTGGCTGACCTGGTATTTCAGAAGGTCAAGTGTTACATGGCTAAAGAAATTCTATGTATGCTAGGCATCCATCTTGGTACCCAGAGCTGTTTGTCTCTGACTACAGTCTCTGGAAGATAAGTTCACAGTAACCCCAACTCAATGACCCCCCACCCAAAAATGTATAGCCATGAGTATTTACTTTTTATGATATAACTACTTTTTTTTTTTTTGCTTCTGTAACTTGCTTATGCAGATACCCAAAGATTGCTTTGAGTTGCTGTAAATGTTAGACTTGGCAGAACAGAACAGTTTTTATTTGTTTGCATAGATATTGAAGGTCTTCTCATGGTTTTTCCCTTTAAAAGTCCTTCCCCATTATTCCCCTTCATAGTGTTCTCAAATTTGATTCAGAGGTTATTCATTGTGCTAGTAGCTAATCAATAAATCTTTTAATTATAATTGGGTTGAGTCTATGGTCTTTTCCCAGGAGTCATAAACTCCATAACACCAGGTGGATTGAATTTTATTTATATAAAATTTATTTTATTTTATGCACATTACTGTCTTGCCTACATGTATGTATGTATGTCTGTGTGGCAGGTGAGTACTTGGTACCCTCAGTGTCAGAAAAAGCATTGGATCCTCCAGAACTGGAGCAGGGATAGCTGTGAACCACTTTGTGGGTGCTGGGAATTGAACCCAGATCCTTTCCAAAAGCAATAAGTGCTCTTAACTGCTGAGCCATCTCTCCAGCCATGGATTGAATTTTCAAGGCCGTGTACCAGAGAGGAGAAAACAGCCTGGAGAAAGCAGATGGATAGGAGAGTGCTTTGGAGAACTACAGACAGCTTCCCTCATACATCACAGTGTATCACAGCGGGACACTATGAGGAAGGACAGTATGGAAACCTTGGGAAAGCATGTGCAAAACTATTGACAACATGAGCCACAAACACTTCATATTTCCAAATGAATGAGTAGAACACCAGACAGAACTCAATACTTTTTAATAGAGCATTAATAATATAGCAAAATTAGCCTTAGACCAAAAAATCCTTTTAGTTTCACTAAACAAAGCTCAAAAACAGTCCTTGCATTATCAAACAGTTTCCTAGAATAAGAGTATTTATAGGATTCCAAAAATAACCAGAACTACAATTGGTGACGTATGATAGCCAGTCAGACATTGTCAGATGGGAGCTGGAAAGATGGTTCAGTGGTTAAGAGCACTTAAGATGCTCTTGCAGAGGGTCCAGGTTCAGTTTCTAGTGTCCACATGATGGCTATGACTTCCCATAACACCAGTTTCAAGGAATCGACACCATCTCTGACCTCCAAGGGCACCAGCCATGCATGTGGAGTACAGTCATACATGTTACAAAGCACTCATACATATAACTTAAAACAAGCTAATCTTTTTTGAAAATTAAAATGATCAGGTATGTAATGGAAGCAAGAAACCAAATGTATAATAAAAAATCAACGACTAGGCAATAAATTCAGAAATGATACTAGCCTAGGCAACTAAACAACTGTTATATTTTCATTTCATACTTTCAAGAAGGTAGATTATGAATCTGGGACTGGTAAATTATGCTTGTAACCCAGGTTACACAGAAGGCAAAGGGAGAGAATCACAAATTTACATCCAGTGTATAATGCAGAAAAAATTCTAGGCCACTTCTGGGCAACTTAGTAAAACCTTGTGTCAAATTGAGTGAAAAAAGAAGGCTAGTGAAGAACGTAGCTCAGTGGCAGAGTGCTTGTCTAGCACGCATCACACCTAAGTCCCCTGCATGGTGAAAATAAACAAATGAAAGAGATTATTAAAATTGACTCCTAAAACCTGGTGCCAAGACTGGTGATTTAGCTCAAGGATAGCGTGATCGCCTAGCACACGAGAGGCTCCAGGTTTGGTCTCCACCCCGACAAAAAGAAACAAACAAACAAAAAAACAGAGAAAGTAAAGAAAGAGAAAAAAAAGTGTATTAGATGGAATTAACAGCAAATTGGACCCTGGGAATCAGTTAACCCAAAGACATAGCAATAGAAACAATCTGAAATGAGACATGGAGAGAATTAACAACTCAGAAAAACAATTGCTACAAATACAGATGCCTTTAAGGGCAGGTGGGGCCCAAATATATAATAACCTGCCCAAAAAAGAACAATAAAAAAGAAGAGCTACACGTACAAGCTAGATGCCATGTGTCACCCTATATCAGAAAGGCTGTGTCAGTCCCCTTGTCTCTGTGTCACCCTATATCAGAAAGGCTGTGTCAGTCCCTTGTCTCTGACCATATTAACATGTGTATCAGACTGGAATCCTTGAGTGACACTATCAACCTTATTACATAAGTGACACTTAGAAAACCCTAATTCAGAATCAAGAATAAATAAATACATAAATAGCATTTATGTATGTATATATTTATATATGTATGCATGTATTTTGATACAGGGTTTTTCTGTGTAGCCATGACTGTCCTGGAGCTCACAGAGACCTGCTTGCCTCTGCCTCTTGAGTGTTGGGATTAAAGGCGTGTGTCACCAAACCTGGCTATTTTTTTAAACTTTTTTTTTTTTTATATCCAAGATGGTTTTGATGTTCTTCCTGCCTCTGCCTTCCAAATACTGAGGTGCCAAGCATGTTCAACCATGCTGACTGTATGCAGTGTTGAAAATGAAGCCAGAACTCCACAAATGCAAGCTGTCTACCAACTGATCTATATTCTCAGCCTAATAAATACTGTTTTTAAGAACATGGTAGAATTTTACTAATAGAGACTATACTGTAGGCTTTAAAAATGAGTCTCAATGAATATAAAAGGATTGCTACAATATGATCAATCTGTGACTACAAATAACATTAAACAAGAAATCAAAAGCAGAAAGCTGTCTGTGAAACCCTTAACTATTTATCAACTAAATAATGCATTTTCAAATTAAACATGGTTCAATGAAGAATTCAATAAGAAACTAGAAAATAGTTTGTATTGTATTAAGATAAAATGTAAACACTCAGACTGCAGCAGTGGCTCAGGGATTAAGAACACTAGCTGTTCTTGCAGAGGACCTAGAGCCAGTTTGGTAGCTCACATGGTGAATTGGCTGGTTTTGTGCATCAGCTTGAGTCAACACAAGCTAGAACCATCAGAGAGGAAGAAGCCTCAGTTGAGGAAATGCCTCCATGAGATTTAGGTATAATGAATTTTTTCAATTAGTGATCAATGAGGAGGGACCCATCCTACTGTGGGTGGTACCATCCCTAAGCTGGTAGTCCTGGATTCTATACGAAAGCAGGCCGAGCAAGCCAGTAAGTAGCACTTCTCCATGGCTTCTGCATTAGGCTTCTGCCCTACTTGAATTCCTGTCCTGATCTCCTTTGATAACGAACTGCCATGTGAAAATGTAAGCTGTATAAACCCTTTCCTCCCCAAGTTGCTTTGGTCATGGTATCTTACACATTACATCACATCACATCAATAGTAACACTGAGGCACATGAGACCTTGTGCCTTTTTATGGCCTTTGTGAGAACCAGGCACACACATCGTGCACATACATAAGTGCAGGCAAAAATGCTAACACACATAAAATGAAAATAATATATAAATCTTTAAAAATATCAACAATAATCTTTACTTAAAAAAACAAAACAAAACCCCAAAGCTCAATGTATCTATCTGTGAGATGCAGGCAAAAACTTATAGTAATAAATGTGTATGTTAGTTAAGAGAAAAGGTCTCAAATCAATGGCCTAGACTTTTATCTTGAGAAAACAGGGAGCCAGGTAGTGGTGGCACATGTTGTTAATCCTAGTACTTTGAAGGCAGAGGTGGATTTCTGTAGTTTGAGGCCAGCCTGGTCTACAGAGTGAGTTCCAGGACAGCCAGGGCTACACAGTGAAATCCTGTCTCAGAAAACAAGGAAATAACAACAACAAACAAAAAAACAAAAAACCAGAAAGGGCTGGGCATAATGGTGCATGCACCTATAGACCCATAGCTATTCAGGAGCTGATTCAGGAAAATTGTCTGGGACTAGGAGTTTGCAACCAGCATGAGAAGCATAGTGAGACCCTATTTCTTAAACTTAAAAAAATTTAGTAAATGGGGGAGGGGAGCATCGACACTTTGCATGTGCCATAGTGCATGTGTGGTGGTCTGAGGGCAACTCTGTAGAGTTCATTCACCCCTTCCACCTTTCCATACTTCTGAGGATCAAACTCAATTCTGCCAGATTTGTGCAGAAAGCACCTCTACTCATTAAGTCATCTCACTGGTCCCAAGACTTTATTCCTTAGATTAAAAAAAAGAAAGAAAAGAAAAGAAAAAGAGGAAGAAGAAGAAGATGGCTGGGGATAGCTTAGTTGATAGTGGGCTTGCTTTTTGTACATGAGGCCTTAGGTTTGAGTCACAACACTACAAGACAAACAAAGGAACAAAAACCCCAACAGGCTGGAGAGATGGCTCAGTAGTTAATATTGTTCTTACAAGAAGACCCAAGTTCGTTTTCTGTAGGCATAAATTGTTCTTAACCTACTTTAATGAGGGCTCAACCTTTCCTCCAGTCCACCATCCTCCAGAGGTAGTGAAAAAGAAAGGTTATTAGGATATGGGAAAAGTGGACCTGTTTAGAAATAGTTCTTTGTGGCTATTCCAATTGTTATTGTTCTCAGTCCAGCAAACACCAAACATGAATCAGCAGCTGCAATCCAGTCCACTCAGCAGACACCACACAGGAATCAGCAAGGGCAGTTCAATCCAGATGAAACTTGGATTTTCACCCACAGTCCAAGTACACCTCAGAAGTGGTAAGAAGCTGCAGGGTTCCCAAGGATTTCTTTGTCAAGTTTCTATCAAGTCACCACCAGCGAACCTCAACAAAGTGATGTAAGGTGAACGTGTGTGCTATCAACAAAGAATAGTGAGGCAGAACCAAGCAAATCAATGCTTGACTCCCACTGTCTGCGGGGTCATATTTACAGTCCTTCTAAATATCATTCCTCCTTTCACATGTCTGTTATCAGAAAACATCCTTCCACCTGTGTCTGCTTCAGCAAAAGATTCTTTCATGTGTCTGCTTTAGCAAAACATCCTTTGGCATAACTGACTTTCCAAATAAACCAGAAGTTTCCACTTAAGGTTCCCAGTACACAACCACCTATAAGTCTAGCTCCTGAGGATCCAACACGCTTTTTAGGTCTTTTCAGGCTTTGTATTGATATGAATAACACACCCCCACACGCCATACATATACACATAATTAAGAACAAGTATAAAAAGGATCACAGGATTTCATATGTCACCACAACTGGTTTTGTTGTGCTTCCATTGTGCCTAAGTTGCTTTGTATTTGTGGAAACATGAGGGCTCTGCTGGGTCACTCTAGTCACCCTGTTGGTGGTGGTGGTGGTAGCAGCTGCTGCTTTCTCCTTTTCACCATCATCTTCCTTCTTGGCTTGTCCTCCCCTCCTCTCTCTATATGTATGTGCATGTATTTGTATGTATGTGTATTTAACCTAGAATTTTGTGCCTGCTGGGAGGGCACTTTACAACTATGCTATATCCTAAACCCTGAGCGATGGCTGCTGCTGCTTTTCTTCTTCTCCTCCTCCTTCTCCTCCTTCTTCTTTTCTTCTTTTTTGGTTTTTCGAGACAAGGATCCTTGGATCTCCTAGAACTCACTCTATAGAGCAGGCTAGCCTCAAACTCAGAGATCTGCCTGCCTCTACTCCCTGAGTGCTAGTATTAAAAGTATGCATGACCATGATCCAGTAAATTTAAATTTTTATTATCTTATGTGTATGGGTGTTTGACTGCATGCATACCTATATACCATGTGTGGATTTGTGCTCTCATGGTTACTGGATCCCCTAGGACTGGAGTTACAGACAGTTGAAAACCACCATGTGGGTACAAGGAATTGAACCTGGGTCCTCTGCAAGAGCAGCCAGTGCTCTTAACCAATGAGCCATTCCTCCAGCCCCACCCTGGATTCTTAAGTCACTTCTCTCAGGTCATTCATACTGTATCTAGAGATCTAGATCTTTCTATTGCTCTTATAACTTGCTAGTGTCATGTGAAACTCTGGGACTTTCTGTAATCAGTTGACTTTTCCTCGCTACTCTAGGGAACAGTAGAATCTTGTTACTTCCTCTTTGGCTACCCTGGGACTAGGGTGTGCAGAGGCCACAGACTTGTTTACCCAAGAACACCACCAAAACATCTATTGGGCTCTCTGCCTTTTGTATCCTCTATCTAAAAGGATGCCAAGGTTCACATTGTAATTGGACTCTCTCCAGAACTGAAGGCTCTGCCATAACCACACCCATCAATCAAGCCTGGATTCAGTCCATCCTCCTTGCTTCCCCTCAACCTTTTCCTACTTCCTATACACCAAGCTAGTCTTAGGTACAGGAAGCTCCTTCTCTTCCATCATGTTCAGTTGCAGTCCAAAGTTTTAACTCTGAAAAGTCAAGATACATATTTTTGGGTATGCTGTGTCATTTCTGTCCAGAGTTGGTATGTGAAGTCATGAGTTCACTGAACTATAAGAGAAAAAAAAAAGGGGGGGGGGGTTGGGGGAGGAGGGACTGAAATGCAAAGGATTCGTTTAATTCACTTATTCTTCTGAAAATTAGGATAGATATTATGAGTAATCTAAGAATCTTCTGGGAGAAAAATTGATATTTTTATAACTAGAGACAGGTAGGTCTCTCGCTGGGATGAGGGAATTAGTACTTGATTCTGATGGAGTTACTTATACCTACAGTCACTTCTGCCTTCTCTGTCTGAGCTGAAGTGAACCAGGATGGACAGCATACATACAGCAAGATTCCTCACATATCTGAAACTTTCTGTTTACAATTCTTTGCTTTCCCAGCTCATACAAATATTCCTGGGCAAACTTCCAGGAAGAAAGAGAATTGTGTGTGTGAACTGAAGACCCTACTTAAGGACAGCTAAATTCTTGGACTCAATTGAAAGAGAATCTTGTTTTTCTAGAGGACCCCATGTGTTTCCACAGAGGGAGCAATGAAAAGACCAATGCAGGGAAGGAAACAAAAGAAACAGATCTTTTCAGCTCTGGAGACACTTATTTAAATTTCAGTTTCAGCAGTGTCACCAACCAGTTACATAAACACAGGAAAACACTTAACCTTTTATGCATTAGTCTATCTGTAGATAGAACATTGTCCCCAAGGAGCCTAAATAAGGTTCATAAGAGATAATAAGGCTGCCAAGATGGTTCAGTGGGTAAAGGTACCTATCACCAAGCCTGATGACCTGAGTTCAATCCCTGGGACCCATACAATGGGAAGAAAGAATTTACTTCTGGAAACTGTCCTCTGATCTCCACATGCACACTGTGACACATGTGTGACCCCCGACGTAAGTAAATACATGTAAAAAAAAATTAGAAAGGAAAATGCAATAATGTAGTTAAAGGACCTCAAGCTGTTTGTCCCTGTGTAAATACACAGCATTGTTCCTGGGAGTGTGATTGTTTCCTGTATGGCCAAATAGGCTAATGGATTTCCTGTGTGTGGAGTGTGCGTCTGCTCAGGCTCTAGCTGCTGTGGGGGTCCCTGTCCAGCCAAGCTCAGTTTCCTCCTTCATGTAAATGGTTCATTTTGTGACTTGGCATTGCTTCAGCTTGAGCTGGCATTGGACAGATTCCATCCAGGAAGCACTGCCTGGCTGATTGGAGTCTCTTGAGATAAGGCGTTGGAAAATACTATCTGGATCCTGTACATCATAGATAAGGGCTTTGGTGCTCTTGGCCTCTAGTTCCAGCTTTTACAGTGCCTCATTCTGTCCTGTCCTCACCTATCACTGTTTTCCCTGCTTATGCTTATAAATGTGCTTTTACACTCTGGCCCAGGGTTTGGGCCTCTTCCTACGACATCCATCACCAATTTAACCCAATTGTCTACTTAGACATTTCTCTACTCTATTTAGCTGACCAAAAATGGAAGACCTGTTGGGTAATTTGCCTTCATAACTTCTCCCTAATCTAAAACCATAGGGAAGCATCAAAGGAGACTGGTAGAGACGATGGAGGAAAATGGGGGTAATATTGTTATCGAGCCAGCACATATGTGTTGATTCTCGTGCCCTCAGACATTCACATTACATATATCATACACATGTGTCAAAGATAATGAACATGTACATTGACATAATCACATAAACTGATATACACCCCTGTAGCCACAGAGAAGGCAAAATGATGATTGTCTCTGATTCATTTTTATTCCCAAAGTCTGAGACAGACCAGAACAAATTTTATACAGGAAAAACTTTGTAATTTGGGGGATACAACCTCTGTTTTTGTTGCTTCCTTGGATGGTCTGAGATCACCAAAGTAAAAGAAAAAAGGGCCTTTTATTGAATGTCTCTGTGCATTGTATTGCCTTATCCCTTTGGTATATACTCAAGTCTTCACCAAGCTCTGCACACTGAGAACATTCTTGTCCTTACTGAATTGTAAGACTACCCCAATATGGAAGTCTAATCACTGAGGTGTTTCGCTCCATCTATCCATCCAGGACTCCAGTCTTTCTCAGCTATACCGGATACTCAGGAGTATCTCTCAGTTATTAGTTACTATTGTATCTCTGTGACTAAGTTCCTGACAGAAACATGGTGGGGGAAGAATTTATTTTAGGTCACAATTTTATAGGTGACAGTCTGTCATGGAGAGGAGGGGCATGGTGGAGTAGAGCAGTTCAAATCAATGCAGCCGAGAAGTCAAGAGAAGGCATATAGGAAGGGGCCAAGATTGGGGAGAAGTTACAAAGGCAAATTACCCAACTGCCTTCAAGGATGTGGCCCCCAGTGACCAAATTCCTCTAACTAGGACCACTTCTATGTTTTTTCATCTTCCTGTTACCAGAAGTTTTAGGATATAAGCCTGGGCTCTATTTTTAGGGGGTCCAAATGAAAGAATACACGTTCCAGAGAGAAACTGGTCTCTGTGGTATACATAGGACTGAGTTCATGATACACCCCTCCCATCATGCTCTTGTCTCCTTTCAAGAACATCCTCCTGTGTGTTAACTTGTATATAAAGAACACACATCAATCCATTGATATACCCATAATCCAGATTCTGAATTCAACTCAGCCTTATCTGAGACACACTGTTACATCTACCAGAGGAAGGAATTGCCTATCTTTGTTGAGGTTTGGAACTTGAAATCTTGGCTGGGACTCAAGGGACTCTCTGTATAGTTGTTTCTGGATAGGCATTACATGTGTATGCTAGATGGGCTATGGTGGAGTAAGGTTGTTATTGATACCAGTAACATGGTGACTTGAGATTAGGGCTTTAGGAAGACTTTTCTAAAGTTGGGCTACCTAACATTTCCATTTGCAAACTCTTTATGTCTCAGAATTTTGTACATAACCCTGAGTATATAGGTATATAAAATAGACACACAAACCAAACATTTATTGATAATAAATCCCCAAAAAATTACTTAAAATTTTACTTGGGACTGGAGATATGGCTTGACAATTAAGAACATTTATTGCACTTCCAAAGGAATATGAGTTCAGGTCTCAGCACCCACTTTCTGTAACTCTAGCTCCAGGGAACCTGACTCTTTTTTCTGGCCTGCACAGATGTAGTAGTTTGAATAGGAATGGCCCCTGTAGGCTCATATATTTGAATGTTTGATCATTAAGGAGTGGTGATACTTGCTGGGCAGTGGTGGCCCACGCCTTTAATCCCAGCACTTAAGAGGCAGAAGCAGGCGGATTTTTGAGTTCAAGGCCAGCCTGGTCTACAGAGTGAGTTCCAGGACAGCCAGGGCTATGCAGAAAAACCCTGTCTCAAAAAACCAAAAAACCAAAAAACAAAAAAACAAAAAAACAAAAAACAAAAAACAAACCAAAAAAAGGAGTGGTGATACTTAAGAGGGATTAGAAAGTCTGGCCTTGTTGGAGTAGGTGTGGTCTTGTTGGAATAGGTGTGGTCTTGTTGGAGTAGGTGTGGTCTTGTTGGAATAGGTGTGGTCTTGTTGGAGTAGGTGTGGTCTTGTTGAAGTAGGTGTGGCCTTGTTGAAGTAGTGTGGCCTTGTTGGTGGAAATGTGTCACTGGAGGTGGGCTTTGGACTTTCAAAAGCTGAATAACTCATATTGCTGAACGCAAACTATCTTAAAAATAATTTAAAGCTGATCAATATGCTAGGTTCGATGGTGCATGCCTTTATTTCCAGCACTCAGAAGACAGAGGCAAGTAAATCTCTGTGAGTTCAAGGCCATCCTAGTCTATATAGTTAATTTCTGGAAAAATAGTTGACCGATATTTTGAATTTCTAATTATCAATGCTGAGAATATTCCTTTGCATAAATATGTAGTACAAGATGATAGATGTATATTTATTTTAGAAAGTATTGGAAATTCTGAACTAATCCTAGGCCAAAATTCATGTATGTCCTTTTTACACTTATTTATTTGTGTTTATTGGCTATCATGTATGTCATGGTGTATTTGTGGACATCAGAGAACAGCTTGTGGGAATTGGTTCTTCATCTTCCACAGTGTGGGGCCAAGGGAAAGAACCCAAGTGGTCAAACTTGGTGGTAAGCCACCTTGCTAGCCCTTAAACAGTCATTTGTAAAATCAAATATTCTAACACAAGCCAATTCAACAGTATATACTAATTTGATATTTATATGCTGAGGATTGATGGTATGAAAATATTAAAAGACTTTGTTTTCTTTATTTAATTATCATGTTTCTATAAAAGAATAAACCTTGTATATATAATAAAAACTCCAATTCCTAGTATAACATAGTTTCAAATCAGAGCTGATGTGTTTTAGGCAGGTTCATCATTGGCATGTGGTATGATGACGAATGTAGTGCATATATTGTATGTTCTAAACCAAGGGTATAGTAAAGTTGCATGATACAACACAGTGAGCACGCCCAAAACACCTAAGAATAATCATGCATTTTATTTTGAATTAATTTTTGGTCCTTGTGCATTTAGAAATCCTTTACCATTACCAAAAATTTTTGCTGCTTTTTTTGCAAAAAGTTATGCCCGACCTACAGTTTAAGAGGCTGGGAGGTAGTGGCTTGAGCTTATTACGAGAAATAAATGCAGAGAGAAAAATTATGTTGGAACACTTGTCTTGGACTGGTACTGTAGGTTATTTAGTAAGCTATTTTATTAGCACACATAAAGCTCAGGGGCTCTATCCCCAAAACCCCTTGAACTGAGTGTGGTGGTTTAGGCCTGTAATTGCAGCACTTGCAAAAGGCTGAAGGGTAGAAGTTCAAGGGCAGGACCGAATAAAGCCCCTGTCTCCAAACCAAACCAAACCAAACCAAACCAAACCAAACCAAACCAAACCAAACCAAACCAAACATTCTTCTCATAAACTACAATCTGTTCTTTTAGCTGTGGACATTTATTTTCCACTCTATCGCAAAGCTACTTCCACAAAGTACCAGAGCATCATTCGTCCTCTTCCAACTTCCCTGAGGTCGGGCTGTAGAGTTTTAATCTCTTAAACACTGGGATTCCAGCTATACCAAAGTATCTGTTGAGCTAGGCATAAAGGCACAGGCCTGTAATCCCAATATTCAGAAGGATGAAGCAGAAAGACAGCAACTTTGATGCTAGCATAGACTCATAGCAAGTTTGAGGCTAGCCTAGGTTATATGGTGAGACCTTGTCTCAAAACCAACAAATCTATTGAGTCAATAAAAAACATAACTCAATTCATCTTAACCAATATAAATTTCCTATATGAAATTGAGACTTCCAGCTCCAGCTTCCTACTTCTCTTGAGGAAGATCCTATTTGCCAGCTTTGTATTCAGCGGCCTGAGTAAAATGGTAATTATCTAAGCATTCCTGTCCATTCTGCCTTTGACTCACTCCAAGGTTTTCAGGAACATTGTTTTATAATATGAGGGGATTACTGAACAATCTTGTCTACTCTTAATTTTTTAAAATATAGTTATTTTTGTATGTGAGGATATATAAAACGATTATGCTCAATTGGAGGTCAGAGGGCAGCTTGCTGGAGTTGTTTCTCTTCTACCTTGTGGGAGTCAGGGATAGGACTCACGTTGTCAGTGCTGGTGGCCGGTGGCACCTTAACTCGCTGAGCCATTTAAAAACCCATCTAAAAAAGCCAGGCACATACGTGTGTGTGTGTGTGTGTGTGTGTGTGTGTGTGTGTGTATATTTGTGTATATCTACCTATCTATATATGTTTATATGTTATATATATGCTGTTTATATATATGTGTGTATGTGTGTGTATATATATATGTATATATATATTTGATTTTCTCTCTCCCTCTTTCCCTCTCCTTCCTCCTCCCTTCCTCTCTCCTCCCCTTCCTCCCGCCCCCCCACCCTGTGTGTGTGTGTGTGTGTGTGTGTGTGTGTGTGTGTGTGTGTGTGATTTTTCTCTACTCTCATTCCCATTTGGAGCTTGCTGGGCTTGCTAGGCAAGTGTTCTAATACTGAGATAAATTCCTAAACCTTTGTTTTTGTCTGCTCTTAGAAGATTTAGATGTGTTGAAGGCTTTAGTTTTGAAGACTGGCTGGTTAACTAGTTACATCTGTAAATTGTAATACAGAGAAATCCAGGCCAGGCTTGAGAATTCACCCTGAGCCCTAGGAATGTGTAGAAAATACAGAACCTCTGTTTCAAAGAACTTTCACCAGCTTTTGTTATTCATATAGCTCCCAGTATCTAGGGAGCAGATTAAGCTAGCCAGGAGAAATCAATTTTACAACTTTGTCTGGAAACAGAACAGAGATAAAGAAGCCCAGGGGACCTATTTGGTTTTACTAAGTAGCCATACTTGTCAGAGGCACCCCTGAGCAACTGGCCTGGGGCCTACCTTGTTATTACTGCTGTTGCTAAGTTATAGAGATAAACTGTCAGCTGTACAGACAGCTGCTGGTGTCAGAACTATCTAGCTTTAGGCTAAAGTGGAGGCTAAATACATATGTGCAGATGTGTTAAATTAGATATAAAGAATACTTAGAAAAGTCTTCTTTTCCAAGTCCCCGGTGGCTAGGTAGGTCTATGTATTTGTTTGATTGAGAAAAGTATTCTGTAATTTTCATGTGACTGAATTTAAAAAAGATTATATCAGGACCACAGGATGTCATGTCATCTAGTGTAAAACTCAGCAGTCTCCACAGAAACAAAGGGTAAAACACTTATTAACCAAGGCTGATAACTTGAGGGCCATCCCTAGAATCCACTGTAGGAGAGAATTGACTTCTGAAAGTTATCCTTTGACATCTACAAGTATGTGTGTGTGTGTGTGTGTGTGTGTGTGTGTGTGTGTGTGTACATGTACATACATACATATATGTTTATTTATTTATTATTTATGTTGAATTTATGTTGAGACAGGGTCTCACTCTGTGGCTCTGGCTGGCTTGGAACACATATAAATCTATATGTGTTCATCAAACTCAGAAATCCACTTGCCTCTGTTTGCTGAGTGTTGAATTTTAGTTCATGTGCCACCCCAATTGGCAATAAGTTTGTTTTTAAAAGGAAACGGGGAGGTGGAGAGCTGGGTCAGTGGCTGAGAGCTCTTGGAGCTTTTGAAGAGGACCCAGCTTCCGTTCTCAGCATCATCATGTCTCAGATATGCTATGATATGTGGCCACCCCTGCTCACCCTAGATTCTCTTTCATACACAGTAAGTAAATAAATAAATAAATAAATAAATGTTTTTTTTTTTTTAAAGTGAATGGAGAAAATGGCTAGAGTAGAAATCTGTGTGAAAGGTGGAGTAATCTTTTGGGTGTGTGAGGAGAAGTGAAAAGCAAGTGGGTCACATAAATGGAGTGTGACTGTGTGTTGTCTCCAAACAATCCCAGTTGCTTGGGACCGATGATTCTGCCTGGGCTTAACATTTCCTGTCTGTTCTAACATCAGTTCTGAAGATCTAGTAAGAGAAACAGATCCACCTAGATTTGCTGGCTGTCCTTTCTGCTGGTCTCTTCCTTTTCTTTTTGTTTTGAGATGGGGGTCTCTCTATGTTACATGAGCTAACCTAAAATTTGGTCTTGAAGGATTTTTCTGCCTCAGTCTTCCAAGTGATTGAGATCACATGGATATACCATCAAATCCAGAAACATGATTGTTGTTGTTATTAGCTTGCACAGCCGTATGGACTGAACCTAGGGTCCCATGCATGATAGACAAATGCTTTCCCCTTAGCCTGAGAGTGGCTGCGGCTGCTCCTCCTCCTCCTCCTCCTCCTCCTCCTCCTCCTCCTCCTCCTCCTCCTCCTCCTCCTCCTTCCTTTCTTAACATTATTTTTCAGGAGGAGGCCAGTCATGTGCCATGAGTACATATGTGGAAGTCAGAGGTCATCTTGCAGGATTCAGTTCTCTTCTTCAACCGTTATGGGCTCTGGAGATCAGGTTGTTGGGCTTGCTGCCTTTACCTGTTGAGCCATTTCACTGGTAAGAAAGTGTGCTTTTTCACTGTTGTTTCTGAGAGAATGTAAGGCTGGGAATCTTGACTGCTCTCTTTCCCATAGGCAGAGGAAAACAAACAAACAAACAACAAACAAACAAAACAAAACAAACAAAAAACCGGAGTGAGTGGAAGATTAAAGAACAATGTAAATGCCCAATACTTTTTTGGTGCTTAGAAAAAGTTAGTTTTCCCTTTACTTGTTCTTCAGTTTTTTGGATGACAAATAGTCTTTCTTAGGATCCTCTTTCTACCAAGAGAGAGCCTGCAGAGTCATCTAAGGGGGCCTGGGAAGTGCTGACTGTAAAAACTTTGTAGACTATTCCAGCAATGAGCACAGGAGATAAGTGGGACTGAGACAGTCTCTGTCCTCAGAGAATTGACACTTAGCTGCAGTGGGGCGGGGCTTTGAACAAAAAAAGCACAATGACAGCACAATATACCAAATGTAGAGATGAAATTCTGTGCCAGAGCCTGTGGACTGGGTGGGTGAGATTTCATGGAGAGATTCATGGCAAGAGAATGAATGTTTGGTCTGAGTTCACACTGTCATAGGTTCCCCAGGCAACCGGTGATTCTAGGAATCGAGATAAGAACAGCTTCTGTACAGCAGGATAGAACTGCTGCATTCTAGACTCCTCCTAATGGCAAATAGAGTTAGGAGATCAGGACACATACAGCCAGGTCTCCTGGGAAAATCGAAAAGACTGGAAATGAAGGTGGCAGGATGGGGTGAGGAACCAGACAGGAGCCAGTGATGGTTGGAGCACAGGTTATGCACCCTGGGAGAAATACTATCGTATGCACAGCGGCTCCACTGACAGTGTCCAGTTGTTCGTCCTTTCAGAAAGCCAAATTCCTCAGCTGTAATGGCTATTCCTGGATGTCAACCTGACTATATCTGGAATGAACTACAATCCAGAATTGGAGGGCTCACCTGTGATCCAGATCTTAAGGCTAGAAGAAACAAGTTTCCGACCTGGATCTTGACTTGGAGATCTTGAGGCAGAGTGGCCACGAAAAGCTTAGGCCCAGGCAGCTCTTGCTATCCTGGAACTAGCTATGTAGACTAGGCTGGCCCCAAACTCATGTAGATCCTCTTGCTTCTTCCTCCTATGTGCTGGAATTCAAGACATGCACCAAACAGCCTGGCCAAGATAGATCTTTTTTAAAAGTGCCAAATTAAAACAATGAGTAGCACTTTTTTTCTTTTCAAATTAGTGAAATGTCAGATCACCTATTCTCTCAGAGCTGGAGGATAACAAGCAAATAGGACAAGTATTATAGAATTGAGAGAGTAGGTTGGAAAGCCGTCAGTCTAAAAATGATCGAGTCATGTGACTTAACGATTTAAGTTACCTATCCACTGTAAGGAAGGAAGTGGGTACGTGGAGTTCATCGTGGGTGGGGATATCCTGCCAGGATGCAATGTTTCAGCTTGCTCTGAGAGCAAGGGGACCTATTTTCTCCATCACCTTCACATTCTAGCCTTAGGAGTAGAATTTTGAGTCACCTACTGCTGTCAATTGTACAGGGTTAGACAACTGACCAAACAAGATCCATTGTCCAATAGGAATTATGGCCTGGCTTAGTTTCAGGCCACCTTGAATGGGAAGAACTGTGTGAAGTTTGCAATAAAAAAGGGTGGGGCAGAGCTGTGGAGAAAGAGAAAAAACAGAGGCAAAACCCCCTTAGGCATTTCCTTGTGCTTTGTAATCTCCACATCACTACATCTGTACTCTGTGGAAGAACATTCTAGTATCTTTATAACACTTTCTAGTTTTCCAGCACTTTACTCTATAGCCCACAGGATTCTCTTGCCTCAGTCTCCCCTTTTCCTTCATCCACTTTTTGTTTTATTTGACTTTATATGTGGAGTATAATATAATTATAATTAAAGCTAACATAATCAAGGATATTTATGAACACTTTACACGTTGCTATATAATTTTCATTGCCATAATTTTAATGGTTATGTAATTTTGCATAAGACGACATCATAATTTGTTAAGCCAGTACTATTAGCACGTATATGTATTTATATATGTTTTTTATACATATTCTTCTTACTGTTTTTGAGGGCTTTTTGTTTTAAACTTTTACCTAGTTTGTGTATGTGTGTGTGACACAGTGTGAGTCTGGGGTCAGAGGACAATTTGGAGGAACTGGTTCTCTCCTTTCATTACATAGACCTTAGGGGTCAAACTCCTAGGTGACCAGTCATGGTGGCAAGCACCTTTCTTTCTTGTTGGCTTTTTTTTTTTTAAAGTATTTTAAGTTAAGACTGTAAAAAAATCTTTGCATAAAGCTTTCTTCCATGTTTTGGATTATTTGCTTAAAATTCTCTATTTAGCAATTGAGTCATTAGGGTGGAACATTTCTCTGGTCCACAGATAGTTTTAGCCACAATACTTAAAGGTTGAGCCTACTTCCTCTGTCATCTATCTGCAAAACAGGTGAGTGCTCAGGTCTAGCACATCCCCAGCAGCAACCAGCCTATTCTCTAGTCTAAATAGCACATGTTCCCTTTTAATCTAGGCTTAAAAAAAAAAAAGAGAGAAAACAGTTAATTCCCTTGTTTCCGTTTGTTTCTCTTTGGTCACTAGCAGGTTACTAGTAAGTTAGAACATTTTACCTGTTTATTAATTTATATAACTCATCCTTTATGAATTACCCATTCCCTGACCCATGCTCCTTCATTCATTGAAGCTTAGCAATTCTCATATATTTTAAGAATAATTAAAAATTTTACATTTATTTACTTATGTGTGAGTTGGAGGAGTGTGGGCACTGAGTGCAGGTCAGAGAACAATCTCTGGGAGTTCTCACCATGTACAGTGGTTCTCAACCTGTGAGGTTGACCTCTTTGGAGGTAGAACAACCCTTTCACAGGGGTCACATACCTTGCATAGCAGATATTTACATTATGATTCATAACAGTAGCAAAATCACAGGTTTGAAGTAGCAGCAAAAAAGAATTTTATGGTTAGGGATCACTGCAACATGGAGTACTGTATTAAAGGGTCGAAGATTGAGACCAGGTTGAGAACTTCTGATTATGTCCAGATAATGGAAGTCAGGGCATTGTTTGTTTGTTTGTTTGTTTTTTCCAAAACATAGTTTCTTTGTGAAGCCCTGGTTGTCTTAGAACTTGCTCTATAGACCAGAGTGGGCTTGAATTTCACAAAACTCACTTCTACCTTCTAAGAGGTAGGATTAAAGGTGTGTGCCACCACCACCTGGTGACGAATTTTAAAATATAATAAAACGCTAAAAGTTGAGTATGTTCTTTAAAATACAATCTAAGCTACTAGTGAAAAGAATGATATTCCTTTTTCTGCTTTGGGGAAACGTCTCGTTTACTTGGGACTTAATGCGTTCTATCATCAAACTGATTGTCAGTGTTATCTATAAAAGCAAGTCACAGACCAGATTTGGTCTTAGAATGGTTTGGAAAACCAAATCTATGAGTTGTATTGTGGGTATTTGGAGCTTTTGTTTTCCCAATATCCACTTATCAGTGAGTGCATGCCATGTATGTTCTTTTGTGACTGGGTTACCTTACTCAGGATAATTTTTTCTAGTTCCATCCATTTGCCTGTGAATTTCATGAAGTCATTGTTTTTAATAGCTGAGTAGTACTCCATTGTGTAAATGTACCACATTTTCTGTATCCATTCCTCTGTTGAGGGACATCTGGGTTATTTTCAGCTTCTTGCTATTATAAATAAGGCTGTTATGAATATAGTAGAGCATGTATCCATGTTAATGTTGGAGCTTCTTTTGGGTATATACCCAGGAGTGGTATAGCTGGGTCCTCTGGTAGTACTATGTCCAATTTTCTGAGGAACCATTAGACTGATTTCCAGAGTGGTTGTACAAGCTTGCAATCCCACCAGCAATGGAGGAGTCTTCCTCTTTCTCCACATCCTCACCAGCATCTGCGGTCACCTGAGTTTTTGATCTTAGCCATTCTGATTTGTGTAAGGTGGAATCTCAGGGTTGTTCTGATTTGCATTTCCCTGATGACTTAGGATGTTGAACATTTCTTTAGGTGTCTCTTGGCCATTTGAGCTTCTTCAGTTGAGAATTCTTTGTTTAGCTCTGTTCCCCATTTTTAAATAGGGTTATTTGGTTCTCTGGAGTCTGACTTCTTGAGTTCTTTGTATATTTTGGATATTAGCCCTCTATCAGATGTAGGGTTGGTAAAGATCTTTTCTGACTCTGTTGGTTGCCATTTCATCCTGTTGACAGTCTCCTTTCCCTTGTAGAAGCTTTTCAATTTTATGAGATCCCATTTGCCTATAGTTGATCTTAGAGCCTGAGCTATTGGTGTTCTGTTCAGGAAAATTTCCCTGTGCTGATGTGTTTGAGGCTCTTTCCCACTTTCTCTTCTATTAGATTCAGTGTTTCTGGTTTTATGTGGAGGTACTTGATCCACTTGGACTTGAGCTTTGTACAAAGAGATAAAAATGGATCAATTTGCATTTTTCTACATGCTAATCGCCACTTGAGCCGGCACCATTTGTTGAATATGCTGTCTTTTTTCCATTGGATGGTTTTGGCTTCTTTGTCAAAGATCAGGTGACCATAGGGGTGAAGCTCAAGAAGAAGGAAGACCAAAATGTAGATGCTTCAGTCCCACTCAAAAGGGGGGACAAAATAATCACCGTAGGTAGAGGGAGGGAGAGAGCTGGAAGGGAGAGGGAGGGGGAGAAGGGGGCAGGATCATGTGTGGGAGAAGACAGGGGAGAAGTACAGAGGGTCAGGAAATTAAACGGAGGTGTGTAGCAGTTGGAGATGGGTAACTGGAGGTAGCCACTAAAAAGTCCCAGATGCCAGGAAAGCAAGAGGCTCCCAGGACTCAACCAGGATGGCATTAGCTGAAATGTTCAACAAAGGGGAGAGAGAACCTATAGAGACTATATTCAGAGGTTAGGCATGGCCCCTGGTTGAGGGATGGGGCTACCCATCCATCTCAAAAATAATAAATGCAGGAACAATGAGTGGAGCAGAGACTGAAGGAAAGAGCACCCAGAGACTGCCCCACCTAGGGATCCATCCCATCTGCAGACATTATTGCCGGTGCCAAGAAGTGCTTGCTGACAGGAGCCTGATATAGCTGTTCCCTGAGAGGGTCTGCCAGAGCCTGACCAATACATATGTGGATGCTTGCAGACAACCATCAGACTGAGCAAGGGGACAGCAATGGAGGAGTTAGGGGAAGGACTGAAGAAGCTGAAGGGGTTTCCAACCCCATAAGAAGAACAACATTATCAACCAACCAGATCCCCTCCCCCAAGAGCTCCAGGGACTCAGCCACCAACCAAAGAGTACACATGGAGGGACCCATGGCTTCAGCTGCTTATATAGCAGAGGATTGCCTTATCTGGCATTAATGGGAGGGGAGGCCTTTGGTCCAGTGGAGACTCAATGGCCCAATGTAGGGGAATGCTAGGGCAGTGAGGTGGGAGTTGGTGGGTGGGTGGGTGAGCTCCTCCCATAGAAGCAGGGGCAAGGGGGGATGTGGCAGGGGGTTTGCAGAGGGAAAACCTGGTACAGGGTAACATTTGAAATGTAAATAAATAAAATAACCAATAAAAAATAACAAATTAAAAAAAAAGAAAACCAAGGTCCAATGTCTACTATATTCTGAAGTATATGATATTCAGAGAGGTTTTTCAGGTTACAAGTTGCTTCTTCTCCATCCATATTTCTCATTATTTCAATTAGCTTTAACTTAACAAAACCACTTACCATTCACTTAAAAACACCTGCATTTCATAAGCATGTTTTTGGTGTTGCTTTCATGTCTCTAAACATTGAAATAGGTCAAGGTTAAAGGCACATCCTTGGGGTTATTCTGAACTCAAAGCTGTAATTAATCTGTTCTTCCTTTGAGCTCTCACAAAACAGGTGATGCCTATTTCTGGTCACTTGCACATATTTGGTTTCTTAGACTAGACTCTGGAGTCCTTGAATATAAGTACTTGATCTCTTTTCTTTTTCTGCGTCTCTGGAATACAACATGAACAATAGTCAAGAACTGAAAGAGAATTCATGATAGAACTGAAGGAACATTTCTATCAGGGGAGGTAGCCCAGCTTTTGGCTCTAGAGAGGCATTGTGAAAAACTACTGCCTATTCCTGGGGGCTGGCTAGGGACTCTTCATCCTTCTATTCTTCTGTGTACTTGGATGGACAATGGAGTGGCATTAACTTTTATGGTCTATGTAGTACTATATCTGCCGAATTCTTGTCAGAAAAACAGAGGTCATGCCATAATAGCTAATTTAAACAGCAAGAATTTTACACAAAAGCTCTCTACAAATGGGTTGGCAGTGAAAAGCTATAAGGACACAACTCAGAAGCCTTTTGTCTTCCAGGAGTTTTCTTTTCTTTTTTTTTTTTTTTTCCTGAGACAGGGTTTCTCTGTGTAGTCCTGGCTGTCCTGGAACTCACTCTGTAGATCAGGCTGGCCTCGAACTCAGAAATCCGCCTGCCTCTGTCTCCCAAGTGCTGGGATTAAAGGCGTGCACCACCACTGCCCAGCGTTCCAGGAGTTTTCACAAGTTAGATTTATTTTATTAATTTTTGATACAAGTCCAATGAAATTTTTCAAAAAAAAAATGGTGAAAACATGTGCTCAGATTAACATATTCAATACAGCCTTTTGACACACATTCTTTAAAAACCAGTGCTGGGGCCTGGGGATGTAATTCGGGGATATAGCACTTGCCTGCCAAACATGAGGATCTGGTTTCAATTCTTAACATAACAAGCAAGCAAACAAACAAACCCTAGCCCTTCCAGTGTTTCTAAATCTCAAATTCAGAATACAGACCTTAGACATCAGACCTTGGTTTGGTAGACTGTGATGGTGCATGGCTCTAATCTTAGCACTTGGGAGCTGAGGCAGGAGGATTTAGAGTTCAAGATTTGTGTCTGGACTATATATAAAGAGCTTGTCTCAAACCTAAAACAAAAGTAAATTAGGATTCTAAGGGTAAGGTTACTAGAGGATTTGACTAAGTAGGTGGTAGGTTAGGCAGAGTAACTGTGATGAGCTGAGATGTTTCTTTCTAGACAGAGCCAACAGGATTTGGTAGTGGACTGAATGTAGGGGAATAGGTAGTCTTCAGTATCAAGGATGTCAAATAGGATTTTTACTGAGGCAACAGGAAGGTGAAAGTGCTACTCAATGTCTGTGAGCTAAACAGAAAAGTGAATCAGGAAGGCAGGAACAGGTTGGCTCCAGGTTTGATACAGACACTGTGGGGCAGTAGGCTGTGAGAGAAAGCCTGGTAAGGTTGAGCTAAGGTTTGAAGCCCCAGGGACTCTGAAGGGATAGTAGGAGCTTTGTCTGTTCCCAGAACCAGGCCTCTGTCACGTAGCCACAGTTCCCTCCCTCTCCCAACACCCGCCCCTAGAGAGGTTTGTGGCCCTCCTACATGTAGACAAAGCTCTACATCCCGAAGCTCTCAGACCAAGCCAATAGGAAGCACCTACTGGCAGACCCTGACCTACCCCAAAACTGTATATAAAAATCCTTTCCAGAAGGAATAAAGGTGTGAGAGAATTACTCCATCATCTGAGAGCTTCTGTCATAAGAGTTGTAACACTGCTGCCAGGGAAGAGACAGCTCCCTGCACCCCTTGCTGGCTAGTCAGCTTCTCGCTGGCTTAGCCCGACTCAACTCAGTGCAGCCTCTTGGAGCAACAGAAGCAGCAGAGGTAGAGGCAGCTGCAGCAGCAGAGGGGGCGGAGGCAATTTTCCCTCCCTGCTCACATTCTCCCCTCTTCTCCTGAACCATTATACCTGGCCAGGCCAGAGATCTCTGTGGAAAGCCTCCAATACACAGGCCCACAGGAAACAAAATAATCTTTGGATATCCTTTTTGACAGAATACAAGGAAAGTACTAGAAATGGCATGGGAGTCAATCTAAGGGGGCTTCCACTGGTCAAAAGTAAGTTAACAAATAAAAAGATAATGACTACAATGTGTTAAAACTATGAGTATATAGCTATCCTTATACAAAACAAACTTTACTGGTCTCTCATGAAGATAGTAGAACATTCATTATTGTGAAAACAAAGAAAGAATTAGGTACATATCTTGGCTTTTCCATACAATCAAATATTAGATTTAGATACCACAATGAAATGATGCAGTTAGGCAATGACCATCACTGTCTACTAAAATCATTAGAGAATGGTTGATGGGAAAGTCTACAATAAATGGATCAAGCTACCAGCATCATCACCAAAAGTGGGATCTCTTGTTAGCATGTATGTATTTCTTAATGTGCTGCAACAGGAAGCACACATGTAATATTCCTGCAAAGGAAAACACATCTAGTCTGGCATGGTGATGCATTCCTGTAATCCCAGTATTTGGGACCTTAACTCTAGAGATTAAGAAGGAAAGTGATAGAGAAAGACACCCAATGTCCACCTTTTGGCCTCTGCATATAAATGTGCACCTATATGCTCACATGCACACCAAACACACACTAAAAAAAGAGGAAAGTATTTTTTAGCACAATTAAAGTGCGTGTGCGTGTGCGTGTGTGTGTGTGCCTGCTGCCTGCCCAGGTTGGCCTCCTGAGTGCTGAGATTAAATTCATGTTCTACTATGCCTGGTTACATTTTTTAAAAATTCTTATACCTATGTATGTATGTATGTATGTATGTATGTATGTATGTATGTATCTATCTATCTATCTATCTATCTATCTATCTGTGACTGTGTGCACATATGCGTTCAGGTACACAAGGTGGTCAGAAGAGGGGATTGAATCCCCTGGAGCTGGTACTACAGGTGGGTGTCATCCTCCTGACAAAGTGCTGGGACTCAAATCCAGGTCCTTTACAAGTGCACTAAGTGTTCTTAACCACTCCACCATCTTTCTAGCCCTGTTCTAGTATTTTTTTTTTATCACTATGATAAAACATCATAGTCAAAAGCAACCTCGGGAGAAAAGGGTTTATTTGGATTACAGTCCATTATGAAAGGGAGTCAGGGAAGGGACTCAAGGTAGGAACCCAGAGGCAGGAACAGGAGCAGAGACCACGGGGAATCCTGCTTATTGGTATGTTTCTCATGGCTTGCTTTCTTATACAACAGAGGACCACTTTTCAAGGTGTGGCACAGGGATGTTCTGGATCCAATCATACCAATCACAAATCAAGAAAATGCCCACAGACTGTCTATAGGACAGTCTGATAGAGGCAATTCTTTAGTTAAGATTCTTTCTTTCCAGTTGACTCTATTGTGTCAAACTGACAAACATAATTGAATGGCACAATATCCTGAAATACACTTTTATCTCATAGTTTCTGTGGGTTACAGGTCTACTCTCAGCTTTTCTTTCTCTGTCTCAGGATCTCACCAGGCTTCCATTAAAGTAATGGCTGGGCTTTGTTCTCACTTGGAGACACAACTGGAGGATGGTCTATGTAGCCAGTCTTTGCTATTTTGTGGGTTCTTCTTTTTCCCATTCTTCATATTCCCCCACCTGTTTCACCCCCTATCACTAGATAGGAGAGAAAGAAGAATAGAGGGGGAGAGATCGGAATCTAATTTCTTCTCATTTCTTCTTTGAGCATGACTACTAGCAAAACCTCCTGAATGACCACCAACCACCAACCCCTGTCTCTTGGGACTCTAGCATGTATAAACCTTCTAAAAAGTTCCTGGAATTCCAAACATCACAGGATCACAGAAACTATCTGCAGCTGATAAAACCACGCCTTCTCTAGAGCATGAGGCAAACCATAGTCAGCTGCTGTGGACAGTCAGTCCAAAGCAGCCCCACATTTCCACACCTGGGATAAAAATGAAAGCATATTTTTATAATATTTCTTTGTTTTTTAAAGAAACCAAAATCCCAGAATTGTCACTACATTTTTTTCACCCTGTTTTAAGCCATAAATTTCTATGTGTACAAACAGAGATATTTGCAATGAAATAAGTACTTTTCCGGTCAGTGGCCAAGGTTTTCAGGAGATCTCTCCTCCTCAGTTCTTTTTTTGTTTCTTTGTTTGTTTTGTTTTTTGAGACATGGTTTCTCTGTGTAGCCATGGCTGTCCTGGAACTCACTCTGTAGACCAGGCTGGCCTCGAACTCAGAAATCTGCCTGCCTCTGCCTCCTAAGTGCTGGGATTAAAGGCATGTTCTACCAGTTCCTGGCACTCCTGCTCAGTTCTAAACTATCATTTTTAATAGTGAAAGACCCCCAAAGGGAGACCCTCACTCAAATCCGGATCTGTGCACACCCAGGGACACACGGGAGACCTTGATGCAATAGCAAAAGGTAGTTTAATGGCGGGGCCCTTGGGTCGAAACGTATCCTATGCAGGGGATAGAGGATTCAACGAAGACCCCAGGAAGCTTAGGATATTTATAGGTAGAGGTTGGGGGGGTGCGGGGGTGGGTGTGGGGGCGGGGGGGGTGAAATTTGGCGCAGTTACATGTGATTGGATATTTTAAACATCAGCAATTTTCGTAAGCAATCGTTTGGGCTGGCAAGATGACTAGTTATTTTTGACCATGAAACCTTGGACCTCCCAGACAGGAGGGAGAGAGCTTAACTTGTCCTTGCTTGTCTTTTCATTTCTGGTCACTGCCCCTGGAGGAACTTGATATTTTTATTATGGCTATATTTATCAAGTTATCGGTGGTCTTCACTGACCATGAATTTTTGTTATGTGTTCCAAACTGCTTTCAATTTTTTTATTCTCATAGTAGTATCCATAGTTTTTTATTTCCTGTGAAAATATAAACAAATCCATATCCCCAATACAAAATTTCTACTGGCTTCAATTCTGATGCTAACATATCTTTACAGTACATAGACTGATTTAATGCCACGGGTTTTTTTTGTTTTTTTATAACCTGATGACTCTCTCTTGCTGAGTGTTGAGGTTTTATGGTCTTCGAATTACTCCTGGACTGAGTAATGACTTGTAAAATTTTCTGTGGGGCCTCAAGACCCTCCTTTCATTTCTCAACAGCAAGAAATTGCCTTGGATATCTCTTTTGGATCTGCACTCCTGAACCCAATGGCGGCCTTTGTCGCATCACATACACATCCCAGGAAGTCCAGATGTTCTTTCTGGTTTATATTTAGAAAAACGTTTTTGGTTTTAGAAAAACCATTCCTCTTAGAGATGCCTTGTTCACAGTTTTATTGCAAATGACCATATTTCTCACAACTAAAACACCAGGCATTTTGAGATCTGAGACCTTTAGTGGTGTGATGGCTACTCTTTGTTGTCAACTTGATTATATCTGGAAAAAACTACAATTCAGAAATGGAGGATACACCTGGGACCCAGATCTTGAGGCTGGAACACATGGACCTTTAATTCAGATCTCGTGGCACACCTTTAATCTGGGCCATACCTTCTGCTGGTGGACTGCATAAAGACAATGGAGGGAGGAAGGGTTTGTTCTTCTTTACCTGCTTGCATTCATGTTGCCAGCACATCCTTTGGAGCTTACTTCTTCAGGATTCCAGCTTATACAGAAGACCAGCTGAACCACCCAGCCTCATGGGACCTAGCAACCTCTAGACTCTTGGACTTCTCAGTTCACAGCCATTGTTGGGTTAGTTAGACTGCAGCCTGTAGGTCATTACAATAAATTCCCTTTATATATGTAAATTCTTTCTGTAAATTCTATGGCTCTAGAGAACCCTGACTAATACAAGCAGTTTGGTCACAGTCTCTTTGGTCTCTTTGCAATGACCATATTTCCTGCAAATGAAACACCAGCATTTTGATATCAGAGACCTATAAACTATAGATTGACCTATTATATTAGCATGGTACATGTTAAAACAAATATTGGTCCTATCCTTTATCCACTTGTCCATAGATGCTGCTTGTCCTTTTAATGGTCTAACTTTTTTCATTTGGTATTCATATTTTCTCCCCCCCCTTTTCCCTCTCATTCTGGCCCTTGTATTCACATTTTCAAACACCAAGGTTTCTATCAACACAAGCCTTTCTAGCATCAGGGTCTGATATGGCTTTGTTCACTTCTAAGACTAATCTTTGTTAAAAGAAAAACAATGAAGGCTTCTCCAGAGCCTTTTATAATCTTTGTAAATAAAGTGGACTTTTTCGGTGGTCCTCAATTTTGTCCCAAGCTTCTAAGTGACTTTGTTCTATAGTAGGATCATCAAATTGAATCTTCTCTCGTATGTCAGAGTGCTGTCCTTTGTAACTAATTTTTTACTATATTCATTTCCCTTGCTGTATATCACTGTTCAATATTTGAGGCTTCTTCTCTCCATCATGTTATTCATTGCAGTTGTCACCAATCCTTCCCAGTCTTGAGGAATAATTCTATTTTGAGTAGCACAGTTATTTAGAATTTGTTTCACATATGGCAAATGCATCCCATATAAAATCATGGCTTCTTTAAAGTGACTTAGATCTGTCATTTCTATTGGATGCCATCCTATTTCATCATAACCATGTTTCAACCATTAACAGACATATACTGCATGACTACTGGGAAAGTTGATGGGGAAAGTCTTGTCACTCCAGGCTGCCCCTCCTCCAACTCTGGCAGCATGGTTGTTTCAAGATTGACCCTGTTTCAGATGGGCTAAGGTTAGACTGTCCTCCTGCCTTTTCAACTTTCCTGTGACCTGACGGCCCTTTCCTCTTGTGGGGAAACTCCAGCTTTCTTTCTCAGTCCCCAGGACTGAGCCTCTTGTTCTCTCTTCCCTGGTGCTACTCACTTCCCAAGCACTTCCACCTCCACCCACAACCTCTCACGGTGCACAGCCAACTCTGTAATCCTTTCAGAAACAAGAGAGCAGAATGACTCTTTTTGGTTTCCCATTTCAACAATTTTACGTTTCCTAGGCCCATCCATTTCCACCTGTGGTTTTTCCAACTGCTCAGCCATTCTTTTAACTTTTTTTTTTTAAATTAGAATATATAAAGAAGTTAAGAGAAAAAACAGGAAACTTCCGCTGGGAGCAAAGTGGGGGATATCCCAGCAGTAGCAGTACATCTTTTGCTGGTATCTTGAAAAGAAATATTCACTCCTTTGTTCCCTGCCATTTTCCCTATGGTCTTTGAAATCATATTTCATTTTTATCCTTAACTTTTTTTTTTTTTTTGGTTTTTTCGAGACAGGGTTTCTCTGTGTAGCCCTGGCTGTCCTGGAACTCACTCTGTAGACCAGGCTGGCCTCGAACTCAGAAATCTGCCTGCCTCTGCCTTCCAAGTGCTGGGATTAAAGGTGTGCGCCACCACAGCCCGGCTATCCTTATCTTTTGAGCCCCACATTGGGTGCCACTTGTAGCCAGTCTTTGCTATTCTGTGGGTTCTTCTTGTTTTCCACCCTTTATTCTTCAGTTTCACTCTTCTCACTAGATAAGAGAGAAAGAGGGATAGAGGGAAGGAAGAAGGAGGAAGGGACAGAGGGAGAGAGGGAGGGAGAGATCCCTGAATCTAATTTCTTTCCTCTTGGAATGACTACTAAGAAACTGTAATCAAACCCCTTGAATGACCATCAACCACCAACCCTCTTCCTCTCAGGGTCCTAACATTTATATATTCCCCGAACAGGTCCCAGAATTCTAAATGTCACACAATAGTAGAAACTCTGCAGCTGATAAAATCACACCTCTGCTAGAGCACAAGGCAAATCATAGTCAGCTGCTTCAGACAGTCTGCAGCAGCCCCATATCTCTACACCTGAAGTTAAAATGAAAACATATTTTTATTATATTTCTGTGTTTTTTAAAGAGGCCAAAATTCCAGAATTGCCCCTACAGGTCTATTTCCAAACTAACTCTCGATATTGGGCTTGAATTAATTTCTTCCTGAATGTAGGACTGTGTAAATGCTTCAAAGACTATTTTAGGCTGTTTTGTTGACTATTGGGCTAGAGGCTGGCCTAGGTTCTTTCAGGTTGCCATTTTATCTCCTGCTACATGGACCTCTCTATAGCCAATGTAAAAAGTGAGTTTTGTATCTAAGCTTGATAGTACAGACTTGTAAAGGAAGGACTTGGAAGGAAGAGAAGGGAGGATGGAAGTTCTAGGCCAGCTGAGTTACACACCTTGCCCTGCAATAAAGGACATTTCCATCTTTAAGGACATTATGAGTTTGCGAGTGAGTCTTATTCCAAGCTACCATCTTATATGATGTAACATAATCATGAAAGTGATTATATTATAGTTAACTCATTAGAAACAAGTCAAAGGGTGATGATTTTACAAAGGTATAAATCCTGGGAAAGGGGTGACTATGAGAACCAGCTTAGATTCTGTCTACCACACCAGCTATTCCTAATAGTCAAAAATGAGGAAGTAGAATGAGATTCTGTTCTCAAAGCTGAGCCAGTGGATTATCTTTGTGGAAATGAGTACGCCTAAGCCTAGAGGAATTTATTTAGAAAGCACCACAGAATCAATCAGGTTGATCGATGGAGATTGATGTTGGAGAAACAGCCTTATGAAACATCAGCAACAATCTCAGGATACCGTTGTATTTTTGTTTCCTACCTATACTGGGTTACACTGCTTTGCAGGGGTGAAATAGTAACTCATTTTTTGTTTAATTTTGTTTTGAGCAGGTCTAGTGTTTCTCTTGGATTCCCTTGACACACTCTGTTTATGTAGTTTTAGGCTCAAACTCCGGACTTTGTGTATGCTGGGCAAACACTCTACCAACTGAACTACATTCCAAGTCCCCAAACAAAAACCAATTTTTAAAAAGATTCTAGGGATTGAATTTGAGACTTTGTGCATGATAGCCAAGCAGTCTATCTTGATATAGAAATATTGAACCATATCTCTAGCCCCCAAAAGGAATTTTAATCTATTCCTATATGGCCATTTCAGATTCAGTATGTGTTTCTGTTCTTCATAAGCACGAATGTGTTGGTCCTATCATGTAGCAGAGACCATTATAAATAGTGGCAACAGCATGGGCTACTGGAAAAAAAGAGATAGGCTGAGACTGGATTTTGGATGGTGGCCTTGCCTTCTTAGAAAGTGTACCCTTCATCTTGAGCTTTATTCTACTATTCTAAGTAAGACAGTGTTACAAAGATTTTTTATGAGAGTCTTTGGGAAGATGGTTCCTAAGAGAATAAGATTTGATGCAGAGGAAATAGTTGGGAGACTTTCCCAGTTAAATAAGTGAGGGAAGGTGAAACTGGATACGAGTTAGTACCAATGGGATGAAAAGAGAAGGCAGACTGGAGAGATACTGAGTTTATAGAGCAACAGGCCCTCTTCATTATTAGATATGAGAGATAAGAAGAAGGAAGGAGCCAAGGATGGCAATCTGTTTCTACTGAGGCAACTGGATGGATGGGGAGGACCTGGGACAGGGAATGCAGAAGAAAGCTGCATGGGTTGTCCAACACACTGCTTATGTGTGTGGAGTCCGCTACCTCACAGACTTTTCTTTGAGTCCTCTTTGCACTATATAACTCACCCTGTTCATTCCACTGTACAATGAAAACTGTATTGACCTCTTTGTGTGTATGTGAATTGAACGCAGTGTCTGAAATGCATTGTATTAGCCATTATTACTACTCAGAAACGATTCAGAGAGGAGGCCAAAGACAAATGAATGAAACAGGCAGGAAAGGCTTCTGGGAATGAACTCTGGTTAGGTCAAAGAGGAAAAACAGCGTTGTGGCAGAGTAGCTGAAGCCAGAAGGAGGCCAGGCATGGCTGAGCTGTCTGCCACGTGTTGTTAAAGCAGATGAGTCATTGGAAGGGGCAGGTCAGGCTGCCCGGCCGCAGCAGGCTGGACCGTGTCTATATGATGACTTCATTGTCAGGGAAGCCTTTTTAGTCTCTGCACCCCGAAGGAATATACTACGTCTTTTACAGGACTTTACACACTATTATACTGTCTGGAAGTGTCAAAGGCAGTGTAAACAAAACAGAGCGACAAGAATGGGAATCCTCAACTAATAGGACTATGGATATGCCGGTGACTGGGTTTCCCTACACCTCAGTCTCCTTATTTCTAACATGAGGATGGCTAAATTGTCTCTGAGGCGTAGGGGAGAACTAGGTGAGCATCTGTTGGTAAATAGTGTGTTGGTGCCGCCCTTCCCGTTGGAAGCCATTTCCGATACCCAGTCTGGACAGCGTTCAGTTCTGCAGGCAGTGTACCAAAGGGATGAATGGAAGACTCAAAGGGCGTCCCGCAGTCGACGCGGGCGCGCTGGGAGCCACGCCCCCTTCCGCTTCAGAGCGCGCCGCGCGGCCGCGGGCGGGTCTTCGCGACCGTTCGCCAGAGCGTGCGCTGCAGGCCGCGCGCGGTGGGCGGCAGGCGGGCTCGACGTGCACGCGCGTGAGGGGCGGGCCGGGCGGAGGGCGGGCTGGCGGGCCGGCGGCTGGCTGCAGAGCCCGCGGCGGCGGCGGGTGGCCGGCCGAGCGTGTGCCGGGCGGCGGAGGGCGCGGCGGCGGCTATGCTGCCTTCGTGAGGCGCGCCGGGAAGGTCTCGGCGCCTCAGCCCACAGGAAGCGCGGGGACACGGCGGGCCGGGTGCGGGTGGCTTCGAGTGCCCGCCGGGCCATGTTGGCCGCGGACCGGGCTTGCCGCGGCAGCGCTGCGGCCGGGGGCCGAGCCAGGCCGGCGCAGTCGCGGTGCTAACGCCCGCGGGGCCCAGACGCCGAGATGAAGCGGAGCCGCTGCCGCGAGCGACCGCAGCCGCCACCCGCTCGCCGGGAGGATGCGGCTCCGCGGGCGGCCGAGTTGCCCCAGCCGCAGTCTTTGCCCCCGCGCCGGCGAGCGCCGCCCGGGAGGCAGCTACTGGAGGAGCGGAGCGGGCCTATGGGGCACGACAGTAGGGAGCAGGTAAGATGGGCTGGGGTCCGCAAGCGAGGGTGGGCGCCGTGGGGGAGGGGGTCCTCGCGGCAGGATCGGGCTGCGGTGGTGAGGGTGGGGGCTGAGTCGGTTAAGAGGAGTGGGAGGTCTGAAGAGGCTGAGGAAAGGGGAGTGGAGAAATGAAGGTGGGGGCCTGAGATTGCAGTGGATGTGGGGTAGGGCAGGTCTGAGGAATGAATAAAATGGTCTTGGGGGGTAGCCTGGAGCTCTGGATGGAGAGAATGGGTGCTGGAATGTGGGCAGGGTGAATGAGCAGCGAAGAGTAGTTTTACTAAATTGAGTTATCTAAAGGAGTGAATAGTTTTAAGGGAGAAATGCCAGTTTTATAGTGTTGACTGTTCTTAGAGTTTATCCCCAC
Organism: Rhabdomys pumilio; assembly: GCA_030674055.1. Lineage (NCBI taxonomy): Eukaryota > Metazoa > Chordata > Mammalia > Rodentia > Muridae > Rhabdomys > Rhabdomys pumilio. Next base: position 34,072,194 of record JANHMN010000004.1, read on the forward strand.
AGTTATAAAAACGGGGCATTCGTAAGCATTCTGATTTTGTGGCCATTATACTTTTATAGGCAAGTATTCAGAATCATTAACGTTCTCCTCAGTAACTATCTACCACTTTAAAACCACTATAAAAAGTACCTGCATTTGTGCAATCCCAAGGCCGGAGCTGTGGACAGAGAATCCGTAGATGAAAGGCTCTGTCTGCCTTCTAGTTTACCCTTAATGGGAAAAGAGAGAAAGTGTAAAAGTACTCGTGGGATTTCCGAATGTACAGGATGTGTAATTTATTAGACAATAGGTGTATTTATGAGTAGGGAATAAAAGTCGGCAATATCTGAAAGGATAAACTTGCCACTCAGCTGTAGGAAGTTCAGTGAAAGGAGATTGACAAGGACTTGTAAGATCCTTGATCTTGTTGGATTTTAGAAAGAATGTTCTGTAGTAATGAACTCCGGGGACAGCATTGATTTTTGTACAGCTCTGCTTCAGACCCCAGTTGAGACACTATCTTTGAGTCTTTGAAGTTCCAGGTCTCCTATTTCTTGCTCTTCTTATAAAGTAAACAAACGTCCCTAGGCATCATTGCTTTGAATTGCAGTATGTTAGCCTATGGTTTTAAAATTTTCCCCTCTGCCTTTTGTTTCCTCACTTTTTATTCTCCGAGCCCTGGGTCTTTGCCATGGCTTCTAGACTGCTGACTTGTGTTATTCCCTTCTAGTACCTGTTCAAAACCTTTGAAATATATTTCCTCTTCTGACTTTAGTGTGCTTGGTGCAGTTAACTTTTTTGCATGCTCCAGGAAAGTGCTCAAGGTTATTTGATTCCCCCCTCATTTTTTTAAAATAAATTGTAATTTACTTTTAGTTTTTATGTGCACTAGTGTTTTTCCTTCCTCTTTGTGAGGGTGTCAAATTACCTGTCAAATTACGGACAGTTGGAGCTCTCACATGGGTGCTGGGAATTGAACCCGGGTCCTCTGGGAGAGCAGCCAGAAGCTGAACCTTTCTTCAGCCCCGACTCCCCTCTTTTAAAACAGATCTTTTTATTTTTTTGCATGTATGAGTGTTTGCCTGCATGTATGTTAGTGCATCACATAGTTTGAAAACCAGAAGAGGGAGTCATAGCTCTTGGAACTAGAGTTGCAGACAGTTGTGAGCAGCTGGTGTCTCTGGGAACTAAACCCAGGTCCTTCAAAATAGCAGCAAGTACTCTTAATTGTTGAGTCATTTCTCCAGCCAACCCCCTCTTTTTTAAAGATGATTTTTATATTCACACATCCTTAGCAGTCACAGAGAAAGAACCCGTTACCCTTTTCTCTGAGGCTACATCATTGGTACACACACCTTTTTTGTCTGTTAAAAATTGTAGTTATATTCTTTGTTTTATAGCTTAAAATAAAAAGTATAATTTTCTTCAAATGTGTAATTTCCTCTCTCCTAATATGCTTAATCTTGTTGCCTTAACCAACAAGCTTCTTGAATTTGTATTCTGTGTCAGTTTCTTCACTATATGTGTTGTGTGTGTGTGTGTTCCTAATATTATGGTTTGTCTTGTATACTTAATGCTTTTCCCAAACTTCCAGGTCATGAGTAACTTTTTTTGGCTTGCTTTTTAAGTTGAGATTTGACTTAGTTTAGTGCATAAATCTAAGGTTCATTTAACATGAATTTTTACAGACTAATATAACCATATGTCCATTATTTAGGTCAAGGTGGAAAACATATCCAGTTCCAAAAATGTTCCCTTACTGTCTCCTACTTACTACCCTTCACCAAAGTTAACCACTATTCCCCTGTAACACCATATATTACTTTTTAGTTAAAACTCATATAAATAAAATTGTGAAGTTTGTACTTTGTTACTGAATTATTTTATTGAAATAATTTCTGTGCATTCTTCTGTGTTTTTTATAGAAATACTTTGCTTTTTCATTGTTGTATAATTTTCCACAGTGTAGCCATACTAAACTTACTTTGCAACTTAAAATAAGGCGTGTCTACCTGTGAAAACATTGTGAAAGAGTTACAAAGAGAATTCTGAGGAATGGCTCAGTGGGCTTTTTTTAATATTATTAAACTTGATAGTTTTCATTAGTCGTCTTCTTGTCAAGCTATGTGAACTGTTTGCCATTGTTGACCATGTGTTCTCTTCCTGCCCCTCCCGCCCCCAATACTCATCTCACTAATGGTTCTTGGACTGATCTCCTATGGTTTTTTTCATTCCTGTTCTTAAAACATTTATTGAAGATAATGTGCTTGGTCCTAACATTGGTTCTTTATTGTACTGCATTCTTTAGCAAGCTCATGCATGACAGGTGCTAGGATGTAGAGCAAAGGTCTGTATGTTTCATTCATACATTGCATTATAGAACCTCCTGGTAGAGTCATTGGAGTCTTTAAGCCTGATTTTCTTTTAAGATCTATGCTGCTAACTTTGTGTTTCATGTTTCAAAACAAAACTCAGTGTTATCGAAGGGGGACAACGGGGAAGTGTTTTTGTGTGTGTATGTTTATGTAGTCAGAGGACACCTTTGGATATAATTCCTCAGATACTGTCCACCTTGTTCTTTCTAAAAGATTTTCTTTCTTTCTTTTTTTTTTTTTCTTTTTCAGTTTTTTGAGACAGGGTTTCTCTGTGTAGGACTGGCCTTGCTGTTCTGGAATTAGTTCTGTAGGTCAAGCTGGCCTTGCACTCAAAGAAATCCAACTGTCTCTGCCTCCCGAGTGCTGGGATTAAAGGCGTGCACCACCACCGCCCGGCTTATTTTACTTTTAAAAATGATGTGTACCTGTGTGTTGCGCATGGGTATGTGTATAGGATTTCAGGTGTCCTTCAAGGTCAGAGAAGGTGTTGGATACCTCAGAACTGGAGTTATAGGCAATTGTAAACCACATAGTAAGTGCTTTGAATTCAGTTCAGGCCATCAGGTAGAGCAGCAAGCATTTTAAACAGCTGAGTCATTTTCCCACCTCCCATTTGTATTTTGAGACAGGGTTTCTTACTGCACTAGAGCTCATTAAATAGACAGTGCTGGCCAGTGAGCCCCAAGGATCTGTCTGGTTTTAAAACAGAAACAAAGTAAGACCTCACTGTATGGCCCCTGGCTGCCCTAGAACTGACTAGAAGATAAGGTTGGATTCAAACATACAGAGATCTTCCAGCCTTCGCCTCCTAGTGTTGGCTTTAAAGGTATATGCCATCATGACTGGGTATTTTTTAAGCTTAAGAAAAATACTTTTTGTTTGTTTGTTTATTGTATGTGTGTGTATGTCTGATGAAACACTTAAAATCTTGTAAGCCAGATGTGATGGTACACAGGAGCAGTACTATTAGGAAAGGGAAGCTGTTACAGGAGGCTCATGAGTTCTAGGCCAGACTATGTTGTGTAGATCCTTTTTCAAATAGTGATGAAACCCCTCTTTTAGCTTTAGAGGTCTGTTGTATTTATTTATTGTCATTGTTAGTCACCCCTTTATGCAGTATAATACCAAAGCTTATGAATTTCTCTGTCTTCAAAGACATTATTAGCTTATTATTCACAGAAGAAAGCCTGAAGACCTTAACATTCAAGGTGTACTTGAATTATTCACATAAAGAATTTAGATGCTCCTTTGGGTTTCTTAGTGTCTGTGCTTTTGTCCCCCTTGATTGCTGAGACTAGCTTTTTTCTTAGTAGTAAGTTCTTAGAAGTTTACACTGTTTCATTTACCTTTGTATATGCAGGTCCAGAATTAATAAAAATAACTACTTGAAATGTAGTTATTTGAATATTTGTTAGAAACATGATTGGGCCAGTTCGTGGTGGCACACGCCTTTAATCCCAGCACTTGGGAGGCAGAGGCAGGGGAGGCAGAGGCAGGCGGATTTCTGAGTTCCAGGACAGCCAGAGCTACACAGAGAAACCCTGTCTCGAAAAGCAAAAAAAAAAAAAAAAAAAGAAACAGGCGATTGCTCAGTGGACATCCTAACTGGCAGTCAGTGTCTTATCAGTGAACAGACTTCTTGGAGGCTGTCCTCTTCACTGTCTTGTTTCTAAGCCTTTGAAGTTTTTTGTTTTGTTTTGGTTTTGGTGTTTTGAACTACAGTTTCTCGGTGTAACCTTTTGTGTCTTACAGTTCACTCTGTAAACTAGGCTGGCCTCAAACTCAGAGCTCTGCCTGCCTCTGCCTCTGGAATGCTGGGATTAAAGGTGTGCCCCACCACTGTCTGGCTTGTAATATATTCTTTTATCCATGCCTAGGTATATAGTAGATGCTTAATAAGTGTGGAATGAAAGAAAAAAAAACCCAGTGTTTAAGTTCTGCTCTTTTCTATTTGTGTTATTTAATTTCTATTAATATATCTTTCTTTCTTGGGATCAGCTTTCAATTTGCCTTAAATTTACTGGCACAAAAATCATGATAAAACATTTTGTCTTTGTAGCCTTATATATTTTTTTTTTAAAGCCCACTGTATTTAGTTCTAAAATGTTTTAGTCTTCTTTCTAGCCTACTGGCCAGAGGTAGGAGAGAAAGAAGGTTAATAGGAAAGGGTGTTGTGGACCTGTAAAGTAGTGCTTTGGGACAATTTCACTCTTCATTGTCAGAATACCAGTAGTCCAGTTCAGTAGCAGACACCAAATACGAATCAGTAGCTGCAGTGAGATTCAGCAGAAACAGCAAGGCTCTGGAAATGACCAGAGTCAGCCCGAATACCTGGAGAAGTTCTTTTGTTCATTTCTGTCTAAAATGAAGACCAGCAAAGACCAGTGAAGAAGTGAACTATGGCAAGACATAATAATGCAAGAACATCATCTCACTATTTGTGGGATTCTACTTATATTCTTTCTAATCATCTTGTGTCCTCTCAAATGTCTGTTTTCAGCAAAACATCACATACCCTCTCTCACAAGACAGCCTCCAGAAAAACATCACGTGACACAAACTGAGTTGTTGAAGAAACCAGAAATTTCCACATTATACCTTCTATTAGATCCCACACCACAATCCTTTATACTACTACCACCTCTAAAACCACAGAGCCGTTTATAGGAAAACGATGGCTTGACTAATGACATAAAACAATATAAATCTAAAATTTATTTACAAATGAATCAACTTAACTTTATATATTAGTATAATCGTTGCTTTCCTTTTGCTGATCTTACTCATCTAAGGCCAACCTTAGAGTTATGCTGGAGGCATTATAACACTTTAGAGTATTTTAGAAAGTGGTCTGGAGAGACAGTTGTCTTGTAGAGGACCCTGGTTATTCCCAGCACCCATAGGATAGTTTACAACTATTATATTTCCAGGAGATGTGATGCCCTCTTCTGGCTTCCATAGCCATTTGCTCACACCCGGAATACATATTTACATGCAAGCAAAACACTCACCTATGTAAACTAAAAAAATTAAACAAATAATGAAAAAAAACTCTAGAAAATTATGATGATCAAAAAGTCATGATATTGTTATAGAAATAGACATGTAAACCAGTAAACTAAAATGGAGAACCTAGAGCTTGAATCCAGGCATCTACAGGTAACTTATTTTTGATGAAGATACCAAGTGTGCACATTGAAGAAAGAATAATCTCTTTAATATGCGGTGCTGAAGAGTCTGGATATGCACATGCAGAAGGAAACTAGAAAAAGTAAAAAGTGAACTTTTCTACCCTTTAGCTCCATATACAAAAATCAACTCAGAATAAATTACCAGGTAAGGATTTTTGGATAAGATCTAAAGTTCTGGCAACAAAAGCAAAATTTGAGAAATGGCTTACATCAAATTGAAAAGCTCCACACAGTTACAGAAACAGTGAAGCGACAACTTATGGAATGGGAAAAGACTTTTGCCAATTATCTGATTTAGGGGATAATATCCAGAATATTATAAGGAACTATATGTATAAAGCAAAATACAAAAATGAGAACTTCTATAAACCCATCAATTCTATTATTTGGGATTATATACCTAAAGGCAATTAAGTCTATATATCTCAGAGAAAGCAGCAACCCACGTTTATGATGGCTGTACTTAGAAAAGTCAAGATAGGGAATCAACTGTTAGCAGTTAAAATGTGATATATCTTCACATACACACAATTAAGCTATGAAAAGATAGAAGCTTATAATTTGTAATGGATAAATCCAGAGGACACATGGCACAGAACGTACTGTGTGGTCTCACATGACAGTCTTATGGAAACAGAAAATAGTGATTGCTAAAGTCTGATGGAAATGGAAATGGAAAGATTGGTCAGTAGGTACAAAGTTGCAGTTATATATTGCATATTTAAAAATACAAAGTTTATGTTTCACTATAATTGTTTGTGATGATGGCTATGTTAATTGCCTTAATTTGATTATTACACACCATAGACATGTACTGAAACAATATATTGTATCTCATAAGTTTGCATAATTAAATAAAAATTTTGCCAGGTATGATGACACAAATCAGTCTTTGCTACTTTGTTGGGTCTTCTTTTTCCCACCCTTTCCATCCCACTCCTATTTTACTCCCTATCACCAGATAGAGAAAGAAGGATAGAAGGGGAGAGAGAAGGCGCTCTGAATCTAATTTCTTTCTTTTGCTTCTTCATTGACCACGACTACTAACAAACCATAACCCCCAATGATTAACAACCATCACTGCCTTGGGGCTCTAGAATTTATGTTTGTAAAGTTCCCAGAACTCCAAATGTCACACAATAGTTGCAGCTGGCAAAACCACACTTCTACTAGAGCACAAGGTTCAGCTGCTCTAGACAGTCTGAAGCAACACTACACCTGGGATTAAAATGAAAGCATATTTTTTATAATATTTCTGTGTTTTTTAAGGAAACCAAAATTCCAGAATTCTCACTACACAAAGCTCTGTAGTAAGACCTATCTTTAAAAGAAAAAAAAAAGGTTAAATTTGTTCTTTATTTTTTCATATTTGGCATCACAATTTTTATTTTTCACTGGATGATTCTTGTCAACTTAACAGACATGGTATTTCCTTTACAAATGGTCTTAGCTAATTTGTCACATTCTGTCACATCCTCATCCTTTCCCCCTTTTAAATAGTGTTGGATTACAGCAATGAGAAAGTCAGACAACAATCTGTCTTCATTAAATTTCATCTCACTTCACCTTGTGATCAACTAGACTTGACAAGTTGATTTTTTATATTTGGTTGACTTCTGGTATCAGAATCTGTTGATTTGCATCCTGTCTCATTGGAAGTGCTTCTGGGTGCTCAGTGTTTAATATGATTCTTTTATTTGCATAGTGTGATGTCATCAGGTTCTCCTGGCTTGACAATTTTCACATTTATTTCTGTTCTTGATCTTTTCCTTGATGTCAAGATTTGTTTCTAGTTTATTCTGCATTTCCATTTAAATAACTTAGATCTTTTAAGCCTAACATGTCCTCAAACTAAACTTTTTTTTAGAGAGTTTTTTTCTTTTAGATTTATTTATTTTTAATGTGTGTGGGTGTTTTATTTGCTTGCATGTATGTCTGAATTGCATGCCTGGTTCCCACAGAGGGCATTAGATCTGGAACTGGAGTTACAGACTTGTATGCTACAATATGGGTTCTGAGAATTGAACCCTGGTCCTTTGCAAGAGCAGCCAGTGCTCTTAATCACTGAGCCATGTTTTTAGCTTGCCCAACTAAACTCTTGATGTTCACTTCCCAGTCTGTGTCTTTCCTAGACTTCCCATGTTATTAAATAGCACCATCATTCATATTCATTAAGTTCTTCAGACCAAGTCTTGGAAACTGTCATTGATTATGTGTGTCTGTTTGAGTATGTAAGTCTTCAAGTGCCTGTGGAGTTTGTCCTGTTGGGCACTGAACTCCATTCTTCTGAAACGGCACCAAGAACTCTTAAGAGATGCTTCATAAATGCTGTTGATGCAAGGTCTCACTATGTAACTCAGATAGGCCAGGGACTCATTAAATAACAGGATGGATGGCCTTAGTCTCAAATCTCTTTTTAAACTTAGCAAGTACTGATTTGATTCGTTCCTTTTAAAAACAAAACCAAAAACCTTCTTTATTGTGTATCTGTGTGTCTTAGGATTTTTGCTGTGAAGAGACACTGTCAACATGGCAACTCTTATAAAGGAAAATATTTAATTGGAGGTGGCTTATAAGTTCAGAGGGTTAGTCCATTATTGTCATGGGAAGCATAGAAGCATGCAAGACAGACATGGCGCTGTCAAGGAGCTGAGAGTTCTACATAGTATCTGTAGGCAGCATGGAGAGGGACATTGGGTCTGGCCTGGGCTTCTGAAACCTCAAAGCCTACCTACCCCCAGTGACATACTTTCTCTAACAAGGCCATACTTCTCAATAGTGCTACTCCCTATAAGCCTATGGGGGCCATTTTTCATTCAAAGCACCTCTCTCTCTCTCTCTCTCTCTCTCTCTCTCTCTCTCTCTCTCT
>JANHMN010000004.1:34080707-34125674 GCA_030674055.1 Rhabdomys pumilio
TACAATCCAAACCGCGCCCCCCTCCCCTCTCCCCCCCCCCCCCCCCCCTCCCCTCCCCCCCCCCTGGGGGTTTTGCCCCCCCCCCCCCCCCCCCCCCCCCTCTCTCTCTGTGTGTGTCTCGCACGCGCGCATACGCGCTTGTACCTCTGCACACAAGTGGAGGTCACAGGACAAGTTGAGAGAGTTGATTCTCTCCTGCTATGAGGATTCTAAAGACAGAACTCAATTACCAGGCTGTGCAACAAGTGGACAAGTGCCTTTACCCACTGAGCCCACCTGCTGGCCCTATGAATGTGTTGTGTTCTCAGCCTTTGATTTCACATGTGTTCCCCTTGCCTTCAATCCCAGCACGTGGAAGGGAGAGGAAGGTAGATCTTTGTGAGTTTGAGGCCAGCCAAGGCTACACAGAGAAATCCTGCTAGGGCTGGTGGGGATAGGGTGAGGGTGGGGGAAACTACATAGTCTATAGTCTTTCCCTATTAGATCTTTGATGTAAATTCTTTTTTCTTTCTTTCTTTTTTTTTTTTTTTTTTTCTTTTTTTGGTTTTTCAAGACAGGGTTTCTCTGTGTAGCCCTGGCTGTCCTGGAACTCACTCTGTAGACCAGGCTGGCCTTGAACTCAGAAATCTGCCTGCCTCTGCCTCCCAAGTGCTGGTGATGTAAATTCTTATGAGTCTCCTAACTCATCTTCTAGTTCTATTCTTAGTGGTCTCTCTCTTTTTTAAAAAATTTATTTGTCTATTAAATATATATGAGTACAATGTAGCTGTCTTCAGACACACCAGAAGAGGGCATTAGATTTCATTACAGATGGTTGTGAGCCACCACGTGGTTGCTGGGAATTGAACTCAGGACCTCTGGAAGAGCAGTCAGTGCCCTTAACTGCTGAGCCATCTCACCAGCCCCTTAGTGGTCTCTTCTGTGATATTTTACACATAGAAAACCTTAAGTATGAGCTTGTCACTTTACTAAAAAAACTTTATAGTTGTTTCCATTATAATTTAGATCAAAGTCCAAAGTGCTGATGGCTTTGTCCTATAAGATTTTATGTAATCTGGCCCTTGGCCTCATTTCCTCATCTTGTTTACTAGCTCTAGTCACAATGGCTGCCTTGGTGGTCTCCAAGTATAGTAAGCATTTCTGTTTATCTGAGAACATTTTAAAAAATGACTGTTGTTTTAGGAATTTTTCACTTAGTTTCTGTACCTGGAATTTCTTTTCTCAGATGAATGTATACTGATGGTTTTCTTACTTTGTTTGTGTCTGTTGAGATAATACTTATTAAAGAAACCTTTTTTGACTATCTGTTCCGTAACTTTCATGGTCACTCACTTTTCTCTTTGTATTCTTATCTTCTATTGATAGTATGGTCACAGTTTTTGGTATTTATTGGTTTTCTTCTACATTAGAACATTTGCTCCTTGAGGGTAGTAATTTGTATCTCTTTTTCTGACTTCCAGATTTCTATGCATGAAATAAGAGTCGTGTTGGGCTGTTGGGACAGCTCAGTGGGTGTAGGTAGGCAGTTGTGCAAGCCTGGTGACCAGAGTTAGATACCTGGAGCCAATGTTAAAAGTGTATCTGCAGTTTTAGCACTTCAGTGAACAAGATGGGTGGTGGAAATAGGAGAATCAACCAGAAGTGCATGGGCTGTCTAGCTTGAAGTATGAAGACAGCAGAAACAGCAAGAGAGACACTTCCTTTAAAAAAAAAAAAATAGAAGGAGAGAACCAACTCTTGAAAGTTTTCTCTGACCTCTACCAGTTTTCTTTATTAAGAACCTGTCTTAGAACGGGATATATCTCTATTGATTTGAGAATATAATTAAGATCAAAGCCTTAGAGGCTCTTATTTCTAAATTCTGAGGTATGCTGTGACAACTATAGTATTAGGAGTGCTCATTGTGGGAGGAGTTGAGCTGTTTCAAAATCATTTAATACTTAATTGAGTGAAGATTAATTATCTCTGCCTGTATTTCACCAAAGCAGAGCTACTTTCTAGTATTGTTAGGCTTTCTGTTAGGTATTTAGGAGTGATTTATGAAGCAGAACATTTAGATATAGTTGGTAATAGTTTTAAAAGTTATTTCAAAAGGATGTTATTAATGTGATTTTTGTTCTGGTTACCCTGGGGTATTTATTTTCTGCCTTTGACTAGTAAAAGAAAGAGACATTGTTATTCTAGTTCAGACTTTGGTCTTTATATTATTAGGGAACACTGGTTGCTGTAATAGATACATTCAGAATGACCTAGACTGATACACACTTTTTCATTCTCTATCTAGGTTCTTGTAAGGTCACCTAGATAGAGATGATGACAAAGTGGATGATGGGCCAGCATAATCACTTTCACTTGTATTTTACTTCCAAAATCGGTTCCAGGACTATAGCTAGCTGCTAGAAGGCTGAGGATATTATGTAGATGCTTAGGAAGGGACTCATATTTTCTCAAGTTGTAGGTACTCTCTTCTTTGGACCTCCAACCTCAGTGAGTCGGTAGAATTTTAGTTTCCTTTTATTCCTTTCAGAGCCCACAGAATTTTGAGTCACCACCATTTTGGATTTAAGAAAAGGCCTTGTTCCCTAAGCCTTATAGAAAATCTGAAAAAACTTCTTTTTTTTTTCCCCAAAGATTAGTTTTTTTTTTTTTTTCCCTCATACCTATCACCAACTTTTTAAGGGACTTTCTAGATTTCTTCTGGAGACAGAACTTGTTGGACCCATAGAGAGCTAAAATGTGGGTTCTTTCTGTAAAGACTTTTAAAATTTCAAGGCCAGTACAGTTACACAAACCCATTGTGTAACTCCTAACCCACCTTTCTGCAGTAGGCTGAAAAGGTAGAGGTAAAACCTAGGAGCCATATTTAAAGTTTTTTTCCTCATTTGTCAAGTTGTTTTGAAACTCAAGTTCTGGCTAAGGAAGGCTTCTGCTGAGTTGGAGTAGCTAATGAAAGGTGATCATCCTAAGACCATCCATGTAGCTTACCCCCAGGTAAGGGAGCATAAGGCTTTCTCCCTGAGGATTCTATTATGCGTGCCTGTAAAATACATGGCCAGCAGGCTGGTGCAGTGGTGATGGCCCAAAGCTCTGGTTAGAGCAGAAGGGTCAAAGGTAGCAGTAAGACAGAGATGGTGATGGGATAAACAATGACCTTTAGCCCATCAGCACTGATGTCATATATTTTCTACATGTTTATCTCAAGCATTTAAAGTTCCATGAGAGACATGGATCGAGAACAATACTTGAACATCTTAGATTGGTTTTTTCTCTATACTGCTGTTGAACCAGCATCTTTGTAGCAGTCCTTATGTTAATTAGGCTCCACCCATCAGAGTGACAAGTGCACCTCTTCTAACCTGAATGCTTAGTTGGGTTCCCATACTAAGACTCTTCACGTGACTCTTTGGGGAGTGACTGACTGTGTCAAGCTGTTGTGCTGGGGGGTTGCTGGTGGATATTCGAAGAGTGACCCAGTCTTGTGTGTAGGCTTGTTGTTTCAGAGGGTGAGTTAGCCATTAGCCACAGGTCATTTTGTACCTAACTGGGATCTATCTCCTTACTGGAATGGCTTCATGTCTTCATATAGGCCAGGCTTTGCTTGCTGGTTCTCCTGGCCATGTACTCATGGTCCATCTCCCCTCATGACAGCTTTCTCCTCTACTTTCTCATTCTTCCTCCTTATCCTCCTGGTCTCTCCTCTCTCCTGAAAAACTTCTTTCCCTTTGCTTTTGGTACATTAGATCTTTGACTACCCTGCACTCATGAGGCTTTGATTATAATCTGTTGTTAGATTGTGATAGTAACAATGCAGATGAGTTAGCTTATGGGGGCGGGGTGCAGCTCAGTGTGCCGGGAGCTTGCCTAGCATATTAAGCTTTAGGCTTAATCCACAGCACTATAAAACAGATGTGATGCTGTATTATAATCATTAGACTGAGACAGGATCAGAAGTTCAGTCGTCTTAAGCTATATAGAGAGTTTGAGGCCAGCCTGGGAAGACATGAGGCCCTGTCTCAAAAAAAAAAATTTTTTAATGATCCAATAAGTTATATACTGCCCCTGAAGTTGGAATTTCATGTAATTTGTAATATTTTCATATTGATAATATTTTATTAAGTATTTGCTTTTTTTACTTTTAAAATATAAAAAATAGGCCTGGAGAGTTGAATTAGCTGTTAAGAGTGCTGTCTGCTCTTCTAGAGGTCCTGAGTTCAATTCCCAGCAACCACTTGGTGGCTCACAGCCGTCTGTAATGGGATCTGATGCCCTCTTCTTCCTAGCTGGTTCTGGCAGATGGGTAGGATTTGGTTTGCCAGTCTTGATTTATGTTACTCTATTCAAATCAGTTTGTTTAATCTGTAGTAGTACTTTGATTTATTCATTCGTACTTTTTTCCTTTTTTTTGTTTTTTGCTTTTTTTTTTTGAGACCATCTATATAAACCTGATTAACTTAACCTAGAGTTCTCTGTATAGATTGGACTTGCCTCTAACACACATAGATATCTGTCTATCAAGTGCTGGGATTAAAGGGGGATGCCGCCTTGTCTGGGTATGTTGTGAACAGATGTCCATTTATTCCTTAGTTATTTCCATTGTCTATTACGGTGCTACAGTAAAACTCATCTGTCTTTTTTTCATATCTTCAGAAGTTTCTCTTCTTGGGTGCTATTTAATTTTCAAATTGTTTTTGATGTAATTATACCACATATGTGTGTGTTCATATTTATGTGTATTTATTTATTTTGAGACAGTCCTGGCTGACCTAGAATGGAATACGTAGGCTAGGTTGGCCTTGAGCTCACAGAGATCCACCTTTCTCTCTGGCCTCTGAGTACTGCAATCAAAGTGTGAAATATTATGCCTGGTTTTCAATTTGTATGTTGTTAATAATGATTCCTTATGTCCTTGACAGTTCTTACCAGATGATTACTTTTTATTTATTTAGTTCCTGGGTTTAAGCAGCATTTTAGTGTTTTTAATTTAATTTAATTTTTATAATGTGTGTATGTCTGTGTAGGGGTATGTGTGTGTAAGTATAGGCGCCAATGAAGAGGCATTGGATCCCCCTGGAGCTGAAGTATGGGCAGTTGTAGACCATACAGCATGGGTGCTGGGAGTGAAACTTGAGTCCTGCATGGGCAGTAGAGGTTCTTAATCTGCTGCATCCAGTGTTTTAGAAAAACATTTTGCTGTTTTTTTCTTTTTTTTCTAATTGATTGCTTGTAATTCTTTATATCATTTAGGTACAGTGTGTAGAAAAAGAAGGCTTTGAAATTAGATTTTAATTCTTTGTAGTGTAATAATTGGTTTGAATTTGAAATAAAAATGACTGTCTTAGGACTGAAGAGATGGCTTAGTGGTTAAGAAGGATTGGAGAGATGGTACCATGACTAAAAACTCTAGCTCCTCTTTCCCAGGAACTGGGTTCAATTCTCAGTACCTACATGGTGGATTATAACCACCTCTAATTTTTATTCTAGAGGATACAATGCTTTCCTTTGACATCTGGGGATACTAGGCACACATGTGGTACACATACATATACGTAGGCAGAACACTCAAACACATAAAATAACAACAAATCTTAAAACAGTGAATTAAAGAAGAAAACAGTGGTCACCCTTAGCTGCTCCAAGGAGCCTGAGAGACTCACAGAGGCTTGGGTGGGGAGATGCAGCAGCAGAGGATGAACCTGCAGAGTGTTCAGTATCTCCAGAGCAAGTGAAAAAAGGTCTTATGGGAAGATGTTTTAAAAGTGCCTCCCCACCCCCACTGTGTGGACAGAGGGACACACTGACTTACTATAGCTTCTATGATGAGATGTTTTTCTATGTTTTTGTTGTTGTTTGTGTGTATTTTTTATTTTGTGGGGGAGGTTGCAAGAGTGAAGGGCTAATATGAGTGGATAGGGAGATGAGTGGCACTAAGGTGTATGAGATGAAACTCACAAAGAATTAATAAAAAGAAAAAAGTGGTTTCATGGAAATGGAGAAAAAGATGGCAGAGAGAAGCAGAACTAGAGACATAGCAGCAGCTGCATGGATGTATTTCTTTGAGTTTATCTTGTTTGAAGTTTACTTACCTTTTTGGATTTGTAGGTTTATGGGTCTTTGGACCCATTTGGAAAAAGTAACTGCTTATTTTATTACCATGTCAGCTTGTCTTGTTCATTATGAAATGTATAATGTGGATGTTAGATCCTTTATAATTCTACAGGTTCTTGAGTCTCTTTTATAGTTTTCAATCTTATTTCTCTTGATTGAGCATATTGAATATTTTCTATTCTGTGTTCTAATTCGGTTTCTTTTCTTTCTTTCTTTCTTTTTTTTTTTTTTAGTTCTAAAAGTCTCTATCTCTCATCCCCCATGGTCTCATTATATTATTGTGGCTAAATGACCCATTCACAGCTGTTGCCTAAGACCAACAGAGAACATAGATATTTACACTACAGTTTGTAATAGCAACATTACAGTTATAAAGTAGCAACAAAAATAATGTTATAGTCGAGGGTGACCACAACATGAAGAACATTAGGAAGGTTGAGGACCTCTGCACTATGTAGAGCAGACTGGTCTCAGACTCATTCTCTGCTTCTGCCTCTTGCCTGCTGGGATTAAAGGCATGTGCCGCTACACTGGGTTCCTTGTAGCTTTTAGAAAATATTTTTATTTTAAATTTCTTTTCTTTTTTTTACTTGTTTTAAGAATATTTGTAATTGCACATAGAAGTATTATTTGATCAAGTATATTTAAAAGTTTCTTTATTTATTTACTTATTTATTTTTTAATTTTTTGAGACAGAATCTCACATTGTAGCCCTGGCAGGCTTGGAACACACTCTGTAGAATAGCCTAGTCTGAGAGACCTGTCTGCTTCTGCTTCCTGAGTACTGGGATTAAAGGTTTATCACATTATGCTCTGCCTTAAGACATTTTTTTTCTGTGACTTTTTCTGTTCTTTTGTGGCCTATTGATAAGAAGAATATATTTTTGAGGTTTTACTTGTTCTTATTTTATGTGTAGGGGTGTTTTACCTGCATGTATGTATGTGCACCATGTACATACAGTACCTACAGAAGGGAGTTGGATCCTTCTGGAGCAGTTGTGTGTTACTGTGTGGGTGATAGATTTGAGCCTAGGTCCTCTGGAAGATCAGCTAGAGCACTTAAACACTGCACCATCATTCTCTAGTCCCTTCCTGCCATTTTTGGAAAGGATAGGTTGCACTTTGTAGCTGAAGATAACCTTGAACTTCTAATTCTCCTGCTTTTACTTCCCTAATACTAAAATTACAGGTGTGTGCTACCACTGCTTCCTGTTTATGAATTGTTGGGGATAGAATACAGGGATTTGTGTATGCTGGACAAGCATTTATCAATTGAGCTATATCTTTTGTATCCTATGTTGATCGATTGATTGATTGAGAACTATTTGATTATTTTCTCATTTCCTTTTGTATGTGTGTGTGTTTTTTTTAAGGTATTGTCTTTCTGGTCACTATGGAGATTATAGATATGACCTAAATTTATTTGTTTTTATTCTTTACTGTGCTGAGAATCAAACCCATCATCTTAGATATGCTAGGCAGATACTCTACCACTGACCTACATCCTCCAACCCTTAAATTTCTGACAAAGTTTAGCTGTATCAGTTTAACTTTAATTGTATGCAAAATTTTCTTTTCTCCTCTTCTTCCTCTTCTTCCTCTTCTTTCTCTTCCTTCTCCTCTTTCGTCTTTTTTCCATAGATGAGGTTTCTCTGTGTAACCCTGGCTATCCTGGAGCTTGCTATACAGCAGATTGGTCTCAATCTCAGAGATTCACCTGCCTCTGACTCCAGAGTGCTAGAGTTAAAGGTGTGCATCAGTCCTGTGCAGTTACCATTTTTTTCTCTTTATATTCTCTCTCTCTTTCTCTTTCTCTCTCTCTCTTTCTCTCTGGCTTTTTGAGATGGGGTTTCTCTGTGTAATAGCACTGGCTATCCTGTAACTCTGGCCTGCTGGAGTTTAAGGAATATCTCACCACACCTGGCTCCAAAACTTTTATTTTTATATAGCTCCTTTACCCATGTATGTAGTTTTTTTTTCAAATTACATTTTTACACATTGTATATCCAGTAATATAAATTTTTAATCTTTGAGGTACTTTTGCCCTTTAAATCATATAGATTAAAAAAAGTTGTCTGGTACCATAACTGTAGCTGTAAGTTCCTGTAGTTCCAACTGGGGCTTAGGTAGGAAGATAGTAAGTTCCGAGGTTAGTGTGGACAGTATAAGAAACCTTGTCTCATAAAATAAAACAAAGATGGGGGGGTGATTATAAACCAGAAATACAGAGATATTGGCATTCATATTTGCCCATGTAAATTGTCTTTATTGAGTTTTTTCTTTGTTTGTTTATTTGCTTTTAATGGAGTGTCAAGTTTCTCTTTACTGTCTTTTATCATGAGGATCTAGGTGTGGGGGCAGCTCAGGATTTTACCTAGCACTTGGAAAGCAAAGGCAGGTGAATCTCTGGGTTCAAGGCCAGCCTGATCTACAGAGCAAATTCTAGGACAACTAAGGATATACAGAGAAACCCAGTCTTAAATAATTTAAAAAAAAAAAAAAGGGGTGGGGGGGGAAAGAAAAGAAAAATGATGTTAGCATGAACAACTTTAGCATTTCTTACAGGTCAAGTGCAGTGGTAATGGACTCCTTCAGCTTTTGTTTACCTAAGAATGTCTTCATTTTTCTTTATTTTTAAGGATAGTTTTTAAAAAAGATTTGCTCTCTTCTGTTGTGCATTGAATCTTATTACATATGGTTGTAAGTCACCATTGGTTGTTGAGAATTTAACTCAGGACTTCTGGAAGAGCAGTTAGTGCTCTTAACTGCTAAGTCATCTCTTCAGCCCTTTAAGGATAGTTTTGATAGACTTAATTTCTTTCTTTTTTTATTGGATATTTTATTTATTTACAATGCAGATGTCATCCCCTTTCCCCATTTCCCTTCCCTAGAACCCCCTATCCTATACCCCCTTTTCCTTTATGCTTTTATACCATTTTGATTACGTGCATATATTAAGGTCAGTTCTAGGTTGAGGGTCTAGCAATACAATAGATGCAAATAGTCGAGGAACAAGCAATACAATTAACACAAACAGTCAAAGAAAAAGCAAGGCATTAAACCCAGTTACGTGAACACTCCCATGATCACTGTTTCTAAAGACTTATCTAGATGACCAAAGTATATGAGCCTACTTCCCTATCCTAGCCCAAGGTCATTTTGCATGTCTGAAGCCTACTTCCTTGTTCTAGCCTAAAATTTAGATTCCTGTCTGAGATTACTTCTTTGTTCTGGCCTAATATTTAGATTCCTGCCTGAAGTTACTTCTTTGTTGTAGCCTACCATTTAGACTCCTACCTGAAATTACTTCTAGTCTAATGTCAGATTCCTGCTTGAAGCCTACTTCCTTGTCCTTGGCCAATGTCATATTCCTGACAAGCAGCCCCTTTCCTTGTCCTTGACCCATATCAGCTTCTTGCTAAGCAGCCCCAAAGGCTCTCCACCTCTCTCCCTTTTTTATTTCATTAACAAGACTGAGTCTGTCTTAGGTCATTCTGACAAGAATGCCTTCCTTACCCATCATGGAATATGCATTATCAAAGGCAATGCACTTCTGTCTTAGGTTGGTAAGGCTCTGTGCAGAATCTTATCCGCCCTTGGCTTGCCAGCCTGTTAATTTAATAACTCTGTCTAGGGGTCCATTTTCAGGTTTAAGCCATGTACTTTGGCTGCCAACATGTTGATGTTGTTAAAGATAAGCTTTAACACAATGGGCAGGAATAAAATTATTCCCAGGGCAAGAAGGGCTAGCCTGATCAAGCTATATATGCCATTCCTGAGGTTTGTCCAAAATGAGAATACTGAGCTCAGGCCATGGATAATTTTATCAGCATTGTCAACAGCACCAAAGATCAACAGAGCAGCATTCTTTAAATTCATAATCTCACTATGCAAAGTACCAGTGAGGTGTTAGGATTATGCCAAATATCCTACAGGTGTCTTTAAACCTTTTTCTAATTATTATGACAATCATTGTGAATTTCAAAAGTAATACTACTCAAATGATATTTGTCATGACATTTGGGATGGCTCCTGACTCTTGAACCCTGAACCTCCTTCAGATAATTTGAATGGGTTATAGAGCATCAATCATTGTTCCAGATACCTATATAAATCCTTTTGTATACTCAATACATTAGTAACATTTTTTTGCTAGATGGTTAACAAAAATAGTTGTCTTAACTCCTGTGTCAGTGCTATTGCAGAAGCAGTTGTGCTAGCAATTAATGGAATTAAAGCTGTTATACTAGCAATAATTAAGCCTGCTACCCTCTTGCTTCTGCCAGGTTTCAACACACTAACATAATTGGAAATTATACAGTCAATGCAACTTACAATAAATGCTGTAGAAGAGACAAAACCAATTTTAGCTTGACAGTTAAAAGAACCTTAAAACATGCACTAACCTTTGTTTGAAATCCAGATCCTGTCCTAACATTATCTCTTGCTATCCTAATGTCATAGCTAGCTACAGCTAGCTTCCAAATATGTCTCTGACAAAGTCCAGATCCAGTCTTCCAAAAGTAGACTGTTATTTCCCATATTGGATTGATTTCTAGACCAGTATATGATTGAGTCCTAGTAGCTGAGCACCTTTAAGAAGAATACAAGAGACATAATTTCTCTTTTCGATTCTCTATCCTACAAGGTCTAAAAACTTGAGGCAAGGCAGCTTGTCCCATCTGGGATATAGTCAAGCAAAGGTGGGTCAGGAACATATGTCCAATACAGCTCCCCAGTCACCCTTGTCAGGGAACTCAACAGGCTCACAGGTCGGCATCATTCTTTGTCTCAGCAACAGTATGTCTCACCAATCTTTTTAAAGTTCCATGGGCCTCTTCCACAATACCTTGTCCTTGAGGATTATACGGAACCCCCATAATAAATTGTTGACAAAAAGTCTCAACTGCTCAACTACAATTGCCAGACCCATTATCTGTTTTTTTTTTTTAATTTGATATTTTATTTATTTACCTTTCAATGTTATCTCTTCTCCCATTCCCCCCATCCCCAAACTCCTTATCCCATCCCATACTAGGGAATCCAAACTTTCAGGCACCAAGGTCCTCCACTTCCACTGATGCCTGACAAGGCCACCCTCAACTACCTATACAGGTGGAGCCATGAGTCCCTCTCTTTGTGTTCTCAGGCTGGAGTTTTTAGAATGGCTACTCCAGCTTGTTTCTTAGGACCATTTGCTTGAAAAATTGTTTTCCAGCCTTTTACTCTAAGGTAGTTTCTGTCTTTGTCACTGAGGTTGGTTTCCTGTATGCAGCAAAATGCTGAGTCCTGTTTATGTATCCAGTCCATTAGCCTATGTCTTTTTATTGGGGAATCGAGTTCATTGAAGTTAAGAGATATTAAGGAACAGTGATTGTTGCTTCTTGTTATTTTTGTTATTAGAGGTGTAATTATCTTTGGCTATCTTCTTTTGGATTTGTTGGAAGAGGATTACTTTCTTGCTCTTTCTAGGGAATAATTTCCCTCCTTGTTATTGGAGCTTTCCTGCTATTATCCTTTGTAGTTTTGTAGAAACTTTCTACAAACTCTGGGTTTGTAGAAAGATATTGTATAAATTTGGTTTTGTCATGGAATATCTTGGTTTCTCCATCTATAGTAATTGAGAGTTTTGCTGGATATAGTAGCCTGGGCTGGCATTTGTGTTCTCTTAGGGTCTGTATGACATCTGTCCAGGATCTCCTCTCTTTTATAGTCTCTGGTGAGAAGTCTGGTGTAATTCTGATAGGTCTGCCTTTATATGTTACTTGGCTTTTTTCTCTTACTGCATTTAATACTCTTTCTTTGTTTTGTGCATTTGCTGTTTTGATTATTATGTGATGGGGCTTGGGGGGATATTTCTTTTCTGGTCTAGTCTATTTGGCGTTCTATAGACTTCTTGTATGTTTATGGGCATCTCATTCTTTAGATTAGGGAAGTTTTGCCGGGCAGTGGTGGCGCACGCCTTTAATCCCAGCACTTGGGAGGCAGAGGCAGGCGGATTTCTGAGTTCGAGGCCAGCCTGGTCTACAGAATGAGTTCCAGGACAGTCAGAGCTACACAGAGAAACCCTGTCTCGAAAAACCAAAAAAAAAAAAAAAAAAGATTAGGGAAGTTTTCTTCTATAATTTTGTTGAAGATAATTATTGGACCTTTAAGTTGGGAATCTTCATTTTCTTTTATGCCTATTATCTTTAGGTTTGGTCTTCTCATTGTGTCCTGGACTTCCTGGATGTTTTGTGAACTTTCTAAGAACTTTTTGTTTAAGAACTTTTTGCATTTTGTGTTTTCTTTGACAGTTGTGTCAATATTTTCTATGGTATCTTCTGCACCTGAGATTCTCTCTTCTATCTATTGTATTCTGTTGGTGATGCTTGCGTCTATGACTCCTGATTTCTTTCCTAGGTTTTCTATCTCCAGGGTAGTCTCCCTTTGTGATTTCTTTATTATTTCTACTTCCACTTTTCTGTCCTGGATGGTTTTGTTCAATTCCTTCACCTGTTTGGTTGTGTTCTCTTGTAATTCTTCAAGGGATTTTTGTGTTTCCTCTTTAAGGGCTTCTACCTGTTTACCTGTGTTCTCAATTTCTTTGAGAGTGTTATTTATGTCCTTCTTAAAGTCCTTTATCATCATTAGAAGTGATTTTAAATCTACATCTTGCTTCGCTGGTGATATGGAGAATTCAGGACTTTCTAGTATGGGAGAACTAGGTTCTGATGACACCAAGTACCCTGGGTTGCTGAAGCTAGTGTTCTTGCGCTTGCCTTTCGCCATCTGGATCTCCTTAGTGCTACCTGCCCTGTCTCTGACTGGAGCCTGTCTTTCCTATTATCTTGGTTGTGTCAGAACTGTGTGGGGTGTGTGTTACTACTGGGGTTAGAGCTGGGGCCAAGATCTGCTCAGTGCTCCGGCCCAGACCAGAAGGAACAAGTGATCTAGGCCAGGAGTGAATTCTTGGGTCCTAGAGGGTCCCAGTTACTCCCTGTTTGGGGCGAGTATTTTTATCTCCTTACCTCCTTATTAGAGTTCCTAGGAGTCCCATTTCCTCTGGGTTCTATGAGATTGGGTGCAGAGCTGCCGCCCGGGATCTGCTCAGTGCTCGGGCCCAGACTGGAAGGCGACAGACTTAATTTCAAGTTAACATCTTATCATTTAGTGGCTTAACATTTTAAAATATTTTAAAATTACATTTATTGATATATTTGTGGGCATGTGTACCATGGCATGTGTGTCGAGGTCAGAAGACAACTTGAGGGAACCGAATGAAATACATTCAGAATACTTTGTTCATATCATGTCTTTTGTAAATCTGTTGTATGCTGAGTAAGCAATAACAACTTGATTTAAAAATGACCATTTTTAAAATCCCTTTTAGTCCTGGCATTGGCTAAGAAAAGGACTATATTGTTTTTCTTTTTCTTTTTTTTTGAGACAGGGTTTCTCTGTATAGCACTGGCTGCTCTAGAACTCACTCTGAAGACTCAGAGATCTGCCTGCTCTGTCTCCTGGGTACTGGGATTAATGATGATGTGTGACACCACTGCTCAGTGTAAAGCTTTGTTTTTCAAAAGAGGCAGTGGGGGGGGGTTGCACAGGGGAAGGCATATCTAGAATGATAATTCCAATATACAGTGTTTTAAAATATGTTTAATTTTATGTATGTGCATATGTGTATGTACATGTGAATGCAGGAATCTGTGAAAGCCAGAGGCATTGGATCTCTTTGGAGCTAGTTACAGGCAGTTGCAAGTTATCTGATGTTGGTGCTGTGAATCAAATTTAGGTCCCCTGCAAAAACTGTATAACTAACTTCTGAGTCATCTCTCTAGCCATGTCTTAGAACTTTTGCTGTAGACCAGGCTGGCCTTAAACTCAGATTCATCTGACTGGGAGAGAGGGCAGTGCTGGGATCATTATGTCCTGCTTTAGCTCTGTTAAGTTTTAAAACAGTGTAAAAGCATAATGACCATAGATTGTTTTGCTTAGTAATTTTTGGGAAATTTGGTAGCAGATTAAGTTTTGCCCTCATTGTTTTTAATTAATTAACTTTTATTTAAGGTTCAGACATAGTGGGGCAAAACTTTAATTTCAGCACTGGTAGTCAGAGACAAGCATATCTCTGAATTCAAGACCAGCCTAGACTACAGAGTTCTAGGACAGCCAGTGTTATACAGAGAAACCCTGCTTCAAAAAACAAAACAAAACAAAACAAAAAACAAAAACAAAATAAATGGGTATTTTGCCTGCCTACATGTTTGTGCACCGTGTGTGTACCTGGTGCTCACAGAGGCCAGAGGAGAGCGTCTGATGTCCTGGAATTGGAGTTACTGATGGTTGTATCTGTGGGTTGTATCAGTCACCATGTTGATTCCTGGAATTTAACCCAGCTTCTCTGGAAGAACAGCCAGTGTTTTTACCTGACTTCATTTACTATTGACTTATCTTTCTTGTCTTTGCCCATGCTACTTTAGACTCACAAAGATGCATTTAAAAAATGCAAATCTTCAAATACGTGGAAACAATGATCATGAAATATGTGACATGATTACATTAAATCAGTGTATTCAGTAAAAACAAAGTAGAAAGTTTTATCTCTTTCTGAGATGTGAGAAAGGGTCAGTAAAAGTGAGATAAAAACTGTATGTAGCATGTTATACTGGCTTGTGTCTGTCCTGGTTATAGAACTACTTAGAAAAAAGATGCTTTTACACATGGAAAATTTTAATATCCTTTTTCTCCCTCAGGCCTTAACAGTCAGTTTTTTTGATACTCAGTTTTGTTCTGTGTGGAGGCAAAGGAGGAAAAAGTAAGGTTAGAGAAAGGTAGATTGGAATAGGAGACTAAGAAAAGTTAGATACCGGAGAATTTATCTGTGGTTATAGCATAATCTTTGTCACCTTCCTCTTCCTCTTCTTCCTTCTCCTCTTTTTGTTTTGTCTGAAGACCAGGAAGGCCTTGAACTCAGAGACCTGCATGCCTCTGCTCTCTGAGCACTGGGAATAAAGCTGTACACCACCATACTTGGCAAGATTTTTTTAGTTATTTTTTTTAAAACATCTGTTAACCTAGATTGAGTCGTTAAAACACTTTGGGGCTGGAGAGATGGAAATGGGGCTCGAGAGATGACTCAGTAGTTAAGAACACTGGCTTTTCTTCCAGAGACTACATTCAATTCCTAGTAGCTCACAACTGTTTGTAACTCCAGTTCCAGGGAATCCTGTATCTTTACACATACATATATTCAGGAAAACACCAATGCACAGAATATAAAAATAAGAAGATAAACCAAACCAAACAAATCTCTTATATTAATGTTTTTATAAATTACCAATTTCATGATTTTTTTAAAGATGCTTTTGAATTAAAGTAGATTGCCTATGCATGATAGCAAAATAGCAGCAGGAATAAAAACCCCACAAAACACACTCGGGAATATTTTTCACTGAGGGAATCTATAGCCAGATTATCTTTAGGTAGATTTATTTCTAATTTGCAAATATTTGCAGCTTGAATTAATACAGTTATATATAAAATTAGCTTGAGTACCAACTGCCAAATTTTCTCAATAATTTCCTCTTCCTCTGTTTTATACTTAGCAAAATTGTTAGATTTTTCTACACTGACTCAAGATCTCTGTGTTGGATGACATTTATGTACTGCCCTTTTGAATAGCTGTCTCATTTCATGACCCTAGGGTTGCTTTCTACCATTGAATCTTGGGCTTGTCCTGCACACTTTTAGTAATATGAGGAGGCTCAGGACACCCTGTATGTGTATCTTTCTGGCTGAGCCAGAGAAGTTTCTTCCATCCCTTGAACAGTGGGTTATGTTTTGTTGATTTTTGGGGTGAGGGAATTATACCTTATGGAGGTGTTCCCTAGTTACTTTCAGCCTGTTGGGATGAAGAGGAAAATGTCTCATCAGCACCTTTATGATCAGGCATTCAAAATTTAAACTAAGAAACATTGTCGTAAGCAGAAGCCATAGGAAAATACAAAATTAGATACTGGAGCAGTAGCAGAAGCCAAAGACTAGCAAATTAACAAACCAAAAGTTCGGAAAGAAGACAGAAATGTACCAAATGCTTGGAAAACAAGACAACTGGAGTGATTTATTTTAAAACCAGATGCTGTGCTTGAGCTGGCTCAGAGGATAAAGGCATTTGTTGCTAAACTTGATGGCCCGGTTTTGATCCCTGGGGCTCACATGGTGGAAGACAAGAACTGACTCTTCCAAGTTTACCTTTGACCTCATGTTCATTGGTGTGACTGTGGGGGCTGCTATGTGAGTATTAGGAACTGAGCCTGAGTCCTTTGCAAGAGCAGTAACTGTTCCTCACTGCTGCGGCATCACAGCATATTCCCAAACTTTCTGTCTTAATGTATTTGGGTTGTTATCACAAAATACCTTAAAACAGTTTATGTATTTTTTAACAGTTCTCAAGGCCGAGATGTCTGAGCTCAAAGTGTTGGCAGATTTGGAGTCTTGTGAGGACAGTTCTTGCTGTGTTCTCATGTGATAGAAGTGATGATGAGAGAGAGAAGGAGAGAGAGAGAGAGAAGGAGAGAGAGAGAATAAAAAGAGAAGTAAATTAAGTAAACAGTTAGAATTGCACTCATTATGAGTAAGTATATTATATTAAAATGTCCTAAGTTGTCTTGTGGGCTAATTCTTTTAATTTTCCTTTGGCAATTCATGTTAACATTTCATGTCCTTCAATAGCATACTAAGCAGTATTGAAGAGACATGTTTCTGATCCAGGTATATTACTCTTGAGTGTTTACTCAGAAGACGTCAAGTTAAACTATCAGAAGTATTTGTACATCAGTGTTTACTGCAGTACTTGTTAGGCCAGTAAGGTGTCTGCAAGTAAAGGTACTTGCTGTCAATCCACATAATGGAAAGAGAATGGATTCCTGAAAGTTGTCTTCTGATCTCTACACTTGTACTGTGCATTTGCTTACCATCTCTAGTATCTGAATAAATGTTTTTTTTTTTTAAATTGGTACTTTAAAATTTTATTTTTATTTTATATATTATTGGTATTTTGCTTGCATATGTCAAGTGCATGCAGTTCCTGTGGAGACCAGAAGAGGGCATGGGATTCTCTGGAACTGCAGTTAAAAGATGTTATGAGCTGCTGTTTGGATGTTGGGAATTGAACCCTGGTTTTCTGGAATTGCAGCTAATGTCCTTAACTGCTGAGCCATCAGTGTATATAGCTCTAATGACACTTCTTAATTGCAATGAATGTTGTATGGATGTTTAATATAAAGTTCTTTAGAAAAGTTACTAAAGATTCATGTTTCACTTCTTTTTCATTGAAGGATACGGTTACTGGACTTAGTCCCCTGCTCTTCAGGAAGCTTAGTAATCCTGACATATTTTCACCTACTGGAAAAGCTAAACTCCAGCGACAACTTAGTCAGGATGACTGTAAATTACGGAGAGGAAGCCTGGCCAGTTCTCTGTCAGGTAAATACCAGACTTGGTTTGTTAATGGAATGTGGGAAATGGGCACACTAGTATGTGGTACACAATGTGCTAAGCATGCGTAGAACCTGGGTCCAGTATCCAGAACCAAAAAGTGGGGATGGAGGTAATTGTGGGACTGTGTTGTTAATATGTAAAGATATATCAATTGATTTGTCATCTTGATAGCCTCTTCTTTGATATGTTCCCAAATGCTAGCCACTTGAATAGCATAGGTAATTGTTAGCTAACTAGTACTCTTGGCTATTCCAGAATGATTTTTGCTCCTTTTACAACTTGGTAGATTTTCACAGCCTTTTCTTATCACCCTTACCTCCCTACCCCCTACCCATGATGAAAAAACCCAGGGTCTTATATATGCTAGCCAAGTGCTCTGCTACTGTGCAAAATCCCATAATTATCTTCCTGCCTCCTGTAAAGAAAAGACAGTTATAAAATCCAATATACAAAGTTATAAAAGAAGTTTTAGTCCAGGTTGAAAACAGTTAAGATACAGTAATTTAAGTCAATCAATAGAATATGAAAAACAAAAGGAGTATGGCCGGTAGAGAAGGTGAATAGAGGAAACAAGTCCTGCTGTGTGCTCCTCCTATTAGTCAGCAGTTGTCATCTCTGTTTGTTCAGTTCCTTTTTGGTCATGTTCCCCTTGGCTTTATCTTTTCACTGTTGGGCTGTCATTTTTATTTTGTGATTTCTGCTCTTATTTGCTAATCTTTTAAGAACAGGATTATCTTCTGATTGTCCATGATAAATTGAACTTAAAAAAACCTACTGATCTGTGTAAATGTATGGGTGTACGGGTGTATACTGTGGTGTATGTGCATGTGGAAACCAGAGGACAATTTTTAGGAGTTGTTCTCTCTATCACAATGATCTGGAGGGTCATTGAAGTTATCAGGCTTGGTTACAAGTGCCTTTACCCTGTGAGCCATTTGAATAGTCCTGTAAATAGAGTTTTGAATTTAGGATTAAAAGGAAAAAACAAGCAGTGTGGTGGGGGGCACATACCTTTAATCCCAGACCTTGGGAGGCAGGAGTAGGCGGATCTTTGAGTTTGAGGCTACTCTGGTCTACAGAGCAAGTTCCAAGACAGCCAGAGCCACACAGAGAAACTGTCTGGAAAAACCAAAAGTATACAAATATGAAAGAAACAAAAAACATAAAAAACAAAACAAAACAAACTGTTGTTAGGTAGACAGTGTTGGATAGAAGGTGTAGCAGTCAAGACACTTGTTCTTGCATATGACTTATATTTGATTCCCTACAAGTTGCCTCTTGACCATCTCTAGTTTGAGGGGATCTTACTCTTCTGATTTTTTTATAGGCACCAGGCATGCATATACACACACATTCAGGCAAAACATACATATAAAGTGTATAAAATTTTAAAAATATTAAAAAAAAAGAAGAACCCTGTAGGTACTGGGGGACAATTTAGTTGCTTAGGCCATGGGTAGTATTATCACTTAGAATCCCAGTGCTGTGGTGGTGCCTGGGATTTACTGAACTGTCAGGCACACAGCCTAGCCTACTTGGTGAGTTCCAGGTCACTGAGAGACCTTGTCTCTGTCACACACAAAAACAGGTGGATAGTACCTGAGAAAGGACATCCAGTGTTGTCCTCTGGTCTCCACATACATGTGTACCTTCATACACACATACATTTGTGCACACATACAGTTTTTAGCTCAGGCTGACCTCAAACTCACAGATCCTCCTCTTCTGAATGCTAAGTTTAAAGGTATGACCCTGGGCCTTTTAATTTTATTTTTAAAGTTACGTAGTTAAATTCCCCACCCTAAGTTGGTGCCAACAAGGGAATTAAATTCTTGTCCTTTGAAAGAGCAGTAAGTAGTCTTAGTCACTGGGAAATCTCTCTAATCCCTTTTATTTTGTTTATTTTTTTGTGTCAGGGTCTCTATATAGTCTTGGCTAGCCTGGAACTAGCTATGTAGACAGATAGCAGACTCACCTCCTTTGTTCTTCAAGTGCTAGGATTAAAGGTGTTCACCACCACACTGAGCTTTTTTTCACTTTAGATTAAAAAATTTTATTTTATATGTATTTATGTTTGTGAATCATTGTGTGCCTGGTTCCCAAGGAGGTCAGAAGATGGGGGTTGAGTCCCCCAGAACTGAACTTAGAGTTAGTTGTGAGCAAGTGCCCTTAACTGTTGAGCTATCTCTTTAACTTTTTCTTTTAATTTCCTAGCAATACTAGTTCCTGTGCTATGCTTTGTAATGCTAAATCTGTTCTGGTACATCCCTTGCAAAAACCATTGCACTTAGCTTTCATAGGCAACTTTTGCCTCTCCCTGCCCCTGAGGTGGGATCTTACTGTGTTATCCTGACTGGCTTGGTACTTGCTTTATGACCCAAGCTGGCCTTGAACTCTTGTTGACACCACTTTGTCTAGCTTGACTTTCACTTATATTTCCATGCAATTAATGTAGTTGGTAAACCTGGACTGAGCACTTTGAACCTGGTGAAAACAGTACAGATTCAGTATTTATCTATGAAATCACAAGGCTCAGAACGGTTTTGAATACTATTTCTTCCACTTATTGCACTTAGGTAGGGTAATAGTCCTTAGAAAACTCTTTTTTTTTTTTTTTTTTTTTTCTTTTTTTCTTCTGGTTTTTCGAGACAGGGTTTCTCTGTGTAGCCCTGGCTGTCCTGGAACTCACTCTGTAGACCAGGCTGGCCTCGAACTCAGAAATCTGCCTGCCTCTGCCTCCCAAGTGCTGGGATTAAAGGCGTGCGCCACCACCGCCTGGCTAGAAAACCCTTAAGTCTGCTGGTTTGGTTGTGAATATTGTTGGGACTGAATATACTCAATTTAGGATTCCACTTGCACTTCTCATTATCAAGACGTTTAATTTGGCCATGTCAAATTCTTATGTGGATAAGTATGAAACTCTCTTATTTTGTGTCAATATTGTTTTGTCCACCTGGTAGCATTGCATTTGTGTCTTTTCATTCACTTGTCAATATATAATTACATGAATGTTTTCTGCCTTTTGTTTGAAGGTAAGCAGCTGCTCCCTTTGTCCAGCAGTGTACACAGCAGTGTGGGACAGGTAACTTGGCAGTCTACAGGAGAAGCATCAAACCTGGTTCGAATGAGAAACCAATCCCTTGGACAGTCTGCACCTTCTCTTACTGCTGGCTTGGTAAGCGTAAAGATTTGGGATTGCCATATGAATCTTTGATCCTCATTTATCATTGATGTTTGTTCTATATTCCTTTTTAAAATGTTAGTAATTTCTTAAAGTGAACAAGATTGAAATTTTAATTAAATTTCTGATCTCTATAACTTGTACTTTATAACTTGAATAACTGATTAGTGATTATTAAAAGAATAATTGAGTATGTTTGTAAATTTTTTGTTGTTGTTGTTTTATTTTTTGAGACAGGGTTTCTTTGTGTAGCCCTGGCTGTCCTGAAACTCACTCAGTAGACCAGGCTGGCCTCTTCCACCCTAGAGCCAGGATAAAAGGCATGCACTACCACACCTGGCTAGTGTGGCTGTAACTTTAATGAATATCTTTCTTGAGAAAACTTTATATATAAATAATTAAAAATCTTACGAGGTTGTATTACTTCTCTGTACTGCTCTGGCAAATACTGGACACCTAAATATGTAGTGGAGAAAAGAATCGGCTCTGTCTTTTTAAAATTTTATTTATTTTTGCGTATGGAGCTGGGGTACCAGTGGAGGTCAGAAGAGGATATCAAATGCCATGAACCTGGAGTTACAGGTGGTAGTGAGCTGCTGAAGTGGGTGCTGAGAACTGAGTTCAGGTTCCCTGGAAAACAGTAGTTGATCTTAACCACTGAGTCTTTTCCCCAGCCTACCTTCTCTTTATCTACTCTTTGTATGCTAAGCAGGTCTTCATAAAGCTTAAGATTTTTATTCTCTGCCCTATTACCTGCCATGGCTTTTCGTGGACCAAAGATAACCATTAATGCCCCACTAATCTCATAGTATTCTGCCAGTCCTTTAAGACAATGCATACTAGTAATTTTGAAGATACAACAACAGAAAACTTGGTCTTTTAAAATGTAATTGTAATCATCTATATCTTGGGATAAGCCTTTTGGGTCAATAAGCATGGAGTAGAAGGCTCACTACATTGCTTGTCCTGGGAAATGCGGACAGATGGAAGAAGAGTTTCTGCGTCAGGTAGAAAGATAATTTGTGGATCAAAGGATTTCCTGGTATTGCTGTGAATTTAGAACTCTTAGAAATGGAGTGATGACTATGTTTCTGAGTTATGGTTTTTAAAGGTAGAACATATTTATTATACATAATTTACACTATACTGCTCATCCATATATTTCATGATATGTTTAGCTATCATTGTATTCAGTATTAGAACATTTTTATTACCTTAGAAAGAACCACCTACAGCCTTTTTATATCACCTCCTCACATACTGATTCCCTAGTTCTAGGTAGCCACAGATGCATTTTCTACAGCTATAGGTTTGCCTATTCTATGTATTCAGTTTATGGTTTTGATACTTCTCATATAAATTTAATCACATGATATGTGGTCTTTATGATTGGTTTTTTTTTCCACTTCAAATGTTTTTTAAGGTTCATTTATAGTGGATGTGTCAGTATTTAATTTTTGTTTCTAAGTAATATTCTTTTATATAGACATATATTTTTATATTTATTATTTGCTATGTACTTGGTCTGCTTCCACCTTTTGACAATTATGAATAATGTTTCTATGAAATAGATCTATTTGTCTTACATGTGCGTGTGTGTGTGTTACCATTTATATGTTAACAACTTTTAATTATTTGAAAAATTTTGATTTCTTTATATGTTTTGTCATTTTTAGCTATCATTTTGACTTTATTCATCCAGATAAGAGTAAAGTAGTATTTTGTTACCTTGTTCACCTCCATAATAACTAACAATGTTGATCATCTGTTTATGTGCAAATTGGACATTTTATATCTTCTTTGAAGAAGTATCTGAATTCTTTGCTCATTTTAAAAATAGAGTACTCTTACTTATTTTCTTCATTTATTTATTTATTTATTTACTTACTTTCTTTCTTTCTTTATTTATTTACTTACTTTATTTATGTTTTATTTATTTATTTATTTTTTTGAGACAGGGTTTCTCTGTATAGCCCTGGCTGTCCTGGAACTCACTATGTAGACCAGGCTGGCCTCGAACTCAGAAATCTGCCTGTCTCTGCCTCCCAAGTGCTGGGATTACAGATGGTTGTGATCCACTATGTGGGTGCTGGGAATTGAACTCAGGTCCTCTGCAAAAGCAAAAAGTGCTGTTAAGTGCTGAGCTATCCAGCCCAGTATGTGACATATTATAGAAAGAATTGAACAATTCTTTGATTTTAATATCACTTTAATAATAAGCTTTAAAGCATTAGAGCTAGGCAAGTATCAGCCTTCTATGCTATTTTATCTACTTCTGTGTCAGTAACCCGGAGATATCACTTACTTTGTACTGCCTGGACCACTCCTGCTCCA
This sequence comes from Rhabdomys pumilio, assembly GCA_030674055.1. Taxonomy (NCBI): domain Eukaryota; kingdom Metazoa; phylum Chordata; class Mammalia; order Rodentia; family Muridae; genus Rhabdomys; species Rhabdomys pumilio. The sequence continues at coordinate 34,103,815 of JANHMN010000004.1, forward strand.
ACTGGCTGGCTCTCAAGGTCGTGTGCTCATGATCCACTTACTCCATGGCTCCTTCCTTTGTTCTCTCTCTCCCCCCTTCTCTTTCTCTCTCTCTCCCCCCTCTTCTTTTCCCTCTCCCTCTCTGTCGCTCTGTTTCTGTCTCTGCCTCAAATCACAAGCCCAGGAACCCCACCTATCTCTTTTCTTCCCAGCTACAAGCTATAGGTATTTTTATTCAGCCAATAGTTATAAATTAAGGAGCAAGGTTTGCACAGCAAAAGCTGGCATATGTGAGAATTCACTGTCTTGAACCTTGGGATACAGGATTTAGTATCACAATATATAGCAGTAGACCAAACCTCAACATTATCTAGCATGCACAAAGCCCTGTGTTGTCACCTATTTATCCATGATGTAGTGGAACATGTTTGTATCCCTGCACTCAGGAGATAAAGGTTGGAGAACCAGAACTTCAGGGTCATCCTTAGCCATATAGTTTGAGGCCAGGCAGGGATACATAAGACTGTTTCAAAACAAAATTACTAAACGTATAAAGAACCTAAAATCAATCAAGAATTATTCTGACTGTAATTATTTGGACAGTAACTTGTTAAAGGTTAGGCTTAATTAGAGTCTGGAAAACAGGTAAACCAAAAGCCTTTAATGAAACAAATACTTTAATTTTTAGGCCATCTGCAATATAGTGGTTCTCAAGCTTCGGGTCTTGACCCCTTTGTGGAGGTCACATATCAGATATCTTGACTATCAGATATTTACATTATATTCATAAGTAGCCAGAATTACAGTTAGGTATGAAGTAGCAATGAAATAATTTTATAGATGGAGGTTACTATAACATAAGGAACTGTATTAAAGGGTTAAAGCATTAGGAAAGTTTAGAACCACTGACACAGTGAGTTTATGAAAGCATATTTGGACTTCTCTCTCATCTGATATTTCAAGTATATACTGAAAGGGACTTGCTGAGTGTGAGTGTGTGTGTGTGTGTGTGTAGAAACTATGATTCTAATTTGTAGTTTCCAGTATACATTATAAATAATTATATATTTATATTTTTATCTGTTCCTAGGGATGGATAGAAAGATAGCATTTTGTTCAAGATTATTACTATTTTAAAAAAAGTATGTACTATTGCCAGGCATGGTGGCATACTCTTTTAATCCCAGCACTTGGGAGGCAGAGGCAGGTGGATTTCTTGTGAATTCAAGTCCAGCCTGGTTTATGTAGTGAGGTCTAAGATGGCCAGGACTATTTAGACTCTTTCTGGAGGAAAAAAACAAATCAAAGCATACTATTAAAATGTAGTATTAAAAATGCAAAACAGAGGCCAGATGTGGTGGGGTCAGGAGCCGGGGCAAAGGCAGGTCAGTTGAGCTCTGTAAGTTCAATTCAGCCAGGGCTACAGAACAGATTTATACTAAATACCTCTAGATGAGAAGTTAAGACCAAGGTCTGTCTGAAACTGCTTATTTGAATTGGAGTGAAGACTAAAACTTGTTTGAGCCTTCAATTTCTTAGCTGTAAAATAAGGTTAAATTTTTTTTCTGTTTTTTGAGTATTTTTCAAAATTATACTTGCCTGTTTGGGGTTGTGTGTATGTGTGCGTGTGTGCACACGAGTGAGCAGACACACACATAAACATGTGGGCATGTGCCATTATGCTTTTATGGAGGTTTCAAAATTCTAAGAGGACTTGTAAGAATTGGTTCTTTCCTTCCAGTGTGTAGGTCTTGGGGAATCAAACAGGTCTTCATCAGGGTTGACAACAAGTACCTTTACCCTGAAGGTTTTTTTTTTGTTTTCCTTTGGTTTTTCAAGACAGGGTTTCTCTGTGTAGCCCTGGCTGTCCTGGAACTCACTCTGTAGACCAAGTTAGCCTCGAACTCAGAAATCCACCTCTCTCTGCCTCCCAAATGCTGGGATTAAAGGCATGCGCCACCATTGCCTGGCTACCTTAAGGTTTTAAGTTGTCTTCACTGATCCTTATTTTGAGAAGACACTGTCTTTTCTTATAGGTATGATCATTTGTAAAGAGTACGTTTTTTTCTATTGTTGTGTTTCTAGTTACAATAATAATTTTATAGTTATTAAAAGGAGTAAAGAACTTTTAGGATATGCATTAGGTGTGTGTTATGTCTGATAGAGTTTATAAAAGTAGCATGATGTATGATGGTATGATGTCCATATGAAAAGGTTGCTTTGATGTATCATTACCAGACTGGTATGATGACACACAGATCTCTCTGCTTTCCTTTTTCCTAATCACCATTTTATCAACTTGTTGAATATAGGATTCTCCATGATAGATTTTATAAGAAATATTGATTAAAATTAACCTCCACACCTCCAAAAACAGACAGACAAACAAACAACCAAAAAAAACAAAACCAGCAATGGGCCTGGGATATAATTTCAGTGCTAGAACTCATGCTTGATATATACATACTGACTATTTTGGAAATAATGTTATTTTTAATTTTTTAAAAAATAATGTAAAGTTATTAAAGTAAAACTCATTTTAGTTTCTCCTACTACATATCACAATATAGACTATTTCTGTGGTTTTAGACCATGTGAAGATAAGACATTTTCAAGTTTCAATCCCATCAATACTACAGTGAGTGCCTCCATTTCAAATACCAGTTGCCCGCCTGAACCCCTGTAATTCCTGACTGACTGACTACAAGTTTGCATTTTCATGACTGACTGGATAGGCTTGATTAATTTGCTAGGTTTACAGAACCCAGGGAAATTCATATTGTCTGGTTTATTATAAAGGGTATTTTAAGAATACAAATAGACAAGTTGATGGAGAACTAGGTAAGGTAAGGTTTGAAAGAATCCTGAGTGTAGGAGCTTCTGTCCTTCTGAGGATGCAGCGTTCTGGATTTTTGTTGGACTGCCTGTGTTGCATGTATCTATGGGATTGGTTTGTGCTACCAGCCCCCACTGGGCTTCCCTTGAATCCACAGATAAAAGACACATACACAGTTGTTCATTGTCAACTTGCCTTCTTGGCACAATTGCTGGACGCAACTGTCTCTTGCCTGGGAAACATGTCCTGATCATTACTTTCAGCTCTGCTCTTCCCACCTACCCTAACTTTAGTTGATCAGTTGAATCTTGTCCCTGCTAAACATCTCTGGCTATAGGAGTGGCCACAGTCTACCACTCTTCCTGAGAGCTCACATGGCTGCCTGGTTCTTCCATCTCCAAAGCATGATGGAATCTCTTCTCCCGCCTTGTATCTCCTTTTTCCTTCAGAGTCATGGAAGCCCCACCTATTCCTTCTGCCCAGCAATTGGCCCATGGCTTTCTTTACTGACAGATCAAGAACCAATTGGGGAACAAGACCTCAGCATCAGAACTACTTTTACATGCTTGCAAGTCAAGCCTCCATGTTTTCAGCTATTCAGAAGTAGCAAAAACCTTTGGGTTTTTTTGTTTTGTTTTGTTTTAATTTTTTTTTTAAACTTACTTTACATTCCACTCACTGCCTGCCTCGTAGTCTCCCATTTTTAGGGCTTTAGTTCAAACTTTATTGCATAGGTGTGATTGAAGAGTAAACAATTGGTGTAGAAATGTGTTGTCCTCAGAACTGGGACAGATAGGTTCCATGGGTCTCAATCATGACATGATAGGAATGCTATACTCATCCATTCTAAACAATATAGTTACCTTGAGACTGGAGAGATGGCTCAGCTTAGAGCAGTGTCTCTTCTTCCAGAGGTCCTGGGTTCAATAACTCACACCCTCATGGTGGTGTACAACCATCTGTAACTCTAATTCATAGGGATCTAGAACCCACTTCTGACTCTGCGAACATATATGCATGTGGTACACAAATATACATGCAGACAAAACACCATATACGTATAGTAATTTTAAAAAGTTAATATGGTTGCCTAAATAAAACCTACACAGTAACCATATCAGCAATAAAAAGGAATCAGTTGTTATTATATGCAAGAACTTGAAAAATTCTAAAAAAATATGCCAAATAAAAGAAGCCAGGTAAAAATAGTATATAGAATATAATTCCATTTATATAAAAACCAATAGAAATGCAAATTAATATATGTAAGTATCAGAGCTCTGGTAGTTTGAATATGCTTGTCCAGGGAGTGGCACTATTAGGAAGTATGGCCTTGTTGGAGGAGGTATGGTCTTGTTGGAGGAAGTGTGTCATTATGGGGTAGGCAATGAGACCCTCCTCCAAAACACATGGGAGCCAGTCTTATCCTAATGTTATTCAGATGAAGATGTGGAACTGTTAGCTTCTCCTGCACCGTGACTGCCTGGACAGTGACGTGCTCCCACCTTGATGGTAATGGACTGAACCTCTGAACCTTTAAACGAGCCCCAATTAAATGTTGTCCGTATAAGAGTTGCCTTGGTTGTGGTGTCTGTCTGCAGCAGTAAAACCTTAACTAAGACAAGAGATTTTCTAGATATAAAGGTGGAAGAGAGGAGAAGGAGGGAATTATATATGGGCACAAAAAATTGTAGTGGGATAGGCACATCTTATTAAATTGTACATTTTAATGTTTCCTGGGTCTTAAGTGTAGAGGTTGTGTTTTACTTGTACCAAGTAGAGAAAATACTCATTCTCACTTATTATTCTTTGTATTTGACCAGTTGTGGGTCTCTGTAGTAACATGTCTACTACAAAAGTAAGCTTCCTTTATGAGAATGAGAGGCACACTTATCTGTGTATTTAGATGAGTTTTTAGAATATTGTTAGAAATTATATTGGTTTAGGAAATGATAGTAGTCGGTTCTTTTAAAGGGCCTATAACCTCTCCAGCCAACATGTAGTAGTAATACAGTGCCAAGCATGCATCACCTCCTAACTGACAGAATCCTACAGCTAATTAGACAGCTGTTTATTATCCCCAAGATAATAGTACCACATTTGTTACATTGGCAATAGCATACTGAGCATTATTGTGGTACACAGAGTTGACTGATTGCCTTTCTCCCTTGATAGCTTGCCTAGAACCCCAAATACTATATGATAGCTAGTCTGCAAGATTGAGGTCAGTACTTTAGTTTTAGTCTGATTCCTCCAAGCCCTATGGCCAATGTTTGTGGTGTCTTTAGCAGTAGCATCTTACCTGCAAGTTCTGGGAAGCAACCAAGGGTGGTGGTAGTAACCTATATTATTTTGGGGTCTCTTGGATTCTTATGACCAACAATTCTAAGGGAAGTTTTTCATGCCTGGCATTGGGGTTTTTTGTTAGTCTATGGCTTTTGGGGTTGGGTGGGTCATATTATTACCCTGTCTGGTGTAAGCCCATTTAAACACGTTTTCTGTCAACTCCACCCCTTTCTCTGTGTGAGTATACATATATATGTGTTTTTAAGTAAGCCTATAAAGTATTTTTATAGCCTTTTCAAGCATCCTGAGTGCTATTTAGCTCTCTTTTTACTCCCTCCCCTGTATTACTCTCTTTACATGCCCTCTTCAGTTAGTTTATCACCCCATCCGTTTTTCCTTTCAAAATTTTTTTTCTTAAAGATTTATTTCATACATGTGTTTTGCCTGCATGCATGTCTGTGTACCACTTACATATCTAGTTGTCCATGGAGGCCAGAAAAGGATGTCAGATTCTCTGGAATTGGAATTCCAGGTGGTTTTAAGATACCATGTTTATACTAGAAAACAAACCTGGGTCCCCTGCAATAGAAGCAAATGCTTTTAACTGCTGAGTCATCTCTCTAGCCCCTTGAAACTCCTCAGTTTTCAAATCAAATATATAACTTCTTTTCTTTCTGGGTTTGTACTTTTCATGTATCATAAATGTCCTTGCCTAATCTAGATCCTAGATATGTTCTCTTGTATTTTTTTCTAGTATTGTTATGGTTTTATATTTTGAATTATTATTTTTTTTTCTTGCCTTGAGTTTATTTGTAAAAACAGCATAGGACACTGGTCAACTGCAAAGTGTGTGGTGTGTAGGTAGGTGTGTCACAGCAGTCCGTCTGTCTTCATGTTGACAGGGGCCTTTTCTATGGGGCCTTCACAGGGGCCTGGGCACCTTTAGGAGCCTGGGCTGAAGCTTTGGCCTGGGCCTGGGCTGGAGCTTTGGCCTCTGCCTTGGTTTGAACCTTGGGCTTTGGTTGGCAGAGCCTACGACGACCCTTGGCCATGTAGCTTCGAATTCGCTTCCCAAGCTTGGGGTGAGCGATGAAAGCCAGGCGGCTGAGTTTGCGGCTGTGGCCCTTTGGCATCTTGGACTTGATGGCCTGAGGCTTCACAAGGGCCTTGATGGCCTCTGCGTGTGCACTCACTGCCTTTGCATTGTTGGCCTGCATCTTCTTCAGGCCTTTCTTGTTGTGCTTCTTGGCAAAGCGCATGTTCCTCGGGAACTTGGGGTCAACCCCTTAAGAGATTCGTATCTTTGTGACCGGGGTTTCTTGATGCCATTTCTGTGCCATTTGCAGGACTGGTTGTGTGTGGTGTGGTTCTTGGACTTGGACATGTCTGCATGGTAAGCTGCGGCTTCCGCAGCACCTGGGACCGGAAGAGAAAGAGCTTGGTTTTTTCGAGACAGGGTTTCTCTGTGTAGTCCTGGCTGTCCTGGAACTCACTCTGTAGACCAGGCTGGCCTTGAACTCAGAAATTCACCTGCCTCTGCCTCCCAAGTGCTGGGATTAAAGGCGTGCGCCACCACTGCCTGGCTGAATTAATTTTTATATATAATATGAAGCATGGATTTGGTTTATATTTTTTGAGTGTGGGTATCTGTTCTAAAACTGTTGAAAGGACTATTTCTTTTGTTTATGCTGTTTCTCTTTCAACCCATTCAGCCATTCTCTTGTAGCCCAGGCTCAATATGCAACCGAGAGTGACCTTGAGTTATTTATTACTTCTGTATCTATCTCCCAAGTGTTGGAATCACAGCCTCTATTTTATGTGATGCTGGGACTGGAACCCAGGGCTTCATGCATCCTAGACAATCACTCATTATCAATTGAGCTATTGTCTTAGGGTTTTACTGCTGTGAACAGACACCATGACCCAGGAAACTCTTACAAAGGACAACATTTAATTGGGTCTGGCTTACGGGTTCAGAGGTCCAGTCCATTATCATCAAGGTAGAAGCATGGCAGCATCCAGGCAGGCATGGTGCAGGAGGAGCTGAGAGCTCTGCATCTTCATCTGAAGGCTGCTAGCAGATACTGAGTTCTAGGCAGCTAGGATGAGGATTTTATAGCCCACACCCACAGTGACACATATATTCCAAAGCCACACCTTTTTATAGTGCCATTCCCTGGGCCAAACATATGCAAACCATCACAGCTACCTTCTGTCACAGGACTGTTCTTTTGTTGAGTTACTTTGCACCTCTATTAAAAAACAATCCTCAGCCTATTTCTATAACATTTTGTTTCTATTGATGATAATATGAAATTATATATTGGAACACTTAAGTAAGACTGGATGTTACATAGTATAAGAAATCTAGCTTTGTTCTTTTTCAAAGTTGGTTTGGTTGTTCTGCTTCCTTTTGTTTTTATGTGATTTTTACTTTTTTTTTGTGTCCCCCCCAACTCCCAGAATCTCATTTAGCTCAGGCTAGTGTCAGATTTGCTGTGTATCTGAGGATAACCTTGAGTTCAATAACTGCCTCCTCCTAAATACTTACATTACAGATGTGTACCAGCATGTCTGCTTTCACATTATTCTTCTAGTCAATTTGCTAATTTCTTCCAGAATGAGTGGAGGGGAGGTCTGTAAGTTACCCCCGTATTAGTGTGACAGTAAATACTGTTCAGGACAAAACATGAATGGAGGAGAATTTTATTTTGACTAATGGATTCAGAGGAATTTCAGTCTGTCTTGGTGATTCTGAAGGCATGGCTGGAGGTATCTCAGTCCTTGGTTGATAGGAGCATGAGGTTACAGCTGTTTACATAGTGGGTTTGGAGGCTGACTCCTCAGTTGGAGCCAGGGGTTGATAGAACCTTAAAAAGCTGCCCTTAGTGACCTATTTCTGCCAGTTCAGTCCTGTTAAGTAAAATAAGCCTGTGAGAGGAACATTTCAGACTAAAACCCAAACGAGATCACTGGAATTTGATAGGGATTTCATTAAGTCAATAAATCAATTAGGAGAAAACAGACATTTTAGTGATGTTGAGTTTTTATGATCCATTGTCTATAGTTGTTTAAGTCTTTACTTTTGCTCAGTGATGTTTAATAATTTTTATATGTGTATTATATATTTCTTACCAGATTCCTGTTTCATAAAAAATATAAGAATATGATTGATTTTTCCATTTGTGGTTGCTTATAACTTTTGCTGGTATTTTAAATAATTTATTTATTGTGTATGAATATATACATGGTGTACACTATGGTGTGTGTATGTTTGCACATGAAGGTCACAAGACAACTTGGACAGCTCTGGGCATTGGTTCTCTCTTTTCATCTTTACATGGATTCTAGGGATGAAATTCAGTTAGGTAGCCAGGCTTGCACAGTAAATACCTTAATCTACTAAGCAATCCTGCTGGCTTAACATGTATTTGTTGTTTTAATGGCAGATTTTTTTTTTTTTGAAATTTCATCACAGTTTTATTTTTAAATTTTTTTCTTTTGACCTCTCTTAATTTTCAGCCTCACTAAAAATGAACTACTTTAGTTAAAGGACTGAGATTGTTTTTGGCAACAGAATTAATGTATTTTCTTTCAAGAGACTCAGAACTTAAACAATAGTCTTTTAATGTTTGGATATCTTGAGAAAAACTGCATTTCTTAGGAAGACAATAAAACAAAAAATTAGTAATTTAGATTTGTTTACTTAACTTTTTATTTTAAATAATTATAGTTTCACAGGAAGTTGAAAAAATAGAATATTGAGGGACTGGAGAGATGGCTCAGTGGTTAAGAGCACTAGCTGCAACAAAAGACCTGATTTGGTGGCTATACTGCCTGTAGCTCCAGCTCCAAGGTATCTGTCAACCTCTTCTGGCCTTTCTGGCACCTGCATACACAAAATGTACATAGGCACACATGTATACAAGAAATACAGATAAAGTAAATCTTAGAAAATAGACTATAGAGCGTTCAGTGACTCCACTTTTCCCCAGTGGTATTACTTAGCAAGCAGTACAATGTTAAAACCAGTCAGTAAACATCAATATCATATGCACATCAATGACAAATGCATAGATTTAATTTTTATTGCATTTATTTATGTGGACATGTATATGTGTGCATGCCACAGTGCATGTATGCTGCTAAAGGACAACTTAGAGAAGCTAATTCTTTTCTTCCACATGAGCTCTGTGGGTCAAATTCAGGTTGGCAGCAAGTGCCTTTACTTGGTAAGCCTACCCCTCCCTGTGTGTGTGTTGTTCATGTATGCTACAGCAACTTCGTGGAGTTGTTTCTCTTTTTCCACATTTATATAGGTTTTAGGGATTGAATTCAGGTTTTGAAGCTTTCTATGCAAATATTTATTTCTGCTGAACAATCTTTACTGGTTCTGATAGTATATATACGTATTTTTTTGAGATGTGGATTTTTTGTAGCTATGGCTGGTTTTGAACTTGCTATGGATAACCTTGAACTTCTGAATTTCCTTTTTTTAACCTCCCAAGTACTGACCTGCCAGGTTTTGATTACTGGTTTTACTTTTTACTTGCTTTTTGCATAAGCGTGTATTTGTATGTTTTCATAGGTCGTATCGTTGCTGTGATCAAAGTTTATAGAAGAAAGAGTTTATTTTGGTTTGTGGTTCTGGTTTTGAGTCCATAATGCCAGGAAAGCCTGACAGCAGGCAACAGATATAGTGGTAGGAACAAGAGCCTAAGAGCTTAACATTTTGAACCATAAGCTAGAAGTAGAGAAAGTGAACTAGAAATGGTAGAATTGTTAAACTCTCAAACTTGGTGGAGTAAGCCCTTAATTCCAGCACTCAGGAGGCAATGGCAGGTGGATCTCTGAGTTCAAGGTCAGCCTGGTCTACAGAATGAGTTTCATGACAGCCAGAACTACATAACAAAAAACAAACAAACAAACAAAAAACCCAAAGAAACAAACAAGCAAGCAAACAAACAAAAACTCTCAAGTTCTTCTTTAGTGACACACACTTGCACCTCTTAAACGTTTCTAAACAGTACCACCAACTGGGACCAAGTGTTCCAATAAATGAGCCAATGGAGAATATGCTCATTCAAACATAGCTCGGCATTTGCGTGGGTTCATCTCTTGAGTATGTTTACTTATCATCCGCAGTCAATACAACTGGCCCATCATTACAGAGCATTGCCTTACATCACACTTAAGTACTTGTCCTGTACTTGTTCCCTTACAACAAAATCTAAATCAAATTTGTTTTTCTGAGTCATGAAACTATTATATAAATGGAGCTCTATATTGGATACTTTTGAGCATGATTTTGTAACCTAAGCAGAGTGTTCTTGAGCACTATTGAAGTTGTTTGAAGTGGTGCTAGAAAAGGTACCTAACATTTTGAGACTCTAGGTTTATTTTCTAATGCCCACCTCAAAACTCAATACAAAATAAATTGTGCCAGGACAAGTAGTACTTGCCTTTAATCCTGTGGAGCCGTGAAAGAGTGCCTTGGTTTTTGGTGTGGCATAGGCCTTCAACCCCGACCCCAGTCTGGCAACGGCAGGTGTTCAGCCACGCCCCAGAACCCAGGGTCCTGACCTGCGGTCTAAGACCTCCATTGACCTGTGCCTTGCAGTCACCCTCCACAGGTAGAGGGCGTGACTACAGGCCTTGAGAGATTTCTGTATTAATGAGTTAATAAGGCCAGAGGGTGTAGCTAGTTAAGTATTCTTCCCCAATCCCTCTTCTCTCTCCCTCCCTCTTTAAGTCAGGCCTGTCCTGGCTTAAGGGGGGTGCGCACATACAGACCATCTATCATCTGTCATGTCAGTGAAACTCTTGGAACCCTTGACTTTCTTGTGTCATTGGGTCTTGCCGTCTGCTGCCGTGGTGTGGAGGACATCTCTGCGTTCCAGCCATGGAAAGCCAAGCGAATAGAACAAGTGGACACTTCCCATGGGGTGTTGCCAGAGCTCTCTCTTTTCCCCTCCTCTCTCCTCCCACCCCTCCTCCCAACCCCCCACCCCCCTCTGGCTCACTTCGTGCCCACAGTCTCCATTCTGCTGTGCCCCCCTACCCCCAAGTGGTGTCTGAGGGCCCCAATTGAGACACTGGACCTCTGGGTCCACTCAAGAGCCCTGGGCCCCCGAAGAATCAGGTGGCCCGGTGTTGTGCAGAACTAACTGAGTTAAGTTTCCCGCGCTCTAGTCTCTTTGGAGCAGTGGGAATCACCAACTGCCTAACAATATTCAGAAACCTGTGCCAGCGACCACATTCGAGCCATCATTCCTGCATAATCCTAGTACTTTGTAGGAGGCAGAGGCAGGCATATCTTTGTGAGTTCAAGGCCAGCCTGGTCTACATAGATAGTTTAACCAGCCAAGGATACATAGTGAAACCCTGTCTCAAAAACCAAACCGAACTGAATCGAATTGAACTGACCCGATTCAAACCAGCCCAACCCAACCCAAATTATCCATGCTAATTGTTGTATTCATTTGTTTTGCTTTTCGGTATTTTGATGTGTAGTTGTACCACCATTTCTTTATCTGCTAGCATGTTGATGGGTTGCATTTGTGGCTTTGTTTGTTTGTTTGTTTTTTGAGACAGGGTCTTATTTTTTATTTAGCCTAGGGTACTTGTAGTTTTATTACTTAGCTCACTGAATACTGGAATTGGATGTTTAAGCCATTAGGCTGGCTCTTGATGTCATATGTCTAGGAACTTTTCGCTTATCTTAGGTCTTCAAGATTTTCTTTCTTTCTTTTCTTTTTTTTTTTTTTTTTTTAAGTTTTGATTGATTGACTGTGTGTGTGTGTGTGTGTGTGTGTGTGTGTGTGTGTGTGAGAGAGAGAGAGAGAGAAAGAGAGAGAGAGAGTGAGTGTGCATATGTGTACTCAGATATATACATGTGTATGCATATGTATGGAGGTCAGAGGTCTACTTTCAGGAATCAGTTCTCTTTTTTACCAGCACCTCTCCTGTTTTTTTTTTTTTTTTTTAAACTATAGTTTTATAGTTTACATCTAAACTGTTGGTCTAATTTGAAGCAGTTTGTATACAGTGCAAAGGGTAGTCATTAGTCTAATTTTAGCCTATGGATGTGTAGTTGTGGCATAATTTATTGAGAAGCTGATATAGTAGTGAATACCATTTGTATGTTTGTAAAATGTCAGTATATTTGTGATGGCTTATTTCTGGATTCTCTCTGTTCTGTTGTCCTAGTGGACTGTCCTTTCATTACCATACTGCCTTCATTACTGATATATTAATACTAGGTTGAGTAGTTCTTTATTTCTTTTCTTTCAAAAGATTTTAGTATTCTAGTTCCTTTCCCTTATAAGTTTTAGGATGATATTTTTTTATACATAGAAAAAATTTTAATGTAAATATTATATTGAAATATATCAATCAGATACCAAAATGCCTATAAACTATCTTTCATACTCACCACAAAAAGAGCAGTTTTGGTACTTGATTTGTAGGATTTCTTTTCTACATACTAAGACATTCTCTAGCAGAAACCAGCTGAGTGTAGTACAGTTCAACTTCATCTCAAACTAAATACCACCTGAAATTAGCCTTTGATCCCACAGGCCAAGGCTTTAGCTAATACTTCTCATTTTTCAAAAGCAAGTCTTAAGCCCCAGGTTATGTTGGTTTTGAGCCTAGCTTTAATGGCTGAGGTAAGAGCTCCCAGGTTATTTTATGTGGGCTTCTAAGTCACTGGCTATGGTTCTCCTGACCCCCTTTTTAGATTTGATAATTAGCTAGCATGGTTCAGAGAACTCGGGAAATCCGTGTTAGCCTATTTATTATAAAGGAGTAGCAGTGGGTAGAGATGAATAGCCAAATAAAGAGAGTGAGGTATGTGGGAATATACCAGAAGTGCCTTTAAAATTGGGAATTTAAAGTAGAAGGGCACAGTTGTTATCTTTACTAACTTCATTTTGTCCTATTAATCTGTTCTCTTTTCATTATTTCTCTTCTACAGCTTCCTGTAAGCAGTCATCTTATGCTTAGAATAGAAATGATTGTTTCTCTGGTAGTGGAGCAGAACACTGTGAAAGCAGAAATGCCCCAGAACCATAGTCTTACTCAGATTGCTATGCAGATGCATACTTTCTGGTTCACTACTGTTGTCCTTTCCTTTAACATCCTAATGCTACTATCCTAATGGGCAAGATACTATAGATAGCTGCCTTTTCAGTCTCATCAAACCCAAAATAAACTCCTTTCCTGTCACAACCCTCAGAACCAAGCCTCTTTAACAGAAACAAACATGGAGCTTTCTTTCATGCCTTTTCTGGACACATCAACCTTCAGTCACTGCCATATGTTTATCCCCTAAAAGCTCTCTGAATTCTTAGTTCAAGGATTTTTATGAAAGCATTCATAAAAGCATGATTGATTAGCAATACAATTGTAGTCTGGGGAGTGGGGTGGGTAGTTCTCAGTTTCTGGTCTTTGCATAGTCTTCATAGTACTTAATTTTTATTCAGAGTCTCAGTAGGAGTCTTATTAGAACAAAAACCAATCTATCATTTAGGAAATTCCAGTGGAGTACAAGCTTTTTTTTTTTTTTTTTTTTTTTTTTTTTTTTTTTTTTTTTTTTTTTTAAATCAAGAACAGAGATTAAAAACTAAAGTAGATGGGCCAGAGAAATGGCTCAACAATTAAGAGCACTGGCTGCTCTTTCAGGGAAATAGGTTTTATTTCTTTCACCCTTATGGAGGCTCACAATTATCTGTAACTCTAGCCAGGGGACCTGATGTTCTCTTCTGGCCTCTTGGCCAGCAGACATGCATGCATGTAAAACACTCATAGACATTTCTTGCTCTGAATCATAAAATCATAGAGAGTTCGGTACAAATTGCATTTTACCAAAAAGTGCAGTGTGTGTTTTTATTTGTTTAGATCTGACTTTTTTATTTATTTTGAGATAAGAATCTCTGTGTAATCCTGACCTGGGATTCACTTCGTAGACCAGGCTGGCCTCTAACTCACAGAGATCTTCCTGCCTCTGCTTCCTGAGTGTCCTGATATTAAGATGTGTGCCACCATGCCCAGCAGATAACTGATTTTTAAAAGTGTGTGTGTGTGTGTGTGTGTGTGTGTGTGTGTATTTTACTTGCATGCATGTTTGTATATCACTTGTATGCCTGGTACCTACTGAAGACAAAGGGCATTAGATCACCTGGAGCAGAAGTTGTGAGCTGCCAAATGGGTTCTGGAAATCAAGCTCAGCCGAGCCCTTCTCTAGCCCTGCAATGTTTATTTCTTCTTCCGAGGCTAAGTGTCTTGAGAGAGATAGTTAGATTATGTAGGATCTGGAACTCAGAAAGGTTCTAATAAATATGTGTTGAACAAATATCTAAATGAGTAAATGGTTCTTCTTGTAAGAAGCCTTAGGAACGCCTTTTCTGATAAGAGGTACTGTAATCCAAGTTGAGTATGTGAGAGTCTGTGCTTGCATGTGCAGCTGTACAAACATTTTATTTGTTTATATTTTACAAATATTTTGTAGTGTTTGTTGTTTTGTTGTTTTTCTTTCTCTGGGCTTATGCTTGATTGAAAAATTAATTCTTGGCCCATGTGATTTAGTTTCTTTTGCTTCTGGAATATGTGAAATACTTCTCACTATGTAGCTGAAAATAGTCTTGACCTTCTAGTCTTTTTGTGGCCTCCTTCTGAGTTTTGTAGCATTACAAATGTACACCACATGCCCAGTTTTCCTCATTTAATTATTCTAAAATACAGTAGTACTTCCCAGGCTTGTCAGCACCTCTGTACATGCCTCTGCCTTTCCCCTGACCTTTAATTTTTACTTCTGTCGAAGTATAAATAAAGTTCATAGTTGATTAACTCTTACTCTATACAAATTGTGATAAATCTTTACCCTCATGTTTTGGTCAGTATATCTTGCAAATTTTTCTGGCAACACTTTTATCTCTGTCTTACCAAGTTCTATGAAAACTAGAGGAGTAGATTAGTGGTCCTATACATACATACATACATACATCTATCTATCTATCTATCTATCTATCTATCTATCTATCTATCTATCTATCTATCTATCTGAGATTAAAGTATAATTATGTCATTTCCCTTTTCCTTCTTCCCTCTAGTCCTTCCCATGTTTTCACCTTGCTCTCTTATATTTATGGCCTCTATTTCTTTCTTACCTCCCCCCTCTCTACGAGTACTTCTAAATGTATAAACACACACTCAGTCTGAATGTTACTTATGTGATTTAAGGGCTGACACTTGGTATTGAGTAGCACATTTGGGCCTCTTCCTAGGAAGATTTTTTTTCTCCCACTCCCACTCTCAGCATTCCTTAGCTGCTTGTAGTTCTTCGTTTATGGGTGGGACCTAGTGAGATTCCTCCTTATATGTTAGCATGTCTATTGGGTCATCCTTGTTTAGGCAGCATTCTTGATAATACTTGATGAGTTTTGCTTTTTTAAAAATTTCTAGGAGACAAAATTCTCACAGCAAGCTCATTGTTTTTCTGTGACTCTTAACAATCTTTTTATGTGCTCTTTAGCAACGGTTCCTGATCCTTAAATGTGGGAGTTGTTACACTGTAGATATATTAGTTGTGGATGGTCACCACATAGTCACTTGCTCTCTGTGTTTTGATCAGTTTTGATTTTCTCTAATGGGCTCCATCTGCTGTAAGGAGATCCTATTTTGATGAAGGATATGTTTTATAAAATCTTAGGTTCCAGTGGTTTTCACTAGTAATCATTGCTGGTTTTGTTGTTGTTGTTTCATTTTGCTTTTCTTCTTTCAAGTTACACTGCTTGTGGGTCTCTCTGCTCTCATGGATTGCCAGCCTATTTGGTCCACAAGGGCAGAGAAGTTGAACAGTGGGTTCGGAAGTCTTGTGAATACATATGGTGGAGGACCACACCTGAACTGCCTGTCAGTAGGCAGTTCAACTTTACTTAGGGTGATTGAAGGCTTATAAAGTTCTGGGGGGACTAAGGGTAGGGACATTCAGGATGTGCAGAGGCCATTGGCTGGGGTCTTAGGGTACCTGGCATGCCTCATTAGCACGGGGGAGGGGGGAAGCATTTGAGGGATTTCTGTGCTGCCTAAGCAGGTTTTGTCAGAAGAAAATTGATCCTATAAACTAATTGTGGCTAAGTGACATTCCTTAGATAAAGGTGTATGTGTGGGCTTAGAACTCCCTGACAAGGTAGAGAAGGAGAAGCTCTGGTAATGAAAGAAGTCCTCTATTACATGCTGAGTCCCAGAAGGGCTTTGGTCAGTGGTAGATTTTGGCCTTAATTAGCAGTTTCCCCACACCTGTTCTTTTCCTGTGTAGCTCAGACTGGCCTTAAACTCTTGATCTTCCTTTCTCTATCTGGGTTTTAGATAGGTGCTACTACATCAAACTTCAATCTTTTTTTTTTTTTTTTTTTAATATTTTCACTTTTCAGTTTTCTTAGTTCTCTAATAGTCTTGCTATCAAGTAATTTCCTTATTTCACTGGGGAAATTATGATTTGGAATCTTTGGCTCCTTTTCCTGTGAGGTTAAACTTTAAGTATTTTTCTCTTGTCTCTGTTCATGCTCTGGATCTCATTTCTTCTACTGTACACAGCATTCATTTGTCTGTGAAGGTAGGAACGAGTTTAGTTTAGAGAGGCTAGAGATGGCTTAGCACTGTCTCCTTTTCCAGAGGACCAGGGTTCTGTTTCCAGAATCTCCATGGTGGCTTATAGTTGTCTGTAACTCTAGATTTATCTAATCAAACACTGTCTTCCAGCCTCTTCTAGCAGACATACATGTAAGCAATATACTCATACATGTAATAAATAAATTGATAAATTCTTAATTTTCTCATCTTGTACTCAGTTTGAGGCCCACTGTTTCTGGACTTTGGCTCCTAACACCAGCTTACCCTTTAAACTACTATCACAAAGACACCAGTGGCTTCGAAACTAAATTCAAGGGACCAATGGGCTTCTCTGCAGCTTGTTTTACTGTTGAGTAAATGCTTCTTTTTTTGTAGCATTCAGTCTTGGGTTTCTTCCTACTTCTTTGATAACTCATCTTCAGTTTCATGTGATTTAATCAGTTCTTACAAATGCTATTTCAATACTAAATATTTATTAGGAGGTTTCAAAGTTTATAAAAAACTTTAATAACAAAATGTTAGGCTGTAAAGAATTCAGGTTGTAAGAGGAAATTTTGGGCAGAGTGTACACTTTATCCTGGTTTGCTTGTAACTCTGTAGACCCTGCTAGTCTCAAACTCAAAAGGTTTTACTTGCCTTCACCTTCTGAGGGCTGAGATTAAAGATGTATGCCCCCATTCCCAGTTAGAAGATTTTAAATTCTGCACACTCTTTTAGGTATAAAGTCCTGTTATAAACACTGGTATTTCTGTTAAATTAACCATTCAGTAACCAGGTGACTTTTTCCTTGGAAGTCTTTGCAGCTTTCCCAGTGTAATGAACGAACTCCTCTTAACCCCTGTAGCATTTTGTTTTGTACCTGATAAGAACTTGTGTTAGGTCATTACTTACTTATCTTCAGCTTACACTGTGGATTTGAGCTTTTCTCAAAAGTTTGTTAGTAATTGTTATAATCTTTCCTATCCCTATTTTAGGAGTTAGCATAATAAATGATTCCTTAGTAAAATAAATAGGAGTTTTGAATCTTTGACCTGAATAGCTTATTAGATTGTACTTTAAAATATTTCTATAAATTGGATTTGAATGAATTAGATATTATTTCTCTTGATTTATGCTCACTTATGTATGTTTGGGTTAGTAAAGTTAGCTTGATAAATTCTGTATCTTTAAAAGTCTGTGACTTTGTAGACAGTAATATGCCATGTCTGTTCAGGTCTTACTTGTTTTCTCCATAAGACATACGATGATTGTTTAAAAGTAGCCGATAGAGGAAGGGGATTGGATTTATTAGCTTTCACAATGAATGACTACAGTGGTTGTGTTAAAGGACTTAAATTCTTTTGATGAATGAAAGAGAGCCGCACCTTGCTTTGTACTATTTTTAACTGTGAGGCCAACTCTTGTTCTTCTTGTAGTCTGTTATAAGAGGATCAGAAAAAGATCTTTTAAGTAGAACTTCCTTTAAGCCCAGACTTGGTTGCAGCTGGCATAGCTATAGAAGGGCAACTTTTCCTCCTCGTGGGATACACACTGAGTCTGCCCTATAGCTATTGGTATGTTTACTCCTTAGAGAATATAAAAGGCTGATTTAGGGGTTCTGTACATACCTTTTTCTGTCAATATAGGAAATTTGGATTAATTTCTGGAATTCTTTGTGGGGTTAATATTTTTTGCAGTTTGTCCTATAGTTTGAAGAACAATGGTTATAGCTTAGAAGGTTAGTAATCATCTTGATAATGTAGTCCTACTTTCACTAATTTTCATGTGATTTATTAGAAGATTCACCAACTTGTTTCAATTTTTCATTTTTTCCTGGGATTTTAACAATTTCTACAATACTAGAAAATTTAAACACTTATGAATGTTTAAGTTACAAGTCTTATCATAAGAGAAAACCTTTTTAGTCTTGAAATCTAAAATAATGTGTTTTGTTCCATGAATTAAGGAGTAGACATCTTTAAACGTGGCTGAAGTTCTACTTCAAGTATGACAGGCAATGGCCAAAGAAATAATTCTGAGCTCATAATAGCTTGATGAAGCTACGCTTTTGCTTGCTGTGTCCTTTTAGACATCTGGTAGAATCGGGAGCGTTTCCTGTGGCAGCACTGTCAGCGATGAATAGATGAATGAATTCATCCATGCTCAGAACTCACAGCACGTGGACTTTTATCCTCCCAAGGACATAAAAGAGCCGAGAGACCAACCTTAGCTATGGTCCAGGCTTCTGGGTGGAGGGTGGGGGAAGAGGTTTTGGGACTGTCCAAGAAGGGAAGATCTGCATATCTAGCGATAAAGAAACAAAAGAGCCTGTGACAGTATGGAAAGAATCTGACATTTGCTTTGTCTGTACAAAGGATGAAAGGAATTTTGCCGACTTAGCCAAAACAATAACTGGTTTTGTATCAGTTTGAACCTGAAAACAGGCAGCAGAATAATATGGTCTTATATATGTTATTTTTTGAAGCGTATTTACCTTAAGAAATGGATGTGGAATGGTTTTATTTTTGGAAAGGAAAATGTGACACCGATTTTATGAGCTTAGTAGCTGTAGGTGGAGACTCTTGTTTTGTTTGCCAAACCTTTTTAATAAGCAGTGAAATCTGGATAGCAAAGATTGCAATTGCTTTTCCTGAGACCTTTGTTTTTTTCCTTGGTACTCAAGACAATTTCAGACAAAGGAGGCTATGTATGGAAAAGAAAAGCAAATATCAAGTATTTTCTCTGTTTCTGCTTTGATTCTAGTGAGAGCTTTCTATATTTTAGAATTAGGCAATAATTATGTCCTGGGTTACTGGGCACAGCCTGCTGTTCTGAATGGACTGTTTTGTTTACCTCTTTATTCAGCAGTAAGTAGGTAGGTGCTAGTAGTTGGTGTCCGGGGAGTGGCTTTTTTTGTCTGATATTTGCTATGGATGATTCCAGTATTCTGAGAAGGAGAGGTTTACAGGTGAGTAAAAGATCCTCTTTTTAAATGTTATTAGCATCTTTTGAAGATGTATCAGATTGTTGCAATTTCATTCAGTGCATGGGGGAAGGGAGATATCACTAAGTACTTTATTCTGTCACATATATTTACAACTAGACAATTTTTGTTAAGACCTTGCTATTTTTCTTTTAATTTCTTTTGTTTTATCTTGAAATGGGGTCTTGGCATGTTACTCAGGTTAATCTCCAACTCCTGGGCTCAAGTGATCCTTCTTTCTCAAGACTCCTGAATAGCTTAGGACTACAGGGAGTGTTACCACACCTTTCTTAGCTATTATTACTACTTTTGATAGAAAAGTGCTACTTGAATTTACTTACTTTGAATTAAATGAGTGGATCAATTAGATCAAACTTATGTAGGATACAAACCTAATTTTGAACATTAGATATGCAAACATTCTGTTTCTGACCATTATGCGTGTCTCTATACCATAATAAAGTCGTGTGTGTGTGTGTGTGTGTGTGTGTGTGTGTGTGTAACATTTGGTAACATTTGATTCTATGTAAACTACTAAGAACTTTTCTAAACCTTTGCTTTGCATATATGCCATCCATTTATGTCTGCCTGTCTATTTGTGTTTATCTCTGTCTGTCCATCCTCCATCTTTCTCAGTTCTTAGATGTTTGGTACATGAAGAGGCAACTTAGATATTTAAGAATGAGAGGAAATACAGAGACTGACAGACAACTTAAATTGAATTTTAATGAATACCTTTAGCATTAAAATAACTCATCAAATTTCTTCTCAAATTTGGTGATGTTTATCATGTGTCGTAAATCAGATCATCTTGCTCTATTTTATTCATAAATAACAAACACGCTAGCTCATCACTGAATGTTTTGAGAGCTGACACAATGAAGGTTCCAGTATAAATTCTAGCTAATCAACCAACTTATGAGGGTCTGTCTGTCTATGTTAAATACAACAGTGTCTCTTGCTTTTGTTTGGCTTATTTGACATTTGTAATTATCCCCCACCTCCCCAAAAGCACCCTGGTCTTCTCAATTCTCATAAATTTTATTTTTATTTCCTTTGTGTTCAGAAAGAATATATGTAAGGTAGGATTGGTAAACTTAAAACAAGTTGAAACATGCTATTTGTAGTTTTGATTATATTTCATTTTATTCAGTGTGTGTGTGTGTGTGTGTGTGTGTGTTTGTGAGAGAGAGAGAGAGAGAGAGAGAGGGAGAGGGAGAGGGAGAGGGAGAGAGAGAGAGAGAGAGAGAGGTAGAGAGAGTGTGTGTGTGTGTTTGTGTGTCCGTGCACCAGTGTGTGATGGGGCAGGGTAGCAGAAATCCCTTGGAACTAAGAGTTATAGGCATTTGTCATCCACTAGATGGTGCCAGGATCCTCCAGTCCTTTAGTGGAGTGGTAACTGAGCCATGTTTCCAACCTCATTATTGTGCCTCTTATTAATATTTTCATATTACAAACACTCAAATCTAGGAGGAATACTTACTGAGTCCTTCAGCAGTTGTCTAGTATGTTCTAGTTGTCTTGGAGTTCAGAAGTCATCACAAACCCCAGTGGGTTATATTGTCCCCTTCTCCTACGGTTGGTTCAGTGTTTTGTCAGCTGATATTTCAGGGAAATTCTGAAGTACACTTAAAAAGTATTCAGGACACTTCTTACATAGTAGTGTATGTGAAAGTATAGCTGCTAATTAAAGACTGGCTCAATAAGCATGCTTAACTGTATTTCCTAATATAAATACATTTCTCTTTAGTTGCTGGTATTCAGAAATGGAATTGTGTTTGTTTAGTGGTGAATTTTAATTTTTTTGTTTGTTTGTTTGTTTGTTTTGTGTTAAATCAGACTTTTTTTTTTCTCTACTGACTAGTTCAGAATCTGCTACTTTGTTTATTGATGCCCTTTCTTTTGAATCTATTTTTGTTTAGTGAGAGTACCAAACTGTTAGATTACATAGTTGGAGAGTGGCTTTGTTTTCTTTTGTTTTAAATAGCTGTTTGTTTTGGTTTGTTTTTTCTACCTTAAGGTTTATTTTCTAGAATACAGCACTTACACATTCTGAAATAGAAGCAATGTGTTAAAAGCAGTAGTTTAGATTGTTCACTTGTTCAAAGAAATTTGGTTTCAAGCCAATTCGATGGTGGTGCAGCCAAGGCTACCCAGGAAAAT
>JANHMN010000004.1:34125684-34139278 GCA_030674055.1 Rhabdomys pumilio
CTTGAAAAAAACCAAATCAAATTACCCTCCCTCCAAAAGAACTTTGAAAGCAATTTTTAGGTTTGTGTGCATAAACATACAGTAGGTAATTGTATACCTAGTTAAGCAAGTACTCAAGTTATTTTGTGAAATAATTTAGACTACCTAAACGTTTTCCAGAAAATCAGCTAAGATATAAGCTGCTTTCATCCTAACAACTTTCTTTCCAGGTTTCTTGGAGGTAGCAACAGTAAATATTTGCTCAAGATAAGAGGCCTTATCTAATTAGTTTGCCATTCTATAGCCAATTATGAAAACTGGGCAAATAAAAAGCTATATTTGCTGAGTGCATGAATAAACACAACAACAAAGTAAATAATACCTGTTCTTACCATTATTACTAAATTTTTTAAAAGTGCTAGATGGCTAGGTGGGGCAGGGAGGGGTGGTGGCACAGACCTTTAATCACAGCACTTGGGAAGCAGAGGCAGGCAAATCTCTAAGTTTGAGTCCAGCTCCTTTTCAGAGTGAGTTCCAGGACACCCAGGGCTTGACAGAGAAACCCTGTTTCAAAGGCTGGGGGTTGGGGATTCTAGACAATTTAATACATGAAAAATAAAGCAATGCATACATACTGAGTAACAAGAAAAAAATCCTGATAGTTATCACTGAGGTAACTTTCCTGGAAATGCCAGAGGAGTATTAAAATAAATTTAGGTCTTGGCTAAGTATAGAGCTCAATTGGCAGAGTCCCTTCCAGGCGTTCATGTGGCCTTGGGTTTGATCTCTGGCACATATAAACAGGACATGATTTCTTGGGCCCGTAGTCAGGAGGTAATATCAGATGTCCAAGGTGTTTAAGCTATATAGTATGTTTGAGATCAGTCTGAGATGTATGTGTTCTTTTCTCAAAAAGAAGATTGGGAGTTTAGGATAGTCATGGTGGCATAAGTCTGTAACGCCTGCACTGGGGCAGTGGAGGCAGGAAGATCAAAAGTTTAAGGACGGCCTTAGCTATATAGTGAATTTGAGGTAGGCCTGAACTACATAAGACCATTTTCAAAACAAACAGCTGAGGGAAATTAACAGGTATAAGATGAAAAAATAATATTCTAATATACTAGCAGTAGCCAATTAGAAAATATATAGAAGTCAGCATTATTAACAACAGAATTCCCCAAATATGAAAATAAGCTCTTCAAAGAAACATCTATTATAAGAAAACTATGAAATGTTTCGAGATACATAAAAGGAAAGAAGTGTTGTATGGAATGGCTAAGAAAGCAGCATTGTAATGATGCTAATGTGGAGTTGATGACAGTGGCCTGGTGTTGTGGTGTCACATACACATTCAATTCTTGCAGTAGGATTTCTGTGAGTCTGAAGTCAGCTAGGTCTATATAATTGAGATTCTGTCTCAAAACAAACAAACAAACAAACAAACAAACTAAATAACTAACATGGTCCTAACATCTGGCATGAAATTACAATACCTTAAAGAAGACTCTTTTAAAAGCCAACAAAAGCAGAGCATAGCAGTGTACGTCTTTAATCCCAGCACTTTGGAGGTTGAGGCAGGCACATCTTTGTGGGTTGGAGACCAGCCTCTCTACATAGTTAGTGCCAGGACAGACAGAGCTGTCCTGATACCCTTTATCAACAAAACTAAATCAAACAATCAAACAAACAAACCCCTCAAACTAAGTATAGAGTCTAGGAGATGACTCAGCGGTTAACAGTATGTATGGCTGTTGGAGAGGACCCAGGTTCAGCTTTTACTACCTTATGAGATGCTTCATAACTGCCTCTAACTTTAGCCTCAGGGGCTTTGGTCTCATTAGACATCTGCACTCATTGTCACACACCTAAACACAGATACACATAATTAAAAATAATTTTAAAAAGTATTGAAAATTAAACAACAAACCAAAAAAGAAATAAAACGTAAAAAACCAAGATGAAGTTTGCGTGAAGGTGGCCTTTACCAGATGAGCTGCTTTGAAGGAAAAGAACTAAACCACTATAATTTTGATACAACATAGTGCTGATGAATACTAACATAGAAATACACTGTTTTATTAAATGATTTATGTGAAAGAAGACACACGCTGGAGAGATAAGCTTGGCTTGTTATTGTGTGTTGGGCTCATTCTCAGGCTGGAATTTGTTACTGGAAAAAGAAGGGGATGAAGCAGTCATACACTGCATACCCTCCACATTTCTTACTGGTAAAAAGATGCCTGGAGATTTTGTATGAGCATCTTTTTTAGAGAGGAGTATAGGAATTGACTGTTTTTACATGAAAAGAAATTCAGATTTAGGTCGATGGTAAAATTTGACTTTCATTCTTTTTTGGGGGGGTAGGGGAGGTCAAGATGAGTGTTTCACTCTTTAGCTCTGGCTGTCCTGGGAACTCACTCTGTGGCCTAGGCTGACCTCGAACTCACAAAGACTCACCTGACTATGCCTCCTGAGTGCTGGGATTGAAGGTATGTACCATCACTGCCTTAATGAGAATCTATTTTCAGTAAAAGAAAAAAATATTTTAAAAAAACAGAATGCTTGATATTTCTGTGCCTTTTGGTTTTGTTTTTAAGGACTGAAAACTGAATTGCCCTTCATATGATAACATAATTTATTAATGGTCATAATATCTGAAGAAAAATCCCAAGTAAATTTTAACAGCAATAGTTCTTTCTAGTATGCCTTAAGCATTAATTAAATACTTCTGAACAATGGTACTTTAAAGGCTCTGATTTCTGAGCAACACAGGCAGAGAATGGGGATAGAGGTGAAACAAGTTAATTTTTACCTGAGGATAATATATCCTGATTATAATTTCTCCTCTCTCTATTTCTTCCTGTTCCTCCCCATCTCCCCTCCCCTTCAGATTTACCCTCTTTCTGTCTCTCATTAGAAAAGAACAGGTTTCTAAGAGATAACAACCAAACATGACAAAATAAAATTATAATGTGAAGGAAAACTATTATTGAAATTGGACACAGCAGTCCAACTGAAGGGAAAGTGTCTCAAGGGTATGCCCAAGAGTTATGGACCCATTTGTTCTCACAGTTAGGAGTCCCATAAAAACACTAAGTTAATAGCCATAATACATACTTAGAAAATCTGATGCAGACCCCTGTAGGTTCCTGGCTTGCTGCTTCCATCTCTATGAGCTCATATGCACCTTGCTTAGTTGATTCAAAGGGTCTTGTTCTCCTGGTGTCCTTCCACCCCCTCTGCTCCTACAGTCTTTCTACCTCTTTTGTGGATTCCCTGAGCTCAGAGGGGAGTGATTTGATTGAGAACTCCAATTTAGGCTCTCTCCACGTAATGTCTGGCTGTGGGTCTCTGCATCAGTTCTCATTTGCTGTTGGAGAAAGTCTTTTTGATGATGACTGGATAAGGCACTGGTCTGTGATTATAGCAGAGTATCATTAGGAATCATTTTATTGATTTTTTTTTTTTTTTAAAGACCAGTAGTGTTTGGTTTTCTTTTAGGTCTTGGGGCTATCCAGTTTCTGGTTCTTGGTTACCTGAGCAGTGTTAGGTGCTAGTTCCTTCTTCTGAAGTGGTTTCCTATGCCTACAAATTCTGTGCCATCACTGTCCTACATATTTTGTAGGCAGAACAGATTGTGGGTCAGAGGTTTTGTGACTGGGTTGGTGTCCATGTTCCTCTTTTCATAGCCTGCAAAGTACCGTCTCACACCAAGGAGACTAGATTGTAGGGGTGAGGGCTCCATGTAGGTACCAGCTTGACGTCTCCATCCATGTTCAATGACTTGCATGGGTGTTGTGAGGTCTTGCTGTTGTGGAGAGCAACATTTTGTCTTAACATACATCTAACATCTCCCAGGTAGATCCCTGCATTCCCCTAGAACCCTGTTCTAAACCTAATCTCTCTGGGTCTATGGTCTCCTTTGGGTTATTATTTACTTAATGGCTAATAATCCCCTTATAAATGAGAACATACCATATGTATCTTTATGGGTCTGGGTTACTTCACTTAGGGTGGTATTTTTCTAGTTCTATTTATTTGCCTAGAAATTTCATGATGCCATTTTTTAAAAGCAGTTGAGTAGTACTTCATTGTGTAAATGTACTGCATTTTCTTTATTCATTCTTCTTTTGAGGAACATCTAGATTGTTTCCAGTTTCTGGCTGGTTTTCTGGCAAGTATCTAAAAATGTATTTCATTTTAAAAGTGTAATATATGAATAAAAGTATAACTTAATTATTTTTATTGTTCTCTATTCTTATTGATTTCCATAGAGAGTTTGACTTGGGGGGGGGTGGGGAGAGAGAGAGAGAGAAATATTTAGTTTATCCTTCACAGTCTTTAGTATTCTAAAATATTTTCATCAAATTAGTAAGATAGATGGCTTCAAAGCTCTGTGGTGAACTTGTTTCTTCAGTCTGCCCCATAAAATTGTAAAATTACTGGTCAATGTTATATGGCACTTATTTCCTTTTTTTTGCTGCTGTCATTTTTATTTTCTTTTCCTCATATGCATCCTTCTCTTGAATTTCTTTCTGTACCTATTACCTTCAGTCATCATCATGTAGTTGAGACCTACAAATGTAATACCCAAATTGTACTGATAAAATCTAGTATCTTTGGAGACAAGAATAGTCAGACCAACCTAGAATATTCAGAGTTCCTCTGCTGTGTGAATTCTGTTCTGTTTTAACAACACATTCCTCTAGATACCAGGTATTTTATACATAAAATTGTTTTATATAAAAATCTTAAAAGATGATGCCAGTGTGGCAGCCTGTGTCTTGAAATCCCAGCACTTGAGAGGTTGAAGTTGGAGAGTTGGAGTTCAAAGCCAGCCTGAGCCACACAGCAAGACTCTATGAACAAGCAAGAACAAAGTCACATCTACTCTTAAAAGTCCTATGTATTTCTTTCATCACCTGTGTTCTGTGTAAGTTTGTTAGCATTACAAATTGAATGTGTGTGAACCATGTTTTGTTTAGTGGAGTTTTAAATAGACAGTTGTTTTGTATTGCTTTGCTTTTGCTTTGCTTTGTTTTGTTGAAACAGGGTCTCACTGCAGCCTCCATTGGCCTGAAACTTCACATATAGACCATGAACACATATAGGCCTCAAACTCAGATCACTGTCTCTGCATTCCAAGTACTGGGTTTAAAAGTGTAGTTTAAAACTACAGCAGACACTTTTGGAAATTTAAAGAAAAGTTTATCAATATAGTCTCCTTAATCCTCTATTTTTTTAACCCTGATGCTTCACACATTTATTGTATTTTATTAATTTTGTGTTTGTTTGCTTTTGAACATAGCGTCTCTAGTTCAGGCTGGCCCAGAACTCAATGATATAGCTGAGCATGACCTTGAACTTCTCATCCTCCTGTCTCTACCTTCTGAGAGCTGGAATTATAGGCTTGCAGCATCACACTTGATGCTGTAGTGTGGCTCAGAGTCAGGGCTTTGTGCATGCTACTGCAACAGGAAGATGAGCAAATTCGGGGAATGTATACTGTGATGGGTAATTTTGGTTGGAGTGAGGAATACCTAGGACAGTGGTTCTCACCTTTATAATGCCATGGCATTTTAATACAATTCTTCATGTTGTGGTAAGCCCCAGTCATAAAGTTATTTTCATTGCTACTTTATAACTATAATTTTGCTACTGTTATGAATTGTAATTTATATAAGGATCAGAGTTGGCATGGGACATACCAAGACCAAGTTCTCACAACAAAGGAGATTTGCCCCAGAGTTGCAAAGCAATGGGAACAAAAGACAAAGACAGGAGAGATAGGCCAAGTGAGAAGGGAAAAGAAACAAGGGGGTGGGGGGGAAGGGATATTTGAGAGTCTTAGGACTGCCTCTTGATAAAGAGGAGGCAAATGACAGTTTATGAAGAGAAAAGCCTTCCCACCAACCCTATGTTAGGATGAGTTTGTTTGTTTTGATAGGGCATATTAATTAGGGTAGCCAAAAGGGGGCTTTTGATGGCTGGACGTCAGTATTTTGATAGCTGGAACTTGGTGGTCAGCCTCAAGAAGTAAAGTGGCCAAATAAGGGAATAGACCTTGGTGGCTTGCTTTAGGAATGTAATCTAACAGTTTTTTGTTGTTGTTTTTGTTTTAAGCAGGGGTAAAACAGTAACTGGCAAAACTTGTCAAAACCTGTCAGCATTATGTTTGCCATATTTGAACTTGCTAGTGCCTTTTTAAATGAAAATATTTAAGACTCCTGTGAAAGGGCCCTTCAACCTCAAAGGGGCCTCAAAAGGGTTGTAATCCACAGGTTGAAAACCAATGATCTAGGAGATTATTAAAGATTACCTTTTAGAGCCATGTGTGGTGGGGGTGATATTTCCAGGCAGTATTAATTAAGGGGATGGATGATCTACCTTGAGTATGGGTGACTCCAATTTCTACCCTTGGAGCCTGGATGGAATAAGTAAGGAAGAAGAAAGCCCACTAACACAGGCTCACATTTCTGCTTGATGGGCCCTGTTATGTGAGCTTTTCTTTTTGTCAACCTCTCATGAGACACTGAAGCCTCTGAAATCATGAACAAAGTAAATATTTTCTTTCTTAGATTTTTTGCTTTTGTAACAAACATACATAAGCCTGCACACCGAGAATTCATTTGAAAGTCTGGGAAATTCAGGGAGGGAACTGCCTCAGGCACAAGTAGGTTAATTTATAGATGTGCACAGGATTGTAGTTCAGTAGGGGAGTGAGGCCCTGGTTTCCATCTCTGGCACTGGGTGGATACAACCCAAACCAAACTAAATCAAATCACAAATCAACCATCCCCTAATAGGTTACTGTGGACATAAAGGGCAAACACCAGCCTTGTGACTTATTTGCATATTTACTTGTGGAGGCGGTAGATACTGCTTTTTGGATACTTGGTTTTTGTCTTACTTTGGAAATATTTTATGAGTTTAGTTATTTGAATACTGTGATGTAAACACACACATACATACACACACACACACACACACACACACACACACACACATACACACATCACATATCACAGATACGGAATGGTTCTTTATTGATCTGCCCGGAATCATTTAAAGTGTTCTGTAACACCATTAGACACCATTAGAAATTTGCTTTGTGGGTAAGTGACCAAGAGTAAGTGATTTCTAGGATTTCGTATATGTAGTTTTCTCTCTAATTTCAGAATATACTTAATGGACATTTGCTTTATTCATTGTCATCAGATACATATATTTTTTTTTGGGGGGGGAAGTGTCATCCTCAATAGGAGATATGCAAATGCATGAATTTGAAGGACCTAAAATGGCAATGACATTTTAGAGACTCTTCAAATAATATATATTAGAATTTTGCGAATAGCAATAGGTTTTTTGGGGTTTGGTTTTGTTTGTTTTGTTTTGGGCTTCTTCTGTCATTCTTTTTTTGTTTCTCCATTAATTAATTAATTAACTAACTGACTAACTAACTTTATATCCGAATCACAGCCCCCTCCTTGCAACTCCCACCCAGCAATAGTTTTTAGAGACTAACATTTCATTTGCTTAAGTTAGATCTTTCTAAATAGACTTTAAATTTTTTTTAGTTATTTAAATTTATGTGTTTATACATCTGTGTAGTCCAGAGACATGGGCTCCTCCTAGAACTAGCGTTACGAGCTACTGTAAACCTCAAAATTGGTCCTGAGAGAGTCATACCAGCTTTTAGCAATGTAACTATTTCTCAACCAGATAATTTTGGTTCTATGTAAATCAGATTAGAACACTTAACTTCTCATCAGTTACAAGAATCTAAAATATCTAACCTTAAACTTTTTTTTTTTTTTTAAAGATGGGGCTTCCCATATAGCCCTAGCTGGTTTTAAAGTTGCTGTTCAGACCAGACTGTCCTTGATCTACTGTGTCTGCCTCCCACCACCATAACCACCTTTTTAACTTTAAACTTTTAAGATGCATTTTCTCATTCTATCTTAGGAATAATTTGAATTTAAATGTTTTTTTGAGACAGGAGTTTCTTATGCTGTCCTTTAATAGTTATGTTGACCAGGCTGGCCTCAAGAGGATCTCCTCTTGCCTCTGCCTCCTAAGTGCTGAGATTAAAGGTGTGAGCCACCATCCCTGGCTGTCATTGTTTTTTTAATTTCAGGTATGTAGAAAGGAAAAAAAGTTAAGAAAAGTTTAGTTACTACTAAAATTTTCTGAAGCATACCAATATCAGAACTTGCTATCTCTTTTGGTTTTAAGCCCTGTGCTCTTAATAGCATGTAGAAATTGCCTGTTAGGATCATCAGTATTTTATTTAACTTTTATAAGCATTTCATCTGAGTGGGTGAAATCCGAGATCACAGTTAAATTTTCTTAAGCCATGACATGAACCATAATTCATTCTCATTCTCTCTCTCTCTCTCTCTCTCTCTCTCTCTCTCTCTCTCTCTCTCTCTCTCCCTCCCCCTCTCCCTCTCCCTCCATGTGCGCGCGCGCGTGTGTGTGTGTGTGTGTGTGTGTGTGTGTGTGTGTGTGTGTGTGTAAGTAAATGAAATCTCGCTGTGTAGCCTTGGCTGTTCTGGAATTCTTGTAGATTAAAGGCCTGGCCTATATGTTCTTAGCTACATTATTATTGTCTGCTGTAAATTTTCTATATTTTTGTTCTATTTATTTTCAGTTACTGTGATAAGACTGAAGAGTTTATTTTGGGCTATTTTTAGAGTTCTTTATGGCTGGACAGAGATAGCAGGCAGCTGAAAGCTCATGTCTTGAACCATAAGATGGAAGCAGAGAACACTAATTTGTTATAGCAGGAGTCTTGAATCATCAAAGCTTGTCCTTGAACAAGGCCATACTTGTTCTCCTTAAACATTCACCCTAAATTCTCCCTAAACATTCACCAAGCAGGGACATAGTATTCAAATAATATCAGCTTATGGGGAATATCTCATTCTAACAACTGCATCTTGAAACCTGTTTTCAGGATGATGCCATGGAGAGTTAATGGAAAAAGCAAAATGATCAAGAAAAGTAAAATTTATTAGAATTTCATAGAGGTTCTATAGTTGTAAAATCATTGGTTTCTGCCTTGGCTCCTACCCTCAAGATAGTCTTGTGCTGAGCTGTGAATAGGTGAAGCTGTAATACCGTGGTGCTTAAAGCAGGAGTGTGGTAAATCACTACAAAAGACAGATTTTGAGTCGTTCAGCTTCCAAAGCTACAGAGTGTTTTTATTTGAGGTATCATTTTTTGTTGTTATTGTTTTTGTTTTTGTTTTGTTTTTTTTCAAGATGAGGTAATCATTTTTGAACACCAGTTAATAAGTGGTGTCATACATTGCTTACTCAAGAAATACAGCATTGAAGGGAGTTGATGAGGTAGTTATTGAAAAAGGATATATGTAAAAAAGGACATATAGTAATTAAAGGAGTTGTGCTTTCTTTTTTATTTCAAGAGCGATAGGTGTTTGGAATGCTAATTAAAAGTTTATAAAGAATGAAGAGAGTTTGAGGTAAGGGGGGCAATACATAGATCAAAGAAAGCTGAGATGCACTTCATCTGATATTAGAATGTATTGTCAGATAATACTGGTTTTGTTCCTGAAAGATGATGAATCAGAGAATTTATGGTTATTTGCCTAAATGGAAGTGCTGTTAATTCATCCAGATTTCTGGTTATGTAGCTTTTTAGCCAAATGCAATACTATATTCCTGAGAATAGGAAAGATTGGGAAGTCATTGTTACTTTTACTGTCCTTACCAGATAGAGGGTATTTCTTGTTCTACTAGAATTTGATCCTCTTTGGTACCAAAGACTTTTTGGGAACAAAATGTGTTAATCTGGAGATTTGGATGTAAAATGTAGGCCTTATGGTATAGGGAATGGTAAGGAAAATAGATCAAGATGGTCAGTTTTAATGTATTCATTTTGTGACTACATTTCCTGACCTATAAAGGGTTTCATTTTATATAGCTGTGCTTCTCATTGCTACTTAAAATTATGCCTTTTGATACTCAGTGAAGTTATTTTTTGAAAAGCCAGGAAGAACTATTACCAATATTTTATGTAGATTGTTTTAGATGCTAGGAAAATGGAATATACCTCCCAAACATATTTTCTGAATATCCTTTCCATTTATGCTGCTATAACAAATACCACAGACTGATTAATTTGTAAAGATGAGACATCTTTGTGGGGGCAGTGGTGGCGTGTGCCTTTAATCTTAGCCCTTGGGAGGCAGAGACAAGCATGTCAAGGCCAGCCTGTGTAAGACCGTGGTATAGGACATCCAGGGCTATACAGAGAAACATTGTCTCAAAAACACCACCCTCCCCCAAAAAGATGAGATAATTTTTAATTTTGTAAATTCTAAAATGAATGAACAGGCATTTGTTGTCTGGAGAGGGCATTTTTTGCTTTATCTTTATATAGCAGAAGGTAAAAAGGCAAAAAAAGCCTCTAATAAAGGCATTTTAAAGAAATTTTAATAAGTAATTTATTAATTTTTAACTAAAAATAAATATAATAAAATACAATAATTTTAATAAATACTTTTCATTTAGGAAGGCAGGATCACCTATGATCTACTCACCTCTAAAGAGCTCAGTTCATAATACTGTCACATTGAAGCGTAGTCCAAACATGAATCATTCACTTCCATAGCAAATGAGATTAATAAAAATATGATATGGACAAGAACTGTCACATTGGAGCGTAGTCCAAACATGAATCATTCACTTCCATAGCAAATGAGATTAATAAAAATATGATATGGACAAGAACAATTTGAGAAGAGGAAATAATGCATCATGGATATCACTAGTATAGAGGGCCAGAATCCTAAATAAAAGTCTGTAGGCCTAGATTATTTTGTTTGTGGGAACATTAATAAATACATTAATAAATACATTAACACAAATACATTAATACATTGTACATTAATACAAATTCATTCAGAAAATAGAATAGTTATCTCCTTAACACATTTG
The DNA here is from genome assembly GCA_030674055.1 of Rhabdomys pumilio. Lineage (NCBI taxonomy): Eukaryota > Metazoa > Chordata > Mammalia > Rodentia > Muridae > Rhabdomys > Rhabdomys pumilio. Next base: position 34,136,628 of record JANHMN010000004.1, read on the forward strand.
GAGAAACCAGCATAATTATAATACAAAATATGACAGAGACGTGATAAAAAGGAAGCTAGATACAGTTATCCATTGTTAAAGTCAAGGTACAAGCCAGATATGGTGCAAACCCATGATCTCAGTAATTGGGAGACTGGGGCAGCAGAATGTCAAGTTGGAAGCCAGTTTGGTCTATACAGAAAAATTCTACATCTGAAATAATAAGCATTTCTAAGCAAATTAATAATAGAGGAGAGCTTTATTAATTTGTTAAATATTATTTTTGAAAACTTTCTTTTTTTTTTTTTAATCCCGAGACAGGGTTTCTCCGTGTAGTCCTGGCTGTCCCGAAACTCACTCTGTAGACCACCAGACTGGCCTCGAACTCAGAAATCCGCCTGCCTCTGCCTCCCAAGTGCTGGGATTAAAGGTGTGCGCCACCACTGCCCGGCTTTTGAAAACTTTCTAGCTGTCTTTTAATATTTAGTGGCAACATAGTTGAATGCTTTCCCCCCAGAGACTAGATGAGAAAGGTAAGATATCTGCACTTGTGGTCATTTTAATAGCAATTACGGAAATTGGAAAGATGGAAAATCTTGCATCTTGATAGAAGACAAGAATGTTTATGCAGTAAAATTCTAAAGAATTTACAAAGTAGTTATGATAATGAAATTACCTCACTTGATCTGATAGTGTTGTTTTTAATTCCTTCTTTCTTTCTTTTCCCAACCTTGTTTTGTTAAGGATGGCCTAGAACCTTCTATGTAGTCCAGACCAGCTTCAAACTTGTATTCCTCGTGTCTCAATTAATTAATTAGCTCAATTAGTTAATTAGCATAAAAAGAAGATGCTCTGGGCCACCAATCATCAGGAAAATGCAAATTAAAGCCACAGCCAGATACCATTATATATCCAATAGAGTAGCTAAAGTGTACAGGACTGACAGGACTGTATAATATATTGGATTGATATAAAATAGTCAACTTTTAACATTCTTACATTATTATTATTATTATTATAAGTATAGCAGATTTTAGGTAAGATTTGGAGCAGTTAAAACTCATGCATTGTTAATGAGAATATTATGGTACAATCACTTTAAAAAATACTAGTTTCACATAAAAACCTTACATATGTAACCAACTAATTCCGTATTCTTATGTATTTTCCTAAGACAAACAAAACTTAATTTATGAAAATGCTTGTTAAAAAGCCCCAAACTGAAAACAACTCAAATTTCTATCACCAAGAAAAAGCGGTATAATTTGTTACTATTATTTGCAGCAATTTTAAAAACACTGTGCTATATATAAAACAAAGCCCTACATAAAAAGTTTCCTACATTGGGGAAGCTAAGGTATGATGATAATGAGTTCAAGGCACTAGACTACTTAGTAAGTTCCTAGAGGGAGAGCGGGTGTTTCATAGCTCCATTCATCTAGAATATTCAAGCAGGCAGAAAAAGTATCTATAGTGAAAATAGAGTTTTCTTTGAACACACTATTGGAATGTTGGGGAAGTTATTTACCAATAAATGACATGATAGAACTTTCTGATTTGTTAGACTTGTTCTGTATTTTAATAGAAATTTCAGTTATTGGAGTATGTGTATTTATCAAAGTTACTGATTGACACACTTAACATCTCTACAGTTCAAGATTTGTATATTGGTGAGACACAGATTCATAGTTGTTGAACTTTGCTAATAAAACACTTAGCTGGTTGGTTTAGAAGTCTACAATCTTGCAAAATGCATTATAAAACAGATGAATAGATAGTTAAATATATAAAAATAAAGCAAATAGAGAATAATATTAGCTGTACCATCTGGGCTATTGACAGAAGTATTATTATTATATATAACATAAGGATACACACATACTCTTCCTTAAACTTTTCTAGATTTTCATTCTAGGTGATTTGCTTGTTTGTTTTATTTGAATATTTTAAAAATGTATCTTGGGAGGCAATTGCTTCGATGGTATAATGGAATGCAACTCTTGTTAATTATAATTCTAAGAAAGATATTAGAAATTGTAACATATATACATAAAATTATATATTAGAATTGAAATTAGATTCATATAAAATTTATGTGGGAAGTAAGAAGAAAATTTTATTAAAACAGTGAACCATTGCTCAGTAATTAAAAGCACTAGCTACTCTTCCAGAAGACCCAAGTTTGATTCTCAGCATGCACATAGTGGATCACAACCATCTGTAACTCCTATTCTAGAGGACCTGATGCCCGTTTTTGGCCTCTGTGGGCGCCAGGTATATATGAAGTACACAGACAAGTATGCAAGCAGAATACCCATAAACACAAAAAGATAAAATTAGAAAACAATGAATGCAATTTTAAATTTTTTAAAAAGGAACATTTGTCCCCAAATCTGGTGACTTGATTTAGTCCCCAGGTCCCACATGGTAGGAAGAGAGAATAAATTCTGCAACTTGTTCTCTGACTTTCACATGCACAGACCCTCCCACTTTCACAAATAATCAAAATCAAATGAATGGATTTATATTCAAAGTATGTAAGCATTCATTTTTCTCCTCTTCCTTTTCTTCCTCCTCCTCTTCCTCCTCTTCCTTTTCTTCCTCCTCCTCCTCCTCCTCCTCCTCTTCCTCCTCCTCTTCCTTTTCTTCCTCCTCCTCTTCCTCCTCTTCCT
>JANHMN010000004.1:34139378-34198970 GCA_030674055.1 Rhabdomys pumilio
TCCTCCTCCTCCTCTTCCTCCTCCTCATCTTCCTCCTCTTCCTCCTCCTCCTCTTCCTCCTCTTCTTCCTCCTCTTCCTTCTCTTCCTCCCCCTCCTCTTCCTCTGTCTCTTCTTCCTCTTCCTCCTTCTAATTTTTCTTTTTCTCCTCCTCCTTCTTATATACTACTTCTTCTCCTTCTCCTCTTCCTCTAGAAACTGAGTATTAACAAGAGTGTGGTTTTATTTGCTTCTTAGAACAATATTGTACAATTTGTTTGCACTTGTTGTCCATTTGTAAGTTTCCTGTTTTGGATTCATGCTGCAGTGAGTGTATGTATGCAATGGAATGTCATATGACCAAAAGCAACTTCAGGAAGAAAGGGCTTATTTTAGATAACAATTCCAGGTTAGAGTTAATCATATCTGTGAAGCAAAATTGAATTACATCTTTAATTTTTACATTGTAGTAAAAAATAGAGAGAAGTGAATTTATTTATGCTTATTACTTAGTTCACTTTATTGACTGTTACACAGTTCAGAACGTAAACTCAGGAAATGGTACAGACCACACAGAGAATGGTTCTTCTCACGTTAATTAATGTAATCAAGAGAATCCCCCACAGACATGCCTGTAGGTCAACTTGATTTAGACAGCTCTTCTGAGATGCAGTTTCTATGTAATGCTAGACTGTATCAAGTTGACGAAGCAATCATCATGTCTCTTTCAAGTGGTGTTTATTTATCTTAACTTCAGATTCTATTATTTGGCATTTTGCTGTTGTTCATTATGTACTCTGGATAGTACCTCTTTGTCAGATATACAGACTATGAGTATTTTCTCCCATTTGCAGAATGGCAGTAAAGGACAGGTTGTTCATTTACTCTTTTTATAAAGAATCTTTTAAATTTGACACAATCCCATTTGTCTATAATTTTCTGTTGTTATATCTCATCTAAATACTCCCTTACCTAGGGAGGCATGGTTCTACCTTTAATCCAAACAACTTGAGAGGCTAGGGTGCCAGGATCAGTGGAGGCCATGAGTTTCAAACCATCAAAGGGAACTGAACAGGATATTATCTCAAAAAATTATTTCTCATAGCAAAATTGTAGAACACTTTTTTATGTTTTCTCTTGGTAGTTCACACAGCTACCATTATTTGAGATAGGAAGAGAGACTTGGGGGTAGATTCAGGCTCAATTAAAAAATTGTTGATTTTATTGGACATTTCATCCTTCAGATATTATATAGGCAATTAGTTAGATGCGTTTAGGATTAGAGCTAAGTCTGAAAATAAAAAATATGCCAAGCATTGGAAATGGAGGGTTATTGGTCCAGTGGTTCTTTGAAAAAACTTGGACTATCTGGTACTTTATGACTTAGCAGTTCTACAGCTGAGTGGGAGCTTATTTCTAAAAAACTTTTTCTTCTTATTTTAGATAGGATCTGATGTAACCCAAATTGACCTCAGATTTACTATGTATATGAGGATGACTTTGAACTCCGTCTTCTTGCCTCTACGTTTTCATTGCTAGTATTATAACTTTGTACCAATTTGCCCAGTACAAGAAATGTTTGTAGATATATCCTAGGCCATAAGTACAAGAGTGTTTACAGGAGTGTAGTTCTGATGGAGTAGAAAAATGAAAGAAAATAATCTTGTATTTATTTGAGAATGGATAAATACATATTAATACATATAGATGAATACATATAAATACACATTAATACATAAATACATATAAATACATATAGATGAGACCAACTTTATGCATAACAGTAATATAAAAATAACAGATGTGTAGTTCTAGTTACTCTTGATGACTTAGATTTGTCATCCAGCTGTTCTGGAGACATGAGACAGAGGATTGCAAGTCTGAAGCCTGCCCAGGACACAGAGTGGGTTCAAGGCCAGCACAGACAAGACCTTGATGTGAAATAAAAAATAAAGTGGTATAGCACTTACTATCATGTACAAGGTTCTAGGTTCAATTCCTTGTCTAGCCAGGGGGATAGGGAAGAAATTTATTTTTTTTAACATTTTAATTTTTTACTTAAAATTTTTTACATGTGGTAAATTTTGATTATATTCTTTCCTATTCCCCAGTTTCCGCCTAGATTTTCCTTACCTTCCTACCGAGCAACTTTATGTTCTTATGCTCTCTCTCAAAGGGAAAAAACAAACTGGAAAAGAGAGAGAGAGAGAGAGAGAGAGAGAGAGAGAGAGAGAGAGAGAGAAAACCAAAAAGCACACAAAAAACCATAGAGTCCATTTTGTGTTGGGCAGCTACTTGTGGGCATGGGTCTGCCCCTGAGTGTGGTTGGATATACTCAGTTTTAGGGAGGATTGCTTAAAAGGGGACTGGTGAGAACTGGGACTTGAAACACTGAAAGCCAGTCTCAGGGTTCCCTTTCTTACTCTAAGGTTTATATAAAACCTTAACTAAAACTATTCCTAATAGTGTCCTAATAGTTAATATAGGTGTCTTTTCATGTATTTTGGACACACAGTTGTTAGTTTGCATGTTGTAGGTTAGATATGTCTGATTTCATAGGTAGATGAGGATGTGCATCAACATGGAGGCCAGAGAGTGTTGATTCTCAGAACTGTCTACCTTGGTTTTTAGATAGCTCCTCTCCCAGGGATCTGGGGCTGCTCTATTAGATGAAACTGGCTGACCAGCAAGCCCCAGAGATCTGTCCATCTCTGCCTTTGCAGTGCTGAGGTTACTAAGCATCTGGCTTTTTATGTTGGCTCTGAGGAACTAACAAGTTATGCCAAGTACTTTACTGAACAATCTCCCTAGTCTCTGTAATGCTCTTTCTTTTTGTTTTTGGTTTTGGTTTTGGTTTTGGTTTTTCGAGACAGGGTTTCTCTGTGTAGCCCTGGCTGTCCTGGAACTCACTCTGTAGACCAGGCTGGCCTTGAAATCAGAAATCTGCCTACCTCTGCCTCCCAAGTGCTGGGATTAAAGGCGTATGCCACCACTGCCCGCAAAAAATATTTATTTATTTATTTATTTATTTATTTATTTATTTAATGTATGTGAGTACACTGTTGTTGTCTTCAGACACACCAGAAGTAGGCATCAGATCTCATCACAGATGGCTGTGAGCCATCATGTTGTTGCTGGGAATTGAACTCAGGACCTCTGGAAGAGTAGTCAGTGCTCTTAACCGCTAAGCCATCTCTCCAGCCCCTGATCTTTCATTTTGTATTTTCTATATTATAATTTTTTTACTAAAATATTTTACTTTTTTACTTCTTTCAAGACATGGTTTCTCTGTTGTAGCAGCCCTGGCTGTCCTGGAACTCCCTCTGTAGACCAGGCTGGCCTTGAACTCAAAGACCTGCCTGCCTCTGCCTCCTAAGTGCTCTCTCCCCAATTTGTTTTATATCCTAATTATAATGAATCCTTTGTAGTTTATTAATAATAAAAGACTGGCAGAAAGACTTGCTATAATCTACCCTGAGAAGGTGAAAAAAATATTGTAATTATCTGTGAAATCTTTTCTTTAATTGGGAAGAATAGAGAGGTCATTCTGACTGTTGTTTCATTAACATTTTTATAGTTTTCTTTTATATAACCTTTTTGCAAAGCTTATTTTGAAAGCAGTTAATATGAAAATTACAAAAATCAAAGAAAAATAGTAATTGATAGACATAAAATTAAAAATTGTAATATTTTTTAAAAATGTAATACATATGAAATGAGTAATTAAAATGAAGAAAATTGGGGTATTTTAACTAATAAAGATAGATTTTAAAAGTTGAATGAGTGCTTTCAAAGCAACATATTTTAAATCTTAGCAATGCATTTGAAATAGAGAAGAATTGTTTATTTTATGTATATGAGTACACTGTAGCTGTCTTCAGACACACCAGAAGAGAGCATTAGACCCCATTACAGATGGTTGTGAGCCACCATGTGGCTTCTGGGAATTAAAATCAGGATCTCTGGAAGAGCAGTCAGTGCTCTTAACCACTGAGCCATCTCTCTAGCTCTCTAGAGAACCTTTGAAATCCTTAAGTTCCTATTTCTGTGTTTTATGTTGTCATTTTATTGCTATATCTATTTTAGCAAACCAGTAAAATCTCTTCTGAGTGTGAAACATGGCTGGATATTGATGTAATTAATGGAGGACTATTATGAAATGGTATAGACAAGAACCTTGTGCATCTCTGGCTGTCTTGGGACTCAAAGGTTTGCATGTCTCTGTCTTCTCAGTACTGGGATTGAAGGCTTACAACACCATGCCTGGCTTTCATAAAATTTTAGAGGCAAAAGAAGAGACTATGACATAGAAACATTTAGTTGTGCTATTATTAAGATGATGCTATAAATTTTTTAGACCATTTAGATAGGCTCACAGGATTCAAATGGGCCCTTATTTGTTTAACTTATTTATGTGTTTTGTTTTTCAGAAGGAGTTGAGCCTTCCAAGGAGAGGCAGCTTGTAAGTAGATGGTCTTTACCATTATGATTTTATATGATGATCTCCTGCTTGGGAACTGTCTTAAGAATTTATTGTTAATATTCATTATACAAATCTCATTCAAGAGTCTTCTGGGTGCTGGAAAGATAGATTGTCTAGTGGTTTGAAGAAGAGGACCTGTGTTCAATTCCAAGCACCCACATGGTGGCTTACAGTGCCAAAAGACCTGATGCCTTCCTCTGACCTCTATGGGCAACAGGCAGGCACACATGTGGTACACAGACATATGCATTGGTATAACATTCATATTCATTTTTTAAAAAAATCCTATTTTCTGCTTCTGTTTCTCATTTGGTCAGAGACTTCTTCAGTAACCTCATTGCCCCAAGTCCCCTTCTCTGACTCAAAATTCGCCTAACAGTTTGATAGAAGTGTTGTCATTTACATTCCTATCAGTTATTTTTTGGAGGGGTTGGGGAAATTAATTTTAATAGATTTATTAAGCTTAGAGTGTTGGGGTATTAAATCTGAAATTCTTTGTGTCTGTATCTCACAACATGGCTATATTGAAGAGAATGATTCTTCTGACAAGTTGCAGCAGAGGCAGCCACATTTAGAGAGTAGACTGAAGCAGGTCCCATCTTCTTTATTTTAGTCTGGATTGAGGGTTAGTAGAGATTAGAAAGTAATTTTTGTCTTTGGACTTTAATTTTAAGAAATTACGAAATCTTAAGAAATGTCTTCTTTGGCTACTTTGTCCCAAGGATTCTTGGGGCTTCATTGCTGACATGACTAAATAGACTCTCTGGAATGTATGCTTAAAAGCATAGTGTGGCGCTGGAGAAGTAACTCAGCGGTAGCACAATGTGTGCTTAGCTTGGACGAGGCTCATACACAAGGTTTCAACTGTTAGTGCAGAGGGAAAAAAGGTAGAATGTGAATTTACTGAATTAAATTTCCATGCTAAGGCTCATCAATTGTTATTTGATACACTTTTACCCTATGTGCACTTATACTAACATCTACTGTGGTTGACTAAGAGTCAAAATTTGGAAAACTCTAGGCTGAGAATATCTCTGGACAGTGTGCTTGCAATACAAGCATGAGGACCTGGGTCAAATCCCCTTAAACCTAACTAAAGCTGAGCTTGGTAGCATGTGTATGTAACCCAGTTTTCTTATGGGGAGATGAGAGATGAAGGCATGAGAATCCCTAGAAAAATAGGGACTGGTTAGCTCAACATCTACAGTGGTGAACAATGAAGAGGCTCTGTTCAACACTGGAGGTTGTCCTCTTAGTTCACATATGTGTTGTAACATATGTCTTCACAGTTATACAAAACATGCATGCTCATAAATACACACCTGTGAGAACATACACATGCACACATAAACAATTTTGGGAACTATTAAGAAAACAGGACTGTGATAAAACAATGACTTTGAAACTTTTGAACTATTAAGAAAACAGGACTGTGATAAAACAATGACTTTGAAACTTGAGCTATTGTATATGAAGTAGATACAATGTTATTGTTTGTTATTAATTGTACTAAAGAGATTTATTTAGTGTATGCGTGGACGGATATGCTTATGCCATGACAGATGTGCAGATCAGAGGACAACTAGCAGGAGTCCATTCTCTCCATCATGTAGGTTTTGAGACTTGCACTCAGGTTGTCAGGGTTGATTGCAGATGCCTTTACTTGTTGAGCCATCTGCTAGCTCATATAAAGTATATCATATACCTTTCTCCTCCCCCCCCCCCCACAAGCCCCCACTGCCTTTCAACCGAATTGGTTTAATTCAAGGTGATACAGAAGCCAGAATACAACAAAGATGGATCGGTAGGGTCTGACAGGATTCTTTATTAGATTTGTTTTTAATTCACAACTGAGGTAGAAGTTGCTGAATGAGAACTGTAGACAATAGTAACTTTTTGACTTTTTTTAAACAAATAAATGTTTATTAAAATGTTCGACATATTTCCTGACAATACTTCATTCTCCCTGTAGGTGGTAAAGGTGTTATAGCAGAGCATCCAGGTATTTAAATAGGAATGGAAGAGGGTCACTTACACTAGGAATAACTTTTTTTTTTTTGCAATATATTTTAATTCTTATTTGTGGCCTGAGAGATTTTGTTCATGGCTTTGCCTTTTAGCTCTTCAAATTCCCTCTGCTCCTCCTTCTGTTTCTACCTAAAAGCCTTCTCTTCCTAGTCCACCTGCTTGGGCTGTTTCAAGGGCTGATTTTTGCCATCTGTGGGTGACATGAGCATGCTTGCCTGTCCCTGATTACCCCACTGTCACCATTCACTTGTCTCTCAATCCCCCATATAGTGTATTTTTAAATGTATGAAACAGGCAAATCACTATTATTTGAGCATTTTGCTTTATATTAAGACTCTAGTGACTAAATTGTTCCCTAAAAATTTTTAAACTGTTTTTACAAAGCCCATTTGAGTTTCTCTGGTTATGAGTCACAACTAGGATTCAGTCTTGACCGTATCACAGAATAGACTTTATAACTTCATTTTAAATTCAGTCTTAGTTCCCTAATCCTTTAAATAAAGATCATGACACCTGCTTTTCTTTTCTATTAAAACTATTAGAAGGATCACTTTATAGTAAATAATGTTGCTTCAGTAATTTTGGTTTGTTGTAAGATGTATTATATTTTTAAAACACTGTATTTTATGTTTGTATTTCTCCTGCCTGTTTATGTACCATATTTTAAAGAGCTCATGGAGGGCAGAAGAGGGTGTCAGATCCCTGAAACTAGGTCCTCTGGAACAGCAGCCAGTGGTCTTAACCACTGACCATCTCTCTAGCCCCTTGATTCTTTTAATTCAATTTTATAGTAGGTTTCATTTCTAGTCTCAATAAGTGTCCAGAATCATCTCAAAGCTGGTCAAGTCAAAGACCCAGTTGGAGTGTTGTCCTAAGTGAGTGGATTTGGTGCTTTTTTGAGTAATGGATTTGGTGCTTTTTCAGCATTGTATTTAGCATTCATTTGTAATTGGTCATTTTCTACTATGTCTTCTACCTATTCCACCCCCTTATTTTTTTCTATTTGGAAACTCTCTGGGATTTTCCATTTAATATTAAGTGAAACTGAGCTTGCAAGATGGCTCAATGGGTAAAATCATCTCCAAGCTTGGCAACCCAAATATGATCCCTAGGACCTACATAGTAGGAGAATTAAACTCTCTAAAAGCTGTCTTATGACCTCTGTAGGCATGATAAGGCATGTATGTATGCATATACATAAAAAAGAAAAAATAAAAAAGAGGTGAAATGAAGTTAAAACCCAAGGCAGGTAGCTTCTACTAATATATGCCTCCAGTGAATCAAGTTTTATGGAAGGAGGAAATGGTGAGATATGTTTTTAATTTGGTACTGGAAGAATATTCTGGTCATACAAGTTCTGAAATAATCATAGAACCAACAAAAGTGAGTTCTAGCTGATCATGATAAAGCCTCTGTTCTAGCATTCAGGAAGCTAAAGCAAGAGGATTGTGATTTTGAGGTTAATATTGCTTATGGGGAGAGAATTTATCTTTAAAACAAAAAATATTTTAAACATTAGTTAAGAAAGTTAAGCCTATACCAAGCCTTAAAATGTTATGTAATAATGATGATCAGATATAATATTTCTCTCTCTGTCTCTGTCTCTCTCTTCATTGTTTTGTTTTGTTTTATTCGAGGCAGAGTTTCTCTGTGTAACCCTGGCTATCCTGAAACTTGCTTTGTAGACCAGGCTGGCTTTGAATTCAGAGATCCACCTGCCTCTGTCTTCCAAGTGCCAGGTTTAAAGGTATGCACCTCCATGCCTGGCTTTTTATTATTTTTTTTTTTTAAATAGTAACTGACAATTAAACAACTGATTATTAAACAAATGTTCACAGATATTATGTTCTGTGCTGGAAACAAACTGAAATTATCAGGTTAGAACTTTGAATTGGAAACATTCTTTTTGGAGGACTTAGAAGGTTGACTAAGCCAGTTCTTCATTTCCTCACTATAAACAATATCATAGTGTTTGTCAACATGGGCACATGTATGGGTGAATATTTTTGTATGTGTGCAGGTTTTTATGAGCAATTGTCTGTGCAAGTTGCATGTTTATTTGGAGGCCAGCAGTCAACTTTGGGTGTCATACAGACTTTTGGGGTTCTCTGAAGAACTAGGATTTCACCAATTAGACAAGACTGTTTGCCAATGAATCCGTGAAATCTGCCTTTTCCATTTGGTGCGTTCACGTGTGCAAAATACCATACCTTGGACATAACTTTTTTCCTTTTTTTTTTTATTCTTTTTTTATTTGTTTTTTATTGGAAATTTTATTTACATTTCAGATGCCATCCCCTTTCCCCATTTCCCCTCCCTAGAAAATCTCTATCTCATCCCTCCTTCTTCTTTTTGCTTTTATACAATTTTTTAAAATGTTAATCAAAGGCTTTATAAGTTTGGTAATGCTCAATAACAAGATGCCTAGACAAACAGAAATGTAACACAATACCCAACCTAGATATATCAACTATCTTTGACTAGAGGAGACCCGTGAACATCTGCCTCCATGTTTCCCTCCCCTCTCATCACCTAGCTCCTCTCCTTCCCCTTCTCTCCTTCTTCTTCCTCTTCTCCTTGCTCCTTCCACCTTACTCCTCCTACATACCACCCTTCCTATTAAAATAAAACTTTTCTCTCAAAATACAGTTAGAGCATAACTATACCAATTTGTGTCAGTAAGGTACAAGATAGACCTAATACCCAGTCCATCATTTTTTGATTAACTAGAACCTCTATCATCTCTCCTAACTAAGAAACTTAGTTCTGAACCTGGCTTTTTTCTTGGCTTTAGAATGAATATCAGCTGAAAACCATCCTCTCAAATCTTTTTTCTCAAAGTAAATAGCTGGGATTGGTTATGGGACTATAAGTCTTCAACCCTGTCAGAAATACAGAACGACTGAGTTAACTGAAATTATGGGAAGCACAAAGCATAGCTTCTAAAACTTAGCCAATTTATAGAGACCCCTGGACACCCAGACAGTCTCTATACTACATAACATTGGAGGATCCAATCTTCAGCCTTCTGACCCAGGATCATCTGACAGACCTAGTGATGCAGAATTATTAAGGGCTGATTACTCTGTCTTGGCAGATATAATCAGTAGATTATTCCACAAGTGTTTTCTTTTCTGGACAGTAATTTGTCTGTAGATGAAAAGAGGCAATTCTTGCCTAGTGGCTGTCTTACCACAACTGGAGTAGCTCCAAGGATGCTCTATTTCTTCTTAGAATCCAAGACAGGAAGCATTCAGGAGCAGACAGGTCTCTAATCAAAATGGACATTAATACAGAAATGTCTGTAACGTCAATTCTGTGGACTTCTGACGTTTTGAAAACCAACTATCCTTGTAAGGCAATTAACTCCTCTCAGCTATTTCTAAATAAAATATAGAAAACACCCTAACAGTAAACTCAAGAGCTATGAATTTGCTATAGGCCCTTAACTCACAGCCTAACCATCTCAAATCAGTTAGAAAAGTTAAAGAAGGACTGGGTCTAAGCCTTGTATTCCTAAATGTGTTATATAGGCACAATGCCTATGAGAGTAACAATATTAATCTCACTTTTATATCAATAAGAAGCTCATACCAATGAAAACCTTAAATTTGAAATCAAAGTGAATTTTGTACCATTTAAGAAATCATAACTTCATCTTAATAACAGTTATACAGATTTCTACCAATAGGTTATGGCTATACAATAAAGCCTAGCTAATCTTCCCTGTTCCAACAAAACCACTACTTTTCCCTAGAAAGACAGCCCAGTATTAACCACCTCAGTCCCCAAGCCCAGGGAATAGGGGCACCGACTCTTCATTAACTTCTTCAAGCTGATTATGGGTGTTGAGATATTAAAAGAGGGGCAGGGTGAAGAGTAAATTGATAAACCTCTGATGCTGTGTCTTCACTGCATCCAGCTGGAATTCCAGGACATCAGAGGTTTGAACAGGTCTTCTCAGCTTGCTTGATGAGTAGATACACCAAGGCTTCGTATTCTGCAATGTACAATTCTCAAAACAAATTTTTGTATCAAGATGATTTTTTGTTTGAATTCTGGAATCTAGTCTTCTGGTGGCCTGCCTCTGTCATGTCTAATCCATACAATTCTGGGAGTTTCTATAAAGGTGTGCTCCCGCCATCCTCCCATTCCCACCTCCCTGCTCTCGAATTCCCCAACACTAGGGAATCCAAACTTTCAGGCACCAAAGCCCTCCACTTCCACTGATGCCTAACCCCTTACCCCATCCCCCCTCCTCCAATTACTATGAGAGTGTGCTCCCACCATCCTCCCATTCCTGCCTCCCTGCTCCTGAAATTCCCCAACACTAGGGAACCCAAACTTTCAGGCACCAAGGCCCTCCACTTCCACTGATGCCTGACAAGGCCGCCCTCAACTACCTATACAGGTGGAGCCATGAGTCCCTCTCTTTGTGTTCTCAGGCTAGAAGTTTTAGAATGGCTACTCCAGCTTGTTTCTTAGGACCATTTGCTTGAAAAATTGTTTTCCAGCCTTTTACTCTAAGGTAGTGTCTGTCTTTGTCACTGAGGTGGGTTTCCTGTATGCAGCAAAATACTGGGTCCTGTTTATGTATCCAGTCCATTAACCTATTTCTTTTTATTGGGGAATCGAGTTCATTGATGTTAAGAGATATTAAGGAACAGTGATTGTTGCTTCCTGTTATTTTTGTTATTAGAGGTGTAATTATCTTTGTGTGGCTATCTTCTTTTGGATTTGTTGGAAAAGGATTACTTTCTTGCTCTTTCTAGGGTATAATTTCCCTCCTTGTATTGGAGCTTTCCCGCTATCATCCTTGGTAATGCTGGGTTTGTAGAAAGATATTGTGTAAATTTGGTTTTGTCGTGGAATATCTTGGTTTCTCTATTTATGGTAATTGAGAGTTTTGCTGGGTATAGTAGCCTGGGCTGGCATTTGTGTTCTCTTATGGTCTATATGACATCTGTCCCACATCTTCTAGCTTTTATAGTATCTGGTGAGGAGTCTGGTGTAATTCTGATGGGTCTGCCTTTATATGTTACTTGGCCTTTTTCTCTTTCTGCATTTAATACTCTTTCTTTGTTTTGTGCATTTGCTGTTTTGATGATTATGTGACGGGAGGTATTTCTTTTCTGGTCTAGTCTATTTGGCGTTCTATAGGCTTCTTGTATGTTTATGGGCATCTCATTCTTTAATTAGGGAAGTTTTCTTCTATAATTTTGTTGAAGATAATTATTGGCCCTTTAAGTTGGGAATCTTCACTTTCTTCTATACCTATTATCCTTAGGTTTGGTCTTCTCATGGTGTCCTGGATGCTTTGTGTTAAGAACTTTTTGCATTTTGTGTTTTCTTTGACAGTTGTGTCAATATTTTCGATGGTATCTTATGCATCTGAGATTCTTCTATCTTGTATTCTGTTGGTGATGCTTGCATCTATGACTCCTGATTTTTTTCCTAGGTTTTCTATCTCTAGAGTAGTCTTTCTTTGTGATTTCTTTATTGATTCTACTATTATTTTTCTGTCCTGAATGGACAGAAATGTTTAATTCCTTCACCTGTTCTTTAAGGGGTTTCTGTGTTTCTTCTTTAAGGGCTTCTACCTGTTTACCTGTATTCTCCTCAAATTCTTTGAGAGTGTTATGTCCTTCTTAAAGTCCTCTATCATCATCATTAGAAGTGATTTTAAATCTGAATCCTGCTTTCCTAGTGATATGGGGAATTCAGGACTTTCTTGTGTGGGAGAACTAGGTTCTAATGATGCCCAGTGCCCTGGGTTGCTGATGCTTATGTTCTTGTGCTTTACTTTCACCATCTGGATCTCCTTAGTGCTATCTGCCCTGTCTCTGACTGGAGCCCAGGGACCCCAGTGGAAGAGATAGGGAAGGAGTGAAGGAGCTGAAGGGGATTGCAATCTCATAGGAAGAACAATATCTACTAATGGGACCCCTCAGATCTCCCAGGGACTAAACCTCCAACTAGCTTGGGTCCATGGCTCCAGCTACATTTATAGCAAAGGATTGCCTTATCTGGCCTCAGTGGGGGAGGGGGAAAGATGCTTGATCCTGTGGAGTCTTGTTGCCCCCATCGAAGGGGGGGGATGGATGCTAGAGGGTTGAGATTGGGTGGGTGGATGGTTGGAAGAGTACCCTCTTAGAGACAAAGGAGGGATGGGAAGGGGAATTGTGGAGGGGAGACTGGGAAGTGGGGACATTTGAAATATAAATAAATAATAAAAAAAAAACCCAACAAAGTCCAAACAAACGTTGAAAGATAAAATCTTTCAAAAATACCATTAAATTCATTTTGTGTTGATCATCAACTGCTGAGGATGCGGCCTGCCCTTAGATCTATATACCCAGCAAGACTGGGAAAAACAATTTTTTTCTTTGTGAGAGTTTATCTGTTGGTCTTGGCTTCTTGGTTAGGGATAGGGACTTGTGTCCACTTTCCCTATCAGTGCTGAGACCCCATCTTAGCCAGTATTATTAATCATTGAGCTATCTCTCCAGCTCGCATATAAATATTTAAAAACAAAAAAGTTTTTAAATTAATCTAATGGACTCTAAAATACAATATTCTATGTCTGGATCATGAGAAATATAATTTCGATTCTTTAAAGATGCAGCTACTTCCCCTTTCCCATAGAAAAATCCAGCTTTGTAAAAATCTTGTAACACAGTAACAAATATGAATAAAATATACATAGAAGTATTGATTTAAAAAGACATGTTAATTATTTTAACCCATTAGTAAGGGAGACAGATAGTTGTAACACTTCTAAGAACTTAAAGAAGTATGATTTATATGTATTAAAATAAGTGTACAAGTGTTTTCAAAACTGCCTTTTTTTATGATAAAGATAAGTAATTGGATAATTACAGAGTTCATTTGCATGTGTATAGACAAAATACTTTGTATTGCCATCAGTTATGAGTAGCTTATGAGTTATAAAACAGTTTAAATGCAATAAAAGACTGGAATCAAGTAAACAAGGGAATGGTTTTTTTTTCAACAATATATAACCTTCCTTTGGAAATACCTAGTGATATAATTTATTCTTTCCTCTCCTCCCCTCCCTTATTATGCTGTTTCTTGCTTTTCCTACCGTTTTTAAAATGTAAAATTTTGATATCTTGATTCTTAAAAACATAAACACACGCACACACATATACACACACACACAAGAGACTAGCATGATTCTTGTTAAATTCTTGTAGGGTAGCAAGAATGTTAATTTACTATAGTCCTTTTAAAATTTGATTTAACTCATAATAAATCTAAGATTGTTTAACTGAAGTGCTTAGTGATGCTGGTCTGGCAGAAGACTCAAGTTCCCATTACCCTTGTCCGGTGGCGCACCACCACCTGTAAGTAAACTTTCTGAGGATATCGATACTCTTCTAGCCTCCAGGGCCATGTGCATGCACATGGTGCACAGATAGAAAGTTAGGCACATACACACAAATAAAAATAAGTAAAATTTTTACTTTAAAAAAAATCTCATGAATATCTGAAAGCTTCCGTGTTTCGTAATTTGAGGGTAGGAAACCACATCTAAGAAATTCTCCATCATTGCCAGGCAGTGGTGGCGCAAGCCTTTAATCCCAGCACTTGGGAGGCAGAGGCAGGCGGATTTCTGAGTTTAAGGCCAGCCTGGTCTACAGGGTGAGTTCCAGGACAGCCAGGGCTACACAGAGAAACCCTGTCTCAAAAAACCAAAAAAAAAAAAAAAAAAAAAAAAATCTCCACCAGGTTGGGGAATTTGTTTTCTCTCAGGGTCCCAGATATCTTACAAGCCCTGGCCAATCCATGAAAAGATCTTTCTTAGTTTATGTAAGATACGACTCTATATGCCAAGTACTAGGTCAGTTTTGCTAGGAGGATTTTATTGAACTGGCTATACAAAATTGTCTGTAGTTACTTAAAAGCATCTTGTTAATCCTGAATAAATGAATATGACTTTCAAATGTTAGATTTGAGGCAAGTCCTTGGTTGCATAAGTGGTTTTTACAGTTATATTTTAGTGTTCAAAAAAAAAAGAGAGAGAGAGAGACTTTTATTACACCTATTTGGATAACTATATTGCTTTGTAAAGTGAGGCGACTTAGTAAGCCTTTCCCAATCTTGGTTGGAGGCGGGCCAAAGAGAATGAGAAGTGATTTATCAGTGTTGCATTACACAAGAGTAGAGTCTACCAATTTAAGGGTTATAAATAGCATAAAAGAAGATAATGGGCTTCTTTTACACATTAGAAACTAAACATTAGAAGACTATTTCTAACAAGTAACCAGTCATTCCTTCTCAGAATTTAGTTCTGTATATTAATTTTCATTTAATAGTTCAGATGTTCGCAGCCGCCTTCTCTACCAAAAGGAGTTTTGGAAATTCTGACTCAGTCAACTGGAATGAATTGGAAATTGTCCAGTTGTCCTAGTGATACCACCGGAAGCCTGTGCCCAAGAGTCTATTCTTTGACCTGTTAATAGTTTTAAATACTTGCTGACTTCTTTGCCTTGTAGCTCTGAGACAAGCTTTCTTTGCTGAAAACACAGACTCTGGCTACTAATTGATCGTATAGCTTCCAGACAAACATCACTTTGAAAGAGATTCTTCATAGATAACAGAGATGTGAAATAATTATTGTTATTTTACTGATAATTTTCAAAAGTGAAAATTCTGATTAAAAGCCATTAAGACGATACATTTAATAGGTGAATTAAGTGGTTTAATACCATATAAAGACAAAATAACTGGGTGATGGTGGCACATGCATTACATCCCAGCACTAATGAGGCAGAGGCAGGTGGAGCCCTGAGTTCAAGGTCATCCTGACCTCTTGAAAAAGTTTCAGGACAGATGGGATTACACAAAGAAACAGAAAGCCAACTCCAGATTTGAGCAAAGTATTTACAGAATAGTTCTTTCAGAAGATGGTGAATGATGTATCTGATTTATAAAACATAACAGAGGAAACAAAGCTCACGTGACATTTTAGTCATCTGATACAATATATGTACTAAAAGTAAGTAGGAACAATCATGTAAAAAGAATCAGGGTAGAGTCTGGAGAGATGTCTCAGTGGTTCAAAGCACTGGCTGTTCTTTCAGAGGACCTGGGTTTGATTCCTATTCCCAACATCAGTCAGTGGTTCTCAACCTTCCTAATGCTGTGACCCTTTAATACAGTTTGTCATGTTGCAGTGACCCCCCAACCATAAAATTATTTTTGTTGCTACTTCATAACTGTAATTTTGCTACTGCTATGAATTGTAATGTAAATATCGAATAGGCAGGATATCCAAGATGTGATTTTAAAGAAGTTGAGACCCACAATTTGAGAACCTCTGCCCTTCATGATGAAGAACAACATTTGAAACTCCAGTTCCAAGATCTGATACTTCCGTTTGGTCTCCATGATCACTGTATGCATGAGGTGCACAGACACACATGCAGGCAGAATACCCATATGCATGAAATAAAAAAATATTTAAAATAAAGTATTTGGAGAGTCTGATATAAATATTAGACATCAGTATTTTTATAAAACTATATTGGTCCATAAGATATTTGATAGTAAATTTTGAAGCAATGTCATTACTGAGTATTTTAAACAACTGAGGTCAATATTGAAAATACTGTACTGCTGTTTCCTAGTAAAATATGGTTAAGCACTTTCAGGATGTTGGATGCCACTCTTATACCTATATTATAATATATATAATTTTGTATAGCTATAGACTTCATCATAGGCTGCCTATACTTGTTTAATGAAATAAGTATCCATTTTGAAAAATTCTAGGTGTGACAGTTAACGTAGACTGTAAAACTGACAGAATGTGGAATTTCTTAGGAAACAACAAGCTTCTGGGCATTCCTGTGAGGAAGTTTCTGGAATCTATTAATCTTGGAACACCCACTGTAAATGTGGATGGCACCATTCCATGGGTTGAGTTAAGAAGGGAGGAAGTAGGCGGAGCATTAGCATTCTTTCTCTGACTGTGGATGCAACCTGTCACTTCTCACTTCTGCTTTCCTGACTTCTCTGCCTTGCTGGACTGCACGCTCAAGCTGGGAGCCTTTCCTTCCGTAATTTGCTCTTGTCTGGTATTTGGTTATAACTATGAGAAACAGTAACTAATAAATACACCAGGTAAAAAGGAACTTAAGAGTAGCTTCTTCTAGGCTATATACCGGTAATATAGTTGATGGCTAGCAAATAGCTAGAATTGTCTTTTTTAAACCACAAGGAAATGAATTCATTCAGTGATGTGAATTTAGAATTGGATTTTTTCTGAATCAACATTGCTTGAGAAAAAAAAAATAGCCAAGATGGCATGCTGGTTACAGGTTTTTGAAATATTACATATAAAAAAACCTAGCTAATCTGAATTGGAATTTCTGCTACAAAATCTAAGCTAATACGTGCTATTTTAAGTGGTCAAGTTTGTGGTCTTTTTTTTATGCAGTAGAAAAACAGGCATTGATTTTGATTCTTTCTTTATTCATATCTGTTTGTTTGAGTTGGGCTTTGAACTCTGTAATAGAGGATGCCTTAAACTTCTGATCATTTTGTCTTCACCTTCTGAGTTTTTGGCTTACAGGTGTGTGCTGACACACCTGGCCAGCTTCAGTTCTCTACTCAAATTTTAATTAATCTTTGATGAAGTTCTTTCTCTTTCTGAAGTTTCCACTTTTATAGTACATTAATGGCATTCTGACATTTTTTCTCTCACTTTTAAGGAGAGCAGAAAGATGTAGTCATCTTCCTGGGTTCTGAACAGTAGTTCTTGGGGAATTTTAACATTCCATTTTGCCAGTATAGATGGCCAGGTCTTGTAACTGAGGCAGCTTTGTTTAAGTATCTTAGTTTTTGTTTGTAATGTTTAGCTGATCTCTAATGTGAGTGATGTATTCCACAGGTTTTTTTCTCCCTTACTCTGAGTTAATAACACAGTCCACAAACATTTCTGTGAATGAATAGGAAACGTTGGATGATTCATTTGCTATTCCAATATGTACTACGACCTGTTATTAATTCAGTAAAATGTTAGGCCTTCCCAGTGTTGGCAAAGGCACAGGGACATTATATAGACTCTAGTGCCAGTAAACTTAAAGAAAGTACTCTGTCTGGAGATGTATTAAACTCTGGAGGTAAAAGTAGTATTCTTTTTTTATGTTAGATAAAGGATATAAAATATGACAATCTTTTTAAAAAATCAAATGTTTTTCATCTTCAGTATTATTGAAGAAATCCCCACACTGTCAATTTTCCTGTGGTTGGTATTGCAAAGCAGTCTAGAGAAAAATCAGTTTGCCATTGTTGTTAGACACTTTTACTGAAAAGTATAGTTCAGAAATTTCTAACATTGATTCTAGAGACAAAGTGCTTTGGTTCAATATTTTGGCTGAAGAGAGTGATACTTTGGGCTACTAAAATTCATGTGAAAGGTAATTAAGCATAAAACTTGAGGAGAGGTTGATTTTCAGTTTACCAGTGTGGCTTACTGTCTTACTTTGTTTGGTTTTATATGGTTATTGTTGTTTGAAATAATGGGACTATTAATAGCATATATAGTATAGGGATACTATGACGATAGGAATTGTGTGGGAAGTACTTAGGTTTTAACCTACTAAGTACCTAATAAAGTTTGATTTTTTTTGTCATTACTATACTTTATTAACCTTGGTTTAGATACTAAAGGGCTGGAAAATATTGGGAAGAAACTTAAAGCCCTGTCACAATTTTAAGCTTGAATCTAGGAGTGGGATAGGAAGCTGTGGCTTTTGTGGCTGATCCTGATATACTAGGACTTCCAAAGTAGGACCCAGTACTTACTGAGGTTTCTGAGAGCATTCAGTTACCTTTAAGACTTGGAGAGAAAATATTTGAAACTGTAAAGGCCAAGAAATTGAGCTAATATATTGTGGGAAAGTAAGTAAGTATAGCTACCAGGCAAGGGTAGATTTGCTTAAGTGATTAAAACAGAACAATGACTTTCAAATGTTTTAGATTTTTAGTAACAAATAGATTTTGTTTTACGTCATATCTCATCACACATGTTTACACATATTTTTACATATTTCAACAATTGTAACAAACTAATTTCATAAAACAGTGTTTAACCTTATTATGACATACTATATTTTGTTTCTCCCCTTTTAAAAATGTTGATTTTGTCCTCCTCACTTGATTTAACATGATTGGGAACATACATTAATCTTTTGATGTTCACCTGGAAAACAGTTGGACATACTTTGCCGTGTACATGAATGAAGAGCCTGTAGCAATTGGCTAGTACTGTACAATAGGGGATGGGACTTGTTAACTCTTTAGCTCCTGTGCAGCTTCTTGGGGTGCTTAGCTTCCTACATGTCAGGTTGATTTTCTCAGATGATTGCCCGTTACTTAGATGCATCTCCTTTTTTAAAATAGAAAGATAGATAACAGTAGCCAACATTTCCACAGTGCTTTCTGTGCTGTATACTTTTCTGTTTTGCATATTATTTATTTATATTGGGTACTTTAATTATCTTTCTTTTACAGATGGGAAACTAAAGCATACTTAATTAGCTTACATTAAAATCTTATATGCCTTACATGTAAATATTTTCTGTAGTAGTTACTGAATCAAATTACATTAGTTTCTGGGCTTGCAATTGTTTATATTATGTTGAGAAATTTCATGTATCTCAGGGTGGTCTCAATTTGCTGGATAGGCACCGATGACCTTGAATCTGATCTTTTTGCCTCCACCTCCCAGGACCAGATAGCAGTATGCCTTAATATTCTGGACTTATTTTCTTAGCTTTTCTCACCACAGGTTATTGAAGTGATAAGAGGCTAATAGAAATTGAATAAAATTAATGTCAAAATTTTAAGGAATATAGATTATTTAAATTGGTCAGTTTTAGAATTTGAATAATGACTACGTTTGGAGTCTTAAATAAAATTAATGTGCTGTTATCTTCTACCAGACCTGGGTTTGAGAATGAATAATGTTGAAGAAATACATACTTATTCTTAGCTCATTAATTTACAAATTTGGGATCTGTAAGAGGCTTTCATCCAATCCCCTGCCTGCTGGAACAGCTGTTTATATCCTGACCCACAGCTCCTGGGTTAATAGTATTTCTGACACAGTGTGAGTTTTCAAGTTGGTATGTATAATTTCTGCCAGTGCTTTTGCTGCTGCCAAGTCTGAGGATGGGAGGGTACAGCTGGTTTGTGGGGGAGGGTGCTTGTGACTAGAGGGAACAAGGTGCTCTCTGGGTCTCTGATTTGCTGCAGGCAGAGTGTGAATGATGTCAGGCAGATCAGAGGACAGCTGATTCAGTTAGGATCTGGAACTTTTTGCTCTCTTGTACTCTTAGCTTTTGTGAGGGGATTCTGACTGCTGTGCTGGTCACTTTTTTTTTGTTGTTGTTTTAGAAAAAATATTTTAATGTTACCTATGAGTTTTGGGAACCTTTCTAAGATTTTACTTGCTGAAATGCTTCTTATATGAGAGAAGTGTCTGCTGAGATTCCATTGTAAGAGGACAGATCTTGAGTAGTCAGGAGAATGATGAAACGGAGGAGAGAGAGACTGGGAGCACCGAGCCTACGGATTCAGTAAGGAGGCTGGGGTCTCTGACTGGAAACTGCCAGGTGTCAGAAAAGAACTAATGTCAAGTAACTCCTTCATTTGCTTGGATGAAGACTCTGCTTTGGAAATGTCTGTTAGAGGACAAAGCTAACTTTATTGATTCAAGGTCAAAGAGTGGTCTGTAGTAGGGACCAGTGGTGTTTCCAATTCTGGAAACTGAGAAGTAATTTTAGGGGTACTATGGTGCTTGTAGAAGCTTGGTTAACAATATACATAGTTTTCCCCTTACCCTGAAAGCAAGTTTTCAAAGTTATTGTTAGAGATTCAAATAAAAAAAGCCTCAAGAATATGAGGAAAAGAAAAATAAAAAGCGTTCCTCCTTTGACTCAGGTTGTGGAGGGTTACATTTCTGCCTTTGGCCTGTCACCTCTTAACCTCAGGCCTCCAGCCTTACAGATCCAAGTCTTAAATTGTTTCTCCTTTGACTAAAACAGAAATTATTAGGTGAAAATTTCAAAGCTGGGAAAGAGGGTTTTATTTTCAGGGTGGTTTCCCTGATCTTACACAGATTTGAGTAAATCACTAACAATGGAGGAATTCTAGTGTCCATGTCTCCTTAGTGTGCCTTGAGCTGGGCCTTAAATTTCTAATCTGAGGGAGCACACTTTTTCCTAGGTGTTCATGCTCATGGTGGCTTTCTGTAGGTTGAGGCCTTTAGCATGCTTATTGAGTGAATTATTATTCTACTTGTCCTTACAAAATATTATTCATTTTAAGTATAATTGGCATATTGGGAAACTTAAAAAAAAAAAAAAACAGACTGAGACTAAAGTAAAAAGATCACAAAAGGAAGCATAATCAACTGATATAGAATTGAAAGTAAATATGACTTAGCTGAGCATGAATTTTTAAATGGAGTTGGTAGACCAACAAAAATATAAGTGGTCAACAATTATGGTCTTTGAACGTTGGTGTACGATTATTGTGAGTCTCGTATTTGTTTTAGAGATGAATTTGAAAAATAACCCTGATGGAGGAACTAATAAGTAGTTTATTAATTTTTTTTTCCAGACAGAATTTTTTCTGTGTAGCTTTGGCTATACTGGAATGAGTTACTCTGTAGACCAGGCTGGCCTCAATTTTAGAGTGTTCATGTTGAGATTAAATTAGGCATGCGTACCCTGCCCCTTCCTTTCTCTTTCTTTTTTTAATCACATAGTCCCTTTTAGACCCCACAGCTCATTATGTGATTAATGTACAGAGTGGTGATTAGTAGCAACATGAAAATGAGACTAGTGTTTTTACAGATTTTTGTAGTCTTGATAACATAGTCATTAAAATGACTAAACTTCACATTTTGTGATAAGATTTAAGACTGCCAAGCATGGTGATGGGTGTTCATAATCCCAGCTTTGTGAGAAGCTGAAGAAAGAACATAGTAAGTTAGATGGCTTGAGCAACTTAGTGAGATGCTGACTCAAGAAGAAACATTTTAAAAATTAAGCATTATTTTATAGGATAACAAAAACAGTAGTTTATTGTAGATTCTAATGAATTCTAAGTTATATATGCAAGGAAAAATAGGTTGCATTTGTGAAAATTTAGGTATACCTTTAATTTACTTTTCTCTTTTGAGGTAGAGCTTTGCTATGTAGACCAAGCTGGCTTTAAACTCATGATTTTTCTGTACCAGCCTCACAGTAATGAGATTACTATAGACATGTACCATTTTGAGTCACTGTCCTCCACTTTGTTATCCTACTGTATCGTTTATCCACCCAAGAAATAAATTGAATTCAGCTGGAAAGATAATAATGATGAAGAAGGTAAAGATTTCCTATATGTGTGTACATATGTATATACATATATATTACATAATATAAGATTTAGATAGACTGCCATTGTATCTAAACAGTAATAGTAGTACAGGAAAGTGGCATTTTGAAATAGGCTAGGTGCTTATATAATACTTTATAAACTTTAAAGTTATAATACTATTCATAGATAATTTTGTGTATATAAAGCCATGCTAATTATATATAGCAAATTAAGTTTTATAAATCTTTTAAGTTATTTTCATCATCTTTTTTCCATTTATGACACAGACAGCAAATTAGAAACAATATCATCTGTTTTAGCTTTATTATCATAAAAGCCTTTCAGAGCACCTGAGATACAAGATAGCTAGATTACTTTTAGGGGGAAAAGGGAACTGAGAAACTAAAGTCATTGTAGATGCTACAATTTGCAAATTTTTGAGGGCAGTTTACCTTTTATTGACATACGTATTTCTTTAAGAACTTTTTGTCATTAAATAAGAAATACTACCTGTTCCTTGCCAATGAATAAATTTTAGTAGAGAATATAGTGGTTTGCCTGAAACCAGTTCTAAATACTTTAAATAGACAAAGCTGAAATATATATATATTTTTTTTCCTCTATGCTGTTTGCCCACATTAGTACTGATGTAGAATATTTGAGAATGATTTTTGACCACTTACTTTTCTTAAGCCTCTTAAACTAATTCACTTTGAATATGCTTCTTTTTTTGGTGGAGAAATTAACACTGACCCTGTTTTTTTACTATGATACCTTGTCAGAATCTCTACTCTTTGCCGAGGAGCCGACCTAAATCAGCATATGTTCTCGCCCTCATCGGCTCCAGCCCTCTCCCTGGCTAAAGTCCCATTTAGTGCTGATTGTGTGCTGTCTACTTCTCCTCTTGTCTTTTTCTTGAACCCTCAAGCCCACAGCAGTCCCTGCAGTCCTTGTTCCAGCCGCACACTACAGTGGAGGTAAGGAAGCCTACAATAAATTGATTTGGTTATTGCCAGTTGCTTCTAGTCTAATAGATAAAAGTCTATTCCTTGCTCCTTAGTAATGGGAAAAATTTGATAAAAGGCTGTAAAAGTGTTTCACAGATCTCTGTTATATTCAAATTTTCTGAAGAAAGTAGGGCAGCATATTGGTACTAAGACAGTTTTGTGGGCATCCTAACTCTGTGACTATGACAAACTCATAACACGTTCATATTTTATATAGCAGAAATATCTGAGTATAGGGCCTAGAGAGGTGGCTCAGCAGTTAAGAGCACTTGTTCTTTTGGAGGCTCTGTCTTTGATTCTGAGCACCCACATAGTGATTCACAACCATCTGTAACCTCAGTTCCAGGGGATCAAGCAGGCATGTAGGCAAAAGATTCATATAAATAAAATAAATAAATCTTTAAATACACACACACACACACACACGTATGTCTAAAAGCAGGCCTTTCAACTTTCCCCCAAAAGAAAACAAACAAAACAACAACAGTAACAACAACAACAACAACAAAACCATCTCATCTTGGAAGCTGCAGTGTTGTCGGTGTGTCATATAGTTCACCCTTTTGCCCAAACAGCTTTACTTGTAAATGCTTGTTGTAATGAGTCATTGATCTGGCTTGAGACCTTTGGCTTCTTCTACACCATCAATACTGGACCCTCACTGGGACTCCACTTGGATATCCTGTTGTTGCCACTGTCATGGAGATCCTGCATTTTTGGTTCTGCAGGACTGGCTCCTTTACATGCTTCAGCAGTTCATAGATGGGGTAGATGTTGGGGTGGCCCAGCTCAAAGTCCTGGATCTGGTCTCTAAGCCGCTGGGGCTACCTCTCACCAAGTGCTGAGTGGGATGAGGTGCTCTCATGGTTCATGTTATCTGGGCCAGATCTCCCACACTGCTCAGGAGAGGACCAGTGGGGCTACCTCAGCTCAGCCGTTGAACATGAACCAAGGTCCCAGGTAGTATCCCAGACCACAGATGTCTTCATGGCCTTTGGTGGTAACATGGGCCATAGACATCTACACAGGCCCCTCATGCCACTAGGCCATGGACCTTGGAGGCATCTTGGGCCCAGACATTACCGTGGCCTCAGGTAGCAGTGCAGGCTATTCCTGTCAGGCTTTTCCTGATGGATGCCACATCTCCAGTTCTACCTCTCTTCATAGTATACAAACTGTTGTGCTTCTCTTTCTCTTCCATGCTTCTACCACATACCTAACGATGAGTAGGGCGGGCAGGCCTCTTGCTTGGGAATTTATTATTGTTGTTGTTTCTATCTGTGTAGTATATATACCTATGTGTTTGTAAAGATCCATACACATGAGTGTGCAAATATGTGTGCACGAATCTGCACTTGCATGTGAAGGCCAGAGGTAGGTGTTGGGTGTTTTCTTCAGCCATTCTCTATGCCTTAAGACATACGCTTAACCTTGAGCTCTGAGCTAAACTGGTTGACCAAGGGATATTCTGTTGTTGCCATGTCATGGAGATCCCGCAGCTTTGTTTCTGCAGGACCGGCCCCTTCCCATCCTTCAGTTCCAGGGATCTTCCTGCCTCCAGCTTTACAGTATTGGGATTACAAGTGCACGTAGCCACAACCTTTGTATCGGTTGCTCAGAATCTGAACTCAGGTTCTCATGCTCACATGGTGAGCACTTTACCAATTGAGCCCCCCCCAACCCCCCGGTAGGTTATTAGAAATGTAGAATTGATAGAATTTGTTAATGGAGTCACTTAACAAAAAAGTCAGAATTGAGAAAAGGTTAGTTAGGAATAACTAAAGAATTTGGATTCAGTAGCCAGAAAATTTTAGTTAAGTAGCGTATTGGAAAATTGCAGGATAACTAACTATATAGTCAATGAGAGAGAAGCAAAATCTGGGTTACAGGTAGTATAATTAGAACTTGAGCACATATTAGTGATTTGTGAAATTGTGAGTTTCTGTTGATAGAAAATTTAAAAAGTGTCAAAGGATTGAGTTGGCAAGCTGACTTTTATTAGGTTGAGAGAAAAGAACTAGCAGAATAAAGAGTCACTGCTCAGAAAGAACCAAGAAAGTATCTTGGAAGCCAAATGGGTTAAAAGCTTGTAAAAAGAAGATCAAAAATGTATGTGCCAGGAAAAAAAAAAACACTAAACTATGAAGTCAAAAGGTTAAATAATTTTTACTTACAGAGTATTCAGATTTAAATGACATAATTTGATTTTGGAGATCAGAATCTGGTCACTTGGGATAGTGTTAAATACTAGACAGTGTCAAGGGCTTGACCCAACTTCAGACAACTCTTAGTGTGTGAGGTTAGCACAGATAAAGGGTTGGATAGCACATGCAGCCTCATGTAGGTCTAGCCTTGGCACATGGCATGGACTAGTAGTGCTCCTTAGAGTAGTTTTAGAACACACAATGTTAAGCAATATCTTACATTGATAGACATAAAAATGTGAAATTTGCTGTGTATTCTGATAAGCTTGTTTGCATGTTTGTTCACTTTATGAGAAGACGGTTTTGATTGTTTACAGATTATTTTTGTATTTCTTTAAGCAGTCTTAAGATTTTAGGATATATTTATTAAACCATTGGATCCTTTCGTGAATTACTTTTAATCTTTGGTGTGACCAGAATAAATCTTGGAACTCATTTTCCATTTTTGAGGTAATATTTTTTGAGTATTTGGCCTTATTTCTATGCATTGTAAGTTTTTTGAAATCCATCTGTGGGAAAGTAGAATGCTGGCCCTTGTGAGGTGGAGGAGCGCGCCACGGTACTTCCTTTCTCTGGCAGCTTTCTCACCCTCATTCAGTAATTAGTACTCAGCCAGAACCTTGGGAGCTCCCCAACTGTTCTTTGCAGATTTCCATAGTTCTTTCTGTAGGTCTCTTCCTTCTGGTACTCTGTCTTGAAAATTTTTAGCCAGCTCAGCCTCTCCAAATTCTGTCTCCTCAATTCAGAGAGACTTTTGGTCTCTTTGTGTACCCTCTTCCTGTGTTGTTTTCTAGAAATATTCTCTAGGTGGTGAGCTGGGGCAAACTTATTCTAAAAGTTTCCCTTCTGTTGAATGTCTGTTGCTTTATGTATTTTCCCTGATTTTATTTTAAATGAGATCTGGCTGTTGTCCAGCCTGACATTAAACTCATGGTTTAGTGATCATTCAGCCTCAGTCTCCTAAGTAGTTGGAAAGATGCAAAGCTGTATATCACCATACCTGGGTGACTGTTGATTGGTTATTGTTGTTGTTGTTGCTTTTTTTTCCCCTCCTTTTTTTTTTTTTTTTTTTTTTTAAAGAGAGGATTTCTCTGAACTGACTGTCCTGCAATTCTCACCAGGCTGGCCTTGAACCCAGAGATCCACCTGCTTCTGCCTCTGGATTGCTGGGATTAAAGGCATGTGCCACCATTGCCAGGCTGGTTGGTTGGTTTTAAGGGCACAAAAGTAAATCTGTTTAGGTTCCTCATCATTTTGGAGAAAAAAAACCCTAATATTCTTAATATTTGAGCTTATGTTTCTGTTATTAGATCTTGAAATAGGGATGATTTTACAAATTTGTCAAACTTAGTAGAAATGTAATAGATTCTTTTGTGTCTTATCATGCTTTTTCAAGAAATTTGTGAAGCTGTACATAATAGTGCATGCCTATAATTTTTAATATGTGGAAAGTGAAGCCAGGAGGATTGGAGCTTAAGGCTAGCCTCAAGTAAATTTCAAGGTTAAAGTCAGTCCAGGCTATATGATATATGAGTTATTATTGCAAAAACAAATTTAAAAAGCAAGAAAAGGTTGAGAAATGAAATTCCTAAAGAATATGAGTAGGTGGTATTTACTAAGATTTATTGTGTACTAAACATTTTTTAGTGGTTTATGTGTATTGGTTTATTTAATCCTTACCAGGGCAGATAACACAAGTTAATATTACCGAAGTGGTGGTTATATCTCTGCTTAGTCACCAGCCCAGCTATAAACCTAAGTAGAAGTTTGGTAATAGCAATTTTGTGGAACACCGAACTGTGAACCAGTTTGTAGCTGCTACAGCTCTCTTTAGTTTGCAGCAAAGGATCTTTATGTGATATTGGTATTTGAAGGACTCTAGCTTTAGCTCACTTCATGTTGCATAGTAAATCCTTCCATATGGCATGTAGCAAAATCTCTTCAGTTTTGAATTTCATCAACATGTAGTTCCTTTCTGAAACATGCAGCTATTGGTGCCATTTCAGTCCATTGCTCCCTCCTGTGTCACAGGTGAAAGAGACTATCTGTAGACTTAAATGGCAAAAGGATAGGAGCTCTTGTGGCCCTCTTCAGTGAAACAATTTTCAAAGTCTCTGTTTTGATAGTATCAAGATTATTTTCTAAATTTATTCTTCAAAGAATCAGGGTATTACCCCAAAATCACAAATTTCTTTAATGAACATAGATACAAAAAATTTGCAATAAAATTATTCTTTTGGGTTTTTTTGTTTGTTTCTTTGTTTTTGAGACAAGTTTCACTGTGTAGCCTTGTCTGGCCAGACACAAGAACTCATATATAGACCAGGCTGGCTTCAACCTCATAGAGATTTGCCTGCCTCAGCCTCCTAAGTGCTGGATTAAAGATGTGTACCACCATTTCCAACTCACAAGTAGTTATTTGCAAATTAAATGCAATGAGGCACCATAGCCCAACTGCTTTCATCTTAGGGATTCAAGCTTGACTCACATGCAGAAATTAACAAATGGAACACATATGTCAGGCTAAGAACCAAAAACACTCAGTCATCTCAATAGTTGCTGAAAAAGACCTTTAACAAAGTTTGACATCCCTTCATGATAAAATTCCTTAAGAGACTTTAAATAGAACATAACATCAACATAATAAAGACCACTTGACACACCAGTAGCCAACGTTATACTAAATTGGGAAAACTGAAAGTGTTTCCTCTAAAGTGAGGAACAGCACAAGGCTGTTCACTTTCTCTAATGTTAATATACTATTTAAAGTTTTAGCTAGAGACAAGAGAAAGTGATAAAGGGATACATATAAAGAAGTATGATTATCCTGGCTTACAAATGACATGATCCTATTCTCCACCATTCATTTGGGTGTGTATGTTTGTATCTGTGTGAGTGATACATACATGCCATTGTACATACATATGCATATGGTATGCATATGGTACACAGCCATACATATAAATTTAAGTTTTTAATTAAAAAAAAAAAAAACATAGGGGCTGGAGAGATGGATCAGCCATTAAGATCACTGATTGCTCTTCCACAGGCCCTGAGTTCAATTCTCAGCAACCACATGGTAGCTCACAATCATTTGTAATGGGATTCAATGCCCTTTTCTGGTGTGTCTGAAGACTGCTACAGTGTATTCATATAAGTAAAATAAATAAATCTTTTTAAAAAAACCATATACAAGGAGCTCAGACTACCCCATAACAATAAGGCAACCCTGATTTTTGTTGTTGTTAAATTGGTAAAGGAGGTCTGGGTATGTGGCCCAAAGGTAAAATGTTTGCTTAGCACGTGGGAAGTCTGAGGTTCAATCCTCAACCTGAATGTAGTAGTGAGGCTAATTAAGTAAACTGAACAACATGCTTGAGTAGGTGTGTCTTAAAAGACATACAAAATGGTCAGTAGCTGTATTAAAATATTTTTTAAATGTTCAGCATCTCTATTAGAGAAATTGATACTATATTTTCATGAACCTATTTTTTTATTATTTCTTAACTCTTTATTAAATCAGGACTTTAAGGGAAAACCAAAAGAAAGATGAAAAATAATGTAGAACAAAGAGAAGTCTTCATATGAACCTGTTGGTGATATGTTCAGTTGGATTAGCTATTTTGGAAAACATTAGTTTGAGGCTAGACAGATGGCTCAGCAGATAAGAGCACTGACTATTCTTCCAGAGGATCTGAGTTTGATTCCACGTATTCACATGGTAGTTAATAATTGTTTTAAAGAAAAAAACCAGCATTTTTTAGAGGAAAATGTTAGGTCCCTCAAGAAACTGATTTAAAGAAAAAAAAAAAACCAAAACTATGAAAACTAAAAATAGAGGCAAAGATGTCAGTTGGTACTTAGCTAGTGTCTTAGTTACTTTTTTTCTGCTGTGACAAAGCATCATGACCAATGCAACTTATAGAAGAAAGCATGGGGGTAGGGGTGCCCTTACAGTTCTAGATTGTTAATAGTCCACGATCATTATGGTGTGGAGCATAGCAACAGGTAGGCAGGCACTGGAGTAATAGCTGGGAATTCCCATCTGATCCAGAAGCAGGATACAGAGAGTGAGAACTAATTGGCATGGCTTGAGCATTGGAAACCTCAAAGCCCACTCTCAGGGACACACCTACTCCCACAAGGCCATATCTCCTAGTCCTTCCCAAACAGTTCTACTTACCGGGGACCAAGCATTCAAATGTGTGAACCTTGATGGACCAGTCTCATTTAAAACACCTTGCTAGCATGAATTAAACCCTGGATTGGATTTTTCAGCACTGCATAAATCAGGTATGGTGCAGGTCTGAAACTTACAAGAGACAGAGGCAAGGGGCTGGAGAGATAGCTCAGTGGCTAAGAGCACTAACTGCTCTTCCAAAGGTCCTGAGTTCAATTCCTAGCAACCACATGGTGGCTCACAACCATCTGTAATGGGATCTGATTCCCTCTTCTGGTGTGTCCTGAAGGCAGCTGCAGTGTACTCACCTACATAAAATAAATAAATAAAATCTTTAAAAAAAGAGAGAGAGATAGAGGCAAGAAGATCAAAAAGGAGTTTAAGGTCATCTTCCATTATATAGCAAGTTTGATGTCAGGGCTACATGAGACCTTATCCCTCCTCCAAAAAACAGTAGCATTATTCTTTGAAAGGGCGAGGTTTAACCCAGTTTGGTGATAGAACAGTTGCCTAGCGTGTATAGGTTTTATTTTATTTCACAGTTTTATTCATATATCAAAATATCACATTATACCCTAGAAGTATATACTATGTTAAAAATCTGGTCCAAGATCATGTGTTAGAGTTTATCATCTCTGTATTCTCTTACCTGGAACAGTTTTGCTTTCTTGGTGTTTATGTCCTTGACACTTTAGAAAACCAACAACCAGGCCACACCTTTGATCCCAACACTTGGCAGCAAAGGCAGGCAGATCTTTGTATTTAAGACCAACCTGGTCTACAGAATGAGTTCCACCTACCTCAGCCAGTGCTACACACAGATACCCAGTCTCAAAAAACCAAAGGAAAGGGGGAGGAAAGAGAGAAAAGTAAAGAAAATCACAACCAGTTATTTGAAAGGACAATCAGGTAACACAAACTTCATTTTTATGACATTACTCTGAAGCTAGCCTTGATTTGAACAAGGTGAAAGCTGCGTGTTTTCAGTGTAGTTATGTTTAAAAAAACTTTAAAACATGTTTTAAAATTACATTTTTTATTTATTTTTGTTGAACACTCATACCACAAGACATATGTGGAGGACAGAGGTCAACTTGAAGAGCTTGGTTCTCTCTTCACCTTGCTGGTTCTAGAGATAAAATTCAGATCATTAGACTGAGCAACAAACTCCTTTGTCCACAGAACTGTCTTACCAGTGGTTTTAAATCTTTTCCTGGTTGACAATTATCTTGTGAGAATGATTGTGTAAGTATCTATTCCTAATTTTAAAAATTTAAATTATCCTCATCAAAATTTGACACATTGAGCTAGCAGTTCTATTTTGCATAGTGGCTTGCCTGGCATTCTCAAGGTTCTGGGTTTGGAACCCAGAATCAATGAAAGATAGATGATAGATAGATAGATAGATAGATAGATAGATAGATAACAGATTCATAGATGATAGATAGATAGATAGATAGACATATAGACACATAGAACAATAACTTTGCCCACTGATTTTAGTATCCATTGATGATTGATGGCTTTAAGTATATTATTACATTACTTGCATTGCTAAATAATATTTTTTCACTTTAGAAAACTTTCCTTTTGTTATTTTTTTCACTTATTGTATCACACAAACCTACACAAAAGATTGCTACTTTACTTAATGTAGTATAATTTGTTGTTTAAAATACTTTTAAATTTTATTTTACATATATGGATTTTTTTTTGTCTGTGTATCATATGAGTGTTGTACCCATAGAGGCCAGAAGAAAGTGTTAAATCCTCAGGAACCGGCCTCACAGACAGTTGTTAACTGCCATGTAGATGCTAGAAATCTAACCTCAATCCTGTTAACTGCTAAACCATCTCTCAGCCCCATATGTTTTTAATATCCTTATATGTGCTGTTGCTGAAGTTAAACCATTTGATCCAGAGGAGTTTCTTTATGTTGGCATTTATGTCTTTTTGAAATATATCATTCTTGTGAAAACTTTCTTTTTGGCCTCATAAAATAGTCCTATGTGACTTTTCTTTTAACTTCCCATCACTAGCCCTTGATTTAGGCATTCTGTAGAATGCATAGTTCTTGTGAGTGGGTAATGTTATTTAAAAGATGTTGCTATACTGTGTATACTGTTCTTAGGTAATAGGTGCATATATTAAAACTCTTGGCTTACTTGGTGCCACTGCTTTTAATTGTAGTTCATTCCAATTTTCTCTGTTAGTGATTTCTGGTTTTGTGATTTTTTTTTTCTAATTAGAACCCTGACTCTAATTATCCTCAATATTGTTACTTAATATAATTTTTCTTCAGCTTACAACTAATCTTTTGTGCCCACTGACCACTATGGCAGCAAAAGCTATCCTTACCTTTTTGGTTGTCTAGCACCTCATGACACACCACACTGTTTTCTCTAAGTAGATAATATCTCAACATCTCTGTCAACTCATGCCAAGTACCTTATCACTTACATGGATACTTATCATTCACATGGACATCACAAGTATCTAATAGTTTCTAAACTGCATTATTAAGGGAGGGGAGTAAGTGGGAATGTGACTGAGTGATGGAAGGCTCGGGAAAAAAAGGCTTTTAAGATGTAACACATGATATAAAGCACAGCAATTATAAATGACCTAGTAGTTTTTATTACATTTAGAAATGGACACAGTCTAAGTGTAGAACATTTGCTTTTCTTGAGAAGTTTGCTTTTACCCATTTGCATTTAATCTTTGTAATAGTCCTAGCCCTAGGTAACAGCTGGCCTGATACTATTTTATTTTAAGACTGGATCTCACTATATAGTCTTGGCTGGCCTAGAGCTCACCATGTAGTCCAAGCTGTGCTTGAACTAATAGAGCTCTTTCAGCCTCTGGAGTGCTGGGATTAAAGATCCCACACTCAACTTGAACATTTCACATACGTATAATTGTTGCAGTGCTTTGATTCTGGCTTCTTTCATTTGATATAATGATTCTACAGTTCTATCATGTTGAACATTATTTCCTTTTTGAATTGATAGTATTTTGTTCAGTCATTAGTTGATAGATATTTGGATTGTTTTCAATTAGGACTATTACACATGATTATGTATGGTGTATTTATGTATTTATCTTTTTCTGTCTTCTCTCCCTCCTTTCCAGACTAGATCCTACTTTAAAAACACTTTATATCCTGTTATCATGTGTGTTAGGAGGGGGGTTGCTCATGAACATGAGGATGCCAGCAGAGGGCAATATTGGATGGCAAATCCCCTAGAGCTGAAGAACTGATACTGGTGCTGGGAACCAAATTCTTGTCCTCTGCAAGAGCAGCAAGTACTCCCAATTGCTGAGCCATTTTTCCAGCCCCTGTCAGAAAGTGGATGAAGAGGCTAGTTTGTTGTCATGAGTGCTTCCTAATAGGCAGTTAAATTCAAGTAGAACTGCTGCTAGCTTTGGAGAAAAGGAATTTGGGACTTCCCTCTAAATTGCGTGCTTGATAGCCCAGAGAATGGAGAGGACTCTGGCTACCTGTTGCTTTGGAAATACTTTCATTTGTTTAAGATTAGAAAAATTGGCCATGCTGGATGCACTATTTCTGAGTGACTGGGATATCTCTTGGGATTATTGTAGATGAAAAGAAATAGACATTATTCCTGACAAATTTGTTAGTATACTATGTCTGAAGATGATAAGTGCTTCTGGGAAGTAATGATAAAGGAAAACACGTCCTGGTATCATATACAGAAATGGGGAAGGTAGCAGTTGAATAGTTTTTTTTGTTGTTGTTGTTGAATAGTTTTAAAGGAGTAAGGAGTTTTTAACCATGTATTGTTGAAGAAGGACATTCTAGATAAAGGGGAGAATTAGTTAACACATTGTACCTACTAGCTACTTGTTCCTAACTAGAGTCAATAGCCTTTGGAAGATTTTGAATGTAATGAAGGTATTTAATTTAAAGAGATCACTAGTAGGCTGCATGTGTTAGAAGTAGAAATAAGAAAAGAAGACAAATATGAGAGGGAGGGAGAAAGAATATTGAAATGATCTGTGTAAGAGAATCAGATGCATTAGTGGTTTTTTTTTTTTAACTATATATGTTTAATAACACCTCTCTTTATTGGCAAGAAGTGGTATTTTTTTTTTTTTTTACCTTTGCTCATACCTTGGTCTTAACAAGGACATCATCTTGATTATTACTGCCTTGTCAGAAATGCTTGGGTAGAAATTGCTCCAGGTTCTCTGTCTTGTTTACATTGAATGAAACAAAAGTGGTCTTTTCTTGACCATAAAGCCAAGTGCTCAAATAGGAACTAGGCCCCTGGGATTGGAAATTCAGAGGTGCTTAAAGATCCACAGTAGAGTGTCCTATCTATGCCGTGTATTGCTTCATAATTTAGTGATGTTTCAGAGACTGTATGGGGTGCCTGAGACCCTGCTCCTACTGTCACAGTGAGATGCATGTAAGATGAAATGCTGGGCTTCACTCTTACTGACCAGATTTTTTGTAGTTAGCAGCAGAGCATCAGTTCAAAGAACTTTCAAGTTATTTGCCATTAGCTGGATTCGTGTACCCACCTCTTCAGACACCAGGTCCTTTTTTCTCATTGAGATGAAAGAATAAAATCTTAATCCTCTTCTGATCATGGGGAAATGGCTTGAGCCTATTGAAAGGGAAAAGCTAGCCTTGTTTTGGATCTCAGCTGATCATGGCAAATGTACCAGAGCATCTGACCTTTCTTCTCCCTCGGGTAGCTGTTACAGATTAGCCAAGTGAGATTATGTGTACCTTTGTTAAAAGGCATGCGGCCTAGAAATATGATCTTCAGTGGTCTGTATTTTATTTTAAAGTTTAAAGAGCCAAATATAGTTCAACTCAATTATTGATCCCTTAAGTTTCATGGGATTTTAACTTATATACAATAGTAAGTTTAG
Organism: Rhabdomys pumilio; assembly: GCA_030674055.1. Taxonomy (NCBI): domain Eukaryota; kingdom Metazoa; phylum Chordata; class Mammalia; order Rodentia; family Muridae; genus Rhabdomys; species Rhabdomys pumilio. The sequence goes on from JANHMN010000004.1 coordinate 34,173,565, forward strand.
ATATAATAATTTTATTTACATGTAACACAGGTACACAGTTAAACATTTATTATCTTTATTTTAGTTTTTATAGCAAATCATACTCATCAATTTATTTAGCAAATATTTTAGAGCCTACCTTACTTGAGAACCTACCTTACATTGTTCTAGACTTTAGCAACATACTGTAAGCAAAGCAAACATAAAAGTCACTGCTCGAGCTTAGTCTAATGAGAAAACAGACAGCAAAATTGATATGTAAAATATTTACTATTTTCTATGTACCCTTGCATGTTTCTGCCACAGCAGACGTGTGGAGGTCAAAGGACAACTTGTCAGAGTCAGTTCTTCCCTTTCACTATAAAGCCCTTGCACTGTGAAGCTCAGAGTTGAACTCAGGTCAGCCTGTCAGGCATGTCAGCAAGCACTTTTACCCAACTGAGATACCTTGCCAGTTCTCCTCTTCCTCCTCCTCTTCTTTTTTCTCCTCTTTTTCCTCCTCTTCCTCCTCCCCCCTCCTCTCGGATTCCACTTGAAACTGGGGTTATAGGCAGTTATGAACCACCTGAGTGGGTGCTGAGAACTGAACTCAGGACCTATGGAAGGATAATGAAGTACTTTTAACCACTTTCCCATCTTACCAGCCCAAGGAAGGGGCTTGTGACGTAGCCCAGGTTGCTGGTGGAAATTGTTTAGGTATTAGAGCAAAAGATCAGTCCACAAAAGCAAAATTAACAAATAGGAGTCCACAGACCAAAGAGCTCCTGCATGGCAAAGGAGGTAGTCAGGCATGCTGAGCTTTTCTGCTAAGCCTGTCATTTCTCCAGTGAAAGTCAGAGTTGGCATATGAATGTAAGATGATTGATTGTTTGAGGATAATATATAAATTAGTTTTTTTTTTTTTAAAGAACCATCCAGCAGTATTCAAGCATAACAAATATCATACCTTTCCCATTCTCTGAGTTGCTCTTCTGTCTGTAATTCAGATCCCTGTTCTCCTCTCAAACCTTCCCTAGGTACAACTGTTCCCACTCCCAGAACAGTCTCTTTCCTTTTTCTTCTCTCATTTTCACCACTTCTTCCTTACTCTCTTTCTTTTTTTTCTTCTGTTTTCACTTCTCTTTTTCTGTGACTGGAATGAGCTCTGTTCATTCCAGTCACAGACTTTTTATTCCTTACTACCTTCTTGGCACCTGTACTAGTAAATTCAGTAAACATAGATTACTTTCAATGGCAAACTTTCGTAATTTTTTTATTAATTAGGCAAACTCATTTAATCAGTAATGCCAACAACTCAGAAAAGTTGTAGGCTTTGAACCTCACGAAGTCCTGTATTTCTCATGCTTCTCTGAACTCATGAGCTTCTTCAGTCTTTCATTTTCTAGTGTCTGCTGAAGGTCTCCATGTGCAGCCTTTGACCTTCACAGGCACTTTGGGATTATCATCCTGGACTCTTGCACAATCGCTGGCTACTTTTAAATGGCTTAACTTTCACCATCTTATTTTTCAGTCTTTTTATCTTATTGTTTTCCTTCTTTTTTATCTGTCACTTTCTTGTGACCAAGCTGGTTTTGATTTTGCTCTGCCTAACACAAGAATCAGGACAGTTAGTGGGAGACTGGGAGTCGAGGCAGAATATGGTACGCTGGCTTGCCAGCGGGCTCAGCAGAATGCCTTTTTGTTTGTTTTTTTCCCCCCCAGTCTTTTAAATAAAAAATAGTCTGGTTTTAAAATACATTTGTAATTTTTTTTTTTTGTAAGAAATGTGGTCTAAAATGGCTTTTCATCATGATTTGGTTTTCCCTGATTATAGAAAAAAGTAGCCCATTGTTAACTTGTAAGGAAATTCAGTTTTACTGAAACAACTCCAAAATAAAGATGTTAGATAATTTAGCAATTAACTATTTGTAAAAGTAGCTTGAAAGACTGTGTAAATTAGCTTCATTTTTATGACAAAACATTGAATTTGTGAGATAAAAGTGGGATCATTTTGTGTATTTGCTTGCTTGTTTATTCATGCCCAAAGTCAAACTCAGGGCTTTGTACTCGATGAGTGCCCCATACCTGCCTAAATAAAACAATATTTTGACACATGCTGTGTTTCCAAATTAAGGTTACAATTTAGAATAAAAATTTTTCCCCCAGATATGTTCTTGGGTTTCTTCAGAAAGCAAACTTAACACTGGAAAAATACAAGTCAAGACAAAAGTCAGGGCACTGTCAAAAGTTACTCCAAGGTGTAAAATGAATTTAATTATAAAGTCTTCAGTGATTCACACAGTAATTGGTGAACAGTGAAGTTTAAAGCACTATATTGTTCAACCCAGGGAATCATGCTACTTAAGTGCCTCTGTAACCAACCTGGAATGCTTATAACTGACATTTTGTCTTTATTGCAGTTGTCGGACAAGTAACCGCAAGAGCTTGATTGTAGCCTCTAGCACGTCACCTACACTACCAAGGCCACACTCTCCACTCCATGGCCACACAGGTAAGTGCTTGCAGATTTTAAAAAGTTAATAAAACATGTCCACAGACAGCAGATTTCTTTCCTACTCCTCATATTGTGAGTTCAACATTGTCTGACTAATGCATGTTATTAAAGCCTCCACTGTTACATTGGCCAGTTGGAGCCAAGGCATACCACAAAATCACACTATGCAACAGATCTAGCAGAAGAGATTTATTAGGGAAGTGGGTGAGGGCGAAAGGCCGTCTTGGATTGGGCACATGAGAGAGGGATAGAGACAGACAGAGACTGGAAGACAGAGAGAACGAACAAGACAGAAAGGAGTAGAGAGAGAATAAGAACACATGCAGTGATGTCTAGAGCTGCCTTCTAAAGAGTGCTTGTGTTGCAGCAACTGAGCCAAAGGCAGGCTGGAGGAACACCAAGTTTACAACACATAAAGAGTTCTTAGGCTTTGCTTCTGTGGGAGTATGAGTACAGTGGATTTTGATTCCTTATGTACATTACTTCTAGTCTTGGACACCTTTTGATGCCACTTGAGTCTTCTGATCAATGGCCTCTGTGCTAATGTTTTCTACCACGTGTGGCTTGAGTTATCTTGGGTCATATGACCATACAGTAACATTTTGTTCTACTGTTGTCTGACAAGTCCTCCCTCCCGCCTCGGGTGGGGGGGGGGAGATATAAAACACATGTCTATTCCCTCCAGATAGGGATCCCATGACAGACCAAAGTACTATGATACCACAAAAATCCACTTGGTGATGAGCCAATGAGTTGTATTGGAGTTACATATAGAAGCAGAAATGATCAAAGACAGGTACATCTCCAAAGCCCATCCCAGCACAAGTGACGGTTCACAAAATCTGGGAACCTGACACACATGGGACATCTTGCAAGTAGCTCAACAGGTTGGAGAGTATCCCTTCCAAGTGACCTAGTTATTTTAAACTTCTTTTATACAGTTTCGCTGGTTTTTGTTTCTTTTAGGTGGTCAGATCTCAGAGTTGTCTTTGTTGCATAGCTAGTTTGAGAGTCTTTTTTTATAGCTTTGTTTGAGGGACTTTTAGTTTTTATTGTTTACTCTGGTAGTGAGGGCCCTAGTAAATCTGGTTAGTTTTAGGGACTTCCTGAGCTATTTTGAGTTGTTTACCTTTTGCTTAAGGAACATCCCTTCTGAATGGAATGTTTTGATCTTGGAGGAAACTGTTACACAACACCTGCCATAAAGTCTCACAGAGGATTTTCCTACCCTATAAGACTCCTATTAATTTTTCCAGTTGAGAATCAAAGAAAACAAAATGTGAGGGATATTTGCTTCATATTGACATTGATTTTACATATTATATCTGTAATCAGTCTCAGGTCCATATAGAATATGAACTTTAATAGATAGTGTAAGAGCTGATTTATTTGCTTCTGATTAAGGCAGATACATAATTTTAATGGGATTTGTACTAACTCGTGCCCTACACTACTTACTAGGAAAGGGGCAGAGACCTTATTTAACTTAGCCAGGTGTTTTGTTCTAGGCTTGTATCTTGAGAGTCAGACTCACCTTTGCTACAGGAATTGCTGGAGTATCCTGTTTAGAGCAGAACCTCTTAACATAGGGTTAATGATAATGGACAGTTTGGAACAATAGGAAACTGTTCAAAGATTGCTTCCTAGATGTCTTAATTGCTGGGTACTATTGTCCTAAGCCTGACCTTTGTCTTTGATTAATAAAAGGGGACAATAAGTAGTGAAAGAGGTGGATATCATAGGCTTAAGACTGGTCTAATCTCGTGGGCTTCTCTTTTTGCTGGCAGTCTACTAAGTCTTTGAGTAAATACCAATACTCTGAGAGGGATGCGAATTAAATTTCATCTTTGGAAAAAGGGCTCATCTGAAAAACTGTCACTTTAGAAGACACTGCTAACAATAAAAGGAATTAAAAATAATTGGCCTTTAAAGCAAAGCTCTCATTTTTTTTATTACATATTCTCTGAGGGTTTTTTTGGTGTGGTGCATGCATGCATGGGTGCATGTAGATTTAATGGATTCTGGCTTCTCTTAAATCGCACTTCCACCCTAGAACTTTGTAAAGTGTCAGCATATGTCTGACCCAGATTTTCATTATGTGGAAGTAAATTTAACTTCTCTAGACCCCATACATAGCTGTAATGTAAGTACTGGGCAGTAATAACTGATAAGTTTTCTGCCAGTGAAATGGGTCAATTCAAGCCATATTATAGTATACAAAGGCGGGTTTACTGGGAAGCAGCTCTTGGGCAAGCTCACTGGTCCCAAGGAACAATGAGGCTGGAGGAAGTTGTAATTGGGAGGGAGACAGAGGACAGGGAGGAGAGAGGAAAGAGGCAAATGTTTAGATTATATAGGAAAGTGCATCTGGAGGATGGGAAGCCCAGACCCTGGGCTGGAAAGTTCAGGCCAAAGAACAGGGTATACCCTGTAACAGGTAGGGACAAAGGGATGCTGGGAGAACCTGGAGAGCAGGTTCACCTTGGAATGTAAAATGTGCATCTCAGCAGTTTATCCTGGGTCTGAATCTGAACAATTACTACTGACTACTCCTCTCTAAGATGATTATCTCTAGATTTCTGATAGTGTTTAGAACTGAGTCTTCCTTACCCAAGTGATTTTGATTGAGAATACTACATAATGTTTTCTGCCTGCCTGAATCTTTAATTTAACTCCAGGAGTTAGTATTTATATCATGCTTAGTAGTTCATAAATGTTTTCATAATCATCTTTCAACAAACCATGGCAGAAAATTCAGGGAAGAAGAATTGGCATGAAGTACATTTTGTGATTGAATGTAGACTATACTTAACCAGCTGTTCAGAAGCAGCACTGGTTGTTCCATACATATCAAACTTGACATTTGTTAAATTGTCAAATATTATACAGCTGAAATTTCTAAGTCCTATTTGCTTTGCTCTTAAGACTTGAATCTCTTGAATAATAAAATATCTGTTAATTTGAAAGTAACTAAATAAATTCTGTACAGACCAATTTAGCATTAAGTATCTTTTTCTTATTTAAGTTATGTATCTAAGTATGTGCATGTGAGTATAGGTGCACATGAAGGCCAGAGCTGTTGGATTCCCACTGTAGCTGGATTTAGAGGTGCTCTCACACACACCCCCCCCCCCCTCAGTGTTCTGAACTGAACTTTGGTTTGGTTGTGGAAGAACAATACATGCTCTTAACTCTTCAGCCATGGCTCCAGCCTAGACTGTTAAATATTTTATAAACAGACACAGATTTAGTAAAATTGATTCAATAGGTACTTAGCCATTCTGGAAAGTGGGGGTGGGGGGTGGGGGGGAATGGAGGACAAGGAGAGAGAGAGATAGATTTGGGTTTAATCCCAGGCCCTTCTGCATATTATATCCCCTAGTCATATATATATATATATATATATATATATATATATATATATATACATACATACATACATACATACACACACACACACACACACATACATACACACACACACATATATATGTCATCCTTATTTTTTTATATTTGTTTTAGGCTAATAACAAAACTCAAGATACATACTCTGTCCCCACACATGTTAAGGTTCTCTATTGTCAGTGTTCCCTACCAGAATGGTACATTTGTTGCACTTGGGTAAACCTACTCTGATACTTTATTATCACTCAAACAGTAGTTTTGTACTTGAGTTTACTACTAATGATACACATTAGACACATTTATGATGACATATGTTGCCCGTTGTAGTGCCATACAGAGCTATAGCTATTTTGTTGATTTTCTTCAAGTGTTGAACTAGCTTATATCCCTAAGATAGGCCCCACTTAGTCTTGGTGTATAGTTCTTTTTAATTAAGCATTGTTAAATTCAACTTGTTAATAATTGTAAATAATTTTTGTATCTATTCATGAAAGATAATAGTCTGTGGTTTTTGTTTTTATGTTTGTCTGATTTGGGTATTAAGGTAAATGCTGGCTTGAGAATGAGCTGGGATATATTCCTTCCCCTTCTTTCTTTTGGAAGAACTTTTGTAGAACAGGTATAATATTTTTTGAAATGTGTAGTTGAAACTGGTGCTTTCCGTCTTGAAAAGTTATTAATTATTGATTCAATTTCTGTGATAGATTGAAACCTGTCCATATACCTATTTTTATATGAATAATTTTATCAACTTATATCTTTTTATAAAATTAATCCATTTTAATTGTATTATGAGATTTGCGGGTATAGAATTATTTTATAGTATTTTTTTATTAATGCTTTTAGTTCCTGAGATCCTTAGTGATGCCCAACACTTAATTTCTGATATTAGTAATCCATATGTTGTTTTTCTCTCTACTTTGACAAGGGGAAGATTGGTTTTTCTTTTCAAATAACCAGCTTTAGATCCTATTGATTTTTCTCTATTTTCTTGTTTCTAATTTTATTATATCTCTAGATTTTATTTTCTTTTGCCTAAAGTTAATTTAATTTGCTTTCTTCCTAGTTTCAAAAATGTAATCTTAGAATGAGTTTAAATTATCTGTTCTAGTATATGCATTAATACTCTCAAGTACTGATTTCTCTGCATCTCACAAATTTTGATAAATGATGTTTTCATTTTTATTTCAAAATATTTTCAGATGTTTTTAGTATATAATAATTAATAATTTGAGATTTATTCAGCTACCTTTCTTTTATTGATTTCTAACTTCATTTTGCTCTAAGCAGATATAGAATGATTTCTGTTCTTTTAAGCTTGGTGAGAATGTAGTATTTTGATAAATTTTTCATATAATATGAAAAATCATATCAATTTTTCATAGGATATTTTATATAGATATAATCATTATAATGTCCATCATATTCATATGACTACTATGATAAGCTTAATTAGTTCTCAGTAATTTTCTGCCTCCTATATCTGCCATTTCTCTTGAAAGGACATTAAAATTTGTAACTATTATATCATTTTCTATCACTCCTGATTGTGTTCATTTTTGCCTTATGCATTTTAATGCTTTGTTATTTGGCAAATACACATTAAGACTTGGCATACTAAAGCTGGAGAGATGGCTTGGGGTTAGAGCACTTGCTGTTCTAGAGGAGAACCCAGATTTGCTTCCTAGCTGTCTCTAACTTTGGTTCTTGGGGATCTGACATTCTCTTCTGGCTTCATCAAGCACCAGGCATTTATGTGGAACACATGCATGCATACAGGTAGGTAAAAAAAAAAAAAAAAAAAAAAACGCTTGTGCACTGAGCAGATCACCGGTGGCAGCTCTGCACCCAACCTCACAAAACCCAGATGAAACGGGGCTCCCAGGAGCTCTAACCCAGGCAGTATCTCAGGTAAAAATGAATCACCCGTGATATCTGCTGTTAGGAGTTCTAATCCTGATGCTGGCTTCTGGACTTATACTACTCAGACCTCTGATAGGCCTTTGACAAGGACATCAAACAGCTAGAGATTGTCAACACTAATCTGAAGAAATCCCTTGTTTTTCTGTCTGATGCGATCTCCAAAAATTGCAAAGGACTTTATTGGACGTGATTTTCTTTTTTACAGTAGAAAAGACTGTGTACAGCTCTAGACTGTGTACAGCCCTTAAAGAAGAATGTTGCTTTTATATAGACAAAACAGGGATGATTAAAGAGAGCATAAAAAAGGCCAGAGAAGGTCTTGAGAAAAGACAGAGAGAGAAAGAGAAAGATGAGAGCTGGTACAAGAATTGGTTTTCAACCTCTCCATGGTTGTCAACCCTACTTCCTTCCATCTTGGGACCATTAATTGGGTTATTTTTCTTATTTCCTTTGGTTCCTGGGCCTTAAATAGGCTGACTAACTTTATGAAACAACAGATAGATAATCTGATAGCAAAATCTATTCAGATACATTATTATAAGTTAGCTATGGAGGACCATGAGACGCAAGATGAGGTTGTTACTCTATCCAGGGTGTTCCCAAATTCCATCTCCACCAACCTAAAAGAAGGGACTTCTACCCCTAGACCAAGCAGAGAAAGGCCACCCAGAACCCCCTCTGACTGGTGATCTGAATTCTTGCTTAGGCTGCGAGGCTAAGCACTGCAAGGGAATATAAATAAAAGTTAAAAATATGTTTCTGGGTTTCCTGAGGGACAAGCCTGAGTGCATAGGGGTTGATGTCAAAAGTATGCCCTCTCCAGGAAAAAGACATCGGGATGGGTATGGCCTTCATGCCTCACTGGACAATGACAGGAGGACCGGAGCCATTACAAAGTCCCTTTTAATTACTGGAGGTCAGGCCTCTATCCCCGCCTTGGCAAGATTAGAATCACAACAGCCCTTCTATACTTGAAGAAGGGAGGAGATGTCAGGGGCAGCCCTGCTTATACACTGAAGGCCTAAAATCAGACATAAGCCTAAAATCAGCAATAAACCTGACATACATGCCTGCTAACACAAAGTCTTGAGTCTCTGTGGAAAAACACTGAAACAGATGGCTATAAGCTATTGTAAACAGGCAGCTTTTGTGGAAATCTACCAGCCTGAGTAGTCATAGACTTTGTAAATAGACAGCCTTGGCGGATAATACCAACTTAGATAAGGACAAGTGAATCATAGGCAGAGTCATAGTGACCTGTCCCCTGAACCTTCACCCAGCTGATAGCCTGTTCTGAAACATATCTGTACTCCCTCTGAACACCTATGCTCCTGTGTCATCCCCTTCCCCACATCCTGCATTTTTGTGTTTATAACCCCTGTGTTAAAAAGTAAAAATTATGATTTGATAAGAAAAAAATAGACTGCTTCAACAACAAAAAAGCTTGTGCACAAAAAATAATAATAAATTTTTATTAAAAATTAATTGCCTGCAGTGTATTGTTTTTTTCAACAAGCACTGGTAATTGAGCCACATGCTGAGCCAAGTGCTTTCTTTATGTAGAATTCAGTTTCTTATGTATATAATATCTTTATATACTGTTCTTTAACTATTTCTTTGAAAATAGATTTGATGGTATTAAATTGCTAATATTTTTTGAAAAGGTATTTCTCTTCTACTTTTGAAGACTATTCTCATAGATATAAAAACATTTCTGAGAGTGTGCTTTTTTTCCCCCTTTTTTCTCTCCCTCCACTTACATTATTTCACCCTACTGTCACCTTTGTCTGTGAGAGTGCAATCTTGTCTGCTCCTCTGTGGGGAAGGCGTATCTTCCCACCGTCTTCCAAGATTTCAAAAAAACCTCTTTGTCTATGATTTTCTATAATGTGTACACAATATACCTAAGTAGTGTTTGGAGAGGGAGGTTAGTTATCCTATATATATTTTCTGACCTTTTGTGCTCGATAGCTTTTATAAGACTTTAGTTTGGGTTTTTAAATAAATTATTTATTTATTTATTATTTTATGTTTATTGCTGTTTTGACTGCATCTGTGTCTGTGTGGTGGTGTTCGGACCCCTGGAACTAGATATACACATAGGTGTGAGCTGCCATGTGGGTTCTAAGCTTGAACCTGGGTCCTCTGCGCTCTCAACCACTGAGCTATGTTGCCAGCACATAAGGTTTTCATTTCTCATTGTTCCAGATGTTCTTCTGTCCCTGCTGTTTCTTCTTCTCTTACTCAGCTGTAGGTCTGCTACAGCTTTCACTGGTTGTCTCAGGTCCCAAATGCTTTCCTCCTTTCCTCTCTCCTCCTCCCCATTTCTCATTTGCTTTTCAATTGTTGAAATGTCTGTTGGCATCTCAAGTTAGCAATGCTTCCCTGAGATGTATCCTGTCTATCAATATGGTATTCTTGACTTTTAGTGCAGTGCTTTTGATCTTTAGCTTTCCCTTTGCTTCTTTAGCACCCATCTGCTTACATAATTCCCCATATGTTCTTGAGTGAACATTTGGATACTTGTCTACTCTTTCATTCAGGCACATAGAATATTAATCATACCTTCCTCTTTGCCTATTAGTATGCCTTGTAACTTTTTTTTTTTTTTTTTTTTTTTTTTTTTTGCGAGAAGGCCTTATTGTGTTACCTTGGAAAGTCTGGAACTCCCTATATAGACCAGTGTGGCCTGAGATCTACCTACCTGCTTCTGCTGGAACTAAAGGTGTGCACCACCACACCTAGCTCATAATTTTTTTGGTTGGTAGATGGCTATAATGTACTACATAAATTAACCACAGTAAATTTGATAGGGTGAGGAGAAAAGTGTTCTCTAGTTATATAATTGAATCTAAGTCTTTGGATGGTTTATATTGCTGGGCTATAAATTAACATATCTTAGTTTAATTCCCACAGATTATGTGTGCAGGAGACTCTAAGTTGCAGGAATTGAGTATTTCTTTTCCAATAAATTAAGTACATTATAGTAGTTTCTTCAGAAGATGTGCTTCGTTAAGAACAGAATGTCCTGACTTTTTCATAATGGTCCTTCTTCCTCTTCTTCTGAAATCAGATGAAGGTTTTCTTAAATATTCACTGTGAGAATCTGGTAGCTGTCCTGTGCATAAAATTTACCAGTACTTAAAGAGATGATTAGAGAGGTGACTCAGTGGTTCAGGTTGCTGGCTGCTCTTACAGAGGACCTAGGTTGATTCTCAGCACATACATAGCAGCTCACAACTGTAACCAGTTTCAGGAGTTCCTATGTCCTCTTCTGACTTCCTCAGTCACGAGGAACACACATGGTATGTAGACATTTATGCAGCCAGAACATCCATGCATATTGAATAAAAATTACATTATTTGGTAATTCTTAACTCTTAGAATAGCCTATTCTGAGCCTTGGACAAGTTGTCCATTGCATGCAGTTCAGGCCTTACTCTTCCTACTTCCTCCACTGGCTCCCATGGAGGTTTTTGTTTATGAAAGTCTAGTCTATAAATTCAGATTTTCTGCATCTGCTTCTTTATCTTCACTCTGGGAAACAGTGTTTGTCCTGTAACTTCAACTTCTCTGGCAATCTCAGATTGTCTTCTTATTTTGTGAAAACATGTAGCACTTGACTTACTGTGTTCTCTTCAGTTCCACTCCTCTGTGTTGGTGGTTTTGATATGCTCATAATTTTCAGCTTTCCAGTTTTGTGCCATTCAGATTTTTTTCTACTTCTAATTTTGTAGTGAGTTACCCTCCTCTTGTACCTTAAGCCTTTAACCTTTGTCTCCATAGTTTCAATTTTCTTCTTTGTGCTTTGTAGATACTACCTCTAATCATCCTAGTTCTGTCTTCCTGAAACTCCACCTCTGATCCCAGTACTTCTGGTGCTGGGTCCTTATAGTGAAATGCTATCTGTGCATTTATGTAAACAATTGAGTATGTTTGTCTTGATTACATGCAATAAGTACAGAAGACATATAAACATTGAAGTTATGGATATTAAAAACCTGTGTGTTTAGATGAGATCCTAGGAGTAATGAGCAGAAACTGAAAAGGCTAAAGGTACATGACTAATCTGTGGAACATTCTAGTTCTTAGAGATCAGAGTAGGGAGAGCACAAAAAGAAGAAGAAGAGGAGGAAGAATTCTGAGAAACACTAGTGTCTTGGAGCCAACAGCAATAAGGACAAGTATTTCAAGTGGAGCTATCAGTGACATGAAGTCTGAAGACTACCATTTGGATATAGCAGTATGGTGATGTTTGGTAGGTGCTTTGATTAGTGGCCACAGCCTGATTGGACAGTCAAAAAGAAAGAAAGACTCCAGTCTGGGTAGGACAGAGTAGACACTTTGTCTAAACCCTGTGTGGGGCCCTGAGATGCTGAAGGTAGCGAGTATGTCACTATGCAAGGGTCCTGAGACTGTGTGGTGGGCTCTTCTGCACCTGTCAGGGCCCACCCAGATGCCTGCCTCTAGGGCTGTCCTTCTCTGCTTCTGGCTTTTTTGTTGGAGTTTTTGGTCCTCTCCCCTTAGGCCACGCCACATCAGTGTCATTTGAGGATTTTGGCAACTCATGGGCCTTGGAGTGATCTTGAATTTTTTTCTCTCTCTTTTTTGCTTTTTCTTGGTTTGGAATGATCTTGAATCTTTAATGTTCAGCCAGAGCCTCTGCCCTGGTGGATCTGGGAGTAGAGACCCGCAGGTGCCCTTAGGGCCACTTCTGCTTGTCATTGTCTTTTAAAGACTCCCAACTTGACCAGAACCTGGGGTCAGGAGTTTATCCCTGGGTACAGGGATGCAGTTACACTTGGCTTTGGGACCATTTACCCTCAGGCACCCCAGCTCCATGGGTAGCCTCAGAAGGAACAACCAAATGTCTACTCATTCCCCACATGGCATAGAACATAGCATTCCTCCTGGGCTCTCTCCAGCAGTGGAAAGGGCATTCTGCACTTTTCATTAGTGTCCAAACAAGGGGCTAGGCCTCACGGGTCATGGCTTCATCAAGTCAGACTGCCCAGTTTCTATGAATAAAGTTCTGTTGACAGCTCTTTAAAAAAAAAAAAGTAGGAAGCAATAACTCAGAGGTGTAAATCCCTTGCCAGGTGTAAACAAGACTGTAGGTTAGTTCCCTTGCACAAGAGGAGAATAACTTAGAAATGAAATTTATTGTACGCTGATAGAAGTCATTCCATGTAGTGAAAAACTTGGCCATTCATGAAAAAGGACAGTGTCTCCCACAGTCCTTCTGTGGCTGAGATGATGTGAGATCTAGTATGTAAGCAGAAGATCGGCCTGACCAGGAACTCAGTTATATGTACTTTTGCAGTAATAGGGAGGGTGGGAATAGAACACCCACATTACAGTAATGACAGCTTATTTGGGGGTATTTTCTGATTACTTCTGCTCCCTATCTGAAGTTAGAAGTGAGATAATTATCTGAGAGCCTGAGGACAGAGGGTAAACTATAAAATAGTGTCTTAAACCAGTGTGAGAATAAATACAGTAAAACGGTGGTCTGATTTTTATGCAGAGCCAGTGGGATCAGTGGATCATAGGGTAATATGAAACTGGTCAGCTTCATTGTGTGACATTCTCCAGAAACTTCTCAAGGCTGGGATGTTGAAAGATTATGAGGACAGTGAGATCACTCTTGTCAAAAGCCATGATAAAAAGAATGTCAGAAATTCAAGAATGACAGTTTTTACTGAAAGGCATGGAAAAGTGTATATAGTATAGTGTGTATAGTTCTGATGACTTCAAAAGGAGTCATTTCTGATGACATGATTTCAGACCTGGGTATTTTTTTGTCAAAGGAGAGAGAATGCCTGAAAGAGAAAATGGAAAGCTTGCAAGGAATGCAGGTCCCATGTCAGAAGGGATATATGAGAGGAGAACTGCAGAGGAAGCTGCCACAAATGACAGCCACGGTCTAACATGACATCGTATGAACTGTATTAGACCCATGGTCACTTAATGTGCTATCAGAAAGTAAGGTGATGCCTTCTAAGATAGCCGTATAGTAAGCAAGGCGTTTCAGAGATAAGTTTGAGCAAAGGCAATTTATCTGTAAGTATAGAGTAGCATGTTATAGTTAGGAAATAAAAATACAAGCCTTCATGGTGAATGTTTCCAGATTATAATTGAATTGCTAATTGAATCTGGTTAAGAGGCTAAGCTAAATTATGGGAGGGCTGTACGTTTTATAAAGAGTTAAGATATTAATTTCTTGTGTCGTTCTTTTACCTAAGATCTGTGGCCTGTGGGTGTTTTTATGAGGTTTGTAAATCTCCTAAGCTTGTATTGCAGTCTTATACTCATATCTTCATATCTATGTTCATTTTCCTCGAAAAAGAGTTTATGAAATTTTCTAAAGTTTTTTCTGAATCTAAAATGTGAGTGTTCTTTAAGGCTTAAATTTCTTTCTAGAACAATATAGAAAATAGGTTTAATAATGCAAAGAAAAGTGTAGAAAAATTAGAACTGCATAATCCTAAAAGTGAACATTTACCATATTAGCAAAAAGATAAAAGAAACACTTTTGGGTGCTTAGAGAGATGGGTTGTACTAGTTAAGAGCCATTGCTGTTCAATCCGTAGGAGAGGACTGGAATTCAGGTCCCACCACTCTCATTCAGTGACTCACAAGGCCTGTAATTCCAGTTGCAAAGGATCCAGTGCCCTCTTGTGGCCTCTGTAGATGTATGCACATACACACAAACTATTTTGTTAAAAAGAAAAAAAAAAAAAAAACCCTGTCACTTCTTTTCAGCTTGCTACCTTTTTTGCCACAAGTATATAATTATCTGATTAAAAATATCAAAGTTACTAAAAGGATTGCCACAGCTGGCAGTTGGAAGACCAGTTAAAAGACCATTGCCATTATCTAGGTATAAGAGGTTATTAGAAGTGAAGAATATATGAACACAAGAAAAACATAAATGGCTAAAGCAACTAGAGTGCAGTTTCTCCTTATTTTCTGCGTGGGTAATAAATGGGTAAGGATGCCATTAATTGAGACAAGGAACACTAATAGGAAGAATAGATTTAGGACTCTTCTTTGAGAGTCCACATAGACACTTATGACAAAAGTTACTTGTAAAGGTATAAACAAAAATATTCTTTTCATTAAGCAGTATTGGGACAGTTGAATATCCGTATCAAGAAACATTAAAACTCAGAACTGGGGAGATGGTTCAATGGATAAGCCACTTGCCAGGCAAGCCTCTTGATCCCCAGAATCCACTTTTATGTGCATTGTAGCCTGCCTGTAATCCCTGCACTCCCAGCACTTCCTGTAGATCCTGGCTGGCTACAATAGCTGGAATTGATGAGTGCCAGGTTCAGCAAGAAACCCTATTTGAATAAGTGAACTGGAAAGCAATTAAGGAGGACATGCACATCTAACTTCAAGCCTACAAATATGATCAAGAGGCCTAGAGAGGAGGACCAAGAGAATGTGTGGCCAAAATGGCTATATTATATAGGAATCAGAAGCTCGGGAAATGGAAGCTCATCTCCTATGCTAGAGAAGTTTAGGGTAGGACCCAGGGTGACAGGTACTGGGGTGAGTCAGAAGCACTGAGTAAGACTTGTCCCACCTTTCTTTGGGACCTGAATATAAAAAGATTGATAATTTGACTGCTTGAAAACTCAGAATTTGTAGCTATCAAAACATAATTCAAAGACAGTCAAAAGGCAATGAAATTGAAGATAATTGTGACTCATGTGACAAAGGGCTCTAGATTCAGAACACTTAAGGAACACTTGTAAATAATAGTATGATTGAAAAATAGCTAAAAGCATGCATAAAAAGATAGTTTCATTAGTAATTATAAAATTAAAGTCACAAAAATAAATATTCTTTTCTTTGACCACCAATGATAGCTTACTGAGTGGTCATGTGGGAATGATCCTAATGGTAGGAGTATGAATTAGTAGAACCATTTTGCAAAAAGGTTGGCATTTTAAAGTTGCAAAATGGACTAAAACACAAAAGGCCACTTCTGCAATTCCATTTCTTTGACATGTCTAGGATAGGCATTCTGTAGGAACAGAAAGCCTAGAGGCTGCCAGAGGGAGAGAGGATTAAAGAATGTCCACTGTAAGCAGGCAGATTTTAAAAGAGTGACTTTTGTAATAAGATGATTAGAATGCACCCCCCCCCCTTTTTTTTTTTTTTTTTTTTTTTTTTTTTTTGAGACAGGGTCTCCTTTTGTAGTCCAGGCTTCCTGGAACTTACTCTGTAGATGATGAGTACTTAGTAAAGCTAAAGTGAGGAAGTTTTTTAAAGTCAGGATAGTGTTGACCTTTAGTGAGGAAGAAAAGGGGATTTATTGGGAATGATTATGTAGATGGCTTTGGAAGGTAGCATTGTTATGCTTGCTACTTTCTACACAGGGCCTTGCTACATAATTGTATTCTTTTATAAACAAACTGTAAGGGAAGCAGCTAATTCAAGTTCAACTGAGTGCTTCTGTTTTGTATGTGATAGTTATTTCATTATAACTTCTTAGAATTACTTGTCTTTGAACCCTCTTTCCATCCACTAAATTGCTTGATAAAGTCCAAAAAGCCTGTTCTGTGTGCTGCTACATTTTCCTTTTTTTTCTTTAAAACATTATTGTTCTAACATGTTAATCTTCCCCCAAATAAGTCTAATTTAAATTATTGCTGGCTTTATTCTGTTGTAAACTTCAAAATATTGACAACCTTTTAGATTTTTTTAAAGTAAAATAAGTATTTGAAAAATAGAAAATTGCAATAAAGGAAGGTATACAAATATTCTCTTAGACTTTTAACATCTGTAATTATACCAAAATTAATTCCTGGCACAGGAATGGTGGTTTTATTAAAGTAATGAGTCACTTTAATAAAAGGTAGTTTCAGGCTGATGGCTGATCACCATGTAGTTACAGGGTTGAAACTTTGAGCCAACCTGATCTCCAGTAAAGAGACTGGACCTCAAGACTGAGTTCACCTATATAATAAAACCCCAATTTAAACACATTTATGTGCTGATAGACACACCCTTATTCTACAGCGCAGGCACAGCAGCTCTGATTTCTCTCACAGACCTTACCCTCCCCTAGTATAGACTATAGTACAACTAGAATAAATGTATTGCTTTCTTGAGCTGGTCTAGTGAATTATTAAATCCTTAAAGGGAACTATGGGGACTTAACAAGTTTAGGGTCAGTCAGTTAGAAACACAGGTAGTCTAAAGGACCCCCCGTACTCCAAGTTGGGATCCTCTACTCCAAGGTTGATTGTTTTTAGGAAAATGGAAGTCTTCTTGAAGTTGCTCTTGGGCAGGGGAGTTAACTGGCTCCAAGGACAGAAGCCAGGGAAGTGTCCAGGGGAATTGAGGTGTGGGTAGGGGAGGAAGAAAAAGAGAGAAAGGGCACTTGCATAGAGAGAGAAGGAGAGGGGAGAGAAAGGGAGAGTTGCTTTTAACCTTTCTGTGAGATCTACACTAAGTTCTTACGCTTTTTCTCAGAGTTGGGGTCAGAATAGCTTTGGGAAGACTATTGGAACCTGGACCATCAGAGAAATGTTTATAAACTCCTAGACTACCAGGCTGGAGGAACCCATCATTATATCCCCTTGCCTTTATAGAAGGTTTTGTTTTGTTTTGCCAAAATCTTTCACAGTCCCCCCTTCCTCCCATTCCCAACTATATTACATACTATATACCCTCTTACTAATTAAATTCATCAAAAACAAATCCCATCCTGCTGTGGTGGCTCATGCATGCAGGAGGCAGTGGCAGGTGGATCTTTGAGTTTGAGGGCAGCCTGGTCTACAGAGTGAGTTCCAGGACAGCCAGGGCTAAACAGACAAACTGTCTCAAACAAACAAAAACAAATCCCAGAGATTTCTCTTATTGCTTCTTTTACTAATTTATCATTAAATTTCATGGTCAAAAGTATTTTACATGATTTAAATGCTTTAAAATGTATTTGATTTTATTATGGCCTTGAATATGATATTCTTTAGTAAATTTCTCCTGTCGTTGAAAAAAAACATAAAGTCTACTATTGTATTGCAGCATTCAATGTCAATTAGGTGAAATTGGTTGGTAGTATTGTTTAAGTTGTCTGTATATTCATCGCCTCATTTTTAATTTATTAGTATGGACTAATAGATATTTATCTTCTAGTTTGAATCTTATTTATTTGTCTGTTTAAGTTGTAGCTTTGGCCATTGAAAGGAAGTCCCTCCGTTTGATCTCTGTTCTGTGACATCTCCCACCAGTGCTGTTTGTCTCTGTTTGTGCTTTGGGTTATTTGCAGCTTCCTTGCCTTCTCACACCGTCAGATGCTCCCTGCTCATCGGTACATCTTACATCAGTCAGTCTTAGAGTCAGTCATTTCTTCAAGAAACTTGAGGGATGTTTTTGGAGGGGAGGATAGTATTAGAAACTAAGACCTGAGTAACAACTTTGATATTGGAGGGCCGTCTTTCTTTTTCCTTTAGTCTTACAGACTCTATTTCTAAAGTTTATGTCAGTGGTTTTTCCTCCACTCCTTCAGTGGCGTTGCTTCATGTGTCTGTAATTTGATTAGATTCTCTTGTTAGTCTGCATTATTTCTTGGGATCCTCTGACATGATACATTATTTGTTTGAAATTTGCATATCTTACCTGACTGGGTAACAACCCATAGTCCCGGGTACTTGGAAGGCTGTGACGGGAGGATCATTGAAACTCCAGACATCTTTGTAAGACACACATACTTCATTTCAAAGATCAAAGTGTTAGGTTATGAGTGAATCCCGGTCTGAGGCAGGAGTAAGAGTTCAAAAATAGCCTGGGTTTCTGTCTCAAAAGTGACTAGCATACATGAAAACTAATTGAGAAAATGGTAATTGAGGAGGTTGACCATGCTTTATAGACCTCAGAGTTTATACTATAAGGCATTTTATGGTGTACTTTTATCCTGAATTTCTGCTAGAGAACTTTACCCTTAAAAGTATGCACATTTCTGTTTAGTCCCTTGGATGAAGTGTGTGAAGACACTTGTACAAGTGACTTTAAGATTCGGCATTCTGTTGTCTTTAGGAAAGTCTTTAAGCCTCTGAAATACTGTAACTTGATCTGTTCCTGAGAGGGCAGGAAGCATGTGAATCACTGCTGTATCTAGAATGGATATCCAAGAGGTATAGATTGTCACAGGTGCCTTAAGAGCAAAAGAGAAATTTTCTGGGTTGTCAAGCTTTTATAAAGACTCATAAACTGAGGGCTGGCCTGAGAGAACAATCAGATATACTAGATTAATAAGAGAGAAAGGTTTCTTACCAGAAAGCCACACCAGTTCACCCCACCCGTACTCCTCATTCCCAAAGCAAACCTCAAAGAGGTTTCTTTTCCTTTCTCCATCACAGGTAACAGTCCCTTGGACAGCCCCCGGAATTTCTCTCCAAATGCTCCTGCTCACTTTTCCTTTGTTCCTGCCCGTAGGTAAGTTGCCTGAGAACCTCTTCTGTGCTGTTTTGTCTTATTTTTCTTTTTGTCTTGTCTTGTTTTGTTTCTGTGTAGCTCTGGATGTCCTGGAACTCACTCCGGAGACAGGGCTGATCTTGAACTCAGAGAACAGAGTGATGTGATTAGAGGCATTGCACGACTGTTCAGTGGCTGCCTGGCTGATCTGTGTGCTTGGTAGATGTCTGAATTCTTCTTTCAAGTCAATACTCTTTTCTTTCATGTGGACTGGGTTGTCTTGGACTACCAGTCATTAAAATGCCTTCCTTTCTGTCCTCTCCCAGATGATAAGTATTTTGTTCAAGTTTTTCTTTCTAAATGACTGCATTGCAGCTGAACAAAAAGATAGTAGATTCATTTATTTTATAATCCTAAATACAAGACATTGGTGCCCTAAGAATGTATTCCACGGCACTATATTGTAACAGATAATTATCCTCAGGTTATAGAAGAGAAAGTGTTCCAGGAAGAATCCAGAGTAACATTCTTACCTTGTATCTCAAGTATTTCCACAAAGCTGAAAGGGCCTGACATAACTTTCTTCTCAGCTGTTGTTGTGGAGTTTTTTATGCTTCTTGTTTTTTCTTTTGTTTGTTTGTTTGTTTTTAAACATGGTCTCATTGTGTAGCCCTGGCTATGTAGACTATACAGGCTTTCCTATGTTAGTGGCTTTTTAATGTTTCTTGAAGTTGTCTCCTTGACCCAGCTAGCTCCCAGACTGAGACTGGACTATATTACTTATCTAACAAGCTTTAAAGGTCACAGCAACTGAGCAGTATTACTCTACACTGATCCTCTAAACTAATCTGGCTACCTCTCAGTCAAAATTCCAACCATACTTTCATTTTAGTACTGATCTGGCTCTCTGTGCTCCAGGCCTTTTCTCATGGTGTCTCCAGGACTCTCTACCTGCTGCATTTCCCTACTTCCTCTCTCTCCTTCCTCCCCTCCCCTGGCTGAGAGGAAGTCCAGCCCTATTCTCTCTGCTGCTCAGTCATTGGCTGATCAGCTCTTTATTGACCAATCAGGGAATTAGTTAGCAATGATTACACAACATTGAGACAGGAAATTCTCAGAATAAGGATTGCAACTAGATATGGGGGCACGGAAATCAGTATTTGAATGATACAAAGATAATCTTTACCCAGTGTACAGTAACATTATGCTTATAGCCCTATTCAGAGATTTTCCCTTGTCTCTGCCTCCCAAATGCTAGAAATCCAGCTTTCAGCTAGGGGTCCCAAGTATAGGTATAGAAAGACTATAGGATCTTCACTTACAATTAGCTGAGCTTGGAAGGATGAGTCCCACCTCTCTCCTGTCTGAAAGCTACAGTGTAGGTTTTGGCCTCTCCTAGCAGACCTGACAGCTCCACCCATGTCTAGAGCACATTAAGTGGCCTCTGGCGGAAGTCCATCCTGACAGTGTCTTCAAACCTTTTGCTAAGGCTTTCTACACATAATAGTTTTTTTCTTTCACAACTCCAGAACTCTCTCTTAGCCAAAGTTTAAGTTTGTGGAGCTTTTGTTTTAATTTAGGGGGTTGTTTGCTTGTTGTTTAGTTTTGAGGTAGAGATATCCTTAGTTCTAAATGGAAAGCCCATTTAAAATAAATAGTAATAAAGCTCCAGCTTTGTAACTGTCAGTGGCCAGAGAATACAATATATCTTGAAATAAGAACAGTTCTAATATTAAGACTTCTTTCTCTGGTAAGTGATTGTGGTGATGCATGCCTTTATTCCCAGCACTTAGCAGGCAGAGGCAGGTGGATCTCTTCAGTTTGAGGCAAGTCTGCTCTATAGAGAGCCAGCTCCAGGACAGCCAGGGCTACACAGAGAAACCGTACATTGGTAGAGGACTTGTCTAATATGCATGCACAAACTACCACATACGTGAGGTATAATGACTCACACCTATAGTCACAATATTTGGGAGGTTGGAGCAACAGGAAAAGAAGTTGAAACCATCCTCTGCTACATACTGAATTTGAAGACAATCTAGATGGGCTACATGGGATTCTGTCTCAAAACAATTAAGATAAAATAATAAAAACATCAAAAAAAAATAAAGCAGAAACAAAAGAGACTGTTGGAACAGGCACTTACTAACCCATTTCAACTGAGAAAGGATGCATCCCATTTCTCCCTAGAGTTCTGTGTGGCTGAGAAGGACAAGTGAGGAAGGGCTTGGTGGCTAATGTTGCTGCTTCTCCTCACTTAGTAGTCACCTTACTCTGAAGAAATCTCATATGGGTTTGTTCTGTGAACTCACATGGCCCATATAACTTCCATCTGGTTAATCAAGTGTTTTGGTAGGATCATATTGTAAGTTTGTGCTTAATTGATAATTGTGGCCTGTATGTGAACTTAATATCAAATCATGAGCTGGAACAGTGAGACCCGTTATCAGATCCACCCAGGTAGCTTTGGGTCATTCTTATTCATTTAATAAATACTTACTAAGAAATTTTGAGTCAGGCTCCTTGGGTACTTAGGTATTCCATGGTAACACAGTGGAAATACACTGAGCTTTTCGGCCTTACTACAGTCTTATTCACTTGTCCTGGTATAAGGAAATTGTCCTCCAGACCTTAACTTAGTGGATTCATTCTTATCATTCATATCTCATATTAAATGTTATCTCCTTAGACCTTTTCTAACCACACAGTCTGAACATTTTTATAAAGTCATCTCATTCCATCTGTAGTACTTTCCAGTGTATAATCTTTTGCTTTCATGTTTTCTGACTTGCCTGAACTAGAGTCAAATCATATTTTAATTAGAAATATCTTAGATGTGTTGAGAACAGCAGCCTGGTAAATAATAAACCCTCAGTGCTTATTAGTCCAATGAGTGGTTCACGTAGGACAGTAAATGAAGACGCAAAGGAATCCATCATTATAAACTGGAGGCTGGAAGTTTAGCTCATAAGAACCTAGTTCCATCCTCAACTCTGTAGAAGGGGGCCAGGAAGGCTGATAAATATCTTAAAGGGAAGGAACATGATACTGTATGAAAGAATAGAAACAGGCCTCTCACTGGGTACATTCATAAGACGCCTCTGGAGGCTAAGAAGTAGCTATTGCATTGAACCCATGGATGAAAACATAGAGACTATTCTAAGCAGATGGAATGGCAGGTATTATTGATGCCCTTGTAACTGCTTCATTTATACTTAAAATAGGGATAACCAAGGGGCTTTGAAGCTTGTTGTTAAACAATGTGACCCAAACATGTCTGGACTGGAACTATGACATTTGAGTTGTAGTTGTGGGATATGAGTCCCCTAGCTATCCTTCTGCAGAACATATAAGAAAAATGACCAAGTGTGTAGACTAAGGATCCCTTCAGAATCAGATTTGTATCATATCACAGAAAAGACAGATATAATTGAATGGTGAGGATAGACCATCTGTTATACAATTCTACTTCAAACTGCCACATATTCTTGAACAAAATGTTTGTCTCTGCCAAGCTATACAATGCTCATACTGGGGTGGAATTGCTCATACTGGTTCACTTTGGTTCTCATGATGTATGTCTTTTTACTACAGCCATGGCCACAGAGCAGACAGGTAATAACGGGTGTGATGGGCAGTGGGCTGGGCGACTGCTTTGCATGGTCAGTCAGTATAGCATGTGGTCTCTGTGTTTGATGGAGAACTGTTTGTGATGGCTTCTTTTCTGAATGTGGTTTTGAAAATTGAGCCTTTCTAGTAAAAAGGGCACATGGGATTTCAATACTCCCTGTTGGAACTGAGACTCAGAGCTCATATGTTGAAGGCAGCATTTGCTGAATAGTTTCCAAGCTTTCAAGCCTAGGGACAAGTCACCCTTAGACTCACATATTCCCAGTGAGGTGTGCAGAGGAAACAGACATCCAGTGATTGCATTTCATACTGACTTTGGTCCCTGCTGAGAAGTAGCTATCTTACGAGTGGTTTATTTTTTCATCTAAATCAGTGGTTTTCAACCATAATGCTGTGGCCCTTTACTATAGTTTCTCAGATTGTGGTAACCTCCAGCCATAAAGTTATTATTGCTTCTTCATAACTGTAATTTTACTACTGTTATGAATCATAATGTATAAACCAGTGCTTTCCAGTGTTCTTTAGTGATCCCGCTGTGAAAAGGTTGTTCAACTCTGAAAGGGGTCACAGCCCCACAGGTTGAGTACCACTGATCTAAAGATTGAAAATCACCTGTGAAAAAACAAATTTGACCAGGTCATAGGAAATCCATCCCTGAGTTATACTTGACTAATCTTTGCCCAGCTTTTTTCCTGGACTTGAGTGGCTTTCTTGTAGATCACCAAGGACCCATCAAAGAGGTAAGAAAGAACATCATGTTTTAGATCCCTTCTGGACACGGTTTTGCCTCAGAGACTGAGTTTCAGTAAAGTTCTAATTTACATGAGCTGGCTATCTGAGCAGCTTGAAGTTGCATGCGGCGTGGAACCTCCAGCTCTTCCCGCGTACATAGTAGACAAACAAAGACTTGAAAATGAAGAATCCTGCCAAGATTTTTTCTTGTTTTCTCCTTTTTTAATCTACCCCCTGCTATTACTAAGACCTTGAAGAACTAGATAAATTTATGCAAACTATAGTTGGAGCTTAACTTCTAAAGATCCTACATTGTTGATGTTTTGAGATTCTGTATGTCAGGGCTAGAGATATGGCCTAGTGTTCAATAGCACTGGCTGCCCTTCTAGAAAAACAAGATTCAATTCCCAGCACCCATATGGCTTCTCTCAGCATCAATGATTCCAGTCCCAGGGAAGCTGATGCCCTCTTCTGCCTTCCTGGGCACTGTACTTCTAGGGTGTACAGACATGTGCAGGCAAAATGCCTATACACATGAAAATATATTTAAAATTATAAAAAGTATTCAGTGAATAGTAGCAAATATGTTTTTATTCAAATTCAACTTTAGGATATACCACCAAGCTCCAAAGAAAAAATTCTTTAGGACAAGCAAGATGGCTCAGAAGGTTTTGGTACTTGCTGCCAAACCTGACAACATGAGTTCAACCTCCAGAACCCATGTGGTAGAAGGAGAGAACCAACTCCCATAAGACATTTTTTCATTTTCGTATGTACATCTCTTATAAAGACTCTTCCCTAGGCCAGTTGATTGACAGAGAGAAATAGGCACTGTTTGAGTTTGAAGTGAGTATCAGTCAATAGCAAATAGTAACAGGCTCCTTGGTGTGTGTTAGGACACATAAGTTGGCTTCAAAATATTTGTCAAAAAACAGCAATAGCCTTGTGAAAAAATAGTGAACCAACTTGTCTCCTTATGACTTTGGAGAAGGCTTTCTGCTGTTTTCAAAAGTATTCCCCTAAAGCACTTAACACAGAGAATCACACTTCTTGGCTTTTCTATCCTGAAGAAAGGTTAAGCAGATTTTTGAGCTGAAACTTTTATAACATGGACTCATAATTATTTTTCTGGGTGATAGGATGTGGCATAAAGTATTCTTGTTTATGTTGTTTATCTATCAGGTGTGTGTATGTGCACATGCATGTCACAGAACAGGAATGGAGGTCGGAGAACAGTCCGTAGGCCTGTTCTCTGTTTCAGAGATAAGTAACTATCTCTGAAATAAAAATCACACAGTAGGCCCCACACAGTTAGCTGTCTCCTTCATATGAGTCCCAGGAATCAAACTCATGTCATCAAGCTTGTTGACAATCACCTTTACCTGATGAGTCATCTCACCAACCATGTAACATAGTTCCTTTTAAAATTTGTGTTGTTGAAACAGGGCTCATTTTATAGCCCAGGTTGGCATGGAACTTGCTTTGTAGACTAGGCTGCCTTCTGACTCACAGAAATCTTGCTACCTCTGCCTCCAAAATGCTGGTATTAAAGGTGTGTACCACCATGCCCAGCTTTTGAAAAAAAAAAAAAGAATTTTTTATGGGCTATCAATATAGTTCTGCAGGTGCAGGTACTTATTGCCATACCTGATGGCCTACATTTGACCCCTGAGTCCCACATGATAGGAAGAGAGACCCTATTCCTGCACATTTCCCTTACTCCCACATGCATACTCTGTCACATAGGTGCTCTCACACGTGTGTGTGTGTGTGTGTGTGTGTGTGTGTGTGTGTGTGTGTGTGTGTGTGT
>JANHMN010000004.1:34198980-34253442 GCA_030674055.1 Rhabdomys pumilio
TGTGTGTGTGTGTGTGTGTGTGTGTGTGTGTGTGTGTGTGTGTGTGTACAAATGCAACTGTGATAGTCAGAGGATAACTTATAGGATCTTCTTCCAGTATATGGGTCCTGGGTCCAACCTTGGATTGTTATTAGACTTGATGGCAAGCACTTTTACCTACTGAGCCATCTGACTTATCTATAACCATTGCTCTTATTCAAGGTCATAGACTCTGTGGTGTTGGTAGCTATCTCTGAAATAAAAATCACACAGTAGAGAGTATGAGAACTCATGCTAGACAGACAGTGTTTTGTGTTGTAAGACAGTGAATTAAGTGCCTAAAAGTATTAACGGACACAAGCAGGCAAGCCCTGAAGCTCAGAGTGTGACCCTATAGGAATTTCATAATTTTTTTTAATGTAGGACTGATGGACGGCGCTGGTCTTTGGCCTCATTGCCTTCTTCAGGCTATGGAACCAACACTCCTAGCTCCACCGTTTCTGTAAGTATCCAGAGCTGTAACCATATGTGGTGGTGTGAATAGGGAGTGGCACTAGTAGGAGGTGTGGCCTTGCTGGAGGAAGTGTGTCACTAGAGGGTAGGCTTTGTGGTCTCAGTAGCTCAAGCTGGGTCTAGAGGCTCAGTCTTCCTGGGATCAAGTTGTACAACTCTAAGTTCCTCCTCCAGGACCATGTGTAACTGCACACTGCCATGTTTCCTGCCAGGACGATAATGGACTAAACCTTTGAACTGTAAGCCAGCCCCAGTTAAATGGTTTCCTTTATCAGAGTTGTCCTGGTCATAGTGTGTCTTCACAGCACTAGAACCCAACTAAGACAACATATTTTCTTTACTTTGGAAGTATTTTCTTATAGATAATTTTTTCCATCCAGTCCTGTAATTTCTTCCAAGCTCAGTGAGTTTTCTTGAGGATAAGAGAGATTTTTTTTTTTTTTGAGGGGAAGAGGCTTGATAACTTTCACAGCATAATTATAAGGCCTTCAGAAGGATTAGCCAGTTCTCCCACTAGTTCCTCCTGATGAACTCAGAAAAGAGCTTTCTCTGGCAGTGAGATGAGATGTGGGAGTTCCCAAGCATGGTTCCCTGTCTCCTTCAACCTTATTTCTAGGATCCCAATAGAGAGGTTATCACTTTTCCCATGTTCCAAAGCTTTAGTAGCCTTCATCATTGTTAAAACCTGCCAAAAAGGAAGAGTAGTTATTTGCTGCTTGTTATGTCATCAAAAGGGTGGGCTTTTCACTAAAACGTGTGTTTTAAAGAGAATTTCAGTTTTTGGACAGTAGATCCATCTGATACACTTATTGTGAGTATGTATAATTAATTCTGAAATGAATCTTCCAATTGGAGCATCAGAGCTGGGATGACAAAGCTGACAAATGTTGTTGACAAAGGACTAAGTAACAGCTTTGTAAAGCATAAACTTGATGAGCCATCCTCATTTCTTCTATCAGTCTTCAGGTCTTCTCTGCTCGATTTATCTATAGTCATGAGTCACAAGCAAGAAAAAATATGTTAGTTCTTTCATTGGCCTATAAATCACTATTAGTCCAGAGGTTGCATTGGTCTTTGGCAGTTAAGCTTAAGGTTTATTTCATAATAAACATACCCTTTCCCAAAATCTTTTACTCAAAGAAGTATTATTTTGTAAACCCAAAAGGAGAGTCATATTTATGTGTATTTCTGTGTCTATGTATATAACACATAAATTGACTGTACAGTCTATTTTAATAGACTCATCTTACATACTTTCCCCACCCACACTTTCAGACAGTTCACCATGTATTATTCTAGGCTGGCCTCAAACACAGACACACACTCAGTCACACATGTAGAATAATTTTTTTAAGCTTCGTGCGTTATAATAGTCTGTAAGACAGGCTTGTACTGTTGAGCCAGGCAGAGCTCCTTTCTCACTGATGGTCCTATAACAGCGGTTCCCTTTGTTGCTGCTCAAGCTCTAATGCTAAATAGATTCAGACAGTTGGACCCCAAGGCCTTGATTGGTTGGTATGTGAAAGTTGGGCCAATGGTGTCTAACTTCCCTGCTCTTTGAGACAGTCTTGCCAAGTAAAGGAAGAACTCTGGAGTCCTGGGATTTTGTGGTTTGCCACAAAGTGACTACATCTGTGAGATTCTCACTATAGCACCAACTTGCTCCCTCATATTGTCTGCTGTAAGTGGTGTGCCCTTGTCAGAAATTCTTGAGCCCTGTTGAGAACTTCAGATTGCTTTTCAAACCAGGTCTGATGTTTAAGTCTAGATCCTAAAGCAGTTGCCATTCCTGCTAGATTTTCTTGTTTTGTAGTGTCCCTGGCATCCCACCATTCTTCCTAACCTCAGCAAAACATTTTCTTCTCTGCATAACAAAACTAAAAGAAAACATTGCTGAGCTATCCCACGGTAGTGCCCTCAGGGTTATGAAACTGAAAACAAGGGGATGCACTGGAATATTTATGGAGCCAGAAAACATGGTTGACTGCTCTTCCAAGTAGCTAGAAGCTGTATTGAGTGAGGGTAAAGCATTTGTGTAGAAGAATCTGCTTTTTACTCACCCAGCTTGTTATATGTTGCTGAGATTTGAACTCTGGACATTATGATGGTGTCACAAGCACTCTTAACTACCAAACTGTTTCTCCAGATCCTTTGCATGTGTCTTTAATACTGGTGGGTTTTGTTTGTTTGTTTTCTAGTCATCATGTTCCTCGCAAGAAAAGCTTCATCAGTTACCTTTCCAGCCGACAGCTGATGAACTACACTTTCTGACAAAGCATTTTAGCACAGAGAATGTACCAGATGAGGAGGGACGTCAGTCCCCAGCCATGCGGCCCCGTTCCCGAAGCCTCAGGTAAGGAATACTCATACCTACTGCCCTAGAACCTGTGGGCCACATCTTATTTGCATAGTATAGGGCTCAGTACATATATCCTGCAAAGAGCTGAGCTGCTAAATTCTTTAGGATGTGCAGTGAACTGATTTCTATCACAGCTATGTCACTTTACTGTTGCAGTATAGATAACTTCCTTGGGAAACTTCCTTAGAATTTTTATTCACACAAACAATCCACAAACCATAATTTGCTGACTCCTGGTCAAAAACAACCAAAGCTTGAGTGAGTCAAGTACAATAACACTCAGCCGTTTTGGCTTCAAGTGCAAAGTAACTGGCTCTTTTTTCCCTCCAGACTCCACTTAGTAAAGGAGAATCATGATATTATCAGTTCTAAAAATGAGTATGACTTTAATGACTAAGTCGGGGGTGGGGGGGGTTGTTGTTGTTTTTTGTTTTTGTTTTTTTCGTTTCCTGGAAAGCAATGAATTAGATAAAGTACAGGTTGGAATTTCAGAGGAGCTGTACCTCCCAGGAAGAACCCCTTAGGTAATCTTGGCACTGGAAGTGATAGGGAGTCATTGGCCAGGTCTCAAAGACATGATTCAGACTCACAGATTGATGAAAATGTCACAGTGAAGGATCAAGAATGCAATGAGAGTGCAGATCCCAGGCAGTCTCTTGATTTTAGGACCTAAGCCATGGTGGTCTCACAGTGGTTTTGGACTATGGCTACCTTTTAAGTTGGTTGAGATTGTGAGGATTATAGTAACATTAAGGGAAGTCCAAAGCACAATTCTAAGCCTAACCTAGCTGATCTTGTGTCTGGGTATTAAACTTGAGTATTCAGCTCTTTGACTCAGATTTCAAATGTTTAAAGAGATATGATTACAGTATTTAGATGAAAAAATACCGTTTACTATGAAAAAATAATAAAAAGACTGAAAAATTACTATCAATCTTCAGTTAAAACCTAGACTTATTACTCATTATAGCTTTTCTATTCTCTAGGTGACAGTCAAGGTAGCCCATTGACTGTGACTTGTTTTAGAAATAAAAATATGTATATACAGTCTTTCTTTGGTTCATCGTTTGATTTGATACCTAGAACACATTGGGGTAGACTGTCTTTCACTAACTGAAGCTATAAGAACAGGGAATCATTTTCTGGGGAGCATATCCTAGGGAAGCCAGCAGTAAGTTGACTGGCAAGTAGATTCCTCTCTTCTCAGCCATGGCAGAGAGCTGTGTGAAAGCTATAATTCTTACAGGAAGGTATCTTATTTTAACACTGCACCATTTTAAAACTATAAACAATATAGTAGGACCTCTAAGAATAAAGAAAGCCTGGAACTTGGCTTTCATGACCATAGGAATGTGTGAGATACTGAAGGCAATTGGACATAGAGGCCCCAAAGATGGCCATATTTCTCCTTAAATTTTTTATAACACTAAAATAACACGATTCTTTCTTTCTTATTCAGTCCTGGACGGTCCCCAGTTTCCTTTGACAGTGAAATAATAATGATGAATCATGTGTACAAAGAAAGATTCCCCAAGGTAAGGATTTGTTTTAAAGGAGAAAATAATAACCCAGGATGACTACGTATAGCCAGGCCAGTATGAAGACTGGAGAGAAGGAGTCAAGTGCAGAGGAAACCAGGAAGGCCATCATCACCTAGAGGATGTAGAGGGCAGGATGAAAGAAGCAGAGGCTGTTACTTGCAGAGCTTCTGTTTCTCCACTTAAGATCAAGAGTTGAGTAGAGGAAAGTATCATATGTCTTAAGAAGAAGAAAGGAACTAGAGAGCTCAAATCTTTTTTTTTTTTTTCTCTTTTTTTTTAATTGGATATTTTATTTACATTTCAGATGTGATCCCTTTACCCCATTTCCCTCCCACCCAGGAACCTTCTATCCTATCCCCCCTCCTCCTGCTTCTATGAGGATGTACTCCCACCTACCCACTCCCACCTCCCCACCCATGAATTCCCCCACACTGGGGCATCCAGCCTTCAGGGACCCAAGGACCTCCTCTCCCACCTATGCCTGACAAGGCCATCCTCCCCTACATATACAGCTGGAGCCATGGGTCCCTCTCTGTGTGCTCCCAGGCTGGTGGTTTAGACCCTGGAAGCTCTGGTTGATTGGTATTGTTGCTCTTCCCATGGGACCACAAATCATTTCAGCTCCTTCAGTCTTTTCTCTAACTCCTCCATTGGGAACCCCATGATCAGTTCAATGGTTAGCTGTGAGCATCCACCTCTGAATATGTCAGGTTCTGGCAGACCTCTAAGGAGACAGCTATATCAGGCTCCTGTCAGCATGTACTTCCTGACATCCACATCAGCATCTACCTTTGGTGACTGCACATGGGAGGGATACCTAGGTGTGACAGTCTCCAGACAACCCCTCCTTCAGTTTCTGTCCCAGGCTTTATCTCCATATTTGCTCCCATGAATATTTTGTTACTCCTTCTAAGAAGGACTGAAGCACCCACACTTTGGTCTTCCTTCTTCATGAGCTTCATGAAGATGTACTCCCATCTGGTCTGTGAATTGTATCTTGGAGTTGTATTTGGAGCTTTTGGGCTAATATCCAATTATCAGTGAGTGCATACCATGTGTGTTCTTTTGTGATTGGGTTACCTCACTCAGGATGGTATTTTCTAGTTCCATTCATTTGCCTAAGATTTCTTGAATTTATTGCTTTTAATACCTGAGTAATACTCCATTGTGTAAATGTACCACATTTTCTGTATCCATTCCTCTGTTGAAGGACATCTGGGTTCTTTCCAGCTTCTGGCTATTATAAATAAGGCTGCTATGAACATAGTAGAGCATGTGTCCTTGTTATATGTTGGAGCATCTTCTGGGTATATGCCCAGGAATAGTATAGCTGGGTCCTCAGGTAATGCTATGTCCAATTTTCTGAGGAACCACCAGACTGCTTTCCAGAGTGGTTGCACAGATTGGGAGAGCTCGATTCTTACTGTACACATCGCCTTCATGACTCAGGGTTGTCTCTAGCTTCCCCCTCTTGCCTTCAACAGAATTTGCCCTCTGGTCACACCTTCATTTGATACAGATTTCTAAAGTAGCTCCCAGAACATGCACAGCCAGAGGAGTGCTCAGCTGGTAGAAAAAGCCACCAAGAGAACAAGTCCAGAGGCAGGAACCCTAGAGTTGCTCACTAACATTTGTGTTTTCCTTTTCAAACTGAGAAGGAAGATTGGTACTCTCCCAAGATAGCTGGGAAATTAAACACTCACACTTTAGCTATGAATGTCTGTCTTTGACATCAGCACATCACTTTGCCTGTCTCCCCTGCCCTTGACCTCTCCTCCTTTATTTTTTGAAATGTGCTGGGTTGTGTTTTTTGTTGTTGAGGGTTTTGTTTGTCTGTTTTGTCTTTTGAGTCGGTCTCACTTTATAGCTGGAACTGTTATGGCTAGCCTCATACTGCATCCTGTCCCAGTCTTGTGAATGCTGGGATTATACACCTACAACCATGAGTATGAATTTGCAGTTCTTACTAAGAGCAATCTGCTATGTACTCATACTTGGTCTTCTGAGGATAGGTTGTTCCTACAGAAAGCAATCAAGGTTCTCTAGAGTAACAACTTACAGGATGAATTTTCTTTATATAAATAAATATTATAGAGATAATATTTATTAGAATGATTTACAGAGCTGTAGTCCACCTAATCCAATAATGGCTGTCTATGATCAGAAAGTCCAAAATTTGAGTAGTTCAGTCTATGAAGCTGGATGTTTTAACTAGTCTTCAGTATATACCAGAATTCCAAAGAAGTAGGCTCTATGGGGGACGGGGATGACATCTGTATTGTCAATAAATAAAATATCCAATTTAAAAAAAAAAAAAGAAGAAGTAGGCTCTAGTGCCAGTAGATGAATAGATTTGCTATCAGGGATAAGAACAAGCAGGTAAAATGAGATGTCTTTTATCTAGTATTCCAGGAGAAGGGATGGCCCAGATTAGAGGTAGGCCTTCCCATCCCAAAAGATCTGGATTAAAAATGTGTCTTGCTTCCTCAGAGATCCAGTTTAGAAGTAGATCTTCCCACTTCAAATGATTTAATTAAGCAAAAATTCCTCATAAGTATACCCAGCCATGTAGTCAAGATGACAACCAAAATAACCATGACAAGCCCTGAGAGACAACAGGAGACTGAGGTGATCAGGTGTCCTTCATCCTCTCTCTGTCCAGACCTCCCTGAACAGTCTGTCTATTCCTATCTGTGACATGTGCTTCCTGCTGCTCTTGGAGGCCCTTCCTTAAACTGTATACTCTTCTTGCATACACGTGACAGCTGAGGGAAGCGGCAAAAATGCTCTATGCTTTTCCTTCTTGACATACGCCAGTGAAGCCGTGTAACAAAGACCTAGACTGCCTGCATTCGTCTTTGCCCCATTTATCAGCTGTGCGATTCTGAACAGATTATTTCACTTTGTGGAGCTTCATTTGCTTTGTTGACAACTCATAATAATAGAATCCTATTAGAGTCTGTCTCATATGAGGATCAGTGAATGCTGCTTTTCTAACAGTGTGCCAGACATGAAAAGTACGAGTAACTATTAGCTATTGGTTTGTTTAATCTTTTCTCTTTGTTCCACATTGTAGCTTTGAAGTAGGCACAAGAATTAAGAGCAAAGAAATGGCAGGAAAGTAGCTAGAAAGTCATGTTTTACTTTATAATGAAGTTCCATATTGTTCAGTGCTGAGAAATGTATCTTTCATGTCTCATTTCATGTATCTATGTGCAGAGATATGTATTAACACCTAGTGCTGTGTGTTGGTATTTATAGGTATTTCTGTGTTCTTCATCTAAGATAGGCGTTAGAGAAGATCTTTCCCTGCTGCTGTCCTTTTTTTTTAAAAAAAAAAAAAAATCTCTGTACACATAGAAACACACTTTTGTGTCAGGTTATTAGAATACAGAAGTCACCACCTAGTGACAAAGTTACTAAAGTTAGTGGAAGAAGTTAAAGTCTGAGAAAGGCAGTTGTTAACTTGTTCACTGGTGTATGTTTGTGCATTTTCACATGGCTGTACAGTTAGAGACCCAAGAGAGCCCTGAGCCAGATCTTCATTCTGCTCTTCTGGGGATCTAGGCCAGGGTCATGTTGCAATCCAAAGCCCTCATCCCAACTTAGTTTCCAAGACCAGGCAGGTTCATATCTTTTATACATGTTCTCTGGGCACCTCTTGTATTCAGTGTGAACTTATGTTAAATATGAGAACCTTGTGATAATGAAACCTTCTGACTTGCCAGAATGTCTTACACATAGAATAGTTCAGAACCAATATCATCTATGCACTGACTTGTCCAGTCAGGAGACCAAGTTAGACTCCTCAGAGGAAAGAGAACCTTTGTTTCCTAGGAAGCAAGAGACTCACCAGAGGATTCATGATGTTTAATTGAGATGAAGAGCAACAGGAACATGTAAGGAAGGCCATCCCTGGAGAATGGTGTAACAAAGGCATGAAATATGGCCAGTCAGAGACCAGCAAACCTGTGTACCTGCAGAACCAAAAATCTTACAATGTAGGATATGGCAAGAAACAGGCAAAACGGTGATAGAGGGCCTCAATCTGTCCTGGGGCTGTCTGACTTACCTGATGAGATCCCTTCATGCCTTCAGTCATTAGATTTCCCAGTGTAACATGAGGAAGTTAGGCACACAGGGATCCCATCCTTCAGAGTTTGCTGCAGCTAAGCTGGGACTGAAAGGGAATTATTTACTTTTCTTTTATTCTCAGGCCACTGCACAGATGGAAGAGCGACTAGCTGAATTCATTTCCTGTAACACTCCGGATAGTGTGCTGCCCTTGGCAGACGGAGCACTAAGCTTTATTCATCATCAAGTGATTGAGATGGCCCGAGACTGCCTGGATAAGTCTCGGAGTGGCCTCATCACGTCACACTATTTCTATGAACTTCAGGAGAATTTGGAAAAGCTCCTGCAAGATGTAAGTGTCTTGACAAGGACAGGCAATCTCAGGAGTTAGCAGTGAACTCACTCTTCCCAGCTGGCTGGCCCCTACCAGATCTCCTTGCCAGTGTGTAGGAATTCCCATATTTGGTACTGATGAGCTGATATCCTTCCCACAGCCTCTCCATCACTAAGAGAAGCCTGCTTGGTTTCAGAGGAACTCAGTTTTGTGAATGGTTTTCTAAAGCCAAAACTGTATTACTTTGTCTAAGACTCCAACATGAGTAGTGTTTAACTCCAACATTAGTATTATGTATAGGTATTTGACTTTTTCTAAAAGCAAAAAGTCATGCAGAGATTCACTAGACATGATGGCCCACTCCTTGAATCCTAGCTCTTGAGCAAGTGAGGCAGATCCCAGTGAATTAAAACAGTCTGGACTATATAGTGAATGCCAAGCCAGTCTGGGCTATATGTAGTGAGACTCTATTTCAAAACAGAATAAAATAATAATAATATAATAATAATAATAATAATAATAATACAGTATGGGTGTATGGATGGACTATCTTTTATTGAAAATCATTTGTTTAAGCACAGCTTCTTAACTGTTCTCAACCCCAGTGAAGCAGGGGTAGGGTTTATCCTAGAGCAGGCCCATTAACTGATATTTCATTAACACAGTGATATACTCTAACTTGAAAATGTGATTCTCTTCATTATAAAAAGTCTCTGGGAGGAATTGAAATGATGACTCAGCTATTAAAAGCACTGGTTGCTTTTCCAGAGGACCCAGGTCCAACTCCTAGCACCCACATGGTGGCTCACAACAGTCTATAAATTTTACATCTCTGAGAAGGTTGGAGAGATGATTTGCTAATTAAGAGTGTGTACTGCTTGTTTGGGTCCCAGCAACCACAACTGCCTGTAACTCCAGCTCATCTGACACCTTCTTCTGGCCTTTGCAAGCACCTGCATTTATGTCCACATACATACAAGCCTATACACATAAATAAAGAAAAGGAAAAAAAAAATTAAGTCTCCGAGAAACAAAAGACAGAATAATCCAGAGATAGCAAAAACAAGACCATTCACTAAATTAAGCACTGCCTTCTTCAGCCTCTCGTTCACTTTGCTGTCTGTCAGCCTCTCAGGTCAGGTGAGCTGATGCTTCTCATTCAGCTGATACCATTAAAAAGAGCACCTGTTTCTCCAAGGTGCTTCATGCCACTGAAGTAGTCAAGCACCCCTGTCCCCTCTAGACCCCTAGACTCTGGAACTGAGGGTCCAGAGCTAGTGTTCAAACAAGGGCTTTGTGGTGGCTCTAGAAAGAGCAGGAATTTCAGGAAGCAGTTCATCTCAAGACAGATGATTCATGCTGATCTGATCATTGCTTTCAAGTACTAGAAAGTTAGCAGATCCATCTCTGTACCCGTGAAGCCAGAACTCAGTAGGCAGTAGTTACAGTGAGAAAGTTTTCTTTCAATATGTTAACAAAGTAATTCTATCTATAAAAATTCTTCCTCTGATTTAAAAATGAATACTTAATTATAAACATTATATAAGAGCAACTTGAGAATACCAAATTCCCATGAAAAGCAGCTGTTTATTTCTGTTCAGAAATGAAGTTCTAGAGTTGATAAGATGAGCCCATCAGGTAAAGATACTTGCCACCAAGCCTGATGACCTCAGTTTGATCTCTCAGACCTACACATGTGCACACCATGGCATAAGCATGTACACATGTACACAGAATGAATAAATAAAAACAGAATCACCTAGTTCTTATGAGTCTCTAGTAATCATTAGTATTAGGGAGTGGAGCTTGCTAACCAAGAAACAAAGCATGACTGGATATGGTGGCACACACCTAATAGTCCCAGAACTCAGGAGACTGAAGCCTGCCTAAGCTACATAGTAAGACTCTTAAAAGAAGAGAGAATGTCAAGGGGCTAAGGAGACGGGTCAGTCATAAGCATGAGGACCTGAGTTTGGATTCCCAGTTCCCATGTAATAAACCAGATGTATTCTAAAACCCTTCAGGGGATGGAGGGAAGCCCTGGAGGTTGCTGGCTAGCCTCTGTAGCCAATCAGTGAATGACAGATGCAGTGAGAGATCCTGTCCTAAGAAAAATAGGTTTGAAGCTGACCCTGGTGGAATGGGCACAGAAGGGCTGTCCCCTGGCTGTTGACTCTCCAGCACAGACTTCTGAGTTTTTTTCTGTAGTCAGCTCTTTGCAGTCTGGTCCTTTTTAATCCAGCTACATTAGGATAATTGTTTAAGCAGCCTTCTCTTCGTGTAGGCTCATGAACGCTCAGAAAGCTCAGATGTGGCCTTTGTGATACAGCTGGTGAGAAAGCTGATGATCGTCATTGCCCGCCCAGCTCGTCTCCTGGAGTGTCTGGTGAGTCACCATGGAAGGTTGCATGTGCAGGTGGGGTTAGGGGAGGCAGAGGAAGTAGCCTGCCAAAAGCTGGCAGTACAGTTAACATGTCTGCTGATAAATTGTTTATTTAAATAGGATTTGCAAGCCCTTGGGGGACTGGTGGAAATAAATATTAGTCTGGCCTAGCCATATGCTAAGTCAGCCCCCACCCGAGTCGTGGGAACCTGGAGGGTTAAAGAGCATAAGAGGAGCCTGGGCCAATTGAGTTTGCATGAGTCCTTCATCTTGTCTTTCAGTTATACATCACTAAACACCCACCTCATGGTGGGCCCTCAGGTTCTTAATCTTAAAAGCTTCCTGTGCCATAAGGAAATGTAGGGCATGCAGACATGTGGATGAGGATCATACTGTGAGAAGAGTCACACAGCCGATCAGTACAGGGTGCAGTGGGAACCTGGTGAAGAAAACTTTCCATTCATGCAGTGAACATGAGGTCCTTGGAAAACATGGAGTTTATTCATTGACTTAGAGGTTAAGTGCAAATTGGCCAGTGGAAGGCCGTGAACACAGTAGTGTATTTGAAAAGGTAGTGAGTAAAGCTGCACAGAGAACAGTAGGCCGTTTGGAACTGCCAAAAAAGGCTAGAATGTTCACACAGTCAGATGTATTTTGTTATTTGAAACAAGATCTCAGGCCAGGCAGTGGTGGCGCATGCCTTTAATCCCAGCACTTGGGAGGCAGAGGCAGGTGGATTTCTGAGTTCCGGGCCAGCCTGGTCTACAGAGTGAGTTCCAGGACAGCCAGGTCTACACAGAGAAACCCTGTCTCAAAAAACCAAAAAAAAAAACAAAAAAACAAAAAAACTAAGACCTCAGGTAACCCCAGCAGGCCTCAGACTCAGTATATAGCTGAGCCTGGCTTTGAACTCCAGATTCTCCTATCTCTACCTTCCAATACTAGGATTATAAGCATGTATGTATCCACACCTAGCTTCTTAAATAATTTTCATAAATACGTACCTACGAAGTATATATAGTCCTTTGAGTTTTAACAAATATTAAAGTACAGCTGTATAATCACTGCCATGGTTAAAATAATGTTTCTCCTCAAAAAGGTCTCTTCCCCTTTGTGACAGTCGTCTCCTCTTCTTTTTCCTCCTCCCAGACAGCTGTTCCCTGCTTTTGCTAAAGAAGGCAGTATGTTCTGCCTTCTTTCACTCCATACAGTTTTGGGTTTTAGATTTATACATCAACACATTATTTCTTAGTAAATATACCATCAAACTTATGGGCTTGCCTAGCTTGCCCAAGACCCTTTAGGGTGCTTTAGTAATTGTATTCCTACCACTGCAGAAAGGAAGGTGGGAAGGAGGGGAGAAAGGAAGCGAATGGAGAAGGATAAAGCAGAAAGAAAAGGAGGAGGAAGAAGAAAAGACAGGAAGGAAGGGGGAGGGAGGGAGGAAGGGAAGAAGGAAGGAAGGAAGGAAGGAAGGAAGGAAGGAAAGAAGGAAAGAAGGAAAGAAGGAAAGAAGGAAGGAGAGAGACAAACTACTTTGGTTCAACATGGGTGCTGAATTGAACAAGAATGCCAGCTGACTCAGGGAATCAGCACAGGGACCTTAAAGCATCTGTAAGAAGGGCAGGCAGTGCCAGGCCATAGTAGGAACAAAGAATTAGGTTAGAGAAGTGTTTAAGAGGTGGGTGCTGTAATAGCTGAAGACTGAGGAAGAAGAAGTGCTATGGACTCTAGGTCTTAGAGTTGATCCTGATTGGGTTGGTTTTGTTTGTTTGTTTGTTTTTTGTGTTTGTTTTTTCGAGACAGGGTTTCTCTGTGTATCTCTGGCTATCCTGGAACTCATTCTGTAGACCAGGCTGGCCTCGAACTTAGAAATCCACCTGCCTCTGCCTCCCAAGTGCTGGGATTAAAGATGTGCGCCACCACCGCCTGGCAATCCTGATTGTTAATAGTGTAGTTCTCAGATAAAAGACCAGAGAGAATGGAGACAAGTATAAAGCAAAGGCTATAGATCTAGTCCTTCTATGTCAAGAGTATGAAGTCTGATCCAGGTAGGGTGCACACCTTTAATCCCAGCACTCAGGAGTAACTGTGGGCCTTTCTATACCCACCCCAGTTCCCAAATGATGATGAGGAGACTTGTTTTTTATAAGCTTTTGGCCTTATAGCTAGGCATTATTCCCACTAGCTCATAACTCAATTATCTGGTTTATACTAATCAAAGTTCTGCCTTGTTAGTTACCTCTCCTTCCTTCCCAACTTGTTTCTTCCTCCTTGTCCAGCTGCACATTTCTTTCCCAGAGTTCCTCTCTCTGTCCAAAGTCCCACCTTACAATTCTGCCTTTTGCTATGGGCCATAGGCTTTCTTTTTAAATTGGATATTTTATTTATTTACAATACAGATATCATCCCCTTTCCCCATTTCCCCTCCCTAGGACCCCCTATCTTATCCCTGCTCCTCCTTTTTGCTTTTATACCATTTTAATTACATGCAAGTATTAAGGTCAGCTCTAGGTGGAGGGACTAGCAATACAACAGATGCAAGTAGTCAGGGAACAAGCAAGACAATAAACACAAATAGTCAAAGAACAAGCAATGCAATAAACCCAGTTATGTGAACACTCCCATGATCACCGTTTCTAAGGGCTTTTCATGATGACCAAAGTATCTGAGCTTACTTCCCTGTCCGAGCCCAAGGCCATAGGCTTTTTATTTGAACCAATCAGAGGGTGACTTAGGCAGGCAAGGAAGGATAGAGACACATCTTCATGCAGTATAGAAAAACATCACTCCAATACTCAGGAGGCAGAGGCAGGAGGATATCTTAGTCTATAATAAGATACAGGCTTGTAGCCAGGAGGGTTTGCATGCTGGATTTCTACTTCTTCCTACCTCTGTGATCTTGAACAAGTCATTGACAGGTCAGCATATCCTTGTGTACTTTGATTTCCTCTCTATAGTCAAAGGATTGACAGTGTAGCCCAGAGTGTGACAAAGGGCAGGCATCCAGAAGTAAATCCCTTGTTGTCATGTGTAAACCGTGTTTATCAACATTAGCACTCGAGGCCTTGCACATAAGAAGTGTTCAGTAATACGTAAAGGTATATGTGCACTGCTGAGATGGTGGGCCAAAGCTCTTGAGAACTACAATTGAGTATGTACCAGCAGTGCTCAAGACTGAGCACCTGAGCGTACCTGACAACACAGTACCGCCTGGTTGAAAAAATCTAACTGGGAAACAGGTGAATAGTCTAAACTGTCTTAAAGCCAGAACTCTTTTTCTTATTACTAGGAAGTCTACACTATGCTTAGGAAGTCATCTGGAGGTGATTATATACCAGCTTTGTTCCATGATCTGTAAATCATGTTTCTGGATGTTTAGGGGCCAGGGTATTTCATCACAAAGAAGTTTGATTTCTTTCATTGTGGTATGTGCTTTAATGCCAAGAAATGCAACAGCACTTGTTTGTATCTCTCCCCACTGACCACCTCTTTTCTCTGGCTCAGGAGTTTGACCCTGAAGAATTTTACCACCTGTTAGAAGCAGCTGAGGGTCATGCCAAAGAGGGACATGGAATTAAATGTGACATTCCCCGCTACATCGTTAGCCAGCTGGGCCTCACACGGGATCCCCTAGAGGGTGAGCATGCTGCTTACTACCTTTAAAGAAGAGATTTAGCCTAGACATGGACATAACATAACGTCAGAAGTCTCAGGACCATAGAAGACACCCTGTGGTCTCTACTATTACACAGCCTTTCCTTTTGAACCAGTGTTCACAGTTACCTGCTCTGTCCTAGCCAGGCTTGCCTTGGTCCCAGCTAGATTGGATTTAGAGCCTCAAATCAAGCAAGGTCAGTAAGGAAGGATCATAATCACATTTTTAAAAAATGATCACTCTTCTACATACTTCCCTCCCCTATTGGCCACTTTATAAGCCTTCCTGTTGGAGCTTGTCCAGTTCTTCTGTAGAGTTTAGCTTTCTTCTGGAGTTTGTGATGAGCCTCTGCATGGGCTTACTTGTCTTGCTCTGTAGTTGTTCCGCTCCTGTCTGTTTGCTTCCCTGACCCAGTAAGTAAAATAGTCTTGGTCTGAAGGATGAGACCTTCAGACTAGAAGCCTCCCTTTATCCTATTGTCCAGGAAATACCTCAAGTTTGAAAGAAGCCTTTCTAAGACTATGCCAGGTCTTATAAATGGTACTGAACTTCTAGAAATAAGAAAGTCAGAGCACTTGGATTATTTCCCTGTCTGAAGCCTGTGCCTTACTGAGGGTAGAGTCACAGGACTAGGTTTTCATTTCAGGTTGATACAGGAATATTAATACCTACCCTACATGTACCTGTTGTATGGTATGAGGATGTTGTCAAAATGCCTACCACTGCTATGCAATTTTTTTCTGATATCCTTGCATGTTTCTAGAAATGGCCCAGTTGAGCAGCTATGACAGTCCTGATACTCCGGAGACAGATGATTCAGTTGAGGTAAAGATCCTGAGTTCCTGCCTCAGTCTTAGAGACTGAGCTCTGTGAAGCCCTGTAAGTTTGCTTTAAAAGAACATTTGGGGACTAGAGAGAGAGCTTGGTGGTTAAGAATACCGCTGCTCTTCCAGAGGACCTGGGTTTAATTTCTAGCACCCTCCTCTCAACTCCATGGGCACCAGTCACACATACATGTATGTGGACAAGTTCTCATACACATAAAATAACATTGACTGTCCTGAGGGGTCATGTAAAGGGATGAGGAGTTGATGCTGCCAACAGTAAGAAGTGTGCTTCCTGGGAAAGGACGGGCAGGCCTGGTTCTGTGGCTGAACAACTTTCCCAAGTATGTGTGCTCTGAAAAACATAGCTACTTCCTTCCTTTTCCTTTGTCTTCCAGGGCCGTGGGGCAGCTCAGCTGTCTAAGAACACGCCCTCTGAAGAGGACTTTGAGACCATGAAGCTCATCAGCAATGGCGCCTATGGGTAAAGGCCTGGGGGCAGATTGGGGCCAGAAAGAGAGCTTAGTCAGCCCTTGCTCTCTTCCTTCTGAAGTTGTAAGATTCCCAATCCCTTGGGCAAAAGATACCATAAGGTGGACCGCCTACCTCCTTGAATTTCTCCTGGAGTGTTAAGAGGTCAGGTTCCTCTGGCATCTAAACATTTATTCTTGCCCAGGCAAGATTCCCACCTGTCTTGGTAGCACTCTCTGAGTTCTGAAAACACTGAGAACCTGGTCTGCCAGGAAATTAAAAGAGCTAATTGGCACAGAAGCAGGCACATTCCAAGGCCTTTGTTCTGTGTATGCATATGTGATGAAGAGGCAGCTTGGGGTTATGGAATGTACAATTGAGGTGCTGAGAGCCCCTGGGGGCTGGGCTGGGCTGGCTGTCTTTCCCAGGGCCGTCTTTCTGGTGCGGCACAAGTCCACTCGGCAGCGCTTTGCTATGAAGAAGATTAATAAGCAAAACCTAATCCTACGGAACCAGATCCAGCAGGCATTTGTGGAACGCGACATACTGACGTTTGCTGAAAACCCCTTTGTAGTCAGCATGTTCTGCTCCTTTGAGACCAAGCGTCACTTATGCATGGTGATGGAATACGTTGAAGGTACTGGGGGAAGGTGGCTGTGTAGAAGTCAAAAAAGTACAGTCTGAGACTTAAGCCTGAATAGAGACCAGCTTCTTGGTAGTGAAGTTTAAGGCTCCAGTCTTCAAGACCTCTTTGTCATCGATTTCTGCTTAGGGACTCTGAGACCGTGGGCCACAGTGAGCTCCTAGCTCCACAGTGAGAACAGTGCCTTACCAGGAAGGCACTCTGAGACTGATGTGGCAACCCAGCATCTATGGTCTTCCCCAAAGTCTGAGGCACCCTCAAACAGGAAGAGAGCTTTTACTTAGTAGCCAGAAAAGCCCAATGTGGGACTCTGAGAAGATTGCATCTGGCTGATGACTTGTGAAGGGGCCACCTCTAAAGCAGTCAAATGTTCGTGGAATAGACTAGAAAACAGCATGGGCAGAGCCTGCAGAGGGCAGCGGCTGGGCAGTGGCTGGGCAGTGGCCCTCCTGACTCTCCCTCTGTGTACAGTTTCAAACATATTTTCTCTAAGGCTGAAAATTGAACCTAAACAAAGCCATGCTTTTATTTCATTGGGAATTTACTGGAAAAAAAGGAAGTGGAACAAACAAGTGTTTTAGCAGATGCAGTCTTTGAATACAGTACTCTCATCCTAAAGAACTCACTCTCATCCCTGCAAGTCATGATGAATGTATAAAGGCTTGGATTTCTTCCTTCTGTCTCCTAAATGATAGTCTTGAAAGCCATTGGCAAATTTACTTCCTATTTCCTATTACCTGTCTCCCACCCACACTAGTTGCAGAACTAGTTGCACACTAGTTGCAGAACTGGGCCAGAGTCCCAGGCTCCTGCATCAGGCCGTTCTGTGAGGCTATTTCCTTAGGTTCTACAAAGCCTAAGAACTGGCTGGAGCAGGATCCTGGATCGTGATAGCTTTTTCTCATGGTCGCCTGGGCTTTTTATAGGGGGAGACTGTGCCACTCTGCTCAAGAACATCGGGGCCCTACCTGTGGACATGGTACGTCTGTACTTTGCGGAAACTGTGCTGGCTTTGGAATACTTACACAACTACGGCATCGTGCACCGCGATCTCAAGCCTGACAAGTATGCCCATTGTCTATTTCTGTTGTTCAGAACTTCCTCTTTAAGTCTCTTGATAAGTTGGACAAATGCATGTTTGGATCATCTTAGAATGGCTACTAGGAAACAGAAGAAACTAAGCAGAACAAAAGAGTCAGTACATTTAATAGTGACTATAGAAAATAGCTTTGAAATGCAGACCTGTGTCAGATGGCCACTCATGCTAGGGAAGTATTCTACCCCTGAACTGCATCCTCAGTTCCACAATAGTTTGGACACAATCACAGGACTCAGTAGATCACAGCACTTATTTCTTGCTCAGATGATGAACAAGGTAGGAAACCTGACTTTGGGATAGTTTGAGTTCATGGCCAGGCAGCTGGACAGACAGAGCCCATTAAGGAAATCAGGACCAGAGATAGTAATTTGGGAATCACTAGGATAGAGGGGAGACATCAAATAGAATGAGCCAGGCAGAGTATGTAAAGAAGTCTCTGATTTCTGGTCACTCACTCCCAAGACATCCAAGGGCATGGATAAAGATTTTACCAATTTTCCTTCTCTCTTAGATGGGTATTTTAAGTCCCTCAGATTAGAGGAGGGATTGTTAGTGACTATAGCAGCTGCTCTAGGATGATTGATCTCAACCCTGGAGCAAGCAAGTCTCATCCTCTTGAGGTATAGAATGCAGGTGGAACAACAAAGAGATGGAGTTGTGGGGGGCGGGGGGCTGAAATGGTACTCACCAAGCCAGGGCTTCTACTTAAGAGCTGCCTATGCACTACCCATTTGTGTCTCTTGGTACCATGCAGAAGCTAATTCTAAATCAGAGCTGAATTACTCCATGATTTTATTTCTATGGTCTCACAGCCTTCTGATTACATCCATGGGGCACATCAAACTCACTGACTTTGGACTTTCTAAAATTGGCCTCATGAGTTTGACAACCAACTTGTATGAGGGCCATATTGAAAAGGATGCCCGAGAGTTCCTAGACAAGCAGGTAAGAAAGACTGGTGAAAACCTTGAGGGTTGAAATCTAGGCCTCAGAATAAGGCCTTGGAGTCACTTGCTTAATTTGTGCCTGAGTATTAACATGGTAATTCCATGGCTTTGCCTTTAGCTCCAGGGAAGCCCTGAAATAGATAGCACATTTGGTAAACAGGATGAGCCCTGAGAACAAAAGAGGATAAAATTTTCCCTGGGGTTTGGATGGAATCAGCATTTAACTGCTGATAGCTTCAGAGATCAGCCTCAGACACAGTTCTCCAGGCCCGTTCTTGTCGGAACACAGCTCCACACTTAAACTGGACGCTTTGCCATTTTCTGGAGAGCAACCCCTGTATTTTCTCTTACTTGATATTTCAGGTTGTGATTTCCATAGGTGACTGGTAAGTTCTGTTCTGGGAGGAGGATCCAATTCTAAGACCAAATCCAGAAGAGAGTGAGAACGGTGGGTTTGGGCTAGAATTAG
The DNA here is from genome assembly GCA_030674055.1 of Rhabdomys pumilio. Taxonomy (NCBI): domain Eukaryota; kingdom Metazoa; phylum Chordata; class Mammalia; order Rodentia; family Muridae; genus Rhabdomys; species Rhabdomys pumilio. The sequence goes on from JANHMN010000004.1 coordinate 34,218,275, forward strand.
ATGTTTATTTAGTTAGTTAGGAAGTACAGAAACCCTCCTGACCAAGAGCTTTAACTCTGGTTCCCTGGGATTGATGGTGTTCTTATTTATTAGTAAGGTAAGCTCCCTCAGAGCAGTCTCGACTCCAGCAGTAGGAACATCCCCAGCTGCCATGCCAGCAAGCTGCCTCAGGATTCTGAGCCAGCCTGGCTTCTCTGTACTCAGGTATGCGGGACCCCGGAATACATAGCACCTGAGGTGATTCTGCGGCAGGGATATGGGAAGCCAGTGGACTGGTGGGCCATGGGCATAATCCTGTATGAGTTCCTGGTGGGTTGCGTTCCTTTCTTTGGAGACACTCCGGAGGAGCTCTTTGGGCAAGTGATCAGTGGTAGGTACTGTCACCCTGGGTCAGTATGGAGAGTCGGGATGTACGCACACAGCTGGGAGGGAGGCTCAAATGAGTGTATGTTCCTGGTAGGCTTGCTTCTTTGGATGTGTCTGTGTGTGCGTGTGCGTGTTTCCATCCTCCTGGGGCTTTCTGTGTGTTCATGTCACTCTTGTGTCGATGTGTTACATATGTGAATGAGTTCTGTGTGTAAAGTGGCAGGTGAGCTGGAGCTTCAGGACCGGGAATCCCTGTTGGCAGTGTCCACACTGGATCAAGGAGCAGGCAGTAGAAGGGCTATGAGACTCCCCTAGGAGTGGGGGAACCTATAGGACTTTAGGAACTGGGGTCCCAGACAAAGGCTCTGAGGAGTTCCCAGCTGGACTTTGCCCTACCTTACACTATCGTCTTTTGCATGTCCCCATTCTACCCACAAGTTTTCCTTCCTTTCTCGCCCATGCTTGATATTTCAGATGAGATTGTGTGGCCTGAGGGTGATGATGCGCTTCCCCCGGATGCCCAAGACCTCACTTCCAAACTGCTTCACCAGAACCCACTAGAAAGACTGGGTACAAGTAAGTTGGGCCTTTCTCCTATCTCTTACCTCAGGAGACAGAGAAGCTCCATCTGTCTACTCAAAAGTTCAATGGAAAGGCCCTTTTGGTCCTGAAACTCCACTATTCCTTTAGGCAAAGAAGGAAGAGTACTTGAACTGAGACTTCCCAGGCCTGCCTTCTCATAATGTAGCTTCTCACATGACTGATGTCCCACATGCAGGCTAGTCTTGTCCCCCTGTCCATTCTGTCTGCAGGTGGTGCCTGTGAAGTGAAGCAGCATCCGTTCTTCATGGGTCTGGACTGGACAGGACTTCTTCGCCAGAAGGCTGAGTTTATACCTCAGCTGGAGTCAGAGGATGACACCAGCTACTTTGATAGTAAGACCACTGGTGGGGTGAGATGGAGCATGGACTGTAAGTGCCCAGTTACATCCCTGCTCAGGGTCCTGCTGGTGCCACCAGGATGGCACCATCAATGGTGCTGAAGCTAATTAAACTGTATTTGGTCCAGCCCGTTCAGAACGATACCACCATGTGGACTCTGAGGATGAGGAGGAAGTGAGTGAGGATGGCTACCTTGAGATCCGCCAGTTTTCTTCCTGCTCTCCAAGGTTCAACAAGGTGTGACTAAGGAGGCCCAGGCTGATGGGAATTGAGAGGAGAGAACCTGTCAGGGACATACCTAGGGCAGGCTCAAGAAATTTTGATAGGACCTAGTCCAGAAAAGGAGATCAAAGAGCTAGGGCTACATGGCAGGAGCTTCTTGAATCACCCAGTCCCTGCCAGGGACAGGTCAGCAGAGCAGCTTCTGGAGATAATGCAGCTTGAATGGAGTGGGCCAAAAAGAGGAGTTCCCTCAAATCCTTGACTGTCAGACCCCAAGGAGACCCTTTGCTCTCAGAGCCATCTCATGTGTCTCCTGTGTCCACAGGTTTACAGTAGCATGGAGCGGCTTTCCCTCCTTGAGGAACGCCAGACACCACCCCCAACCAAGCGCAGCCTAAGTGAGGAAAAGGAAGATCATTCAGATGGCTTGGCAGGGCTGAAGGGCCGAGACCGCAGCTGGGTGATTGGGTCTCCTGAGATGTAAGCACCTGGGGCTCACAAGGGTGGGAAGGTCAGTCACTTCTCAGTTGTCACATCATGGGGGGAAATGCAGATGGTGAAGGGAGAGGGTGTTGCTAGTTAAATAGCATTCTCCAGGGAAGTCTGGTAAAATGTCTGAAATGGTCTGTGACTAATTGTGCTTCAAAGGTAGCCTCAGCAGAGGCAGGAAAGGGAGACTACCTGGGCCACCTCACCCTACCGGGCTCTCTGTTTCACAGATTACGGAAGAGGTTATCTGTGTCTGAGTCATCCCACACAGAGAGTGATTCCAGTCCTCCAATGACAGTGCGGCACCGTTGTTCAGGCCTCCCAGATGGGCCTCGTTGCCCTGAGGAGACCAGTAGCACCCCTAGGAAGCAACAACAGGAAGGAATATGGGTCCTCACACCCCCGTCTGGAGAGGGGTCATCTAGGCCTGTTCCTGAGCGACCGTTGGAGAGGCAGCTGAAGCTGGATGAGGAGTCTCCTGGACAAAGCAGTCGGTCTTGCCCAGGTGTGGCCCCATGGATGGTGGAAGGCATAGGCTGGAATATACTACAGGGAGAGGCTTAGCTGTGTCACAGGTCTCATTGTTTACTTGGGCCCACAGCCATGGAGACAAGAGGCCGTGGGACCCCACAGCTAGCTGAGGAAGCTGCAGCCAAAGCCATCAGTGACCTAGCTGTGCGTAGGGCCCGTCACCGGCTGCTCTCTGGGGATTCTATAGAGAAGCGTACCACTCGCCCCATCAACAAAGTCATCAAGTCAGCCTCAGCTACAGCCCTTTCCCTCCTCATTCCGTCAGGTAAGGCCAACAGGAAACTAAGATAAAATTCATAGGAAGGGCATGGGAAGCTGGGGTCTGCAGCTGCATGTGTAAAGCAGGTAAGGACTCAAGAGGCTGCCTCCTTCCCGTGAGAATGGAGGTCTCTAAAGACCGACCCGTGTGGGTGTTTATGATGGACGCACGGGCATCAAAGTGCGGAACTGTAGAGGCAGAAGAGTGCAAGCTTTGGGCCAAGGAGCTAATATTCAAATCATCAACGTGAGAAGGCTCTTGACCTTGACTACATTGTCTTGACACTTTAAATTCTTCACTTTAAAAATATGGATACATATAAGGCTGGACAATGGTCAGTGCCCACATGGCAGCTCACAACTGTCTGTAACTCCAGGGGATCTGACACCCTCACACAAACATACATGCAGGCAAAAATAAATCATCTAGAAAAATTGTAATTGGATATAAATAATAAGCTCACACGGTAACTGTGATGTTTGAACGCTTATGGCATGCTCACATAGACTGTTATACAAATACAAGTGCTGTTATACACCTAGCCGTTCCCTGTTACCTGCATTCCAACCTAGAGCCCAAAAAGCTCTGTGTAGGTAAGGGCCCTTTGTGAATCAAGTCCTGTGGGGAAGATGGCCCTCAGTCCTAGCTCCATCCATGACGAGGAGTGGGTTGGGACTAACAGCTTGGACCAGCTAGGACCATGGCCATGTCAAGACCTCTGATCACTAAGTCTTGGTTTCTGCTTCTCCAGAACACCATGCCTGCTCACCATTGGCCAGCCCCATGTCCCCACATTCCCAGTCATCCAATCCATCATCCAGGGACTCTTCTCCAAGCAGGGACTTCTTGCCAGCCCTTGGCAGCTTGAGGCCACCCATCGTCATCCACCGAGCTGGCAAGAAGTATGGTTTCACCCTGAGGGCCATTCGTGTCTACATGGGTGACTCAGATGTCTACACTGTCCACCACATGGTCTGGGTATGTCTGGGCAGGCAGAGCTGTTGTCCTCCAGCTGTATACCTCTACCTTCCCCTTACCAGAGTCTGTCTGCCCTTTCTTTGGTCATTGCCCACATAACTCACAGAAACCAGAGGGTGGTGGTGGTGGTCAAGGGTCACAGAGCAGAACCAGCCTCCAAATTAAAGGCTCTTCTCTTCCTGAGGCAGCATGTGGAGGATGGTGGTCCAGCCAGCGAAGCAGGGCTTCGTCAGGGTGACCTCATCACCCATGTCAATGGTGAGCCTGTGCATGGGCTAGTCCATACAGAAGTGGTGGAGCTGATTCTGAAGGTTAGTGCTAGGAATGTTGTCTGTGTGATGTGTGACTGACTCTAGACTTGTGAGCCTGGACCCGCCATAAGGGGAGTGGGAGGATTGGGTACACATACATGTAGCATTAAGGATAAATGTAGGGACATGCAGAATTTGAATGTGCAATACAGATTTTTTTCTCCGTATGGTAATTAACCTTTGCTGACCAAACCCTAGACCCTTATAAATTGCAAGTAAGACTGACGTTGGACAGAAGAGGTACTGCTGTCTGCCCGTTCTTCAACTCCTCTGGAGTGCTACTTGGAACCATTTTTATCCTATGAGGGAAAACTGTGCTTGTTTAGTTTAGTTTACATGTTGGTATGGAAGCAAAAGCTGAAGCTGTACTTCAGGGAAGAGTAAGGCTAAGACAAAAGAATGGCCATCGCCCCAGCCAAAGAGTCCTGCTTTGTCTGCTTGGCTTCCTAGAGTGGAAACAAAGTATCAATTTCAACAACTCCCTTGGAGAACACATCGATCAAAGTGGGGCCAGCTAGGAAAGGCAGCTATAAAGCCAAAATGGCCAGAAGGAGCAAACGGAGCCGGGGCAAGGATGGCCAAGAAAGGTGAGACAGACGTGGTCCATCCAGAGATCTGCCCTGAGATGCCCACATTTGATCAGGCCTAGAGTATGCTGTCCCCTTATCTCTGCAGCCGAAAAAGAAGCTCCCTATTCCGGAAAATCACAAAGCAGGCCTCCTTGCTACACACCAGCCGCAGCCTTTCTTCCCTTAACCGCTCCTTGTCATCAGGGGAGAGTGGTCCAGGCTCTCCCACACACAGCCACAGCCTCTCTCCCCGATCTCCTCCTCAGGGCTACCGGGTAGCCCCAGATGCTGTGCACTCAGGTACAGGGGTTCCCCTTCAGATCAGAAACTATCCCTTGGGAAATTGGAATGAACTTGAGCCATCTGCTTCCCATGGGACTGACTCTAAATCTCTTTGAGCATAACCTTGAAGATCCAGAAGTCTTGGGAAGAATCGATGGGTGGTGGCAGAGGGGGATAGATTAAGTGGATGGACTGTAGTATAAAGTTAGTGTAAAGTGAATCACAGTCCTGGGGCATTCTAGAGCTTAAGTTCTGCCTTGCTGATCAGTCACTTCTAACACTGATGTGTTGTTTTCTGTTTGTCCGTCTACCCATGCAACTATCCAAAGTAGGAGGGAATTCCTCGCAGAGCAGCTCTCCCAGCTCCAGTGTGCCCAGTTCTCCTGCTGGCTCTGCACACACACGGCCCAGCTCCCTCCATGGTCTGGCACCCAAGCTCCAACGCCAGTACCGCTCACCACGGCGCAAGTCAGCAGGCAGCATCCCACTGTCGCCATTGGCCCACACCCCTTCTCCACCAGCAGCAGCAGCATCGCCTCAGCGTTCCCCATCTCCCTTGTCTGGCCATGGGTCTCAGTCCTTTCCTACCAAACTTCACTTGTCACCTCCACTAGGTAGGCAACTCTCACGGCCCAAGAGTGCAGAGCCACCCCGCTCTCCACTACTTAAGAGAGTACAGTCTGCTGAGAAGCTAGCGGCCGCACTGGCAGCTGCTGAGAAGAAGTTAGCTCCTTCCCGCAAGCATAGTCTTGATCTGCCCCACAGTGAGCTAAAGAAGGAACTGACACCCAGGGAAGCCAGCGCTCTGGAAGTAGTTGGAACCAGAAGTGTGCTATCTGGGAAAGGGCCCCTTCCAGGAAAGGGGGTACTGCAGCCTGCTCCTTCACGGGCCCTTGGGACCCTACGGCAGGATCGAGCTGAACGCCGGGAGTCACTGCAAAAACAAGAAGCTATCCGGGAAGTAGACTCCTCAGAAGATGACACTGATGATGAGCCTGAGAACAGCCAGGCCACACAGGAGCCAAGGTTGTCCCCCCACCCAGAAGCAAGCCAGAATCTACCCACTAAAGGTTCAGTAGAGGGTAGGGAAGAGGACACTTTCTTGCACAGGGATCTAAAGAACCAGGGTCCTGTACTCTCAGGTCTATTGACAGGGGTCATACTGGGTTCCCCCCGAATAGAAGTTCCTGGGGTCTCACAGAGGAAGCTCTGGAGGCCACAAGCCTTTGAGGAAGCTACCAACTCCTTACAAGCCCCTAGCCTGAGTAGGTCTGGACCCACAAGCCCCACCCCCTCTGAAGGCTGCTGGAAGGCCCAGCACCTCCACACACAGGCACTAGCTGCACTTTGTCCCAGCTCTTCAGAACTTACCCCTACCAGTTGTTCTGCTGCCACCTCTACCTCTGGGAAGCCAGGGACATGGTCCTGGAAATTCCTTATTGAGGGTCCAGACAGAACATCCACAAACAAGAAGATAACAAGGACAGGTGAACCAGCTAACTCCCAAGATTTGGAAACCACAGTTCCAACTCTTCCTAAGAACCTGTCTCCTGAGGAGGAGAAGCCAGAGCCACCAAGTGTCCCTGGGCTGACCCATCCACTTCTTGAGGTCTCTAGCCGGAACTGGCCATGGGAGTCTGAATGTGAACAAATGGAGAAAAAGGAACCATCCCTGAGCATCACCGAAGTGCCTGACTCCTCGGGCGACAGGAGGCAGGACATTCCATACAGAGCCCACCCCCTGAGCCCAGAAACCCGGCCCAGCCTGCTCTGGAGAAACCAAGAACTTGAGGGCCAGCAAGAGCATCAGGACTTGGCACTGACATCAGATGAGCTTTTAAAGCGAACATAGCAGTTGTTTGCTCTCCTTGCACTCACCTGTGTAATACACCCTCCTGGAACCCATCTTGGCCTTCGTTTGCTTCTTTCCATTGGTCATTATACCCAAGACTCTAGGTCTGGGGCCTTTTGCTGCTGGGATTGTAATGACTTAAGTTTCCACTCTTGGGGGGGAAAAACTAATCCAGTTGCATTTCTCAGCTAATGAAATATCTGAACTCAGGCATAAATGGGTGCTGGACAGTAAGTTTTCTGGGTATAAGAATAGGGGGGGAGGTAGCTCAGGAAAGAATGGTCATAATGTAGGTTACACAATATACCTTCGATGTTCAAAGAACCAAAAGAACTCTTAAGTGGAACTAGGTCTGGCAGTTTAAGGAAAGACTGTGGCCTTCCATCCTTCTGCATAGCCATAAATGTACAAAAGGAGCAAGCAGGGTCCAGCCCGGAGACTGTAAGTATGGAGCACTAAATGAGGACATGTGGTCATTAATATTCCTGCTTGCTAGATTAAGAAAATGAGCTTTCCTGCCCACGGCAATGCAATTTGAGCAGAGCTGGGATTAGAACTTGGACCTGTGACTCTAGAACTTTTACTTATCTAACTTTGTGTCTTAGCCAATAAGAAAAAGTACAGAGAAGTGATGAGTTTAACTTTGGATATATTTAAGATATATATGGCATCCAGAAGATAGTAAAATATATGGAAATGAAAGCTACATTTTATCAACGACACCCCTGGATAAAACATTAAAGGCAAGGGTGGGAGGTATAGCACAGTGGTAGAATTGTCTAGCATGAATAAAGGTCCACACCATAACACACGCTCTAGAGCACAAGATCCAAGAGAAGAAGAAAGAGCTTCAAAGTGGAAGAGGCCAGATGAGATGAAAATGGAATTGCCTGGTTAGTGACAGACTGTTCTTGGACTGTTGTAGGTCAGGATTTCTGCTGTAAATATTACAATGAGCAGCCCTTAATGATTAGATCTATACTTCTAGGTAGTGTTTGAGAGGGAAAGAAAGGGAAAACATACAGGGGACAAAGGGGTAGGTAAGAGGAGCTAACATCTGGCGGGAACCAGGCTCTATAGTGTGTCAAGGCTAGAAGACTCTCTGGTAAAGTAAGGCCAAACTTCCAAAATTCCTGAACTGATAGTTTTGCTACCTGTCCTGTAATCTAATGCCTACCTCTGAGAACAGTACTGGGAGACATAGAAACCAAAGTCACTACTGGGCTACTGCAGCTTTGTCATTCTGTGTGGGGAAGGCAGTAACTTTCAAAAATTAGATCGACAATAACAAGTTCCTATACAACATGGACTGAAGTTTCGCTGTATAAATGCTATTGCTAAAAGCTAGGGTTATGTATGGGTTACTTCTGTTTTGGAACATCAGGTGCTAAGATCAGAGTTAGTAGCATCACAGGACAGGGAACCAGGCTTGGCATCTCAAAGCTAGAAGACTTGCTGGTTCCCAGGGCTATCTGCTCCATCTGGGATGCCTTCCTTATTCTTCATTTCTGATAGTTCTGTAACTTCTTGTTACATATTTGCTACAGAGCCTGAACCATTGCACTGGGTCCTGAAAACAGGACACAGGTTATTGCCTGAAATATCACAGGATGACTAAGGGGGTAACGATTGTCTCATGTCAGGATCTGGTTAGAAGAACCATAGCATAGGTGAAGAGGGTGGATGGGAGGAGGGAAACATTTACAGTTGACTGGAAACAGTTCTAGGATATTGGAAGTGGGAGGAAGTACAACCACTAAACATCTTGTGGTATAAATACAAAAATTACATGGGCATCAACCCAAGTTTAGTAGTACTCAACACTGCTGGGTATGAGCAGTTTCTCAAAGGTGGCTTTGGGCAAGTGGTACTAGGTTTGCTTTAGATAATCTATATTCTGGCTGTAGTACAGTCAGGTTATAGTGGTTCACATAAGCCACTGAATAGTGCACAAACCTGTCAACAACAAGGGACTATCAGAAGATAGTAATTAAACCTACATAAGATAAGGATCACCCAGGAAACATAAGATGAGAAAGGAAACCCAAAAGGCCCACAACCAGTACCAAAAAAAGAAAAGAAACAAGGAATGAGATCCTCAATCAGAAAGCTAGACTAGGTGTGGTGGCACACACTTAATCCTGGCACTTAGGTAGAGGAAGGAGAACTTCTTGAGTTTGCTGCCAACTTGTTTACGTAGCTCCAGAACAGCCAGAGCTACATCAACCCTGTCTTAACAAAATAACAAAACATTTGACCGGGGTACCTTTAAAAAGTGTTTAATTAGGTTGATGGTTTCAGAGGGTTAAAGTCCATGATAGTGGAGCAAAGACATGAGAGCAGTAAAAGCTAAGAGCTCACATGTTGGTCCTCAAGCAGGAGTCAGGGAGAAGGAATGCAGGATATGGCAGGACCTTGGAACCTCAAGCCCACCTCTATTGACACACCTCCAACAAGGCCACACACACCACTGTACTTAACAGTTCCAACAACTGGGGTCAAATATTGGGGCATGAGCCTATGGGGGCCATTTTCATTCAGAGCACCACACCCTGCATTTTGAATATAAGGCATCTTCCAATGGAGATCTGGGCAAAAGAAATGTATTGCCCTAGACATAGCAGGTGAATTTGGTGATGGAGACAAAATTGAGGTAGAGGCCCTAGGTGTGGAGACTAGAAAAGCCAGAGAGATGAGACATGTTTGAAGAACAAGGTGAGTAGGTTTAATGAAGAAACAGAAGCAATGATCACTTAGCATTTCTGAGGGTACAGTTTCAAGTAATAACCATAGGGAAATTTCAAGTGATGAAACAGACATTGAGGTGGACCCTGCTGTGAAAAAGAATGATAAGGGGTGGGCACAGATAGAGTTTAAGAGTAGAATGAGGACACCCAAATGTGTAAAAAGTATGCATGTGAGTGTTTTGTTTGTATGTGTATCTGTACCACAGGCATGCAGTGCCACAGAGGCCAGAGAGGGGTTAGATCCTCTGGAACTGAAATTATGGATGTTGTGACCTGCCAGGTGGGTTCTAGGAACTGAACTTGGGCCCTCTAGAAAGGAGCTATCTCTGTAGCGCTATACACCCAACTATTCTAAGTGTAAAATGTGGGTGATCAAACTGAGTGGAGAAAAGATTCCAGAGAGGAAGCAGAATCCAAATATATATAAAGGATGGTGTTGGAGGGGGTTGGTTGGTTGGTTGGAACAGAGTTAACTACTGTGATTTAACAGAAAGGAGGGAGTTAATAAAGCTATGAGCAGGTTTGAGGGTCTGGGGATAGGACGATCAGGGAACCAGTTGATTGTCAACCTTTTCTCTAAGTCCAAAAGCCTATGAGATACTGTGTCCAAGGAGAATGAGTTTGATTGTCTTGGTATTAAACATCATCCACAGTTCAGGTTTTGTACTTATGATGGAATAAAGGCACAACACAAGGTAAATAAACAGTATTCCCTGACCATGCCATGTGGGTAAAGTACCTTGAAGAGGAACAAGAGCATAAACTGTAAAACTAAAGTCCATTTCTCCTAGTCCCAGAGACTGGGTGTGGAAGGGAGGAAACAGCTTTCATTTCATTTGGGGTTTGTGTCCTTTGGAAGATAGGTAGGTTTGCTGAGTGTTCATTTCCTCTCACAGGAGGGAGAGCCTCTCTTGGCCCCAGTTTGGCCTCCAAACATGCAGAACCTCTTACCTTCCTCTCTAACCTGCTTAAGCCCACTGCCCTCCAGGCCAAGAAAACAAAAGATGCTTCACTGCAATGTCTTTATTGCATCTGGAGCGAGTCGGCTGACCATTCCAAGTCTTGGAGAAGGTTAAAAAAAAGAAAAAGCCCCAACAATGTTCTCACCTTACTGTCCCCCCCCCACCCTTCCCCACAACTGCACAGCAATGTCTGAACACATCTGGTGACAAGAACAATTTGCAAAAGTGGTCTAGAAATTACATTATGAATTGTTGCAACACAAGACACAGTTGGCTTCCTTCTGAGTCAGTTATTTATACATAAACTACATGAATTTCTTATTACACCAAAGACAACAGAATAGATTCTCCACAAGAAACAACAGGAGTACCAAAGTTACATGCGAGGCTTTGTAAGGAAACGAGGGTTGTTGTCACAAACGGCTAGAGCTAAGTCAAGAATGAGCAGTTGGCAGCAAAGGACCAAGAATGGACTTCTGGTTTATGATGCCATGGGAACCTCACAAAGATCTAACTGGCAGTAGAGATAACCCTAGAAATCAGAAATTGCTCAGATACATTTTCTTAAATTCAGAATGGGTGGAGCTGGTACCTTGCAGAGAAGGGACACAAGGAAGACTCCACACTCACAAGCTTGAGTCTGAAGTAAATGTGGAGATCTTATTTAGGGTGGAGCTGTAAGATGTCTTCATCTAGTGCTGGAGCAGTGACAAGAACATAGAGAACCTACTACTTACGCTTGAACTATGCCAGGTAGGAACAGCCTTGTTTTGTTGTTTTTAAAAAAAAAAAAATGTATCTAGTCAACCCAAAGCTGTTCTCCTATTGGGGGCTGGCTGATCTGACCCTATGGTCTTAATCTGTCTCTACCCTCTGCTTTAGTCAGTGAGACTACAGTTAAGATGCAAAAAGAGATAGTCCCAGGGCCTGGATCATGGGACAAACTTTGAGCTAGCCTTGGGACCAATACCTGTTTCTGAGTCATGATGACTCTCTCAGACACCAGGTCCACTGTTAGGAGACTGGTCCTTAGGCCATTTCCACAGCTCAGGACCAGATAAACCATGTAACAACTTGTCAGAAAAAGATAGCTTCTAATTTATTAAATGATCCCTGGTCTCAGATCCCACAAAATGGTCACTCAAAGGGAAGGAATATAGGACTGAAAACCAGTCTTCTCCACAGTCAAGTCCAAGTGCAGATACTAAGATGCTGCTCTCTGCCTGCAAAGTAAAGACATTATTCAACACTACCATTCTGACTTACTTGGAAGAGATTTAAAAAAAAAAAAAAAAAAAGCATTCAGGACATACTAAAATTTTAGTGCCGAATCAGAGGGATTCCTCACACCTAATCTTGAGCATACAACTGCTTCAGCAAGTTCAACATCAGTACACAGTCATACAGGTGTGCCAGTCAACAAATAGCCTGGCACTACTGGGTAAATGGAGTAAGATTTCAAGCTGGCAATTTTGAGAAAGGCCAGGTCTTAAACAGTGGCTGAGGGTGGTCAATTTCCTCATTTCATACTGGAGCATGAACAAGAAAAAGCCATCAGTGACATGCCCTATCCTTAACTCTGACAACAATTATCCAAAACTTTTGACTTATCTCTAGACTGGTTCATTCTAGACACTGTCACCAAAGGAAGTGCTCAGGGAAAGTCATGTTCATCTTTATTTTGGCCCCCAAACCCCATCTTCCCTTAGGCCTTAGGAGCCAAGACCTAGGTACAGACCGCTTCTCTAGAGTGCCTGACTGCACATCACTGGGCTCAAGCAGCTGAGTCATACTGAGCCTGTTATGGCTCCAGGATTGACTGTGAAGCAGCTGGACTTTTAAATGAGTGTGAAGCCAGAAATAGATGCCTGCCCTTTCCTGAACTTCACTTAGCTGGAAGGCTCAAACCACATGGAACAGATTCATGGCCTAAAGTCACAGCCATGAAAGAATGAGAGCAGGCTGTGCACACTGCCTTAATAGCAGGCTCACAAAAAAACAAACAGGAAAGCTTGTGGATTATTTTCCCAGATAGTCTGAACTCCATGCTATCCCCTCTTCTGGCAAAAGCTTCAACCACAGTATGGAATAACATGTAATGTAGTGGACCCTTCAGTGTGGACACCAGGGCCCATGTGCCTGTGATTTACTGAGGTCTCTGACCACAAACTCAAGTCCTCTTTTAGCTACCTATGGCTCCCTAAACCCTATCCAGAAAAGGAAGGGGAAATAAAGGCAAATTAATGCTTGTGTAGTTTGGCAAGGCTTTCAAACTTGAGGAAGCACACAACAATGTTCCCTATCATTATTTGGTATTAACAAGCCATCTAAAAGCACTAGATTGCACCTTTTCTTTACTCATAAAACAACTTACAAGGGTTTCAAACATCTTTCTTTAGCCTAAAGAAACACCACACAAGCACCCACTTCATCATGACTCAAAGCTTACTATCTCCACAAAATAATTCTATTCCTCATCTGGGAATCAAGGCCAGGGCAAAAGGAAACACACTGACCAATTTTAGTGTTTGTTGAAACTCACATTTCTAGTTTTCAAGTTTTGGTACAGAAGTGTACATTCAGCTACTACTATCCCCCTTAGACCTTGGTCTGGCAATGCTGCTTTGTTGGTTTATGAACACAGTGCTTTAGAGGGAAGAATTGGCTAAGAATCTGAAGCCTATATTACGTTGGTAAAACTGAAGTAACATCAACCTGAAGGGGGTCTTTTGCCTCCTTGGTTTAGACTCTATAAATGTAATCCCACACCTCCCTATTTTCCTTTGGTTGTTTTTCCCCCCAAACCAAATCCTATTTTACCACAGAGCCAAAATTGGCTCCTTATTTGGGGGGAAGAGGAAAGACTATCAAAGCAAAACAACTCCCAGCAGAACCATGACCTGCTGCATTCTCAGAGTCAAGGACAAGGGAACATGGACTTCAGAGGCTTCCAAATAAGACCCCAACCCCAACCCACAACAAGTCTAACTGTTCTTTTAAAGGTGCCTGACAACAAAACTGAACCCCATGAAACCAATATTTGCTTCCAGCTTAGTCCATCAGTGCAGCAGCACAGCTGAGTCCAGAGACCCTGGGCCCCTCGTTTCTCTCCAAGCTACTGCTTGGCCTCTCCATTTCACATTCACAGAATCACTTGTGCAAAACAAGCAGTCTACGTTGAAAGAATGCCCTCATCGTAGTCTAATAAAAACCATAGGAAAAAAACTGCTGGAGAGCATGTCTCTTCCACTCTGCTTATCTGCAGAGCGAAGGCATCTGTGCGTGGACAGGGTAGGCAAGCCTGACATTGAGGGAGTCGTTGTGCTGAACCAGGGACGTCTGCTGGTAGTGGAGCACCAGCTCCTTCAGCGAGCTGTACAGGTTGTAGGGCTCCGCGAAGCCGTATCCGCGAGCAGTGCTGTAGATGACACAGTGCTTCACTTCCCCGTCTGCACTGGAAGACAACAGGAAATGCTTAAGGCGGGTCACAGTGAACAGAGGAAGTCCAGACAAAACTGCTACACAAAGGGTCCCATGCAGAAGCATCCTGTCACTCAAACATAACTGTGCCTCTTAAAGGCTTGACTTCAGATACTTACAATCACCACCCGTGTAGACCTACTCTCTCAGTCCTCAACCCTGTCACCCCACATATAAGTCTACTCTCTGCTAACTCCTCCTTTGCTGATTGCTATAGCTTATAATCCTGAGTGCTGGTATCAGGTGGCAGTGCTGCAACTTCTGGCTGTCCTGGAACTCACTCTGTAGACCAGGCTGGCCTCGAACTCAGAAATCCGCCTGCCTCTGCCTCTCAAGTGCTGGGACTAAAGGCATGCGCCACCACCGCCCGGCGTCTTTTTATTTTTAAGACAGAGTCTCACAGTAGGCAAGCCTGATACTCCCTACATAGAGCAGGCTGGCCTGGAACTCAGAGATCCACCTGCTAAGTGCAGGGAGGGATTAAAGGCGTACACTCCCGACTCCTGGCTCCATCACAATACCTTTCAGAGTGGACATAATGCTCTCAGAGGAAGACATTCAAATTTCTGTCATTAAGTATAATACCTTTTTCTGCCAGAGCTTGACATATTCAGAGGCAGATGCTCACAGCTAACCATTGAACTGATCATGGGATTCCCAATGGAGGAGTTGAAGTAAAGACTGAAGGAGCTGAAAGGGTTTGCAGCCCCATGAGGAAAGCAACAATACCAACAAACCAGAGCTCCCAGGGTATAAACCACCAGCCTGGGAGCACATAGGAAGGGACCCATGGCTCTAGCTGTATATGTAGAAGAGGATGGCCTTGTTGGGCATAGGTGGGAGAGGAGATCCTGGGTACCATGAAAGCTGGACACTGTGTGTGGAGGAATTCGAGGGTGGGGAGGTGGGAGTGGGGGGGGGTGGTAGGTGGGGGCACATCCTCATTGAAGCTGGAGGAGAGGGGATGGGATAGGGGGTTTCTAGGTAAGGGTGAGGGAAAATGGGGAACGGGGATAACATCTGAATTGTAAATAAAATATCCAATAAAAAAAAGAAATGGTAGAAGAACAGGAAATTGTAATAAAAGTACTATATGCATTATAAAAATGTCACAATGAAATCTGTTAATCTGTATAATTAAGATGTGCTAAGGAAATAAAGTTTATGAATCATGGAGTAAAAAAAAAAAAAGTATGATACCTTTTACCCAGTAATAGAAATTCTTCCCTATTCTTAGCTTATTCCATGCTTTAAGAAATGAAAGAGCTGAATTTGCAAATACGTTTTGTGAATATACTGAGTATATCATGTAATTTTTTTTGGTTCCTTTCCTAGTATTATCACATTAATTGACCTGCCTATTAAAGTACCCCTGCCAGCTGGGCTGTGGTGGCGCACGCCTTTAATCCCAGCACTTGGGAGGCAGAGGCAGGCGGATTTCTGAGTTAGAGGCTAGCCTGGTCTACAGAGTGAGTTCCAGGACAGCCAGGTCTACACAGAGAAACCCTGTCTTGAGAAACCAAAATAAATAAATAAATAAATAAAATAAAGGACCCCTGCTTTTTTTAAATGAATCCTATTTAGTCGTGATGCATAATGCTTTTTCTGAGTTTATCTTTTTTGGTGTTCTTTTAAATTTTCATTTTTCTTTTATTGAAAATAGAATTTTTTCTCACATAATATATACTGATTACAGTTTCCCCTCCCTCCACTCCTCCCAGTTCTTTCCCATCTCCCCTGCATGTGGGTCTACTCCCTTTCTGTCTCGCATTAGAAAATAAACAGACTTCTAAGGGATAATAATAAAGTAAGATAAAACCAAAACTAACACATTGGAATTGGAAAAAACAAACAGAAGGAAAAGAACCCAAGAGAAAGCACAAGAAAAAGAGATCTACTTGGTCACATACTCAGGAATCCCCCAAAACACTAAACTGGAAGCCATGGTTACAGACCCAAGCAGGCTGTGTGTGTGCTACCTAGAGCCTCTGTGAGTTCATATGAACTTTGCTCATGTTGATTTAGTGGGCTTTGTTTTCTTAGAGTCCTCCATCCCCTCTGGCTCTTACATTTTCAGCCTCCTCTGCCCTGTGACCTGGGGGAAGGAATTTGATGGGAGGATTCAGTGTTCCAAGGTCTCTCATTCTCTGAATCTGAATAGTGTCTGGGTGTGTGTCTTTGTACGTGTTCCCATCTACTACAGAACAAAGGGGGTTTGTTGTTGTTGTTGTTGTTTTGTTTTGTTGGTTGGTTTGGTTTTTCCAGCCAGGGTTTTTCTGAGTAGCCCTGAGGATGTCCTGGAACTCATTCTATAGACCAGGCTAGCCTCAAACTTAAGAGTTCTGCTTGCTCTGCTTCCGAATGGTTAAAGGCATGCAGATTATTAAAAATTAAGCCAGAAAGATTCTTTATGAAGGCTAAGCAAGGTACTTCTGTGTAGAGCAGAGCAGAATGTCTTTCTATTGTCCCTACCACACTTTTTAAGAACAGTAGTAGTGGGTTTACCCTAGACCCTTGGGCTATAGGACCTGGTTCTTGATGACCCAAGCAGTACTGAGTACGGACTCCATGTCTGGAGTGGGCCTTGAGTCAAATCAGATATTGGTTGGCTACTTTCGTAAGCTTTGTGCCACCATTATAGCAGCATGTTTTACAGGCAGGCCACACTGTCAATCCCAAGGATCTGTGACAGGGTTGGTGTTTATGTTTCATTTAGCAGCATACAGAGAAACTTTCAGTACCAAAGACATTCAAACAATAGGGATAAGGGCTCTGTATGGCACCAGTTCAACTTCTCTCTATCCAGTGAGTTCAGCAATGGGGCTTTGCTGTCAGTCTGTGGAGAACCACCTGTATCCTTGGCAACAGCCTGAGTTGTTTGGAGATCCCTATGGCATCCCTTTGGCCAACAACTCAATTAGGTGTAACCCAATCTTGTGACTGGAAGCTTCCTTGGTAATAAGAGATGGTCAGTTTGGGCTCTGTCTCTCCAGTTATTTGGCAATTTCAATTACGTTACCTTCTCATATGTGTTTGTATTTTAGGAAGCTTCTACTGTACTAGGTTTCCATATGACCCCCCTCAAATGACCCTAATTTTAGCTGTCTCTCTCCAAATTTCCTCCCTCGCCCCCCTTCTCCCTCCATTGATCCTCCTGTTCCAGCTCCACCATCCATCTGTAAGTATTCTATTTCCCTTTCCTAATGAGATCTATCTGTCCCTGCTAGTCCCTTACTCCATACCTAATCTCTGTGGTCCTATGGATTGTAGCTTGGTTATCACTGACCTAACAGCTAATATCTACATATAAGTGAAAACATACCATATTGCTCTCTCCAAGACTGGATTAGCTCATTCTGGATGATTTTTTAAAATTCCATTTACCTGCAACTTACACGGCTTCATTTTCTTAACTGCTAAGTAACTCCATTGTGTAAGTGTACCGTACTTTCTGTATCCAGTTTTCTATGGAAGAACATCTAAGCTGTTTCCAATTTCTGGCTAGTATAAGTAGAACAACAAAGAACGTGGCTGAGCAGGTATCTCTGTAGGAGGACGGATCTGTGGGTCTTTGATCTACACCAGCGATGCATGAGTGTCCCCTGCTTCACCTCCTCACCAACACGAGCTGTCACTTGTGTTACATCTTAGCCATCCCATGCAGGTGTAAGATGAAATCTTAAAGTAGTTTGGACTTATATTTCCCTGATGACTAGACTAAGGTTGAACATTTGTTTGATTCTTAGCCACCTGAGTTTCCTCTTTTGAGAGTTCTCTATTTAGATCTGTATCCCATTTTTAAATTGGGCTATTTGTTTTCTGGATATCTAGTTTTTTGAGTTCTTTATATATTTTGAATAGTAGCCCTCTATTGGATGTGTAGTTGTGAAAATCTTTTTCCCATGCTGTAGGCTGTCGGTTTGTGCGAATGATGGTGTCCTTTGCCTTACAGAAGCTTCTCAGTTTCATAAGGTCCTATTTATTAATTGTTAATTGTAGAGCCTGCGCTAACAGTGTTCTGGTCAGAAAGTCTTTTCCTGTACTGATGAGCTCAGGATATTCCCTGCTTTCACTTCTGTCAGCTTCAGTGTGTTATTGGTTTTATGTTGAGGCCTATGATCCATCTGGAGTTGAGTTTTGTGCAGGACACTAAGTATGGGTCTATCTGGATTCTTCTACATGCAACCATGCAGTTTGACCAGCATATCTGTTAAAGACAATTTTGTATTGTCTATCTTTTTTATTTAAAAAAAAAAATCAGGAGTTTATATATGGGTCTTCAATTCAATTCCATTCATTGACATGTCTGTTTTTATGCTAATACCATGTAATTTTTATTACTTCAGCTCTGTAGTACAGCTTGAAATCAGGGATGGTGATACTTTCAGGAGTAAATATTTATTGTTTTGGAACATCTTTACCTAACTTAGGTTTTTCGTGTTTCCATATGAAACAGAAAATTGTCCTTTCAAGATCTGTAAAGAATTGTGTTGGAATTTTGATGGGAATTGTGTTACATTGTTTATGGTAGAATGGCCATTTATGAATCTTACTGATTCATAAGCATGGGAGATCTTATATCTCCTTCAATTTCTTTCTTAAAGGCCTTGAATGAAGTTTTTATTTTACAAGTCTTTCACCTGCTTGGTTAGGGTTACTCAGCTAAAGTGTTCATCAGCTGTAGGAGACATGCAGCCACCTCCTCTCTTTGTTCTAAGACTTGAGGCCTGGTGAACATTGTCATTTCTGCTCTCACAACTTAGGCAGAGTAAATCAAACAAACATGGGCTGCTGTAAGTTGTCCCACTCTAGATGGCGGGAATACAGAGATACATTGTAATACATTGTACCTTTCAGCCCCGCCTTCATTTCCTTTCATAGACAGCACTCAGGCCCCTGGATCCATTTCTAAGACCTCTTCCATAATCCTTTAACTCTTTTTTCCCCAATCACAATAAACATTCCCACACAGGAAAGGCCCACTATTGATGCTATTTCACAATGATTCTAATTATCTGAGATATTTTAGGAATGGAGCCTGGGAGCCAAGTGTGATAGCTCATACCTGTAATCTCACTGTTCTCGAGTCCCTTTCTATGTGACCCTCCTTTTTGTTTAAGTTACAATACAAAATAATGGGTTTTCATGTGACATTTTAAAGGGTTCTTAAATTACACTATTTCTTTATGTTGAGGCACAATATTATGTACACATGGTGTACATGTGAGAATCAGTAAACAGCCTGAAGTAGCTGGTTCTCTCCTTCACCATGTGAGCCTTTGGGTCCTCAAGCTTGGTGGCAAGTGCCTTTACCTCCTGAGCTACCTTGGGGCCCCAATAGGACTTCTGAGACATATCCAACATTGCACCTCCTTCCTATCCTATTCCCCTGACTGACATCTGTTCCTCTTGCTTCTTCCCAATAGTGACAGGGTTTCTCTTATAGCCTTGGCTCTCCATCTTCTGCTGTTATGTTGTTTATATTTATACTTATGTTCCGTGTGTGAGAGAAAACACCCACAGTTGTCTGAACCTTGCCCTCTTTGACAGCAATGACTTGGTCATCTTTCTTTGCTTCCTACCACAGTGGCATCATTATCATAATAACTTTAGTAGGTATTTTTACCTCAGAGCAAGTATTATTTTCACCTCTGCTCTACAGGTGAAACAAGGTAACAGGTAAGTTATGTACCTATGCTACACAGCAGGTTAGCAGCAAGGCCATACTCAAATGCATTCCATCCTAAAACATTAGATGAATACTTGATGGCAGACCATACCTTATCACCATACTCTAATCCCATCTCAACTTTTTTTTTTTTTTTTTGGTTTTTCGAGACAGGGTTTCTCTGTGTAGCCCTGGCTGTCCTGGAACTCACTCTGTAGACCAGGCTGGCCTCGAACTCAGAAATCCGCCTGCCTCTGCCTCCCAAGTGCTGGGATTAAAGGCGTGCGCCACCACTGCCCGGCTATCCCATCTCAACTTAATGATAATGACTTTCATTAATTAATGCAGATTTGAAAAAGTCATATCCCCAGAGAAGACTTACACCACAGAACAAGCATAACATCCTTTCTTGCTACTCTCGCGAATTAAGAATGCACCATCTGGTTTCCCATAAAGCAAGTCCTCTGCTTGTACTCTGTTGATATCCTCCACAAACCAGGTTTTCTCATCGTAATGTGGCAGGTTCTCATCGTCCTCATTGATAAAACAGCTTCTAAAAATTAAATATTTGAAACATTATTCTAACAATCAGTTTTCTTACATCTAAAAGCTAATAAAATGTTGTTCTCAATCTTTATAAAATTAGGCTGAGTGTTCAGTTTTAAACAACTTTCCTGTTTACTATGGCACAAAACCTACAGAGCACATCGGTGCCTAAGACACTGGAATGGCACTGTATGCATCCAGGTTCCGTGTGGGCCATTTCTGTGCTCAAATGTGTACACTGTGTTCTTCAGGCAACTGGTTCAAAAGAGGCGCAAAGGCCTCGGCTCTGCTTGTGAGCCTGAGAGCCCACTTCCCACATGCATGATGAAGGATCCTTCTGCAAAGGGACTTACTCATCCATGTCCTCATTCTTGATCCCCAGCCAGGCGTTCAGGCGCCTCTGCCTCACTCCTCTGTGATTGAGCCATCTGCCAAGAGGGAAGACACTATCAGAATCAAACTGCTTGGACAAAGTGTGTTGCAACCAGATAAGCTTTAAAAAAACAGGACCCTCTTATTTTTCCTAGTCTCTAGAAGAGTGGCCAGAGTTTCCCCTAAATTAGTCTTTCCATTACTTTTCCCTCAACTAATACCACAACCAATTTCCCACCAATTTACAAAAGGGAAGAAACAGAAAAGCACTTGAAATTAGGCATGTTATCTTATTTTCTTTCCTTTCTTTTCTGGAAACACACACATACTTGCATTCAAGCATAGTAGAGACCCATGGTCTGAAATAGACACATCAGAGTGGAGTATAAAGACACTCTCATGGGGGCTGGAGAGACAGCTTAGCAGTTAAGAGCATACACTGCTCTTTCAGAGAACCCCAGTTCAGTTCCCAGCACTCAAATGGCTCACAACCACTTACAACCACTCCAAGGCATCCACTCTGGCCTCCATGTCTACCTGAAGTCACCTGCACTCATACATATGATTTAAAAATAATAAAAATGAAAGTTTTTTTGGTTTTTGTTTTTTGTTTTTTTTTGTTGTTGTTGTTGTTTTCAAGACAGGGTTTTTCTGTGTGGTTCTGGCTGTCCTGGAACTCACTCTGTAGACCAGGCTGGTTCCACTCTGTAGAACTCAGAAATCCGCCTGCCTCTGCCTCCCAAGTGAAAATGAAAGTTTTTAAAATACACTTGCTTATCACCAACCCGGGCTTCTTTCCTTAACATTCAATGTCCAATGTCATACACATCACCTGAGACCCATCTGCCAGACTGTTCTGACTGAGTCTACTCTTTGCCACTTTATTACCTTCAGAGCCCCTGGAGAAGCTCATTACTTTAGACTTTTACTGCTTGTGCTTGTCTCCCCACTAAACTATGTTGACTTAAAGAGATTTCTATTTTGTTTATGGCCATACTGCCAACATCTTAAACAGTGCCAATATACAGATACTCATTACACAGTAAACATTTGCTGGTAGGATGCTTTTAAGGAAATCTTTACAACTCTGGGTTCATCTTCGTGTCTGTCACTGACCCCAAGTACATCATAGAACCTGGCATGACACCTAAGTGCTTAAAGATCTAAGAGACATTTGTAAGGACTTTCCCTTCAGTTAACATGGATTTCATTTTTGACAATTAGTGAAGCTGGAAAAGAGATAAAATGTGACTTAGTCCCAATCAACCCACTACACCATCACTTTCTTTAGCAAAATATCCAGATGCTTTTTCTCTAACCATCCTTAGCACCAACATTTTCGTTGCTTAAAGAAACATATTTCTTTATTAAGCAATAACCACACTAGGTAAGAAACTTAATGTAATAAGTCACTACAAGTTCTCTAGCTTGAAAGGATGATAACAGATGTTAAGACAGGGTCTCTCACTGGAACTAAAGCTCACTATTTCAGTAAAACTGGCTCTTCAGCAAACTCCCAGGATCAACCTGTCTCTGCCTCCCAGAACTGTGCTTACTGACATCTGTGGCCACATCTACCTTTATGTGGGTGCTGGAGACCGAAACCCAGGTCCTTATGGTAACACAAGCTCTCTCCACTAAGCCATCTCCTCAGATCACCCACTTTCTTTTACCCCCTTCCTCCTTACATTGAGGTGCCCCTACTAGGAAAAAAGTTAGGACACCTCTGAAAATTCAGGAAGCAAAAGAAAAGGGGTTTGAGGTCTATGTTCCAGTAACCAAGCTGCCTACCTTCTCATGTAATCATCTTAAAAATTAAAAAAACAAACAAACAAAAAAAAGATGTTACTTTCATAGCCTTTCCTTGCCCTTGCCTCATTTAGTAAGATGGGGAAATTTATAGAACATCCACTGTCAAGTTCCAACTGACTGCATGATCTAATGTCTCAGACTGAAGAAGAGCCACCATCTGAGTGCTGGGAACTGAACTGGGGTTCTCTGAAAGAGCAATGTATGCTCTTAACCACTAAGCTGACTCTCCAGCCCCCATGAAAGTGTTTTTATATTCTCACTCTCATATGTCTGATGCTGGGAACAGCTAAAGAGGGTGCAGGTAAGACAGTAGGCTTCCTGTAGAGTTAGAAAAAGATGCTGCACCCAGGGAACCCTGAGTTAAGGGGAAGCATTAAGTGTTAAAATGCAAAGTCTATTGGTGCTCAACTAAATATTACTATGAATATAACCTTTGAATTATCTGGACAAGAACCCATCTCTTTATAGCTAACTTAAAATATCTTAAGTAATTTTTTAAAAAGTCAATGACTGGGGCTGGAGAGATGACTCAGTGGTTAAGAGCTCTGACTTTTCTTCCAGAGGTCCTGAGTTCAATTCCCAGCAACCACATGGTGGCTCACAACCATCTGTGATGGGATCTGATGCCCTCTTCTGGTGTGTCTGAAGACAGCTACAGTGTACTCATAAATAACAAATAAATAAATCTTTAAAAAAAAAATCAACAACTATAAACCAGAAAAGCAGCTAATGACAGCAGTCTGAGGAGTCAGAGACAAAAGACCATGTGCTCCCTGGTTTCTTAGACGATGGATTTTTGGTATTTGTTTTTTGTTTCATTGAGACAGGGTCTCACTAAATACATCTGTCTGTCTGGCAGGTGGTACACATCTTTAAACCCAGGGGCAGAGGGGCGGAGAGAGGCAGGCAGATCTCTGTAAATTCAATGCCAGTCTGGTCTACAGAGTGAGTTCCAGGACAGCCAGGGCTACACAGAGAAACCATGTATCAAAAAAAAAAAAAAAAAGGAAGCAAACAAAAAGTGCACTACCACAGAAGCACATGACCATCTGTGTATCTATCTGATGGGAAAAGATTCATAATAAATGAGATTACATCCTTCCTATGTAAGAGGTACGTGGTAGACAGTGAGGAACACAGCTGCCTCCCAGGAAAGAGAAGAGTGTACCATCATGTGTTCTCTAAATAAGAATAAAATAAGGCCAGGTGTAGTAGCTCACACCTTTATTCCCAGCACCAGGGAGGCAGAGGCAGATGGATCTCTGTAAATTCCAGTTCAGTCAACATAGTGAGTTCTAGAACAACCAGAGCTACACAATGAGACCCCCAGGGGGAAAAACATGAAATGAGTAAAATGAGATAACAGGAAATGTTAGAAAGAAAAATCACTCATAAACACTGAGAGTTATTAGAAATATATTAAAAAGTGATTCCTGTCACCACTGGTTTGCGTGTAAATATTATAGCCACATTTTAAATGGTGTTGGGGGTCTGCAAACAGAACTGCCATTCCACTCCTCTCGTGACCACAAGAGGACATATGTATTTACAAAAACATACAGTATTTATATCCATGATAAAAACAGAAAAACCTAACACCATCATGCCAAGTGTAAGAAGCCAGTCATAAAAGGATACACATTGTGTGCTTCGTGTGCATGACATATTCTGAAGAGCAAAACTATACAGGCAGAGTAAAGTAGCTCAATGGTTACTAAGGGCCAGGAGAAAAGGCCTAATAGGGAAGATAGGTAAAAACTATGTGATTTCTGCTTATAGTGAAAAATGTTATTAAATATGCAATGATTACAAATACCTGTATAAATGCTAAAGATATTGAATTATACTCTTAAAATATTTAAATTGTTTAAGATGTAAATTATATCTTGATAAAAAAACAAGTTAGACAGGACTGGCAGTGTAGTTCTGCATACAGACCCTTGCAGCCTTGCCCAGTGACCATGCGCACGCGCACACGCACACGGGGTGTGGGGAAGAGAAAGGGGTGTTAGGAAGGGGGTGAATTCCCCAGTACATATTAAGTTTATTAATATGAAGAACAGTAATGATAACTGCTGGTCTCAAGTTCACAGACCTACCTACCTGGTGCCTCTGCCTAGGGTGCTGGGACTAACGCATGCATAAGCCGCATGTGCAGCCCCGCCTCCGTTCCTCTCAGGCAGGGCCTCTCACTGACCACGACCTCACCGCTGTCTAGTGAGTCCCAGACATCTGCCTGGCTCCAGCACCCCGGCCCTGATGTACGTCACAAACATCTGCTGCCGCCACACCAGCTTCTGCACAGGTGCTGGGACACAAACTCAGGTCTTCACGCTTACACAAGCAAGCGTGTAAGATAATGAATAAGCCATTTCCTAACCCAAATGCACTTCTTTAGAATAAGCCATTTCCTAACCCAAATGCACTTCTTTAACAGAAATTTTTAAGTATTTTAATACTTTTTTCTTTTATTCTTTTAAAAAATGTCTTTGCATAACCCTGACTGTCCTGGAACTCACTTGATAGACCATGCCGGCCTTGAACTCAGAGCTCCACCTGCCTCTGCCTCCTGAGTGGGAACTAAAGGCGTGCGCCACCACCACTTAGCATTCAGATGCCAAGTTGTGAATGTATTTACTGAAAAATTCAGAACATTTCTAAGGACCCCAAATTTTTACCTCAGGGCATTTTCTTATCAAGTATCCCAACCACAAATAATCAATATTAATAATTTTATCTTGCCTATACCTTAAGCAAAGGAAATTATAGTAATTATAGCAGAATTTGCTTTTCAGTCTCTAGTGAACTGTATTTATTATGTGTGTATAAATACAACTGAGAAGCTGGTTCTGTTTTCCACCATGTGGATCCTAGGGATCAGACTCAGGTTACCATGCTCAGAAGTGGGTGCCTTTGTCCATTAAGCCATCTCATTAACACTTTTTTTTCCCCCAAAGACAGGGAAGCTAGTAACTGAAGCAGGGACTTTCAGGATTTTCCTGTCTCTACCTCCAAAGTCTTGGGATCACAAATATATGTCACCACATCAACAATGATCTAAATTCTATTCAAACTGTAAACAGAATTTTCAAGGCTCTATGTCTAGACCATGCTATATCATAAATGGTTTGTATCCTCCTGAAGTTTACATGTTGAAATCTTAACCCCCATATAATGCTATTTAAAAAGAGGCAGGATGGAGCCCTTGTTACCAGGGTTACTGTCCTAAGCAAAGAAGCCCGAGAAGCTCCCAGAGCGCCATAGTGCACCTGTTTACAACACAATGCAGTAACACACTTGCACATAAATGAATAAATCTTTAAAAAGGAAAAAAAGAATGGATTTGGGAGCTGGGGAGACTAGTTCAGAGCATAGGCTGCCCAGGTCCCATTCCAGCACCCATAACATGTAGGCAAAACACTCATACACATAAAAATAAAGAAAAAATGTTAAACCATTGGTTTTCATTACTCAAAGGATCTCAAGTACCTACTAAACACATACTTTATTTAAACGCAAAATTTCATTTTTTATAGAGATACATTTTTTTACATTTGGGAGAAGAGGCATGTCCCTAAATAGAGGTCAGTACAGTGGGTTGGTCTGGTGTTGCTTGTATTATAATGCTAAACACTGGCTCTCAAGATCTGGTTACCCCAAGTGATGCTATGTAAACCTTGCTCCTCAATTTACCTGGTCACTAACTGGCTAGAGCCTGTGATTAGGCAGTAGAGGGAAAGGGTGGGGCTTGAGGACCGAGTGAGAGGGCTGCAGGTAAAGAAAAGGGAAAAAAGAAGAAAGGACACGGAGAACAGAGGAGGCCACCGCATGGTGGAAAAACAGCAAGGAACAAGGGACATATGACTGGGAAATGAGTCAGAACAGCTCCAAACCTGCCCAATCTAGGCTTACGGCTTATAAATGAAATACCTGCACTGTGTGTCTTTTACACAGGCTAGATAGAATGATTAATTCCATTTACAAGAGGAAATTTACAGAGGCTGGTTCTTTCTTTCTACCATGTGGATTGCCTGAAGTCATGTTGTCAAGCTTGGTGGCCTTTACCCATTGAACCATCTTGCCAGCACCCCCTCTATACTCCCCACCCTCAAACAGTGTCTCATACACATACACATATGAGTGTCTCATGTAGTCCAGGCTGGCCTCAAACTTACTATGTAGTTGAGGCTGGCTTTGAACTTCTGGTCCTACTGCCTCTACCTCCTGAGTACTAGGATTACAGACATGTATCATTCTTAAATCTAAAACTCCTTTAAGAAACTCCCTGTTCTATTGACTTATTTGTAGAATTTACCCTTAGGGTATAATTCTACTTCTGTGATTCCACCATAAAATTACAATTTCTACTTTTTTATATTTTAAGGAAACATCAATGTATACTTTTCTTTTTTATATTTATTTTATCTTATAAATGTTTTGCCTGTATGTATGTCTGTGCATCATGTACCTGATACCCACAGAGTTCAGAAAAGGGTATCAAATCCCTTGGAGCTGGGGTTACAGATGATTGTGAGCCATCATGTGAGTGCTGGAAACCTGGGTCCTCTGGAAGAACAGCATGAGGTCTTGACCACAGAGCCACCTCTCCAGCCTCAATATGTAATTTTTAGTCTGTAACACTTGGAAATTTCACCTGAGAGTTCCCAAGTACTTGCATGAAGCACAGCACTATATCCTGACTTAATTTGTGCCATTCTGGGTCCTCCTACTACTAAAGGGCCCATTCCTAAATTCTTACATATTACCTTCTAGTCCTCAGGTTGTTCTCCCATTGATATTTCTAGTTCCAGTAACACACCAATACTGATGTGCTCCTTCAGCACTCAGCCCTAGACTACTCACACAAGGTGCTGATCTCGGATCTTACGCAGCTGGATCAGGTCAGGTTTGATGCTATTCATTTTTTTATCTATTTCCCGGTTGTCCAAAGCTTGTTTCTTCAAGTCCTGCTCAAGACGCACTTTGCTATCATGAATCTCACCAAGACGTGATTTCAATTTGTCATAATTCATCATAATTCTGTAAAAATACATGACATATTAAGTCTAAAATAACAACAGAAGCAGGAAGATCATGAAGCATAAACAGGGTCCTAATATCTTTTTGGGTTTGTTTGTGATTGTTTGTTTGACACAGGGTCTCACTGTGCTACACAGGCTGGTCTTGAATTCCTTGGCTTAAGCAATTCTCCTGCCTCAGCCTTCATGTCATTATTCCCAGCTGGTACTGTAAGAGCATGACTATGGTAGCCATAAGTATTGGGCTACATCAGGGAAAAATAAGCCACCATGTCTATTCTTAGTGAATTGGAATTCTTAGTGAATTGGAAGTTCAGTGGGCATATGTTATAATGGGACCAGGAGCAAACATTGTTGATTTCTGAGTTCGAGGCCAGCCTGGTCTACAGAGTGAGTTTCAGGACAGCCAGGGCTACACAGAGAAACCCTGTCTCAAAAACCTAAAAAGACAGAAAAGTATCACTAAAGAACTGTCTGCTTCAGTCTTGCATGAGGTATTAAGTACACTCACCGCTCAATCTCCTTCTCATTCCCCTCTCTACGAAATCGCTCAATATAGTCTTTACTGTATTGTTCTTGGGTATGACACTGCTCCTCAAATATTTTAATCGTTTCATTAAAGGCTTCAATGGCAGTCCTCTTCATCTGTATTTCCTACAGGAAGAAAAATAAACATCATACACTTACGGGCTTAACTCTGGTTCAGTGTACTTCTCAGAAAAGTAATGATTGCGCAAAAACTTCCAGAAAGAATAGTGCCAATTCCCACAGGCCAAGCGTCATCAAACCACCACGGATGGCTATCCTGAATACTTATAGTTCTAGAAATTTTCACTAGTAGGATAGTTTTTCAACTATCTCATATTTACTGATTTCAGTGAATGGTTATTAAGAATACACTACATGGAAGTACTATCTGATAGATGCTAAGAGAATCTGTGAAACTGAAGGCTCTTACCCAAAACATGGATGACTCTGAATACCTAATCCTCCTGTCTCTGACTTTCAAGTGCTGAGATTCAGGCATTTGTCACTATGCCTGACCAGTACATTCAATTTATTAAATAAAGATGCCAACGAGGCCTTACTGAGATGACGACATCTGTCTGAGCAGAGTAAAAGGAAGTCAGAGGGTTAGCCAGGCTTTTAAAAAGTCTTTTGAGGCAGTCAGCCAATGCAAATGCTGCGAGGTGGAAAGCAGCTGTAGTACAGTCAAGAGCCATAGTACTAGGAAAGACACAGTACAACGAGCTGTTTTAAAGTCATGTCTAGGCCAAGAAGATGGCTCAGTGAGAAAAAGCATCTGACACCAAGCTTGATGACCTGAGTTTGGTCCCAGGACTCACATGATAAAAGAAGAGAACTAACTCCTGAAAGCTGTCCTCTGACAACAACAACAACATTAAGCCGGGTGGTGGTGGAACACACCTTGATCCCAGTGCTAGGGAGGAAGAGGCAGGTGGATTTCTGAATTTGAGGCCAGCCTGGTCTACAGAGTGAGTTCCAGGACAGCCAGGGCTACATAGAGAAACCCTGCCTTGGAAAAAAAATATTAATGAAAGAAGGTTAGAGCCTGGCATAGTAATATTTACAATATTAACATTGAATAGGTGAAGGCAGGAGGATGAGGAATTCAGGCTTGCCCCAAGTATATAATGATTTCAAAATAAGCCTAGGTTATAGTGGACTACCTTTAAATGCACTTTTAAAAAGAAGAGGCATATATGTAACCACACTCCTTTTTTTTTTTTTTCTCATTTAAAGAACCCTGACTAGTATAGAGTTTGGGGATTGTGTTATTGATTTTTTTGTTTTGTTTTGTTTGTTCTTTAATGCTCCTCTTAAAAAAAAAAATTAAAAAAAAAAAAAAAGGAGTAAGTCTGTAGCAATAGCTCAATCAGCAAAGTACTCGCCACCCAGGCTGAAGACCTGAATTTGATTCCCAGAATCCACATATAAAAGGCAGGCACATAGAAAAGGGGGCTGGAGAGATGGCTCAGAAGTCAAGAGCACTGGCTGGTCCTGAGTTCAAGTCTCAGCAACCACACGGTGGCTCATAGCCACCTATAATGAGATTTGGTGCCCTCTTCTGGCCTGCAGGTGTACAAGCAGGCAGAACACTGTATATGTAATAAATAAATCTTAAAAAGAAGAAAAAAAAAAAAAGACAGGCACAGCAATGTGCTTGTGATCCTACTGCTGGAGAAGCAGAGACAAATGAACCCCTAAGGCTCACCTGCCAGCCTAGTCTGCAGGACCAACTTCAGAACAAGTGGACAGTGGCAGGTGAGCAGCCCCAGAGGCTGACCTCTGTCCACCACACACTCACTGAAACACAGACACAAAGGGTGCAACTTAACCTGTGCTTTACAACCCTGCCTGTTAAGTTGGAAGCTGGTTTAGGAGAGAATGTGGAGGACAGGGGCAAGAATATCAGTTACTTAGGAGGCTTCTGCAGTGTTTCTATGGACAATTCTTAGAAGGCCCTGCTGGAAGCAGGTGAACTCTTTAGGAAGGAGAATGCACTGGACGTAAGCTGGGTCGCTGGAAGCACTGAAGGAGCTATCAGAGCCCTGGCCCTCTCCCTTCTGATACCACACTGAAACACCTAAAACTGTGAGCCGAAGGACATGTTTTCTCCTCAGAGGCTGATTTTCTCAGGCATTTTATTGTTGTTTGTTATATATTACATGTCTCACTGTGCAGCCCTAGATGGACCTGAATTGGCAGGCCTGTCTTAGCCTCCCCAGTGATGGGATTAAAGGTGTGCACCACCACATCAAGCCTTCAAGTATTTTGTCACAGCAACAGAAAAACAAATACACCAGACAAGAAATTAGGCTAGCTTTGGACCAAGGTTTGGGTTAACAGTAAAGGTAGTGAGAACTATTTAGATTCTGCATATATACTAGAGATAAAGTGAGCAAGATTTATTTGATTGGTCACAAGCTATAAGAGTCTACCATAATACTAAGGCTTTACCTAAGTAAGGAGAAAGATGTGACTCTTCTGGACTAATAAAGGAAAGCCTACAGGTGAAACTTACTTAAAATAGAATACCAGATTTCTGACTGACAAACTGTAGAAATCTAATGGCCAAAATGTTATGCTGATCCATTTTCTTGCGTGAAAAGTCTGATTCCATTTTATCTTTTTTAATTATTAAGAATGATTTTGATATTTTGATAATTTTTTACTGCTTGATTGTTGTGCCAGGAAGAGTTGGTTAACTCCAAAAGACCACCAAGGAGCCAATTAGGGTCTCTTTATTCAGGCTTGAGCTTGGGTCACGCCACTGTCTCTGACAAATCAGAATGGGAGAAGTCAGCCCTGAGCCTAGTTTCAGGCAAGCATTTATAGAGGCAAGAAGGGGGTACCTAGCCTGGCACACATCTGATTGGGGGACCATTATGGCCTTTAACATAATTGGCTGATGCTGGGAGCCAAACCATAAAATTAACTTCTGCTTTTCTCCCAATTGGTGGTTGTTAGGAAGTGAAGTGGGGGGGGGGGGGCTGGGGGGGAGACTTTTAACCTGGAGGTTCAGATTTGTTGGTGAGTAACCTGGAAACTGGTGCTAGGTGTCAGTTTGTTAGTTAAATCAAGTTCAACCTTAGGTCAGGTTCTCGAAGATAGAGTCTGAACCCAAAAGATCTGGGCTCTCAGATATTTATTTGTGCTGCTGTGTCTTATATGTCTTTATGTAATATGTATTTAATATTATATATTATTTTAATGTTTAGAACCATTTATTTATTTATTCTCTCATACATTACATCCCATCCTCTGTATGGATAAGACAAATGAGTCTTACCCTAAGTACTGCCATTTTGTTTTCAGACTCCATTTTGATAATAAAGTGAAGTTAAGTTCAAGTTCTCAAGCTCTCAGGAAGCTGGGGACTTTCCAGGTGGATAGCCAACTTCCTTCTCATTCTTCCTTTGTCCCCCAAAACATAATGATTGTTTTTAACCAGAACAAGAACAAATGATTCTGATTGATGAAATGTTGTAACTGTACCTTGGCATACATACTGTCTTAGTTTGGGTTTCACTGATGTGAAGAGACACCATGACCAAGGCAACTCTTATAAAGGCAAACATTCAATTGGGGCTGGTTTAGTTTCAGAGGTTAATCCATTAGCACCATGGCAGAGAACATGGCAGCATGCAGGCAGACTTGGTGGTAGAGGAGCCAAGAGTTCTACACTTTGACCCCCCAAGCCAGCCAGGAGGAGATTAAATCTTGGACTGGGAAGAACCCTGAGCATACATAGGAAGCCCACCAACACAGTGACACATTTTCTCCAACAAGGTCACACCTTCTCCAATAAGGCCACACCTTCCAATAGTGCCACTCCCTATGACCAAGCATTCAAACATATGAATTTATGGAGGCCAAACCTATTCAAACTACCACTGATGCCTGTGGGCTTTATTATTTTTCTGCTTCACTAAGGTGAATGTTCTAAGACAGTCAGTTCTCAAATCTGTGCTGTTGTCCCTGACTAGTCAGTTTTTGCTGCCTAATTCTAATAAAGATCTTGCTTTGCTGGACTCTTGTGACTGCTTGGGTTGTTTTGAATTTTCGGACCCCAATCCCTCCACTCTTCCCAGTTCCCCCTCATATCTATCTCCCTTCTCCCCAAGATCTTCTCCTCAGTTTCCCTTCACAAGAAGAGCAGGTCTCCTAGGGATATCAACTGGACATGGCATAACTTACAACAGGACTGGCCTACATGTAGGCATAATGTTCTTACACACTGTGTGAAGTTTACACTTGTGTTATTCAAATGCTGAGTTCTCTGCCCTCAGATAGCTAGGCTCAACTCTGGCTAGACTCATAACTTAAGACAACCCATTTATTTTAATCTACATTCTACCATGTGGCTGGTTACCTGTGCTTAGGCACCACAAGTTCATCTCCTCACATCTCCCCTGGGCTCTCTCCCCGAATCCTTTCTCTCTCCAGAATGTTCCACCTCTATGTCATGCCTAAGACATCGGCCACAGGCTTTTTAATTGACAGGTGATGTATCCATACAATATAGAAGATATTCTCTTTACACCTAAACCCTCATATTAAGGCTGGACAAGACAACACAGTAGGAAGAAAAGGGTCCCAAAAGCAAGCAAAAGAGTCCCACCGTTAGGAGTCTCACAGAATGCCAAACTATACAACCATAACATATGCAAAGGGCATAGCTCAGACTCATACAGGATCCGTGACTGTTGCTTCAGTTTCAGCCCTGCTTAGTTGATTCTGTGGGAGTGTTCTTGTGGTATCCTTGACCCCTCTGGCTCCTATGAGAATGATCCTAGCAAAGATTCCTAGTAATGGGGACACAGAAACTGAA
The DNA here is from genome assembly GCA_030674055.1 of Rhabdomys pumilio. Taxonomy (NCBI): domain Eukaryota; kingdom Metazoa; phylum Chordata; class Mammalia; order Rodentia; family Muridae; genus Rhabdomys; species Rhabdomys pumilio. The sequence goes on from JANHMN010000004.1 coordinate 34,251,057, forward strand.
CTGGCCATCTTTTATAACAAGGCGAGGCTTCTAGCAGCAGGACTGGGACATCAACCCAGCTACAAAACTATCAACCTCTAAGATGTGCTGGGGTAATAGTGGCACAGGACTTGTGGTAACAGCCAACCAATCTCACTTGTCCAATGTGAGGCACACACCATGAGAGGGAGCCCACACCTAATACTGTCCAGACAGTTAGAGGCTGGACAGCCTAGAGACCCAGAATAGAACCAAACACACACTGGGAAAACAAGTCAATGAAATGATTCCTAATCATAATCTGCTATACTCATAGATCAGTGCCTAGCCCGACTGTCATCAGAGAGGCTTCATCCAGCAACTGAAGAGCAGATGCAGAGACCCACAGCCAAACACTGGATGGAGCAAGGGGAGCCCCACAGAAGAGGGGGAGGAAGGACTAAAAGAGCATCAAGGACATTTGTTTATTTTTATGTGTGTGTTTGCCCAAATGTTATGTATCATGTGTGTGCTTGGTATCTACACCCTTATTTCAAGTTTCAATGTCTTCTATTGCTTTAGCACAATGAGCCTCGTGTGTGGTGATAGAAAGAGAAAAAAATTACTGAGATATTTACAGACTGACTCCACTAAATTGGTCAATAGTACATGGATAGTGAAATGACCATTCATAATATAAGGCTTTACAGTTAGTAAACTAGGGAATTTTGCTTCCAAGGCTTGAGATCAAAACCAGGAAGCTACAAATGCTGAATAAGCATTCTCTCAGTGAGCTATACCTAGTCCTGCCTCTTTTATATGATGTGAAAGGAAAATGAATAAGAGAATCATTATAGGCATAAAACATATATAAATGTAATCTTGGATGATATATAACAAAATACAGGTTTAGGGCAAGTTGGCATAAGTTTTAGTATTAGCCCTTGCACTTGAGAGGTAGAGACACATAGATATCCATGAGTTCAAGGTTAGCCTGCTCTACACAGTGAGTTCCATATTATCCAGGGCTATATAATGAGAGTCCATCTCAAAAAAAAAAAAGGGGGTGGGCAGACAAGGACAGAGATGCATAATATTAGTGTTTTGTAATGTTACAAAGATTTTTAGCACCGGGCGGTGGTAGCGCACACCTTTAATCCCAGCACTTGGGAGGCAGAGGCAGGCGGATTTCTGAGTTCGAGGCCAGCCTGGTCTACAGAGTGAGTTCCAGGACAGCCAGGACTACACAGAGAAACCCTGTCTCGAAAAAACCAAAAAAGATTTTTAGCTGTAAATTAACCCCATTATATACCTAATATGCATAATAAAAAACACTTCACACAGCAAGAATATAGGTAATTCTTAAATAAAAATATAATATTCCAAATATTATATCCAAAATATATCACATTAAGCCATAAAACAAGTTTTAATAAGTTTTAATTTTTTTCAGATTTATTTAATTTTATGTGTATGAGTGGCATGCATGCATACATGTGCACCACATTTGTGTCCAGTGCCAAACACTCTAGGTCAGGAGAAGGCATTAGATTCCCTGGCAGTATAGTTAAAAATGGTTGTGAACCACCATTGAGTGTTGGGAACCAAACATAAATCCTTTGCAAGAGCCAGCACCTTACCTGGCTGCAGTGGCACACACCTTTAATCCCAGCACTGTGGAGGCAGATAGTCAGGACTACACAGAGAAAAACTATCTCAAAACAAAACAGAACAACAAAAACTAATGTTCTTAAATGCTGTGCCATCTTTCTAGCCTCGGGTTTTAATAAACTGTAAGACTACAATCATACAGAGGACCTTCTCTGATCCACAATGAGAAGAAAGAAATCATAGAAGAAAAGCTAGAAAAGTCAGAGATATGCAGAAGATAAAGAACATGCTCTGAAACAACTAATGGTTCAAAAAATAAATGACAAAAGCCAGACATGGTGGTGTATGTATTCCTTATCCCTAAAGCCTTATGAATTGGTGATAAGACAGATCTCTGTGAGCTCCAGGCTATCCTTATCACAGTGAAGTTCCAGGCTAGCCAGGGCTAGTGACACTCACCTCATAGAATAAGAATAATGTAAAATAAATAAAGAAACGATAGGCAGAATTAGAAAATGCCTTGACATGAGACCTACCCACTCCATAAGAACACTTATGGGACATGACAAAAGCAGTATCCAGGGTATTTTATAGATGTGAACACCTATGGTTTAAAAACTGTAGAGTGGTTTACACAGTGAGTTCCAGGACAAACAGGCTACACAGAGAAACCTGTCTCCAAAAATCAAAATCAGAATCAAGAGTAGTAGAGAGGGATGGTAGTGCAAAGGATCACTGGGTGTGCTGGTCAGTTCTGTTAGTGTGACACAGGGACAGTAGTGCAAAGGATCACTGGGTGTGCTGGTCAGTTCTGTTA
>JANHMN010000004.1:34253452-34271557 GCA_030674055.1 Rhabdomys pumilio
CAAAGGATCACTGGGTGTGCTGGTCAGTTCTGTTAGTGTGACACGGGGCAGTAGTGCAAAGGATCACTGGGTGTGCTGGTCAGTTCTGTTAGTGTGACACGGGGCAGGGCCTTCTCAGAGGAGGAAACCGCATTGAGAACAGCCTGCATCAGGCTGGCCTGTAGGACAGTCTATGGGACATTTTCTGGGTTAACAACTGATACAGGAGGGCCCAGCCCACTGTGGGAGGCACCACCTCAGAGCAGGTGTTCCTGGGTTGTATAAAGCAGGCTGAGCAAGGGGAGCACATCAGCAAGCAGCACTCTTCCATTGTGTCTGCTTCAGTTCCTGCTCCGAGTTCCCCTCCTGATAGGATACAACTCTAAGATGAAAAATCACCCAAAGAAGGGTCTTTCCCATGATGCTTTTGGTCACATTCTTTTTCACAGTGACAGGAAGTAAGCTGACAGTAAAAAGGCCCTGGGACTCAGACCTCGAGGCTCCACAAAGTTGCCCTCTGACCTGCAGAAGTATCCTCATAATACTATTAAGTTATTTTTTCAAAGAAATCTGTGCTCTCAAATCAACTATATAATTGGATAACATAAGAAGCTAAGAAAAAAAGAAAAAACAAATGAAATGCAAAGCTAGCAGAAGGAAGCAATAAAGATGAGAAGAGAAAGCCAAAGCCAACCCAGCAAAGAATGAGGGCACACACCTGTAGCACCAGCACTCAAGGTACAGGTAGAAGGGCCAGGAATACTCTGGGTTAAATGAGACTGAGTTGCAAAGAAACAAAAACAAAAACACAAAGAAACAACAACAAAAGAAAGGAAAAAGGAAAGGGAAGAAGGGTAAGAAATGAGACAGGAAGGAAGGGAAATGATCAACAAAGTCAACAAAACTTTAGCTTAAAGTAAATATTTTTAAAAAGACCCAAAGATGGGATGTTACTATCAACTTTATAAAAATAAATAGGAAGCCACTTTAAAGCAGAAAACCTCAGGCTGGAAAGATGGCTCAGTGGGTAAGAGCATTTATTCTTCTCGAAGAAGATGCACGTTTGATTCCCAGAATCTACATGATGGCTCACAATCATCTATAACTCCAGTTCTGATGGCTTCTTCTAACCTCATGGGCACCAGGCATAGTGGTGCACAAACAATCATGCAAGCAAAACATAAATAAATGTTTGTTTTAAAAATCACAAAACCGCCAGGCGGTGGTGTCGCACGCCTTTAATCCCAGCACTTGGGAGGCAGAGGCAGGAAGATCTCTGAGTTTAAGGCTAGCCTGGACTACAGAGCAAGTTCCAAGATAGCCCATATGGACAAAAATTAATTTCTATCTCAGGAATTTGTCATTTTGCTAATTTTATCATTTATACTATTACCTAATTTTGAAAAAGTTTTTTTGGAGACAGGTTCTCATGTATCCCAGAGTAGCTTCCAACTAGCTACACAGCTGAGGATGACCTTGAATTTCTGATCCTCCTACTTCCAACTCCCCAGTGCCAGGGATTAAAGGCTTGCGCCACCACACCCAGTTTAATGTGATGCAGGGATCAAACCTAGGGCTTTGTGAATGACAGACAAACAATCTGCACTCTACCAGACAAGCCACATTCCTGACCCCCTGGGTTAATGCTGATAGACAGCAGACGACCCAGCCAACTACTCAAAATCTACCAACCATAATATAGCACACAGATCATCTGAAACAAGAGCTCTCACCTGCGACGTCCTGGTGTACTCTTCATACAGCCTATCGTATTCTTTGCTCTTCTCCTGATACTGAGCGTGGAACTCTTGCAGGTTCTTACCTACTGCATCAATGTTATCTTCTTTTACCAACTGATCCTACACAAGCAGAGGAAAATAAAAGGAAGCAACATGATTAATTCTGACATGTTTTTCCAGGTCTGCTTACATTTAAATTATATTTCAACTTTAGAAGTTCTGTTTTGATAGCTATCGCCAAAAAAGATTTGATTTTGTAAAGATTTTGTTTTGTTTTGTTTCTTGAGCTAGGATCTTAGTATGTAGACCAGGGTGGCTTGAAACGCAGGGCTCCTCTGCCTCTCTAGTGCTTGGATTGAAGGCACACACCATCCACTCAGCAAGAAAAACACTTTTTAGTTAACACTAAGATCAGATTTTAAGTCAGATAAAAATAACATTATAAAAATTAAGAAATATGGGGCTAGAGAGATGGTTCAGTGCTTAAGGGCACTGGCTGCTCTTCCAGAAAACCTAGATTTAATTTCCAGCACCCACGTGATAGCTAACAACCATTTATAACTCTAGTTCCAGGGAATCTAATGCCCTCTTCTGGCCTCAGTGGGCACCAGGCACATATATACATGCACAGACAGACATACCAGGCAGGCAAAACAACCATACACATAAAGTAAAATACAGTAAAACTTTTTTGCTGCTGTTGTGGTTTTCGAGGCAGGGTTTCTCTGTGTAGCCCTGGCTGTCCTGGAATTCACTGTATAGACCAGGCTGGCCTCGAACTCAGAAATCCACCTGTCTCTGCCTCCCAAGTGCTGGAGTTAAAGGCACGAGCTACCATTGCCTGGCCAAGAAAATATTTAAAAAGAGAGTAAGAAATAAGACTGGAGGAACTGGAGAGATAGCTGGTGGTGGGAGCACCGGCTGCTCTGTCAGGGCACTCACGTTCACTCCCAGCATCCACATCTAGCAGCTCACAGCTGCCTAGAACTCCAGCTCCACAAAATGTAATATGTCTTCTGGCCTTTCAGACCCTCACACATGCACACACTGGCACACATACACAAAACTTTTAAATTAAAAAAAAAAAAAAAAGAAATAGGGCTGGAGAGACAGCTCAGTGGGTAAGTGCCTGTTACATAAATGTCAAGATTTGAATCTGATCCTCAGCTCTGGAGAATAAAGCGAGGCTTGGTAGCACATGCTAAGGAGGCAGAAATCGGTGGATCCCTGGGTCATCCAGCCTAGGCTAATCAGTAAACCCCAGGTATCAATGAGACTGACTCAAAACACCTGAGATGACCTCTAGGCTCACATACACCCCGCCCCCAAAAGGTGAGGTGGATAGCAAAAACTTAGAATCCCAGAACTCAGGAGACTGAGGCAGAAAGATCATAAGTTCAAGATCACTGTTGGCTACATAGTGACTTCAAAGCTAGCCCACATACATGAAACCCTATTTCAAAGAACAAAACCAAAAAAACTAAACTAATATACTTAAAATGTTACTTAAGAAATGTATCTTTCCCAGCACTTGGGAGGCAGAGGCAGGTGGATTTCTGAGTTCGAGGCCAGCCTGGTCTACAGAGTGAGTTCCAGGACAGCCAGGACTACACAGAGAAACCCTGTCTCAGAAAAACAAAAACAAAAAAAACAAAAACAAAAAAAACAAAAACAAAAAAAACAAAAACAAAAAAAACCCAACCAAACAAAAAAAAAAAAGAAAGAAATGTATCTTACTCTTTTCTTTTCCTCTTCTTTTCTTTTAGAGATGGGGGTCTCACATAGCCCTGGCTAGCCTGAAACTTGCAGAGACCTACCTGCTTCTGCTGGAATTAAAGTCATGCCCCACCACACTCAGGATTAATTAGGAAAATAAGTATAAATCAATAAGAATAAAATGATATGAAACAATCATCATACCTGTTGGTATCTGGACACTGGGTACGTCAGCTTCACGTCGAGTTTGGGGTTGTACTGAGCCAGAGACTCGTGGCGGTAGTGGCTGATGAGCTCCACCACGGAACTGAACGTCAGTGGCTCAGAGAAGCCGTATTTACCATCCCGATGGTAGATCTTTATTAACTTATTATTTCCTCCCTTCCTGTGAATAACAAAACAATAATGGTAGCATTTTCCCCAAAATTCTATTAAAACACTAATTTCATATGGAGATATTAAAAACTTAGTTCACAACAAATAAATGTGTTATTTTGCTAATAGGCAGAGGTGCTAAGACAGCATATATAATTATGTGTTTAAAACTATGTATTTTATATTATTTCCTTACCTTTATTTCTTTTTATTTTGCTTTGCTTTGTTTTGTTTTGTTTGGTGTTTTTATGACAAAGTCTCTGTGTAGTCATGGCTATCCTAGAACTTGCTTTGTGGACCAGACAGGTTTTGAACAGCTGAGATTCCCCTGCCTCTGCCTCCAAGCATAGGGCCATCACACCTGGACTTTTTTTTTTTTTTTTTTTGTCTATTTGGGTTTTTTCTTCTATTTCTTTTGTCCATAAAATACCTTAGTTATTAAAAATCAAACATCTGGAATGGGAATGGTCATGCACGTCTTTATTCTGAGGCAGAGGCAAGAGAATCTCTGTGTGTTTGAGGCTACCATGGTCTACATAGTGAGTTCCAGAAAAGCCAGGGCTACATAGAGAGACCCTGCCTCAAAAGAAATCAAAATAAAGTACCCAAATCTATAGAACAGTCAATATTGAGAAATTTAGCCCAAAATATTACTTAAAAATAACTAAAATGTAAGTAAGTTAATTATTTTTTATTATTTTGTAAATTTTTTTTTAATTTGTCATGGACAATAGAGGCAGTTTCCGTCTTTGAACAGAAGCAGAAGCCATTTCTATATAAAAGGAATTATAAACATTTGTCTCAGTGTCACCAATATACTCAAGGTTCATATTACAGACAGAATTTGATACGTAAGTACCACAGACCACCTTTATTTACTGAGTCAAGTCCAAATAATCCCTAAAGAGAATTTCTAAGACAAGTATGGTAGTACGTGCCTGTAAACCTGGGACACTGAAGGAGAATCAAAAGTATAAGCCCAGTGTATCTGGGCTACAAGGTCCTTCCCCAGAAAAGAAAATCAAAGAGAAGAAAAGAGGAGGAAATAGGAAATAAGAAAAAAGGAATTTATAACTAAAATTAAAATGGTAATGTTTTATAAGCCCCACGAAGCATCATCTAAACCCACACCAGGTTGACTTAGCTATAACAGCACATACTGTGCTAGTCCCATTCAGGTTTTCTAATAGCGCCATGATGCGGGGGACGGGTTTATACACTTTATGAAGTGTATTTATAATACATGAAAAGCGATCCACTAGAACTTGTGAAAGACTAAGTAAGACAAGCCTAAATCTGTAGACTGATTAAAATTCAAATTATACAAGGCTTAGGTCAGCATTTAGAAGGATGATGAACTATTCATATAAAATGCACATTACAATGATCAACTAATGGCATGTGATTAGTATAAGTGTATACACATACACATATATAGACAATAAATCCAAGTTAGTCTGTCTCACTTAAAACTCATTCAAATTGGCCTGGCAGTGGTGGCACACACCTTTAATCCCAGCACTTGGGAGACAGAGCAGGAAGATTTCTGAGTTCGAGGCCAGCCTGGTCTACAGAGTGAGTTCCAGGACATCCAGAAATACACAAAGAAACCCTGTCTCAAAAAACCAAAGAAAAAAACAAACAAAGAAACAAAAACCTCATTCAAATCAATGTGCTGAACATCTATAGAGGGCATGAAGTCCTGTGCTCGTAGATAAGCACTAGGAAAATCAGGAAAGTGAAAGGGGTGCATACACCTATTTCATACCCAGAAGGCAGGGAATGGACATAGTTAATAACCTGGTGTGGTGGTTTGAATAAGAATGGTCTCCATAGAAAGGCTCAGAGACTTGAATACCTGGTCACCAGGGAGTGGCACTATTTGAAAGGATTCAGAGATGTGGCCTTGTTGGAGGAAGTGTGTCACTGTGAGGGAAGTTTTGAGGTTTCAGAAACTCATGCCAAGCCCAGTCTCTCTTCTTGCTGCATTCATTCAGATCTAGACGTAGAACTTTCAAGTACTTCAACACCATTTCTGCCTGCATGCCGCCATGCTCCCTGCCATGATGACAGTGGACTGAACCTCTGAACCTGTAAGCCAACTCCAATTAAACGTTTCCTTTATAAGACTTGCCATGGTCATGGTGTCTGTCCACAGCAGTACAACACTGGTTACCTCTACTATCTGTAGGGCCAGTCCTTTTTTTAAAGATTTATTTATTTATGTATTTGAATGTTCTGTCTGCATGTTCATCTGCACACCATAAAAGAATCAGATTCTATTACAGAGGGTTGTGAGCCATTGTAGAGTGAAAAATTATAAAGACCATTTTATGAAATATATAGGCTTTTTCTTTACCCTAGACCTGAGCGAAAGAATGCAGGCTCCAGAAGGCAGAACTGAATGTAAGATTTCAGGCCCTCAAGCCTCAGGGAAGAAGACCCATCTATGGATGGGAAAAGCCCAAAGCAGGAAGACACATTCCTGACCACAAAAAAAGATGCAAGTCTTCTAGGTGGGGCTATGGCCGGAACAAGTGAGAAATAGTTAACCTGAAATAGTTGGTAATGATAGGGTAGGGCACAGTGACATGACAAGACCAAATTTTTGTGAGAAATGGGTGTGCAGAGTGCTTTCCACATGATCCTGTACCATTTAGGTTTGGGTTCCTCTGGAATGTTCCACTATTTTTATGTTATGTATCCTTGACAACCCCTCACTCCCCTGGTTTGTGGTTTTCCTCTTTAAAAGGCCCCTTAGCCCATCACTCGGGGTCAAACTCTACTCCTGCGAGAGTATGCAGTTTGACCTTGGCTAGCCAACTCTCTCCCCAATAAACCTCTGCTGATTGCATGCAGGTACGGTGTCTTGAGATTTTTGGGTGGCCATGATTTCCCAAGACTTGAGTAAGGGTCTCCTGAGTTTGGGGGTCTTCACCATGATGTGGTTTCAGGACCTCTGGAAGAGCAGCCAGTGCTTTTAACCACTGAGCCATCTCTCCAGCCCCCTGTAGGTCAGAGTTTCACACAAGTCCCCGAGACTATGTTTGTTTCTCCTGGACTCTTGCTCCCTAGATCTTGAGCACTGCTTCTCAGTCATCAACCCATCCTTATGGAAGATGTCACTTGTACTTTATAACAGCCTGAGTAACATCTATGTTACCTTGTGGCCAGGCCGGTCCTGACTCCCACAAGCTATTACATTTACTTCAGTCATTCTCCCTAGACCCTTATTTTAAGCATTGTTTCTGAGTCAACAGAAACATCTTTATAGAAGAGGCCACATTTTGTAAAGAGTTTCAATTATAAACATGTCTTAAGCTTTGTTGTATACACAGGACTGAGTTAATTTTCATCAAGAAACTTTTTTCTAAAACCGTGCTGTACTTAAATATAACTAAAATAAACTACCCAAGGTCAGATTCCACAAGTTTGAAGCAGCACTGGCTAACTAAGTCATGTTAGGTAAGTAAGCCTTGCCTCACTTGGGGTGTTACTCTACTTTATAATGGGAACTGCACAAAGTGCTGTGGACATAATGACAGAAGAAGCCAGATACAGCCCATGCTCTCACAGAACTTAAGACAGCATATGTACACTCCACAGGTCTGAGGTCTGGGGAGGGAGAGGGCTGCATTCTGATTTTGGGGTTGGGTTTCGGCATTTTGAGACAAGGTTTATACTATAGCCAGTGTTGGCCTGAAACATACTGATAGATCAAACTGGCCTCAAACTTGTGGCAATCTTCTTGCCTCAGGCTAAAAATAGAAAAAGAAGGGCCACAGAGATGGCTCATCAGTAAGGGCCTTGCCATCCATCAATCCTGACAACTTCAGCTCAGTCCACAGAACCTACTCAGTAGAAAAAACAAAACAAACAAACAAACAAACAAAAACGAAACCTGTAAGTTGCTCTCTGACCTCCATAAACACAATACGACACACATGCACATACACAAAGTAAATAAATTAAAAATAAAAACAATAAAGGCTAGTAAGTGTTTAATCCCAGCACTTGGGAGGTAGAAGCAGGCAGATTTTTGTGAGTTCAAGGCCAGCCTGTTCTATATAGAAAGTTCTAGGCCAGCCAGGGCTACATGGTAAAACCATCTTTAAAAATATATATATTTAAATTAAACTCAGCAAGGATGCTAGTGATTTAAGGGCTAAATGACCAAAAGAGAGAACAGTAAATGCTGTAAGAGGAAATAGAAGATCATAAAACATCTTATAGACTATAGTAAGACTTTCATTTAAACAGACTTATTTTTAATGAAATGTATGTGTGCACTCACACTTGCAAGTGTCTGATGAGTTGTGCACTGCAGGAAGGAGATGCTAGGAACCAAACTCATTCCCGTTCCAGGAGCCCACAACCACCTGTAACTCCAGCTCCAGGAGATCAGTTGTCCTGGAATTAACTCTGTAGACCAGGCTGGCCTTAACCTCAGAGAGCTCCTGCCTCTGCCTCCCAAATACTAGGATTAAAGGTGTGCACCACTTTTGGTTTTTAATATCATTACTTATTACTGGAGGAATGACACATGCCACTGGTTTCTCCTTCCACTTTTACATGAATTCTAGAAATTGAACTCAAGGCTTGCATAGCAAGTGCCTTTAACTACTGAGTCATTTCACCCAACAAAAATGCTAGTTACTCTGTGGAAAACCGTCTCCACCCCATTCTCTGTTTCACTTTCATCTCTCCCATCAAAGGCTCACCAGTAATTTTATCAAATACAGGCTCTGTCCTCAGCCCAGTCCTTCCTTCTCTTCCTGCTCTTTCTTTTTTGTGGGTTCTGGTGGCTGTGGTTTTGAGGAGGATCTCAGGTAGCCAGGCTGCCAGTAAACTCTATTAGCCAAGGCTAACCCTCAGACTGCCCTGCCCTCACCTTCAGTTCTGGTCTTCTATAGTGACTGGCTTATGTGGTTCTGGAGATCCAATTTAGAGACTCGTGTGTCTAGGCAAGCACTCTGCCATCTAACTGGGAGCACCAGCGCCTTTCTTCTTTAAAAAGAAAATGTATGGAACTAGAGAGATGGATCAGAGGTTAACAGCACTGACTGTTCTTCCAGAGGTCCTGAGTTCAATTCCCAGCAACTACATGGTGGCTCAAAACCATCTGTAATGGGATCTGATGCCCTCTTCTGGTGTGTCTGAAGACAGTGATAGTGTACTCGTATACATTAAATAAATAAATAAATAAATAAATAAATAAATAAATAAATAAATAAATCTTTAGAAAGAAAAAAGAAAATGTATGATGTTCATGTATTACATTATTTATGGAGGTCATGGGACAACTTTCAGTATATATCTTTCTTTCTAAATAGTGGGGCCCAGGGCTGGACTCAGTCACTAGGCTTGGCAGCAAACACTGTCACCCAGTGATCCATCTCCCCAGGCACCTACCTACCCCTGCATGCTGGTGATGTCGCTTTTCATTCTTTTTTTCAAGAGAGCTTCTCACTGTGTAGCCCTAACTAGCCTAGAACTCACTCTGTAGACCAGGCTGGCCTTGAACTCAGAAATATGCCTACCTCTGCCACCCAAGTGCTAGGACTGAAGACATGTGCCACCACTGCCTCTTGCTTCCGAACACACCATTTCCCACGCCTCTGATGATGTTGCTCTCTGCTTTATCCCTCTCTTATCTGTTTCTTGGCTATATAGTTACCCTCTTTAAAAAACTGTCTCAGCTTTCACCCTTGTCACTCTATATGTTCTTTCACTGACATTGTGTTGGCTGCACACATAAGGTGCCTAGCTCTTTTTAGGGGGTGCTATATGGTCTCATAAGCCTTAAACCACTATCTCTAGATAGATCTTAAGATATATTTTTTCCTAAAAGTTCTAGAGAGCTAAAAATCAATACTTATCTCAAAAAAAGATTGCAGTAGATGGACTGAAGAAATGTCTCAGAGACTACTGCCGGGCGGTGGTGGCAAATGCCTTCAGTCACAGCACTTGGAAGGCAGAGACAGGCAGATCTCTAAGTTCAAGGCCAGCCTGGTGTACAGAGCAGGTTCCAGGACAGCCAGGACTGTTACACAGAAAAACCCTGTCTTAGGAGAAAAAAATGAGTACTTACTATTTGTTCTTTCAGAGAACCAAAGTTCAGTTCCCAGCAACCACACTGGGAGGCTCCAGGGGATTTGATGCTCTCCTCTGATCTTCTCAGACACACACACACAGGTGGCACACACACACACACACACACACACACACACACACACACACACATAAAAGTAAACACCTGGATGCTGGAGAAGTAGCTCAGTGGTTCAGAGCACTGGCTGTTTTTCTAGAGGACCCAGGTTCAATTTCCAGCACCCACATGGAGGCTCACAACTCTCTGTAACTCCAGTTTCAGATGACCCAACATCCTCACACAGACATACATATAGGCAAAACACTAAGGCACATAAAATAAAAATTTTAATTAAAAATTAAAAATAAGGCCAGGCAGTGGTGGCGCACGCCTTTAATCCCAGCACTTCGGAGGCAGAAGCAGGCGGATTTCTGAGTTCGAGGCCAGCCTGGTCTACAGAGTGAGTTCCAGGACAGCCAGGGCTACACAGAGAAATCCTGTCTCGAAAAACAAAACAAAACAAAACAAAACAAAACACAACAAAACAAAAAAAATTAAAAATAAATCTGATCCAACTTTCCTATTTCTGCAAATGGAACACAGTGTTAAACTTAGCAAGTTCAAACCACAATCACTCTCACCTTCTCTTCCAGTCCTGTTGTTACCAAGCTTTTTGAACTTAGTTCTCATATCCTTTTATCTCAAGTCCTTTCCGACAATAGCTGGAGTATCTTAGGACAAAGCGCAATCAGGACTGGATCATGTCATCCCTATGTATAATCATCTACCAATCTTTTTGCACTTAGAAATAAAATTCAAACTCCTTTTCATGATTCATTAAGTTTTTGCAAAGCTTGTTTCTATTCTATTTTTTTTTTATTTTATTTAGTTTTTAAAGATTTATTTATTTTATGCATTTGTTTCCATTCTAATTTCAACCTCTTTGTATACTCTGCCTGATACTGTGAGCCAACCACAACGTGGTCTTTACATTAAATCTTCCCCCAGATTGCTTCTGTAATTTTTGTTCTCTCCCCTGAGTCCACCTTTCTGGCTGGAGATTTCTAATCCAACTTTCAGAGGCCACTGCCTCAGAAGCCCTTCTGAGCCTTCTCATTCTACACTCCTGAGGGCATTGTGCTCTCCTGTGCAGCACATCACGGGCTGTGACATTGTCTCAGCTCATTTCTTTTTTAATGTCCTGTATTGTCTCCATGTCTCCACTCCTTCCTTCTCACTACACGGGAAGGGCTGTGCTGTTGTTCTTTGCTTAGAAGAGTATAAACGCTGTTAATACTCAATAAATATTAAATGGGTGATAAATCCTAAATTTAGTCATGACTACTTCTCACTCTGTAAAAGATTCCTAAGTATCTGTCATTATTCCTTTAATTGTTTTGTTGTTTTAAGTCAGGGTCTCATATGGCCCAGGTTGGCCTCATACTCATTATATAGCTGGCTATGACCTTGAATTTAGGATCCTCCTGGGATCCTGCTGAGATTGCAGGCATGCATCAGCACACCTGATCCTAAGATCAAACTCAGGGTCTCTCTCTCTCAAATGCTAGGCAAGTACTTATCAACTGGACTGTATCTCAACCCTGTTTCTCCTTTCTTTTAAAATATAGTCTGATTGTAACTTCTCTATACCCACCTACAATATTAAATATAAACTCCAAACTTTAGAATTCTAGGCTCTCTAAGCCCTCGAACCTTTCCCTCCCACTTTCTTTTAGCAAACATTACACAGCCAGAAAGGAACTGCATCACACCAGATAGCTCTGACTTCTCATTTCACTTTCCCTGCTCCCAGTGTTATGATAACACATTCCCGTCTCTACACATAAAATATCATTTCTTCCATGAACGTCAGCTTTCATTATGCCCTTAAAAATTAATCTCCTTAATTTCTTACATCCTCCAAAGCATATTTTTTGAAACTCTATTATTTTAACTCTTGTTCAATATAGCTTTCTTACTTCTTTTGAACCTGCCTAAGTGGTTGTTTAGGCAAAATGTGTTTTCTTTTGCTGTAACAGCAGCACTGGAGATGGAACCCAGGGTCCTCACTCATGTTAAGTGAGCATTCCACCAATAAGCTGGGCGCTCATTCTATTGTAACAGATGCCAATGTGTTTGCCTGCATGTCCATCTGTGCACCACTGTGTGCTTCAGAAGAGGACACCAGATACTCTACAACTGCAGTTAGAGACGGCTGTGAGCTGCAGGGGATGATGGGAACTGAACCTGGGCTCTCTAGAAAAACAGCCAGTACCCTTAACCACTGAGCCATCTCTCCAGCCATCTCTCCACCACTCACTCCCTACCCCCCCCCCAACCCCCAGACAGGGTTTCTCTGTATAGCCCTGGCTGTCCTGGAACTCACTCTGTAGACAAGGCTGGCCTCTAACTCAGAAATCCGCCTGCCTCTGCCTCCCAAGTGCTGGGATTAAAGGTGTGCGCCACCACTGCCCAGTTCCACCTTTCACTTCTTATTTTGAGATAGTCTCTGTAAGTTACCCAGGTAAGCCTGAATTTATCAATCCTCCTGCCTTTGTCTCCTAGGTGAAGGTTATAGCAGACAAAAGTTTTAACGTGTTAAATATCCTGTGTAATTAAATATCCTGAGATTAACTGCTTATTAAAATGAATTAAGTCCACTGTTTGTCTGGCTAGCAGAACCCATGAAGGGACAGCTCACATGTTATCGCCTCTGAGAAAGCCCTCTGTCCTTCTTTCACTTAACAAAAGTAATACAATTTTTTCTTGCTTATTTTTCTTGCCAATATCTATCAATGAATGGAAAACTAAAATATAGACATACAGCAGAATATTATCCAGCCTAAAAGAAAATATAATTTGAGCCCATGCTGTAACATATATGAACCTTAAATATATTAAACTTAAGAATGATAAGCAAGGGGCTGGACAGATAGCTCAGCGGTTACGAGCAACAACTGCTCTTCCAGAGGTCCTGAGTTCAACCACATAGTGGCTCACAATCATCTGTAATGGGATCCTACGTCCTCTTCTGGTATGTCTGAAGAGAGCAACAGTGTTCTCATATACATAAAATAAATTTTTAAAAATGATAAGCAAGACACAGAAAAATAAGTACTTGTATGATTCTATTTATATGAGGGCCCTAGAGTAGTAAAATTTAGAGACAGAAAGCAGAACGGTAGTTACAACAGTTAAAGAGCAGGAGCTGCACATGGTGATGCCCACCTTTAGTTCGAGCACTTGGGAGGCAGAGCAGCAGATATCTGTGAGTTTGAAGCCAGCCTGGTTTACATGGCAAGTTCTAGGACAGCCTGGGTAGTAAACAGAAGGGGCAATTGAAAGGACTCTAATGAAACAGTTAAGGTACAAGGTGCATTTGTTTCTCCTACCCCACTACCACACACTTGGATTACAAACGCCTCAGGGTAGAGCATGCCTTAAGTATATCAATATTCCCCATCCGAGATACAATGCCCAATGTACAGACAATCTTCTAACTTTTATTAATATTCAACAATAAAACGGACTGTTGCTGAAGGAAGATCACAAGGTCATTTTTTTGAGTACTGCTATTCAAGGAACTGACCCATGTAAACTGGTAATATTGAAGATTCCTTTAATTTTTTTTAAAAAATTATTTTATTATATATATATATATATAAGTATTTTGTTTGCATGTATGTATGTATTCCCTAAATACGACTGCTACCCACCAAGGTCAGAAGAGGGTGTCAGATGCCCGAGGACTGGAGTTATAGATGGTTGGCGGTGAGCTGCCCATGTGGGTGCTGAAAATTGAACCCAGTCCTCTGCAGCCAGTGCTTAACCCCTGAGCCAACTCTCCACTCTAACTCCTTTTATTATCAAGTCATAAAAGTGGTCCTAGACAAGGAGAGCACTGCTTGTCTTGGTTCCTGAAGAATACTGCAACTTCAGCTAAGTTAAATAACCGTAAAAATTATCCTATCTATCTATCTATCTATCTATCTATTCTCTCTCATTCTGTGTGTGTGTGTGTTTACATGCTACTCAGTCTGTGTGGAGGTGAGGGAAAGGAAACAACTTGTAGCAATCAGTTCCCTCCTTCTAACATGTATGTCCTGGAAAGCAAACTCAGAATATGAGGCATGGCAGCAAGTGCCTACCTGCTGACCCTCAGCCTGCCCAGTTATACAACATTTACAGGCTTTTCTCTTGAACATAACATAAATAACTGTTATTTTTAAGTAGGTATAACAAAGAATTTGAGGACGAAATACCATTTCAGTGAGATTAAAAACATTTTCTAGAACTTGGCATGGTGGCACATGCCTTTAATCAGAGCACTCAGGAAGCAGAGGCAGGTGGATCTGAGTTTGAGGCCAGTCTGATCTACAGAGTGAGTTCCAGAATAGCCAGGACTACACAGAGAAATCCTATCTTGGAAAAAAAAAATCTAGGGGCCCAGTGAGATGCCTCTGTGGATAAAGGCATTTACTGCACAAGCCTGGTGACATGGTTTGCTTCACAGTACCCAATTAAAGGTGGAAAGAGAACTGAACCCACAGAGTTGTCCGCTGACCTCTACATGTGTGTGATGGCTTGTGTGGCCACACACATACCTCATACACACCCTGAATCCTTTCATTCCAGTACAAGGAGGCAGAGGCAGGGAGGTTATCTCTTGAGGTCAAGGCCAACCTGGTCTATATAATGATTCCAGGTTAGTAGGAGCTAAACAGTAAGACCCTGTGTCAATATATAATAGCTGGAGATGCAGTGGTAGAGTTCCTGCCTAGTGCAATGAAGCTCTTAATGAACAAGTGAGTGAATGAACCACTAGTATTATACAGCCAAATCACAAAGCTTTATTACAACTAGGTGATCTTAACATTTTATACATGTGTGTTTATGGGGGTCAGAAGAGGGCACCAGAT
Organism: Rhabdomys pumilio; assembly: GCA_030674055.1. Classification (NCBI taxonomy): domain Eukaryota; kingdom Metazoa; phylum Chordata; class Mammalia; order Rodentia; family Muridae; genus Rhabdomys; species Rhabdomys pumilio. The sequence continues at coordinate 34,268,272 of JANHMN010000004.1, forward strand.
CTTCTGGAGCTGCAGATATAGGCAGCTATGGGCCACCTGATGTGAGTTCAAAGAACCATCAAAATCAGGTCCTCAAGGGCTCTACATGCGCTCTTAAATATTGAGTTGTCTCTCCAGCCTACAATTATGCAATTCTAATGATTAAAATTAAATGTTGAAATGGTTAACAAAGTTGCTCTTGGCCTGTTTTTAATATATGTCCCATCCTTGTAAGTATAAAATTTCATAGGTCTACCATTTATAAAATGCCAATATGTCCACACAGAAGACAGAGCACAGGCTAGAACTGTTCTATTGTCTACCTATCCTAATCTGTCAGAATTATGCTGAGTTCTACTTCCTACAGCCCACATTAGGAAAAAAATAGAGCTTTTGGAGAATTAAGCTACATCCATGACTTTTTCTTCATTAATGCAGGTACGAGAATACAATAATATAGTCCTTATTCCCTAGTATTTAGGAATTTTAGCCTTTTTATCTTATTGCTACATATATTTAAAATATAAAAACAAAATAGGCACCCGGGCAGTGGTGGCGCATGCCTTTAATCCCAGCACTTGGGAGGCAGAGGCAGGCGATTTCTGAGTCCAAGGCCAGCCTGGTCTACAGAGTGAGTTCCAGGACAGCCATAGCTACACAGAGAAACCCTGTCTCGAAAAAAACAAAACAAAACAAACAAAAAAAAAAGTTAGCAAAGCAAAAATTATACATCTAAATTTAAAAAAATGGAAAATATATAAAGATTTAAATAAAATACAGACCTTTCTACACATTCATGCTAGGAAGATACCAGCTAGGAGCAGAAAAGCACTTACCTCAAGGTCAATGTATAGTCCCCCTGCATTTTTGTTGAGGCATCACGAACTAAGAAGGTACCATCTGGCATGTCCCGCAATTTGTCATTTACCTCTTCCCTGAGAAGCAAAATTATAGGAAACATTTTAAAAAGAAAAAATCTTAAACACTGGTTGTCTTCACATATTATTATCAAGACCAGCTGAAAGTTACAACACCCTCAAGTCTCCAGCAGTCATGCAGGTCCTCCCCATGGAAACAAAATCTGATCTTATTTCTGGTATTATGTAATCTAGGGAAAGACTACTTGATGTCTAACTCCTCTAGATTTCAACTGTCTGTACAGATCATGTTTCTAATAAGCCATTAGGGCTTTCTTGGGCAGGTCTGAACATGAAGAGCTTCAAGAAAACCCACAGCTGTTTAGGAAGAAGGTCACTGCTTTAAGTGGCAGTGGCACTGTTACTGAGCAGAGGGGAGAATATCAACACGGTGCTCTCTAAGTTAAGTTAGTGTTAACAACAAATTCCTTCTGCAGCTTAGGAATTTAAGGAATACTATTCAGTGAAATTTAAGACACAAGATCTTTGAATTCCAGTAAAACATGATTTTAAAGAATAGTTTAAATGACACTTACATGTTAAAAACACTCTTATTATATAATTGATCCAAAATGTATTAAGACCTTTTCAAAAGGTAAACACAGAATTAACAAATCATCTAGCAATCCCACATTTGGGGTAAATGTCCAAAATCATCAAAAGCAGGAAGTCTAGCAGATATTTATTTATAAATAATATTTATAACAGCTTCATTAGTATCAGCACAAAAGCTAAAAAAAAAAAAAACTAAATGTCCACTAAATCCTCATTTTAGTTAAATAAACAAAACGTGATATTTATATTAGGCTATATTTAGCCTTAAAAAGAAATGAAATTCTGACACATGAATGAACTATGAAGATATGTGAAATAGTGAAAAGCCAGTCACAAATGTATAATATTATATAATCCCACTATTTACAGTAGTTGAATTCATAAAGACAGAATACAGAAGCCTGGTTAGGAGGGGCTCAAGAACAAGTGGAGTTTCAGTTAGAAAGACGCACATGTTCTGAAGACAGATTGTAATTATGTGAAACAGTATGAATGCACCTAATACCAATGAAAAGATAAAGTGATATGGGTCAAAGAGAAATGGGCTGGCACCACGTGGTACCAGGAGACACAGAGGTTGAGACAAGTACAGAAGGTGATCTACGATGGCACTCCACCAGCAACTGGAACCTGCCTTGACACAAGCAGTTGGGGGTTAAAAAAGAAAAGCACAACAGATGGGCATGGTGGTGCAAGCCTGTAAACTGTCCAGTTAGGAGGCTGAGGCAGGGGGACAAAGTCAAGGTCAATAAGGTCTACAGAACATGCTTCTAGCCAGACTGAACTACATAGTGAAACTCTCTCTCAAAACAAACAAACAGCCCCTAAATACACTTTTGAAGGGTTACCACACATATTTTTTGAAATGTAATCTTTAAATGAAAGCCAATAGAGTATTAAACTACTTAACTACTATTTCAAAATCAATTAAAAAACACTGCATTTAATTACGGTAGCATTTTGGTTACCTGGAAATATCGCCCCAGTACCACTCTGCATCTTGAAGAGAAACAAAACTGTCCTTCATTCCATTTGTAACTGCTGACGTCATTGGCTTAGGCGGCTTTGGTGGAAGAGCTACAAGAGAAATGTATGGTACTCTGTATATGAAAATCATTCATTTTCTAATTTCTTCACCCAGGAATAGTTGCTGTGTGAAATAATCAATGTGAAACAGGATTCAATCAAATCAGCTGTCAGGTTAGTGTGAGCCAGGGGGACCCTTTTGAAATGTTACCAATAGGTGCCTGAAATATAAAAGTTTTCCTCCTCATTAAATAAAACACTGAATAATTACAGTAGCATTTTGGTTACCTGGAAATATCACCAGGTAAAACTTCACATCTTTGAAATATAAGCAGAGCCCTAACCTGAGCAATTCATTCCAAAAACTATTAAGTGACTAATAATGTATAACAGGAAGACTCTATCTAGCTTATAATAACTAATATTATATTGGATATCAGCAATGTACCACCATACTGGATTTTATGTATTCTTATTCTTGAGATAGTCTCACTGTGTAATCCTGATGTGTGTTGAGCTAGCCTGGTAACCTAAGTTCAAGTTGTCCTGGCCCACATAAAGGTGGAGGGAACATCTTTTGACTACTATATACACATGTGACTTACACATACACACACACAAAAAAAGTATATACAAATAGTCAAAACATACACAGGCCTACTGGCGGGCACCTTTAATCCCAGCACTCTGTAGGTGTGATGTACATGTCTGTACTCCCAGCACTCAGCAGGTGTGATGTGCATGTCTGTACTCCCAGCACTTAGCAGGTGTGATGTGCATGTCTGCATTCCCAGCACTCAGCAGGGTGT
>JANHMN010000004.1:34271758-34289836 GCA_030674055.1 Rhabdomys pumilio
CAGCACTCAGCAGGTGTGATGTGCATGTCTGCACTCCCAGCACTCAGGAGACTGTAGACAAGTTTGAGATCAATCAGTCTGAGATACATGGATATTTCCAGTCTACTCTGAAGTTCTTAATAAATAATTTTCAAAAACAAAAATTCCATAATGAGCCAACTGGTGGTGGTGGTGCACACCTTCACTGTTTGGGGAGGCAGAGGCAGGCAGATCTCTAAGTTCAAGGCCAGCCTTGTCCACAAAGCAAGTTCTAGGATAGCTAGAGCTATGTAGAAAAACCCTGTCTTGAGAAACAAACAAACAAAAAAATCCATAATGAGACACTATTTTATACCCATTAAAGTAATTATAATTCAAAGGCAGAATACCAAATTAGTGAAGAGGAAGGAAGGCACTCACCTACACTAACACTAGGGACTAAAAATTATGAGCTTCATAAAGAAGAGCCTGGTATCCTCAAAGGCTAAACAGTCACCTGATGGCTCAACAATTTTACATATTCAAGAAAAATGAAATACCCACAAAAACCCTGTATATGATATTCATAGCTAAACAACTTGTAATACCCCAAAGTGGGCTTCCTATGGGGAGTATATAGCAGGAGATGAGACAAGTTGTGCTTCATCTCTATGTAACACAATGTCATACAACAATGGAAGTAACAAAGCAGTGATACATAGTAGAACATAAATGGGCTAAAAAAAAGTTATGATCAATCCCAAATGGCAATAAAACACATTTGAAAGTTTAAACAGAGTAAAGAGATTCAGAGAGGAGACAACAGAGAATAGCAACAAAACTAATAAAGGGGAAAAAAGACAAAATTGAATTGGTAGAGCCTCTAAAATTAAACACAAGCCTAAGAAAAGAAATTCAGTCAAAAGCAATATAATTCATGTTATTGTAGCCTGCAGGAATTAAGAGGTACAATGTAGCTTTGAAGGAAAAATTCAAGAATGGGCCCCAAGGGCTGGAGAGATGGCTTAGCAGTTAAGAGCACTGACTGCTCTTACAGAGTTCATGAGTACAATTCCCAAGAATCATATGGTGGTTCACAACCATCTATAATGGAATCAAATGCCCTCTTCTGGCATACATGTAGACAGAGCATTCATAAACATAAAATACATACATAAATAAATCTAAAAAAAAAAGAAAGAATATGCCCCCAAACAAAACTGGATCAGTTTCTACTCAAAAAAAAATAGTCAAACCTTCAATTCTTTTCCCAGTTCCACCAAAACCCAAGCAGTTACCTTCCTCTCTCCGCATCCTACACAAGGTCTGTGTGATGGTTAGTTAGCTTTTGTTTATTTTAAGATTTATTTTATTGATGGAAGAAATGGTAGGAGGATCTCTGTGAGTCTTACTTAAGCCAAGCTGGGAACTCCTACATTAGAAAGTTCCAAAACAGCCAGAACTACCTTTTGAGGAACCTTGTCTCAAAAATTTTTTTAAATTTTGTGTCTGTGTGTGTGTGTGTGTGTTTTCTGGGACCCTGGAGGCCAGAAGAGGGAACTAGACCCCCTCTGCTGTTATGAGCAGCCTGATGTGGGTGCTAGGAACTGAAATAGGATCCTCTGGAAGAGTAGTAAGCACTCTTAACCACAGAGCCATCATACCAGCCTCCTGAGGGTTAGTTTTCATTGTCAGGTTGATAAAACAGAATCATGAGGAAAGAGCCTCAATAAAGGATGGATTACACTGATATGGCCTCTGGGCATGTCTGTGAGAGACTGTCTTAAATTAATGGATGTGGGGAAGAAACCCAGCTCGTGTGAGTGACGCCACTCCCTAGATAGGGGTCCTGCACCCTACATGAATGGAGAAGTCAAGCTGAGCGAAGGCAAGCAGCACAAGTGTGTGCACTCAGTTCTTGCTTCCATTTGTGGATGTACTGTAACTGTCAAGTTCCTGTTCTGACTTCCCAACAGTAATGAACTAGACCATGAAACTGTATACCAAAGTAAGTTTCTCTCTCCCGAGTTGCTTTTTGTCATCACAGCACAGAAATGAGACAAGAACAGATGGTCAATTCCCACATTCAGGAAAAATAACTACGAAGACTGTGGACTCAGGGACACCAAACACAGCTGAGAAAAGAAGTGACTCCTCTCCTGAAAACAGCAGAAATAATGAAAAGTTTAAAACAGGCAGATGCCATGCTAAAGTTAAACCAATGAACTGGGTTTCAAATGGGCAATCATAAGGCATACTTAGTTGAAACTATGGGTGTATACATAAATGACCATGTTAAGAAGCACTATAATAAAGCATATCACATTAGTAATGTTAGACTCATCAATGTTAGAGTAAGTTAAACGTACACTGTGCTGTGGTGTGCCTAAGATATGTAAGTGTATTTTTAAAACCACATTATTACTAAAAATGCTAATGATATCTAAGGCTTCAGCAAATCATAATCCCAGAGAAGAAGCTTGATGTTGATGGTTAATGACTGGTCAAAGCATTAGTATTTAAGGCTGGTAACGATTTCTTAAAATAGCAAAAGAGCAACATGAAAGTTTGCCATGCTGATTGACTCTCCCTTTCAGGAAACATTCCCTGTGATGTGATGGTACTGAACTTTTTTAGAGGAGAACTTTTACAAACGCAGCAAAGCCTAGATGGCATCCCACATCTGTAATCACAGCACTTAAGGACGTCAGAGCAGGAGGATGAGGAGCTGACGGTAAGTATGGGACAAGGCTGATTATATTAGAAAGACCTTGTCTCGAAGTACCAAAGACAGAAATAAAGCTTAGAGTGTCTCAGACTGTGCTTTATCAGCTAGGATTATGTACTATCCTAAATCCTTCGTACCACGTCATCAATACCACAGTATCTTTACTGACAGATTCCACCTCAGTAAAACAATTCCAATTCAGATTCTCTTGTCATTTCTACTACAGCTGCAGTTCTGACTTCAATGCTGTGTATGACTGAACCAAATCCCTCCAGGCTCTTGGTAATGTTGCTATTTTCATTACCTTCCATGACTCACATTTACTTTACGTTTCTTTTTTAAGACAGGGTCTCATTAAGTAGCCCAGGCTGCCCTCAAGTTTGCTGTCTTCCTGCTTCAACCTCTTGCATGCTGGTACCATAGGGACGTTCTACCATGCTCAACCACAATTTTCTTGTTTTCTTCTCCTTCAGAGTATAACAATGAATCTTTTCTGGAAGATTCATATTTTCCTCACTCATTCATAGCCATTAAAGGAATCACTATAGCCATGAAAAATGAAATCACTGTGTAAATCACTGTGTGAGTTTAATCCACAGAACCTATATAAAGGTGAAAGGAACAAACAGACTCCACAAAAAAAAAAAAAAAAATGCAGTTACTTTTTTGATCCGTGAGCTACAAAACTGATGTTACATTAGCAGGCAGGCATAAAAACAATATCTTACATTTCTATCAGAACGCTTGGGTAACCATGTATACTGTGAACAAGCAGTGTTCTGAAAAGAGTATTTTCTTAGATCTCAATATTTTTAGTAAAACACATTATAAACAGATTTACTGTCTTACTAGTAGAAAATTATTAGTTTCAGATTAAAGTGAACAACCACATTTACTCCTAACAAGAAAGTGAGCCTGTCCTTTCAAGCCAGGGACCAACTTCTCTACAGTTATAAAATATCATAAGTGACACTGTCTAATGACACTGGAAATGTCTGGGTTACTGCAGCCAGCTCTATCATTTGTCTTCACTTGATCATGTCTGTAGCGTGCAGCTGCACATGCTGCTGCACTTGTTTTGGTTAGAGACAGTTCTTCCCTGAAACCACATGACCCTCCAATACCATCATACTAACATACTTTCCTTCTGTAGCTCCTTCACTTCTCTCACCTTCACGGAACTCTGGAGTTAGGAACTTGCTCTGGATTGGGTCTTGGTTTATAGGAATATAACAGTCAGTGTAATCTTGCATCCAGATCAGCCAAATTTTCTCATACCAATATGAAGTCTATTTTCTTTCTTATTATTTATTAAGTGTTCAGAGAGGCAGCACACTTAATTTTCTTCAACCACAATCTTTATTAACTCTTTGGCTGTTTGGCAAAAGAAGACCATCTTTTGGCCTATTTCAGTTTTATTGAAATGCTGTCTTTACTAAATTTACCCATTTCTAGTATTTGCATTAAAGTGAGACTTGGAGCCAAATATGGGGACACAAGCCTCTTAAAACATTTGAGGAGTGGAGGCAGGGGGATGGATGGAGAGCTCAAGGTCATCCTCTGCTACACTGCAGAGTGGGGCTAGTCTGAGCTACGAGAGAACCTGTTGCAAAACAATCTACATAAATGACACTGGGGAGATTGTTCAGAGAGTAAAGTGCAAACTCAAGGACCTGAGTTTGATTCCCAGAACCAACACAAATCCTGCCTAGGCTCAAGAGATACAACACACATGCGCACACACACACACACACGCGCGCGCATTAACAGTGATATAAATTGAACATCCCTTATCTTCTCATATTTTGGAATGTTCACATAAAAAGACATTTTGCATAAGGGACATAAATCTAAACATATAATTCATTCATGCAGCCTATAAATTTAGCCTAAAAGTAATTTTATATATTTTTACTATAACTGTTTAAACTGTGAGCTATCAAATAAAATCAAGTGTGAAGTTTTCTACTTTTGGCATATAAACACTCAAAAGTTTTGGACTCTGAATATAGTGTGGTAGCACACATTTGCAGTCTCAGCACTATGGAAGCTGAACTCTTAGGAAAATCTAAGAGTTCAAAGGCAGCCTGGACTGTACATAGTGAAACAGAGGTTAGCCTGTTCTGTATACAGCAAGACTTTGTTTCTAAAACAAAACAGCTGGGCAGAGTGACTTGTGCCCAATCCCAGCATCTAGATGGCTGAAGCTGGAGAATAGCCCATAAATTCTAGTACAACATGGATTGTATAGAGAGTTCCAGGCCAGCCTGGGCTACAGATGAAGAACTCTGTCTCAAAAAAAGTCTGAGATTTCAGATTTTGGTTTATCACATTAAAGAGGGTAATCAATGTGTGCCACTCACATGGTTGCTTAACAGTAAAGAATGAAAAGCAGAAACAGTTGTAAGATGTCTGTGTCGGTCTGAATGAGACTGACCCCCATAGGCTCATATACTCAAATACTTGGCCCTTAGTTGGTGGAACTGTGTGGGAAGGATTAAGAGGTATGGTCTTGTTGGAGGAGATGTGTCACTGGCATGAGCTTTAAAGTTTCAAAAGCCCACACTATTTCCAGTTAGGTCTCTCTGCTTCCTATTTGTGGATGGGATATAAGCTCTTAGCTACTGCTCCGGTGCCATGCCTGCCTGCCTACTCCATGCTCCCTGCCATAATAAACATGGACTCACCTTCAGAAAATGTAAGCCCCAAATAAACTCTTTTTTCTCTTAAGTTGCCTTGGACATGATATCTTTACAGCAACAGAAAAGTAACTAAGACAATGTATTAATTTTCAAAGAGCTTTATGCATATTAGAAAATCATGCATGAGTAAAAGGTGTTTTCAAAGTACAAAGTAAACCAATGAATCTTTTTTAAAATAGTGTATGTGCATTGTGCCTGGGTGTACTACCTGGGTGGAAGAGCCTGCATAGTTAGAAGTTGGATGCCGGGAACTGGAGTTATACATAGTTCTGAACCACATGTGGCTGTTGGAAACTGAACCCAAGTCGTCTGCAAAAGCAACAAGTATCCTTAACTGCTGAGTCATCTCTCTAGCTCCCAAAATAATGAACTTTAATACATTATAAAAAATTCCTCAATATGATTTCAGATTCCACTTTTCAACTAACCTTTAAGAAAACTATCACTTGTAAAGTTTTGTGTTGTATTGTATTAAAGAGAAATTGAAATATTAATTAACCATTAAAATATAGTACCTTTTTGCAACTAGTTAGTTATCTACTTGAAGCTGGAGTCTCTTCGAAGACTTCATTAGAAACCACAGGACTCAGGAGACTGAAGCAGGCGGATCATAAATTTGAGGCCATACTGAGATACATAATGAGATCTCTCAAAAAACAGGGTGCTGGAGTAATGGCTCAGTGGTTGAGAGCATTGGATGATGTTCTAGAGGACCTGGTTTCTATTTCTAGCACCCGCACAATGGCTCACAACTCTCTGTAACTCCAGCTCCAGGGGATCCAAAGCCCTCTTCCAGCCTCATGGGTACCAGCCACACAACGCGTGGTACACAGACATACAGGCAGGTAAAACACCTGTACACATAATTTTTTTAAGTTTAAAAACAAAAAGAATGTGAGCTGGAGAGATGGTTCAGTGGTTAAGAGCATCGACTGTTCTTCCAGAGGTCCTGAGTTCAATTCCCAGCAACCACATGATGGCTCACAACCATCTGTAATGGGATCTAGTGCCCTCTTCTGGTTTGCCTGAAAACAGCGTACAGTAAACTCAAATAAACAAAATAAATAAATCTTTTTTTAAAAAATGTCAACAAATGTCCCTCAATACTTTCTTAGTTTCTCAAATTTGGTTTTTTTTTTTTTTTTTTTTTTTTAAGTTTCTAGCTAGGCCTGGTGACACAGGCCTGTAATCCCAACATTTAGCAGGCTTTAGCAGGAGAATTCAGAGTTCAAGGCCTGGGCTATATGATAAGAGCCTGTCTCAAAAGCAAAACAAAACATGTTTATCCTCTAAATAGTAAATCTTTTCTCCCACAAATGTCCTTGATGTGAAAAACTCTCAGCTTAAAAAAAAAGTTAAAATTAAAAAGAAAAAAAAGAAAATTTCATTCAGTTCTTGGCTGTATATTACTGCAGTACTAACGGTATTTAAATATAAACAAACTAAAGGATTATCCAGTTTAAATTTTATCAAAAGCAAATGAACTGTCAATAAAAGATACACAACAAAGTTGAACTATTTTATCAAACGATAAATTCTAGTAGAAAATTGTAGTCATGGTATCATAACTGACCGTGTTAGTCGGTCCATATCCAGAATTTCTAGAAAAATGACATCAATTTTACTAATCACTGTTCAGAAACAAGCAAAAAAATCCCAGTGCATATATCTGTAAATAACTAGGTATTATAAAGGGCTCGGAATATATAACTAATAAAACAAAATAAGCCTTTAAAATATAGGCCCTAAACCAAAACTATTTTACTTTAAAGGCACAAGACAACAACAAATTAGAACTGCTCAGAGTATTATGACTGTTTATGGTCAAATATACTTAGAAAAATAACCGCTTAATCAAGCTACTCTGGGAGAAAGAGAAGTTATATGGAAAGAAAATGTGTTATTTTAATTAAATTTTCAACTTTTTGAAAGCCTTCTGTAGAAACAAAAGTAAGAAACAAAACATTTGATTTTCTAAAATAAGGGGGGAAAGCTTTAATCAACTGTTTTACAGAAGCAATGGTTAGACACTATCTTCCTCAGCATCCCTGAGCTGCCAAATTCCATCCAGACCTCACTGAACACTTGGCACGTGGCACTGAAGTACAGAATAATTTTCTCATGCGTGGACAAATGAAACCCTGTCCCCACCTCCACAGTGATTTTTGCTCCTTTACATTAACCTTTTCCCACACTCCAACTATCAGTCTGCTTTGTCAACTAAATCCCAATCCCACATCAGATGTTGCTGGCAACACTCATCTCTGAATGAAAACATTAAAACAGCCAATTACTACACAGAACCTGTATATTAGTGTCATCAAGGCAGATCTGTAGTTTCCAGCAGGTAGTTTGGTTGAGCTTTTCTCTCAACAAAACTAAAGTATTATTTTTAAAGACACATTTTTCTTTAAATTGTATTTTTTCTTTTTTCTTTAGATGGGGTCTCTCATGTATCTCAGACTAGCCTTGAACATAGGTAGCCAAGGATATCTTCGTTTATATTTTTTTTCATACAGGGTCTCAGTTTGTTATCCCAGCAAGCCTGGAATTCACTATGTAGACCAGGATGGGTTTGTATTCAGAGATCCAACAGCTTCTGCCTCCTGATGCCAAGATTAGGTGATGGGTGTCACCAAACACACATATTTTTTTGTTCAAAATATGCCTTTTTAAAAGACTATTTCATGAGAATGGAGAGATGGTTCAGTAGTTTGGTAGAGCTTGATCCTGATGTGGTGGTGTATGCAAAGGTAAGGGCAGGTGGACCTCTGTAACCCTGCCTCAAAAATACCCCCCCCAAAAAAAACCAAAAACACACACACCCCCAAAATAAAAACAAAACCAGAGTACTCACTTCTCTTGCACAGAACCCAGATTTAGCTCCCAGCACCCACATGGTGGCTCATAAGTGCCTGTAACAATTCCAGATTCAGGAGGATCCTATACCCTCTTCTGGCCTCCACAGGTTCGGATACACATGAGGCACATAAACTCATGAAGGCACACACATACACATAAATAAACAAAAAAATTAAATGTTTTAAAGACCACTTCACACTTAAAATGAACAATCATTTCAACAGTTAGGAAGAAAAACTTCAATAGTTGAAAGTTTTAAAACAGGCTGGGAAGTGTAGATCAACAGAGGAGCACTGGCCAAGCACACTGAGACCCTGGATGTGAGGAGGGGTGCTTAGCCATGGAATCCAAACAGTAAGGATGAAAACAAACCCCACCTCGTGGTGTTTTGATCTGCACACCCGTGACTACTAAAGAGTCTGAACACCTCGTCACATCTGCAGGTTCTTGGTGCTTCTCTGTCATGACTTCCTAGTCCTTTCCTGTTGTTATTATTAGCAGTATATGAAGTGCTCCTCATAGATGCCTATTACTAATCCTTTTCAATTCTATGCTCTACAAATATTTTAGTATTTTCTCCCAAATGGTTGGGCATCTCTTCTGTTCCTGTTGTCTTATAATAATTGTATTATTTACTTATGCATGCATGCATGCATTCATTTATTCATTCATAGGCAAGGTCTCACTCTGTAGTCCAGACTGACCTCAGATTTACACTGATTCTCCTGCCTCTGCCTCCTCGGTGCTAGAATTATATGTATCTGCCACAATGCTGGCTTGCACACTGTAAATTTAATAAACATCAGTCTTTGTCTTTCAAGTCTTATGAAAACTCTTCACTATCTTCCCTCCTGTATATCATAAAAAACAAATGTCCTTTATCTTTCCTGAAAGTTTTCTTTTTCACATCTATATCACAGTTAGGAACTTATTATTTGTATATATGGTTGAATAGAAAATCTCTTTTATCTCTCATTAACTGTTTCACTGTCATTAACTGTTCGAACAGCCCATTTCCTCACTCATCTGCTAAACACTCAGGGACATATTAGGTTTCTTTATAAAGCAGAGGTTCAGTTTCTGGGCAAACATTTCTTATCTACTATTGGTGTCAATACCACAATTCATTAAATACTATGGCCTTTTAAGTCATGAGAAAACTTTGACTTTCCCATGCCATGACTTATTTTTCAGTTGTTACTTTTCTTGCTGCTGCTACAATGAACAGTATCTTTTAAAATTACATCAGCCCACAGATAGATAGATAAGGTTACCTATACATACAGGTGGTGCTTTTTGTTTATTGGTTGGTTGATTGGTTTCTTTTCAAGACAAGGTTTCTCTGTATAGCCCTGGCTGTCCTGGAACTCACTCTGTAGACCAGGCTGGCCTCGAACTCAGAGATCTGCCTGCCTCTGCCTCCCAAGTGCTGGGATTAAAGGCGTGCACCACCACTGTCTGTTTTATTTTATTGAGATCCAGTCTCACTTGGGTCTGGAGAGATGACTCAGTTAGTAAAATGATTACAATGCAACAACCACCACCCGGCCAATAACTTTAAAAGTAATGTTGGTAATTGACAGCATGTGAATGTAACCAGTAACAATAACTCAAAACTTTAAATGTATGAAATGAAGCTGGGGGATGGGTCATACTTTCCCAAAGCCCTAAGTTTGATCACAGGCACTATTTAAAAAGGAGTAAAAGTGATACATTTTGTCATATCTTTTTATAGTTTTTCAAAATATTTATTTTATGTGTATGGGTGTTTTGCCTGCAGAGGCCAGAGAGGGATTCAATCACAGGAACTAGAGTTATGAATGGTTGGGAGATACCATGTGGGTGCTGGGAATTGAACTCAAGTTCTCTGGAAGAATAACTAATGCTCTTAACTACCAACCCATCTCTCTAGCCCATCATATATATTTGTAATTTTTAAAATTTAATGACTTTGGCCAAGTGACCCACACCTTTAATCCCATGACTCTAAGTTAGACAAAGATACATAGCAAAACCCTGTCAAAAATTTTTTTTCTAGCTTAATTCTTTATTTTTTTTATGTCAAAAAAAATTTAATTAAAAAAATAAAAACAATGACTTAGAAAGATAGTTCAGCCAGCAAAAGCATTTGCTGTTAAGCCTGGTGACCTGGGTTTGGTTTGTAGAACACACATAGAGGTAGAAGAAGAAAGCCAAATCCTGCAAGCTGTCCTCTAACCTACATACACATGCCCACACTCACATAAACATAACAACAAATATAAGTTTTAAAAAGTAATTAAGGCTGATGAGATGGCTCAGCAGGTAAAGGCATTTGCTGTCAAGCCTAGACCTGAGTTCAGTCACCAGAACCCACATGAAGTAACAAAAGAACCAACTCCTACAAGTTTTCCTCAGGCTTACACATATATATGTGATAATAATATTGATAAATTAGGCTGGGCAGTGGTGGCGCATGCCTGTAATCCCAGCACTTGGGAGGCAGAGGCAGGCGGATTTCTGAGTTCAAGGCCAGCCTGGTCTGCAGAGTGAGTTCCAGGACAGCCAGGGCTACACAGAGAAACCCTGTCTCAAAAAAAAAATATATATATATTGCCGGGCGGTGGTGGCGCACGCCTGTAATCCCAGCACTTGGGAGGCAGAGGCAAGGTTGATTTCTGAGTTCGAGGCCAGCCTGGTCTGCAGAGTGAGTTCCAGGACAGCCAGGACTATACAGAGAAACCCTGTCTCGAAAAAACAAAAAAACAAAAACAAAACAAAAAAAAAGATAAATTAACAAATTGTTTTAATTATTTAAAATTTATTTTTATTAATAAATACTGAAAATAGTTGATGTTTTTGTTTTTTAGGTTTTTTTTTTTTGTTTTGGCTTTAAAGATTTATTTTTATTCTAAATGCACAATTGTTTTGCCTGAATGTGAGTATACCATGTGTATTTGGTGTCAATAGAGGCTAGAAGAGAGTATTGGATTCCCTGGAACTGTATTACATATAACGGTGAGCAGCCATGTGGGTGCTGGAACCAAATGTGGATTCTCTGAATCCAGAATTTTGAGAATATTGAGTGCTCTTAACCACTAGTACCTGCCCTGAACCATAATTTTAAACCTACGTTTTCTATTGACTTGGTATATCAAAGGATGCAAGTATTCAGTGATCTTTGAACCAAAAACCTTATTTGTTCTACATATATATCAGAAAAATATGGGTTCTTTGGGTTTTGTTTTATTTCGATTTTCTTGATTGGCTTTGGTTTGGTTTATGTTGTTTAGTTTAAGACGGGTCATAGTTATGTAGCCTCAGCTGACCTTGAACTCATGCTCCTCTTCCTTCAGCCTTCCAAATTCTTGGATTACAGGCATGTTCCACCATCTTAGACTCTCTTTACGATTGGCTCAGCATATAGTGTCTCCAGACACTGTGAACAAGGGTGAAGAGACTCCTGAGAAGAAGGTCTATGTAAAAGATCATCTCTCACTAAGATATGATAGAAATTGTGACCACTGCATCAGGCCCCCTAATCCTACTTCTAAGATGTGAAAGCAACATTCCATGTAGCAATAGAGACATAAGCTTGCAGAAAAAGTACTATTGATCAACTGTTCTTCACTGCCTTTAACCCAACTTTAAATTGATGTCACACTCAGGAGAAACTACCATATCAGATGATTCCCTTAAACTTTCACTGGGCACACCTCTACTTCTGCTGAATAATTCAACTCACAAATGATGTCAAGCCCCTCCACAGTGAAGTCATCACCCAATACTACACCAAGAAAAGAAATCACAGGACAGACTTTGCTTCATGTTGTTTCTATTAAAAGCAATATACCATCTGTTGAATAACTTTTGCAAAATGGAAATGACCCAAAAATTAAAGACCACACTGGATAAACACCGTTGCATGAACCCTATAGTCATGGGCACCTGAAGGTATAGAATAGCTGTTCCAGAATAATGCTTTGGTGAACACCACTGGCTATCAGAAACACTCACCACTCCAACATGTGACCAAGAATGGGCACATAGATACAGTCAAGGCATTACTGTCCTATGGTGCCTTGAGGAATGCTGTCAACAATTTGGTGTATAGCCTGTTGATCATACAGACGATAAGAACATAAGACAATTATTGCTGCTACCAGAGAAGAATGAATCATTCTCAACTAGGCAGTGCTCAGCCATGAATGCCAGGCAGCACAGAATGGGCTACTGGGCCTGTAAGCAGTGGCTTTCACAACAGAAGATGCTCAGCAAACTTGAGATAGTTCTTAAGGCTACGAATGTGCTGAGTTTGACAGAACAGTTACTCATGTCATTATTCCTGATGATAAAGCTCTAAGTCCTTTGAAGTGTATGCTTGAGGGTTCACAATGGATGCTGGCCTCTTTGCAAAGTACATGAACAGGAAGTTAGTTCTTGGAGGTCGGTAGAGGAGCAGGCTCAACAGAGGGCAACTGTTGCTAAAGCTATCTGATGGATGCTACTTCTTGGGGGGGGAGTGTAAACTTTAAACATCACCTACAGAATGACCTTCTTAAGCTCACTGCTGTAGCAGGAGACAAGGTCCCCAGCAGAAAGCCCAAGCCAGTGACATGACTCAGACTATCAACAAAGTTGCATACCAGGCATCAGCACTTCTGTATGAAGTACATCATCTATAAAAATCTTGTTTCATTGTCACCCAGTGCTCAGCAGAGCAAAGTCTGGATGGCTCCTTCCACCTAGCTTATCAGCTGCATAATGGTCTTTGAACTGCTTCCAACTGTCAGCTGAATGTCATAAAAGGTGAACATTTTAAGTTGAACATGCATGGTTCGTGAGAACGGAACCATTGTGATATGCTTGATCATTTACTTTATGTGAAAAACAATTTACATTGTTCACCTTTAAACTGAAAAATAATACAACTGATACTAGATTTTACTTAGAGGCCTAAACTACTTTTAAGATTTTTTTTTTTTTTGTTCTCTTTAGGGTGGGACTAAAACTCAGTGGTAGAGTCTTCAAGAAGGATGCATGAGGCACAGGGTTCCACACTGGGAACTGCAAACAAGTTTTCATTTTACAAATGGCCTGTGGTTTTTGTTGATCAGGTCTTTCAGTTTTACCAGCATCTATCAACGACTAATAAGTCAGATGGCATCAGAACTACTTGTCAGACCCACAAGTGATCTATCATTAATTTTGTATTCTTTAGTAAACAATATCACTGTATGATTTATTTTGCCTTTGTTATAATAAAGCATCTATCTAAATATACCACTATAGGGGAAAAGTTCTATTGCTATTATCTTTTTCTTATACTGTATTTTAGTTTCTTATTTTTATTCTTGGTCTTTCTTCACATTTATTCATTTTTAAAATCTTGTATATGCATTAGGAAATCATGATGTGAACCACTGGGTGTTAGTGCCAAATTGGCTCATGCTGTATACTTTTATTGTGCACACTTGTGTCAACTATCTATCTGTGCATATTTTATTGTACACATTGGCTATCTGCCTACTGCGTATCTGTACATACCTCAATCTTCTCTAACTTCTTTTACTGTCATCATTTCTTTCTTTCTTTTTTTAAAAAGATGTATTTATTTTATGTATGTGAGTGCATTGTCGCTGTCTACAGACACCAGAAGAGGGCATCAGATCCCATTATAGATGGTTGTGAGCCACCATGTGGTTCCTGGAAATCGAACTCAAAACCTTTGGAAGAGCAGTCAGTGCTCTTAACCACTGAACCATCTCTCCAGCCTGTCATCATTTCTTAAAAGTCTTGCCAGTTTAGAAAACAAACATGGCCGGGCAGTGGTGGCGCACGCCTTTAATCCCAGCACTTGGGGGGCAGAGGCAGGCGGATTTCTGAGTTCGAGGCCAGCCTGGTCTGCAGAGTGAGTTCCAGGACAGCCAGGACCACACAGAAAAACCCTGTCTCGAAAAAACAAAAAAACAAAAAAACAAAAAAAAAAAAAAGAAAAGAAAAAGAAAACAAATACCATCAGTTCAATAGATTAGAAGCAATCTGTGATAAATTTTTCTGAGCATTACTAAAATAAGTCTATGTAAAGATTTAATTTCTTCCCTATTCCTTTTTTTCTTTCTTCTTTACCTTTCCCTTTGCCTACCTTTTATTTGTGATACTGGGAATGGAAGTCAGGGTCTTGTACATGCTAGTTACCTAGCATAGAACTATAACCCCAGGCCCCCAGTTTTAATCAATCTCTCTCTCTCTCTCTCTCTCTCTCTCTCTCTCTTTCTCTCTCTCTCTCCCTCTCTCCCTCTCCTCCCTCTCTTGCAGGGGGTGGGGGGAAGCTGCACATACACAAACTCACAACCTTTGGTCATTTTGGAGACAATCTTGCTAAGTTACCTAGTTTGGCCTTGAACTCACCCAATTTTAATTTCTTTATAAAGCTTTTATTTTGGTGGGTGGTCAAAGGTGGAGATTTCTCAATTCATGACACTTTCACCATACCTCACACTAAAGTCATAGCAGCAAATATATAGTATGAAGAGCTTCCTCTTGACACTGAAACAGCCAAGGCATAGAAGTAAGAAGGGTACCTGGGCATGAGGGCAGCTTGATCTGTCAGGCCTGCATGCTCTCATTATAAATGGACAAACTCCAATAATTTTGAGATGGTTTTAAAGAGGATTCTTTGATGAATCTTCTCAGAAACTGAGGTGTTTGTGGCACTAAGGTTTGCAGAAATTGGTGCTAAGAGAACCAACAGTTTTGCTGTCAAAAGCCAAACAGGGGAGCTTGACAAGCACTGGGTAGGTAGGTCTGTGCCAGCTCAGAACACAGGAGGCCATGAAGTCAGTCGTCTCCAGATCCACTACTAAGAAAGTCTGAGATTCTGCTCATCATTTGAAAACACACCTTACATAATGTCTCCCTTAACATACTGCTATTTTTTCACGTATATTATGTGAACAAAATAATATTTCCTGATTCTGGCTTGCCAGGGTGAATAGTACTGGAAGTCTACAACTCTTGCCTGTGCTTCATTCAAATTATATTCTAAATCTGGGGGTGGGGGTAACATCTGGATTAAGCCATATAAAATCTGGAGATTTTGACCAGGTGGTAGTGGTGCACATTATTAATCCTAGCACTTGAGAGGCAGAGGTTGGCAGATTGTCATGAGTTTGAGGCTAGCCTGGTCAACAGAACAAACACAAGGAAAGCCAGGGCTACACACAGAAACTCTGTCTAAAAAGCAAACAACAACAACAAAAAACTGGGGCCGGGCGGTGGTGTGCACGCCTTTATCCCAGCACTTGGGAGGCAGAGGCAGGCTGATTTCTGAGTTCGAGGCCAGCCTGGTCTACAGAGTGAGTTCCAGGACAGCCAGGGCTACACAGAGAAACCCTGTCTCGAGAAAAAAAAAAAAAAACTGGGGATTTTGGTTGTAGTAGTTTTTTATTATTTTTATTTATTCTAACTCTCAGTTGCTTTATGTTACATCCAGGGTCTCATTCCCAGTCTTGTTTGTGTCTCTTCCTTCCTTGTGAATTCCTATATCTAAAAATGACTTTGAGGGTTCTTGTCCATGTTTCATTTTCTTGCCTTGTCCCCTCTCATATTTTTTAACTTTTCCCTATCAGTATTACTATTTCTGAGTACTCTAAATGCTGAATTTTATGCGGTTGGCTTATGTTAGGCTTTTAACACTAGGAAGTTGTACTTCCTTCTATAGAAAAGCTTGCAATTTTCATGTTTTCCCTAATGGATTTAAGCTTCACTCTTATTTACCATAAATCATTAAAATTATTTGTGCTCATAAAAAATTATATAGATCTGACTTATAGAATTCCATCAGCTAACTTCTACCAAAAAGGAAAAAAAAGGGGAGAGAGAAAAGAAACCAACAAGTATATTAAAAAATATTCAGTATTAATAATCATATGAAAATGCAAATCAAACCACAATGCAGTAACTTAGCTCAGTAAGAATGGCTCAGTGGTTAAGAACACACACTGCTCTTCCTAACAGCCTCATGGCAAGCTCACAGCTATATGTACCTCTAGTTCCTTAGGATCTGACACCCTCTTATGATTTCCTCAGAAACCAAAAACATGATGCACTTGGGCATTCACCTGTACTCATAAAATAAATATAAATATTTTTTTAAAGATTAAGGTCTGCCGGGCAATGGTGGCACATGCCTTTAATCCCAGCACTTGGGAGGCAGAGGCAGGCGGATTTCTGAGTTCAAAGCTAGCCTAGTTTATAGAGTGAGTTCCAGGACAGTCAGGGCTATACAGAGAAACCCTGTCTCGAAAAACCAAAATAAATAAATAAATAAATATTAAGGTCAGGAATGGTAGCTTACATTTCTCTTTAGTCTCAGCACTTGAGAAGCAAAAATAGAACCCTGAGACAATCAGCCCAGTCTGGTCTACATATTAAGTTCAAGGCCAGTCAGGGCTGCATGGTATTATAGAAAGACAAACATTGGGATGAGACAGAGCTCAAAGCTACAGCACTTGCCTAGTGTAGATGAAGCCTTGGATCAATCGCCAACACCAAAGGTGGGCAAGCATGACAAAGGATAACAAGTGTTCCACATGGAGGCTAACACCTGTCTGTTACTTGTTTCAAGGAATCCAGCACCCTCTTCTGGCCTCCATGAAAGCATGTGTAAAGCAAAGACAAATATGTAGGCAAATACCCACGCATATTAAAAATCAATAAAGATAACAATTGTTTGCAAAGTTACGGTAGTTAAGAAAGAAATAAAGAAAGAGAGACCATATGGCCCAGCAGTCAAAAACCAAAAGTAGAATGATATGATCTAACAAGTCTACTCTATTTTCATGGAATCAAGTGTTAAGAATACTCTACTCTTGTGTTTCTCATAGCACTTATTCATAAGAAATACAAACAATCTAAATATAAATCAGTTCATAAATAGATAAAGCATGAAATATATACACAATAAAATACTGTTTGGCCATTCAAAAGTGGTGGGCACCAGGCATGGTGGTACATGCCTTTTAATCTAAGCTTTAAGGAGGCAGAAGTAGTTGGGTCCCTCTAACTTTGAGGTTAGACTGATCTACATAGTGAGTTCCAGGATAGTGAGGGAGACACAGTGAGACCCCGTCTCAAATAAAAGTTGGGAGGAGAAGGGGGGATAGGCCTGCAGTTAAGAGTGCACAGTGTTCTTACAAAGGACTTGATTCTCAGCAACCACATCGGGTACCTCCAAGGTCATTTGGACATATACATACAACTACACACACACACACACACACACACACACACACACACACACACACACAATAAAATAAAATGAGTATCTTGTTTTTAAGAACTGGAGAGAATAGAGAATTTTTTTAAGCAGTTAAGAGTACTTTTTACTCTTTTAGAGGACTCAGCACCCAGTTCAGTTCCTAGCACCCACATGTGGCTCATAACCATCTATAAATCCAGGTGCAAAGAATGCAATTCTCTCTCTAGCTACTCTGAGCTCAAGGCAAAATTATGATACACATAAAACAGAAAAAAATATAAACAATTTTTTAATCTTTAAAAATGTGTGGAGGGTGCTGCTGGGCAGTGATGGCACAGGCCTTTAATCCCAACACTCTGGAGGCAGAAGCAGGCAGATCCCTGTGAGTTTGAGGCCAACCTGCTCTACAGAGAGGGTTCCAAGACAACCAAAGCTACACAGAGAAACCCCGTCTGTTATTTGTGGCATGAAAATAGAAAAATGTCAAGTGAAATAAATAAGACGCAGAAAGACAAATACAGCATGATTTCATGCACATGTAATAAATAAGACGCAGAAAGACAAATACAGCATGATTTCATGCACAT
>JANHMN010000004.1:34290366-34320762 GCA_030674055.1 Rhabdomys pumilio
AAAAAAAAAAAAAAAAAAAAAAAAAAAAAAAAAAAAAAAGGCAGGGGATGAGGGTTGGAGATGAAGCTCAACTCAATGGTAAAGTATTTAGCTCAACTCAATGGTAAAGTATTTGCCTATTATGCTCAAGACCATGGGCTGGAAAAGGTAGAGAGATTTAAAAAAAAACAAAACATAAATTTTTTTAACCTGATCTAAGCATTAATATAGACATCATATATTAAGATAGACATCATATGTGTACAGTATTCATGTATAGGTTAAAAATAATTTAAAATTAAAATAATACCTAAAACAATTGTCAACAAATATATGATCCATCAATCCTGCTTATAGGTATATATTCAAAAGAGAAAAAATCTGAGCCTTAAAAGGTATGGTATTGGGCTGGAGAGATGGCTCAGCGGTTAAGAGCACTGGCTGCTCTTCCAGAGGTCCTGAGTTCAATTCCCAGCAACCACATGGTGGCTCACAACCATCTATAATGAGATCTGATATCCTCTTCTGGTGTGTCTGAAGACAGCTACAGTATACACACATAAATAAAATAAATCTTTTTTTTTTTTTTAAAAAAGGTATGGTATTAGCACTTCCATATCAATAACCAACTATTTACAACAGCTGAATGGAAGTAAACCAAGTAGTCTATATATTGGCTGGGCATGGTAGTGTACATCAAGTGGTCTATACATTGGCTTGGCATGTTGATGCACACCTTTAACCCAGAACTCTGGAGGCAGAGGCATGCTGATCTGAGTCTGAGGCCAGTTGGTTTACACAGTGAGTTTCCAAGCCAGCCAGTACTACATGAGACCCTGTCTGTGGTATATGTGCATGTGTGTTCAAATGTATGTGGGCACGTGTGAGTATATAAATATGTGTGCATATATATGGATGAAGGCTAACAGTTTTCTCCAACGCTTTCCTATTTATTTATTTGTTTATTTATTTATTTACTTTGGTTTTTTGAGACATATTTTCTCTATGGAGCCCTGGCTATACAGAAACTCACTCTGTAGACCAGGCTGGCCTCAAACTCACTAGCAAGCTCCTTGTTCTTTTGTCATACCACTGCAGGAAAATCCCCAAACCCTGTTTCTACTATTACTATGGCACAGCTTCTGAATTCTCCTGAAGGAAATTACAACAGCTTGGAAATTCATGCCGCTTCCAATTTATAGTTTCCAATGGCAACTGAAATTACTGTTTTGTTAGTAATTTATCTGAATGTCTATGAGCAATGACCTTTCCATCCCACAGAGTGACCAGTGGTCACTCTAATCTGATCCATGAAGGATATACTTCAAGATCTCAACTAGATACCTAAAACCAATAATAATGCCTGAATCTAATAGATACTATCTTCTGTACATACGTACCTATGACAAAGTTTAACTTATAAACTAAATGTAAGAGATTAAGAAAATACAAAAAAAAATATAATACACTGTTAATAAAAAGGTTTTATGAACATGGTTTCCCTTGGAATATCTTATTATGCTCTATCTACCCCCTCCTCTAACGCTGTGAGATGACGGCACAATGTCTAAATGATGGAATAAAGTGAGGTAACTGAGAAAGGCATTGTGTTACAGGGTTACGCTATGATATGAGGGTTAACCGAACACAAGCCCTGAGATACTCCAACAGTAGGTCTAATAATTAAAGTGGCTACTACGTGACTGACAGGGCCTATGTGTGACAAAGGGGAAGATTCGTGTCATATGAATGATGTAATGGGTCAGTAGGAGATTTCATCACACCACTCAGGACAACATGCAATTTAACCTTCATCAATTGTTTACAGAATTTTTCATTTAACATTATCAGATTGCAGTTGACCACAAGCACTTGAAACCCTGAAAAGCAAACCCACAAGTGAGAACTGTTTCCTATTTCCCCCTTCTTGTGCCCTTTACCAGAAAAATAATTCTGCTGCCACTCAATTTTTATATCCAACCTGTATTCTTCTTAAAACTCAAGTTCAGACTTCTGAGTGTTGGACAAGGGTTTCTCTCTTCCTTTGCTATCATATCTTCAAATCCAGCTCCTTCCTGTCCATCTAATCACACAGACCCATTGTTTTGAATTCTACCTATATAAAGCCTGAAAATATGAAACAAGTTTAACTCTAATATTTTTAAATCTGTTTCCTGGGATAGGAATGTGGCTCTGGTAGTAGAGTGCTTGTCTAGAAAGTATGAAGCCCTGGGTGTGAACATCAGCCTCACACACTCCAGGCATGGCAGCACATGTTTATAATCCCAACAAGCAGAAGAACCCTAAATTGAAGGTCATCATGACTACATAACAAGTTCAGGGACAACCTGCACTGCATAAACTGTTCTTCCTTCACTAGTAAACTTGCATGTTTGCCTCGTAAGTTTTCTAAAGATGATACATATTTCCTGTTCATTTCCTCACCTCATAGTTACTCTTAAATCTATTATTTGATGTCTATTCCACTCTCTAAGTATGTCTTATCAAGGCCTCTCTACAGAAAAGTACAGTAGAATCTATATATTTCACATATCATCTTGGATTTAATCCTGGAAGGAATCTATTTCCTTTTTGAAAAGGCATCCCTGGTTCTTCTCTTACCTTCATTGCTTATTCTGACTCTCAAAACTAACCACCCTAGCTTAGCAAATTGTTTCAAGAGCTAGCTACTACAGACAGGATAACATTTGAACTCAACACAGCATAGACGGCCTCCACTATCTTTGTTTCTGACCACTCTTCCAGGCTCATTTTTCTAGAGCTTTCCCACAGGTACTTTTCATCTGGATACAACAGAATGCCCATAGCTCCTCCAAACACACAACTCTCATGGCTCTACACCTCACAGAGCACCATCCTTACCTTCTCTCTTCAGTCTCAGTCTCACTCCTTTTTCCAAATACAGTTGTGGGGTTTTTTTTTGTTTGTTTGTTTGTTTGTTTTTTTTTGTTTTTTTTTTTTTTGTTTTTTGTTTTTTGTTTTTTGTTTCAAAACAGGGTTTCTCTGTGTAGCACGGGCTGTCCTGGCAATCACTCTATAGACCAGGCTGGCCTCGAACTCAGAGATCTGCCTACCTCTGCCTCCAGAATGCTGGGATTAAACACATGTACTACCAAGTCCGGCTTTGGTTGGTAAAATTTTATCTTCTCATATTTAGAATTACTGACAGAATAACTACCCTCATAAAAACTGTCCATATGCCATCCTCTGAATATGTTCCATCACTTGATTAAATGAGTTCTGCAGAGGTAATTAAAATTACTAGGTTGAAGAGTGAATACATTAACACATGCACATAGTTTCAGTACTCAGGAGGCTGAGAAGAAAGATCACAATTTTAAGAGCAGTCTTGACTTCACAGTAAGAAACCATCTCAAACAACCAGAGTAAGATTATTTAAAATGGGGAGGTTATTTTTGATCCATGTGAACTAAGGTTATGGCAAGAACTCTTATAAAAAGGAAAATAAAGAATGGCAGTGGTGGTGCATGCCTTTAATCCCAGAAGGCAGAGGCAGGTGGATTTCTGAGTTTGAGGCCAGCCTGATCTATATATGGAGTTCCAGGTTAGCCAATGATACAGAGTGAGCAATTGGCCAAGAAAAAAGTAAAAATCAACTAATACACAACAAAATACCTTATACTAACAAAAACCTACCATTACATGGAAACTATAAATAATACTGAATGAAAAAATAAGAAAATATATTCTTCAAAATTCCATGTATACAAACTCAAAATCAGATACAGATAACATTCATCATTTAGAGATTTAACTATAAAGAAAAAAGTAATTGCTATAAAAAGTCAACTTAATAATTATCTGTTGAGATAAAGGGTCTAATTGGAAACAGGAATGCCTGAGACTTCTGAGAAGCTGGCTATCTCCATCTTTATGTAGGTGGTGTTTATAGGGTGGTTCACTTTGTATCAATTCATTAAATTACACATTTATATTTTAGATATTTCTGGTATATATTTTACAGTAAGGTTAAGTTACTATATTAGTGAAGCCTCCTGTGACTACTCAAAGTAAAATAGCAATTCCTTCTCTGCCCTCCACCCCCTTTGCTAGTAACTTCATTTTCTACACTACTTATCTCTACCTAACTAACTATATTTACTTCTTATTTGCAAACTATTTTATCCCCAGCCATAGAACAACACAAGGATTGTTTTGTCCACTTGCTACATCCATCAAATGAATGCATGAAAAATACCTTCATACCTTTTTTCATGTTTGTACAATCCTAAACAAAAGATGTAAAATATACTTTGTATTTTAGTCGTTTTATAAAGATGGGATCTATCTTTCTGGTTCACCTTCTGTGGTAGAACCACCACCAAGATACAGATTTATGTAAAAACCCTTAAAGGAAAGACCATTGCCCTGAAGGCTGGAACCCTCAGAACACACCACAGACACAGACATACACACAAATAAATGAAATGTAATTTAAAGGGTAATACAATATTCATAAAATGAAAGTGTACATTTGATGGCAGCCAGATGAAAATGAAGGGGTTATACAAGGAAGTAATTCATGTATTTAACAATGTGGGTCTCCTTGATCATAGTCTGAGCTTCTTGACGATAAGGCTTATGTCATTTTCAGGTTATCAGTGAAGAGAGTAAATAGAATGTTCATTAACTATACTACAAAGATCACTGCCCTATTCACTAGTGGGCTAATCACCCAGCAACAGCCCTTATTGATCAGGAGTGGACCATAAACCTACTTTTAGACCATGGGTCAGGCCATCTCCACCTTATGACACTGACTGCAAGTGGTATAAAAATTATTTTTTAAGAAAAATCAAGAAGCTATTGCCTAAATAAATGGGAAGAAAAGTGGATATCTAAAAAAATAGCATCTTTTTTTTCTTTTCAATAGACACAGTTATCATTTCTCTAAAATACCTTGCTCCTTTCCAACACTGGTAAGAAGTTTAGTTGGGGCCTGTTCCTCAGCTCCAGGAATGGGTCTTGACTTGTCATAGCAGTGACTCTAAAAGTGTGGTTTGTGAGTAGCAAAGCCAGTCTCACCCATGTTACAAATTCCTAGAACTCAAACTCATGGGGACCTAATAAGACAGAAACCATGAAGGTAAGGCCAAGCAATATGTGTTTTGACAAACCCTTGAAGTAGTTCTAATAGCTACTGTCTAGACAAAAAGGCTGCCCAGATTTTAAAGCAGTGATCCCTTAGAACATAGGGGTGGCCTGGTTACATCCAAGATCACAGTTTCTGTGTCATGCTTATGTAACATAATCTTCATCATCTATGAATGAGGATGCATGTAATTCAAGGAGCCGAAGGCAGCAGCCACCTTTATCACCAAAAAAGCCAACTTGAGAAAAAAGCCAACAAAGATTTGTAATTCCAAAAGAACTGGAGAAAGACAATATCAAAGCTTAACAGCATTGGTCATACCAAGCCAGATGCCCTTACTCTGTGGTCTTCTCAGTTACATAAGTTATTGATCCTTTGTTTTAGTGAATTTCTGTTGAATTTTCTATTCAGATATCTACTGCATCAAATTACACATCACTGTCCAGAAAATGTACTAGATGTTGTCCAGTTAACAGCCTTTCCCTAAATTAGGATTGCCAGACTTAACAAACACAAATATAAAACACCCAAATAAATTTGAATTTCAAATAAACAATACTTTTTAGTATATATCTGAAATATTGTATGACACACAAAGTATATATTTTATCTGACAACCCTAAAGTCCCATTACTGAACCCTAGAAACCAAAGAGCAGTTCAGCTCAGTCCCAGTTCAATACATGACAGCTACTCTTTTTTTTTTTTTTAAGACTTATTTATTTCATGTATGTGAGTACACTGCTGCTGTCTTCAGACACACCAGAAGAAGGCATCCCATTACAGATGGTTGTGAGCCACCATGTGGTTGCTGGGAACTGAACTCAGGACCTCTGGAAGAGCAGTCAGTGCTCTTAACCCCTGAGCCAGCTCCCCAGCCCTGACAGCTACTCTTATAATTAATGATTATTTGGAAAAAGACTAACCCCAAGTTCTGAATTAATATCCCACAAGTCTAAATCACCTAGATTTAACTTTTAAAATTAAGCAGATAGCTTTCTAAAAGTCAAAACATGGCCGCTAAATGGAACAAAAACAAAAACAAAAGTGTTGCTGCATAATGTATTCACAGATGCATGCATGTGGGTCTCTGGGGTTGAGCTCAGGTATTAGGCTGTGTAGCAAGTACCTGTACCTGTGAGCCACTCTTCTGGTCCATTTTTTAAGAATTATTTATGTTTATTAGTAGTAGTTTAGCTTCTTTATTCCTTATTAGGCTATTAATTCCATTGCGATAGGAACTGAATCAATAATTGCTCAGTTTCCAAAACCTAGTTGTTAGTAACTAGTGGTTGACTAAATGTTTGAATCATACTAAGAAAAATAAGCAGAGGAGAAATGTATGTGTTACCGGTGTGATTATAGAGAATAAACAGCTTAGTACATATGTGGATTAATGTACCTTAAGTTTTGTTGAAACGCTTGTAAAGTGGGAATTGTGTTTGATGTGTCTGACAGGCAAATAAAGTCCAAATCAGGAGAGGTCTGAGTGCACTTGGGGTTAGACTGCTGATGTGACCAGCAGCTGTGTAGCACCATTAACTGGTTGCCAAAATGAAAAATAGACAGATTAAAGAGAAATTGGGCTTGGCTTTTAACACTAGCACTTGGGAGGCAGATGCAGGTGGATCTCATGAGTTTGAAGCTAGCCTGTTCTACTTAGCTAGTTCCTGGACATCCAGGGATACAAAGTGAGACCCTGCCTCAAAAACAAACAAACAAAAACAACAAAAAAAAAACAAAAAACAAAAAACAAAAACAGTACGGAAGTTATCTTAGTATAGATGAAGAGGTTATGAAAGCTTAAAGGGTAACAGCAGTCAGAATAGACAGCAGCTTTGTACAAGAAGAATTGAGAGGACAGACTATTCGGAGGAAAAAGAAGGAAGGTTTGACTCATATGGCCTACTGAATGAAATGACAGTGAAAGGCCTTTCTTTTCTTCTTTTAAAAAGGGTTTTCTCTCCCATCCTCTCTCCTTCCTTTCTTCCTCCTTTTATTCCCTGTCTTCCATTTTTTTAAGACTAAGTCTCACAGTGTTGCCTGGGCTGGCCTCAAACTTGCCTAGCCTCTGAGGGGACACACACACAAAACGTTAAAAAAACACCCATACATAGACCAAAAAATGAAAAAAAAGTTCTTCTTTTTTTTAAACATAGTATATGTCCAGGCATGTCAATATTACACTGCAGCCAGTCTAATCCACCTAATTTAAACTTGAGTCAGAAAAAAAAACCTACATAAATAAGAGAAAATATATAAGTCTATATTAATTATTATAAGGTACTAACAACTTTAACATAAAATTAAATGTGTATGGATGGCATGGTTTCTTCAAATTTCTTCTGGCAAAGCCCAAAGGAGAAACTAAGAACCTTCAGGGAAATTTTCTTTTCAAAGCTACTTTTTTAAAATAATTTTTTTTAAGGTTTTTTTTTGAGGCAGGGTTTCTCTGTGTGGCCCTGGCTGTCCTGGAACTCACTCTGTAGACCAGGCTGGCCTCGAACTCAGAAATCCGCCTGCCTCTGCCTCCCAAGTGCTGGGATTAAAGGCGTGCGCCACCACTGCCCGGCTAATTTAATTTATTTTAATGTATATAAAAGTTTCGCCTGTATGTAGGTACTTGGAGGTAGAAGAGGGTGTCAGATCTCCTGGAACTAGAGTTACCGATAGTTATGAGCCAACTAATTAACCACTGAACCATCTCTCCAGCCTCTTAAAGTTATCTTTTAAAGTAAATTATAGTACAAACTAGATTTATACTCAGTTATTTATAAATACATTATGGCAGCTCTTCCTAAAATAACCAAAGCCAAATATACTTCTACTAACCAATTAAATTTCAGAGATCAAATTAATAACACTTTAAGAGAGAAAATAGTAAAAATACATAGTTTTTGCTTAATTTTTTATCAACTCACATACAGAAATATAAAGCTAAGAAACTAGAAAAGTCAGTTTGAAGTGGCATGCCATATAATTTTTCATTACATTTTGTGTGGATCTATGTATGTGATCACATGTACAGATGTAACATACTATAGAGGTCAACAGTGACCTGAAGGAGTTGGTTCTCTCCTTCCATCATATAGGTCCCAGAGATCAAATTTAATAGACATGCTTGTCAGTAAGTACCTTTACCTGCTGAGACATTTCACTGGGGCCTTCACTCAAGTTTGAAAGCCAAAGTTCTTATAATGGTTCACAATGTCTTACAGAATATAATGCTCTACCACTACCTACATCATCTTCTCTCTTTCTCTCTCTCTGTCTTTCTTTGTGTGTGTGTGTGTGTGTGTGTGTGTGTGTGTGTGTGTGTGTGTCTGTGTCTGTGTCTGTGTGTCTGTGTCTGTGTGTGTCTGTGTGTCTGTGTGTGTCTTCCTGTCTCTCTCTCTCTCTCTACTCTCTTTTTTGGTTTTTCAAGATAGGGTTTTATTGTGTAACCCTGGTTGTCCTGGAACAACACACTCTGTAGATCAGGCTGGCCTTGAATTCACAGAAATCCATCTGCCTCTGTCTCCAGAGTTCTAGGATTAAAGGTATGTGACATTACTGTCCAACCATCATCTCTCTCTTTTTTTTTTTCTTATGATTTATTTTTACTGCTAGGCACAGGGCTCATGCTTTTGATCCCAATACTCTGGAAACAGAGGCAGGTAAATTTTTGTGAGTTCAAGGCCACTCTCCCTGGTCTACCCAGAGTTCCAGGACAGCAAAGTCTACATAGAGAAATTCTGTCTCAAAAAAAAAAAATCACTGTGTGTGTGTGTGTGTGTGTGTGTGTGTGTGTGTGTGTGCATATGTCTTAGTATCTGATGCCTATGAAGCCAGAGGGATCAGCCCTCCCTAGAGCTAGAGTTACAGGTGGTCTGAGACACCCTGCATGGGTTCTAGGTAAAGACCTCCAGTCCTTTGAACCCTTAAATGCTAAGCATTCTCTCCAACTCCTTTAAAAAAAATTGTTGGTGCATGCATGATATGTGTACACACCTCTGTCTGTGTTGGCAGGTGTGGGTATGGAAGAGAACAACATCAGACATTGGTCGAGTACTATCTTGTTTGGGACAGGGTCTGTGTTGTCTGCCATTGCACTGCATATGTCAGGAAAGCTTCTAGGGATTCTATTCATATTCATATCTTGCCATAGGGGCCTGAAATTAAAGACTTACAAGGGTTTGGGGGAATCTGAACTCAAGTTCTTACACTTGCATTGAAAATGCTTTCAACATTGAGCCATCTCTTCAGCTTGTTTTTATTACTTACACTTTCTCCTCACTCTACTCCAGCCCAGCTGGATCCCTGAGTAACAGTCCTGACTCAAGGCAAGTCATTAGATATTGTATCTACCTGAAAAATTCCCCTGTTCTCATGTCTGCCATATATGTACACATTTGCTTTCTTGCTTGCTTTAGGTCAGGCTTCCCTGCCCAACCAGTTAACCAACTCAGAGCCCACTTTTATACTTTGGTTTTACTTTACAGTTTTGTCACCATTACTGTGTATTATACTTATGAATTTGTAGACTGTCTTCCCTTACTTCAAAATGTGAAGACTTGTTTTGCTCATTGCTGCACCTAGAACAGTGTCTAACAGTCAAGAAATTGTTAAAAGTATCAGTGAATTAATACAAAAAAGTAGGAATTAGGGAGATGGCTCAGTGGGTAACATGTTAGCTGCACAAACATGAGGACCTTGACTTTGGGTCACAGCACTCCTGGCATGGCAGTGTATGCCTGTATTCCCAGTACTGGGAGGAAGAGACATGAGAAATTCTAGAGCTCACTGGCTAGCCAGCCTAGCTAATCTGTTAGTGTTGGGTCCTATGAAAGATAATGTGGAAAGCAATCCAGAAAGACAATCAGTACTGCCTTCTGACATTCATACGATTACACATGACACACATACAAACACAAACACACACACACACACACACACACACACACAATTAACTTTCACAGTAACCCTACCAAAGGATCAGAACTACTTCCATTTTTTTTTCCTGTGTGTATGTTCATGTGTATACAGGTACAGGAAAGCTGGCTGGGATTATAAGCATGTACCACCATGCCCAGTTTTTTGGATGGATTCTAGGAGACAGAACTCAGGTCTTTATGTCTGTCAATGCACCTCACCAGTGGAGCTGTCACCCTAGACTCACCTCCATTTTTTTAAATGAGAAAAATATAACACATGTAAATTACCCAGAGAAGTACGCTAACAAGTAGCAGAGACACATTATCAAGTCAGGCAATTTATTCCAAAGCTACCTCTCTTAAACATTCTATGCTATAGACTCTAGTTTCCAACATACTGGGGATGGAGGAACATAACCAATATTTAGGTATATCATACATGTTAATTAAAAGATATAATCTATAGATTACTTTATAGTGGTCTCCTAATTTTTAAGACTAGTTCTCAAATCATAGCCCATTCCAAGTTTACTTCATTTACTTTAGACTTAAAAGTTTATGGGCCAGTGAGTTGGGTCAGTGGGTAAAGAAAGGCACTTGCTGACCCTATGATGGTAGAGAGAACCAACTCCTACAAGTTCTCCTCTGACCTCCATATGTACATGTGTGCATATACACACATGTACACTGAGATATACACACACACTAAATTAAAATGTAAGAAGTTTATAGTTATTCAATGTTCTCTCACATTTTAGTTGCTATGCAAATAAACCTTATTTCAGACCTAATGTTCCTCAACTGAGAAGAGTATCAACCAGAGAGTTGCCTTCTTCCTGCAATAAGTAACTGACAAAACAGGAAAAGGCCTATCTTACAGTTTGCTTTATTTTTCTTTCTTCAAGACACAAGGTCTTACAATGAAGTTCAGGCTGACCTCAAACTCCTGCCTCAGCCTCCAAAGTTCAGTGCTGGAATTAAGGGCATGTACAAACACCCCTGCTTTCATTTATGTTTTTTTTTTTTTTTAACTCAGTGATGCAGTGAGTTTATTGGGCTTACTATCTGTCTATGCTGTGTGTGTAAGTAAAAACAATCAAACCACAGCACTTGTGTAGAGGCCAGACGACAACTTTATAGAGTCAGTTCCCTCCTTCCACCTCTCCGTGGGTCCTGGGGACCAAACTCAGGTCAGCAGGCCCCGCAGAGCAAGCACTTTATGGACTGAGCAATCTCATAACCTTCCTTTCTGTGTTCATTGATCCATTTATTTGTGTGTTCTCAAGCAACAGCACAAGTGTGGAAGTTGGAGGCAACTCTCTCTACCATGTGGTTCCCAGGAATCAAACTCAGGTCATCAAGCTTGATAGCAAATGCCCTTACTCAATAATCCACCTCACTGTCCTTTTATGTAACTGTTAATATAAACTATCTGGCCTTGTGAACTTCAAGTTAGAAAGTGAAAATGGGTTTCCCATCACTAAATTTTAGTTCTAAAAGGGGGAAAAAATAACTTCCTAATACTTTTTATGTTCAAACTCAAGAATAATCTTGAGGCAGACCATAAGGAGGAGGGCTGCAATTGAGATGTATAAAGTGAATAAATAAATTAATGAAAAAAGTAAGAAAATATTATCTTGAAGAAAGCTATGGTTTTCCAAATCATGGTACTGCTGACTGCTCACCTAGCGTCAACTTCTTTCTTTTCTCCCTAACAGAGTCCCTCTGGGTTACAGTATGCCTTGGGGAAACCAACACCATTCTACTTTCAGAGACACAATTAATGTAAGGGTAATTGATGGTGATTGGTTCAGGAACTAGCATATAACCTAACTGGGCAAAAAGAAGTAAAAGAAGTCTGGGAAAGGTTTCTGGAGTCTCCTCCCTGAAAACTGAGGCACAGAGGCAGATGTCTCTGTTCTTTTAGAAGTCGTGTGTTTGTCTGGAATCACTGCAGCCATTTTACTGCTAGACTGATAACTAAGCCCCTCAAGCACGGAACATTTTAGCAGTATATGGTTGAAGAGAACAGTTCAACAAACCCTGAAGCCTGTTATATAGATAAAATGTTGGTTCTTAAGCCATTTTTCAATCAGCTCTGCAACTTGTCCCTAAAAAACAGTAACTATTTATGAAACATATACCAATAGCAGAAAAAATGTTTATGAATAAATAATACTACACTGAGTATCCTTACTACAAAACTGAAATTCAAAAACTCTAATACAGTCTGGTCATGGTGGTGTATGCCTTTATGCTAGCTCTCAGGAGGCAGAGGCAGGCAAATCTTAGTGAGTTTGAGGACATCCTAGCCTTTGCAGAAAGCTCTAGATCAACTAGGACTGTAGAGTAAATTCCGTCTAAAAAAAAAAAAAAATCAAATACACATTAAGAACAAACTCTAGAGACAGAAAAATGGCTCTGATGACCTGACTTTGATCTGCAGATCCACATGGTGGAAGACAACTTCTGAAAGCTGTCCTCTGGTCTCCACACAAAGTAAAACAAATAAGACAAAAAAGAACAGACTCTAAAGCAATTCATTACAGTGAGGCTTTTCTCAAAATAATTTATAATCATTATAAAATTTGAGTTATGACAGATTTATCATAAGTTTCAAAATAAAAAATTTAGCTGGAAGTGGTGGTACAGACTTTCAATCTCAGTACTGAGGAGGCAGTGGCAAGTGGATCTCTATGAGTTTGAGACCAGCCTGGTCTTAGGCCAGGATAGTCAGGATTCCATAGAGAGAGCCAGTTTCCAAAGCAAAGAAACAACAAAAAAGATAATAACAATAGTAATATCAATAAATTAAGTTTTCTTAATACAACTCAAAATTACATAGCTATGTGCCCTGGGTACTCAGGAGTAAATAATGGTGGATGACAATAACTTTGGCTTTGTTTTCACTCTTCAATACCTGAGTAGATCTCACACTGACATGGGACATGCACTACTACTGCCTCTTTGATTAAAACAGATGATCTTCTTACTTTATATAAACTTACACATATGCACAATCAGGGGCTGGAAAGATGGCCCAATGGTTAAAAGCACTGGCTTCTCCCAGAGGACCTGGATCTAATTCCCAGCACCCACATGGCAGTTCTATAACTCCAGCTCCAAGTGACCCTCCTCTGACCTCTAAGTCCACTGTACACACTTACTACATAGACACATATGCTGACAGAACACCCATACAGATAAAAATAAAATCTTTAAATATACATTATAAAGATATTGTTTGGCTAAAAGAAATAGTACAAAGAAAGCATAAAATGGTACTGAGTCTACAATATGAAGCTGAGGAAATGGCTCAGTTGGTAAAGTGCTTGGCCTGAAAACTTGAAGAACTGAGTTCTCACCAACAGAACCCACATAAAAAGCCAGGTGTTATCTTGTACATGTACAACTCTCATTCAGTATACAGAGACAAATGTATCTCAGAGCTCACTGGCCAGCCAATATAACCAATCAATGAGTGCCAGGTTCAGTGAGCTACCCTGTCTCCAAAAGACACTGTGGAGAGTAATCAAGGAAGACACTCAAGCTCTACTTCTAGTCTCCACATACACACACATGTGTGCACCTACAGACATACACAAATGTACATACACTCAAAAGAAGCAGAGTTGGAATCCATATCATCTATTTCTAGTTCCTGTGTTCTTTCTACTCAGGCTCTACTTCTTAAATCAAAAAATTATGTGATATCACAGACATATCTCTAATTCCTTTGTTAAATTTTTTCATTAATTCATTAAATTTTTGTAACAAAGTTACATGCATCCAAGGCTGGCCTCCTAAGTGCTAGAAGTATTCCCAACGTATGTAGTACTAGATATAGAATCTAGGACTTGAGGACTCCTAGTCAAGCACTCTACCAGCTAAGTCATATCCCCAACCCTATAATTCTTTTTCCACCTATCGTGTTAAATACTGTAACCATAAATATATCCCAGCATCTTTATATTCTGAGAAAAAATTTAAAGTATTTAGTATCAAAACGGTGAGGAAAAATTTAAAAAGCATCACAAATGGAAGAATCATCACACTTCTAATTAAACATAGTTGGATAAGCTATAATACATAATATGAAAACAATGACTAATCATTTTCAAAAATATTAAAATTGTCCCATCTTTTATACCATTTATTCCATACTACAATATCATTTTTATAATAACACTGAATTAAGTGAGGTAGATTACACTTGGAATTCCAGAGGTGGAGGCATGAGATATCACCTGTTCAAAGCCAGCTTGGGCCCAGGCATGGTGGCAAAAGCCTCTAGTTCCAGCACTATGGAGGCAGATGCAGGCAGATTTCTATGCCAGCCTTGTATATAGATATAGAACTATATAGATATAGTTCTATCTATACAGGGAGTTCAAGGCTAGTCAAGGCTACACACTGAAACCCATGTACTAGCTAGTTTTGTGTGTCAAGTTGGCACAAGCTAGAGTCATTAGAGAGGAAGGAGCCTCTGTTGAAGAAATGCCTCATGAGGTCCAGCTGTAAGGCATTTTTTCAATTAGTGACCAATGGAGCAGGGCCCAGCCCATTGTAGGTGGTGCCGTCCCTAGGCTGGTGGTCCTGGGTTCCAGAAGAAGGCAGATGAGCACAGCATGTAGAGCAAGCCAGTAAGCAGCACCCCTTCAGGCTTCTGCATCAGCTCCTGACTCCAGGATCCTGCCAAGTTTGAGTTCCTATCCCGACTTCCTTCAGTGATGAACAGCAATGTATAAGCTAAATAAGTCGAAAAATCACACACACACAAAAAAAAGCTAAATAAGCCCTTTTCTCCCCAACTTGCTTTTTGGTCATTGTGTTTCCTTGAAACAATTGAACTCCTAACTAGGACATAATGTCTCAAAA
This sequence comes from Rhabdomys pumilio, assembly GCA_030674055.1. NCBI lineage: Eukaryota > Metazoa > Chordata > Mammalia > Rodentia > Muridae > Rhabdomys > Rhabdomys pumilio. The sequence goes on from JANHMN010000004.1 coordinate 34,305,270, forward strand.
AAAATTGTTTTGTTTTGTTTTGTTGAGACAAGGTTTCTCCATGTAGCCCTGGCTGTCCTGGAACTCACTCTGTAGACCATACTGGCCTGGAACACAGAGCTCTGCTTGCCTCTGCCTCCTGAATGGTGGGATTAGAAGCATGAACCTCTAAAACTACCACTTACCTGTCGTCTTCATTAGAATTCTCTCATATCTGTAGAATTTTCCATAGGCTATTATTTTGTTTCTTAGAAAAGTTTTTTTTTCCATTTTAAAATGTTAATATGCCATGCTCTATTATTTTTAAATGAATTAATGTTTTTCTTTTTCTGTTTTTGAGATAGGGTCTCATGTAGCCTAAGCTGTCCTCAAACTCCCTTTGTAGCTGAAAATACATTCAAATTCCTGATCCTCCTGCTTCCACCACCAAAATATTGAGATTACAGACATGTGCCACCACACTTGAATTAAGTATTTTTTGCATTTCTTACTTTTATTCCAAAAAAGTAAATATAACTCATTTAAAGCAATGGCTCTCTCAACATTCCCACTGCTGCATCCCTTTAATACAGTTCCTCATGCTGTGGTGACCCGCAACCACAATAAGATTATAATAAGATTATTTCATTGCTACTTCATAACTAATTTTGCTACTGTTATGAATCATAATGTAAATACCTGACATGCAGAATATCTCATGTGTGTACCCCAAAAGGGTCATGACCCATAGGTTGAGAACTGCTGATTTAAAGAAATGATGGTACATTCCATCAATCCTAGCACTGAGGAGACTAAGACAGTAAGATCGCCATTAGTTTAAAGACAGACTGGGGTACATAATAAGTCAGGTCTAGCTTATAATACATAGACTCTTAACAAAATCATGATCCACTAAAACAGAAAGTCTTTGGGATCCTCAATAATTTTTAAGAATCAGAATCCCGAGACAAAAGATACTAAGAACTTTGGGAAGTAGGAACTGGGGAACAAAGCTTCACACATTCTAGGCAAGTGTTCTGCCTCTGAGCCACAGCTCCAGCATGAACAACTTTTCTAAACATTACTATATTTGTATCTTGCCAAATAATTAAAAATACTAATTTTCATGTCAGTAAGATGGCTTGGTGGTTAAGGCACATGCCACTGTATCTGACAACCTGGGTTTAACCTCTGAGACCCAAACAGGTAAAGGGTTGGAAACAACTCCTACAATTGGTTCCTCTGACCCTGATGTGAGCGTGTGCACGCATGCACGTGTGCACAAGCGCACACACACATACATACACATACACACACATCAATAAATAAATGTAAAAAAATCAATTAATTATCTACTGAGAAAATGCTGCTGCCTAAATTTCAAAAATTTATCTTGGTGAGACGCAAAATGGTTTAGAATCTTAGGAATTCTGTCATTTAATTTAAAAAAAGAATCACCGGGCAATGATTCAAAGACGAGGTTCTCTGAGAGCCTGGTCAGCAACTACTTGTCTAGTAATCCCAATATCCAAACCCACCTCAGAAGTAACGGTTATTGGCAGTGCCATATTTTGTTTGTTTATTCTGTGTGTGCTACAATCTTAATCCTGTTTCTTTTGTTTGTTTCTGTTTTTGAGACAAGGTCTTACTTTGTAGACCTAACTATCCTAGATTTCTTATGTAAATCATACTGACCTCGAAATACAGAGATCCCCCCTTCTGTCCCCCAAATGCTGGGAGTAATGGCATGGATCACCACACCCAGCTTAATTATTTTTCCACATTTATTTATTTGTTTAATATGTGTGTCCCCACATGTATATGTGGGTGCACATGTGTCAGAGTGCAAAGGTATAAGTCAGAGATAACTTATGGAAGTTTTCTCCTCCTACCATGTGGATTCTGGGGAATCACACTCAGGTTATGAGGCTGGATACTGTTAGCAAGAACTTTTACCTAATGAACTATCTTGCCAGCCTAGTCCACAACCCTAACTCTTGATAGTACTTTTTCTTTTTTTAGAGACACATCTCATATCCCAGGCTAGTCTCAACTCACTGTGTGGCTGTGATCTTCTTGATTCTTCAGCCTCTACGTAGAATTACAGACCTGTATCACCACACTCAATTCACCTCGTGTTGAGGAGCAAACCCAAAGCATCCTATATACTAGACAAGCATTCTAACAACTGATTATATTTCTATCCCAATCTTAACATTTTGAAAGTATTACAAAGTTTTACATTTCATATAAACAGTATTTCTATAGCTGCCAGAAAATACAGGAACATTAGAATATGAAACCCAGGCTACAAAGATGGTTCAGTGAGTAAAGGTGCTTGCTGCCAACCCTGACAACCTGAGTTTGATCTCCAGGATTCATATGGTGAGAAAAAGAACCAACTCCTGTAATTTGTCATCTGATCACCACAGGCACACCATGGCACTCCTGCTCCCACACACAAATAGATGATAGATAGATAGATAGATGATAGATAGATAGATAGATAGGTAGATAATTATTAATTTTCCAAAAACATATTAAGCTCCTATTTGGATTCAATGCAACTCTTCTTCTTTTTCTTTCTTTCTATCTCTCTATATTATTTTAGACAGGGACTCTCTATTATGTAGCTCCTGACTAGTGAGCCATCTCTCCAACCCTACAGACACAATTCTGAAGACTAAAAAATCTAGTCAGGCAGTGGATTTCATCCCAGGGGATCTCTGAGTTAAGAGACCAGCCTGGTCTAGAGAGTGAGTTTCAGGATAACCAGAGCTACACAGAAAAACCATGTCTTGAAAAACCAAACCAAGAAGAAGGAAGGAAGGAAGGATAAAATGAATGATAGTTATTGAAAAGATTAAGACAGGTTAGAGAGAAAGCTCTTTGGAAGATAGTTTTTAAGGCAATAACAGGTTAAAACTTATTATATTTATAATTCAGGCTAAAGTCAACATATAAACAATACACAAAAATTTTAATAATATTCCAATTAAGGGCCTAAATAAATAAACTAACTCCAAAGCTAGGCTATTGCAATAGCCAAGAAGTGATGTGATCAAGGACCTTAAGCAAAAAAAAAAAACCTAAACTTAGAAAGAAACAGGTACACTTAGTTACCTATAACATATATTGATTAAATTTCCTACTACTTCCAAAACCCTAAACAAGGAAACAAACTTCCAACCAAGCAGGAACACAATTCCATCAGATGAAATATTCATAAATAAATGCAGCAGCCACTCTAAACATGATAAAAAAAAATCCATCTAAGAAATACTCTTAAAAAAAAAAAAGAAAGAAAAAGAAAAGGGAAGAATGTCTTCTAACAAAGGGTATCAGGGAATATATATTCTGGGGGAAAATGCATCTGATGTAAGTTCAAAACATAACATTTTGACAAGTGACCATTAGAAGTGATTAAGAAAAAAACAAAAGCAAACATTAAAGTAACAAGAAGAAAAAAAAGCTTCCATAGAAGTTATGATAGACCCCAGGAGAAAAATGGATGAGAAAATTAGGAAGAAAAAGAAAGATGGATTTATATGCAAGGGTAACCAATGTGAGGTGCATATGTGTGTGTGTGTGTGTGTGTGTGTGTGTGTGTGTGTATGTGTGTGTGTTGTATGTATGCATATATAACATACATATGTACACAGACGTATATATATATATACACACACACATATATATATATATACATACATACATACATACATACATACATACATATATAGAGGGGGGGGGAAGGAGGGGCAAAGAAGCCATTGGGAATTTTTTTTTCTTCTGATGCAGGGTTTTTCTGTGTATGTTTAGCTATCCTATAACTCACTCTATAGACCAGGCTGACCTAAAACTCAAAATATCCACCTGCCTCTGCCTTCAGAGTGCTAGGATTAAAGGCATGACCACCACCACCCAGCACCGTTGGAAGATTTTTTTTTTTTTAAAAAAAAGGTAAATCATCATAAAATATTGTAACAATAAAACTGTAGGCTGGGGACCAGAGAGATGACGGCTCAGCAGTTAAGAGCCCTTTTTGCTTTTCCAAAGGACCCTGGAGTTCAATTCCCAGCACTCACATCATGGCTCACAACTATATCTCCAGTTGGAGGAGATCCAATGTCCTCTTCTGGCCTCTGAGGGCCCCAGGCATGACATGTAGTGTACTGATAAACACCAGGCAAAACATCCACAAACAAAAATTATAGACTGCATGGAAGAGAAATGGGAAAACAATAACCTCTCCCCCAGTCCAGGAAGGAAGAACTTTTTGTTAGGGTGGAAGGCTAGGAAAAAGATGGATCCAAACATGCTGCCAATCAAAGGGGATTGGAACTGGAAAGAGTTGGTAAGGGGGACTGAATATGGTCAAAAAATGTTGTATAAAACTATCAAAGAAAAAAATGTTAGTATCATTGTATCTTGGTTTTGCCAAAAAAAAAAAAAAAAAAAAAAAAAAAAAGATATGTCTTATTTAGCTGTTTTTGTTTCTTCACTGGTAATGGTTCCTGATAAATAAAATATAATTTGGCATTAAACAATTAAAATATGTAATGCACATGTAAAAATGTATACACATACATATACACACACACACACACAGATACACACACATTCACTTTATGTCAGGTGTGGTGGCTCACTCCTTTAATCTTAGCACTTGGGAAGCAGAGGCAAGTAGATTTCTATGGGTTCAAGGCCAACATAGTCTATATAAAGTAGGTTCTGTGCCTCAAAAACAAGAAGACAAACAAAAAACAAAAAAAAGGGAGGAAAGGAAATAAATTCAATTTATAGTCAGTGTTTCAGCATATTTAAAAGCAGCTTCTTGTTGAAATACTATCAGGAACAACCATATTCTATAGTAAGGACATAAAACATAGTAGTATAAATGTATTTTCAGGCTTCTGAATATTTAATATACAGAATTTCATTCAAGGATAAACATCTTAAATTCAAAAGTTTATTTCAATGAAAAAAAAAGTTTGGATCAGAATTTTCTAAACATAAATATTAAAACTCACATTTTGCATAATTATAATAGCTTTCTGAAAAATTATTTTGGGCCCAAACATAGTGGCACATGCCTGTAATCTTAACACTTCAGAAGATAAGACAGGAGGAATGCAAGTTTGAGAGGGCAGCCTAGACCATATAGAGCTATAGACTAGCCTGAGCTATACTGTTGGACTCAGGCTAAAAAAATAAACAAATAATATATATATTTTCAGCTCAACTTGGCCAATATTTTTCTATAAGATTAAAATTTTTCAAATATTAGTACCTTCTTTATTTTCTACCCTCCTCCCTCTCAACTCCCCGCCCAATAAATTCCCTTTGTATGTCTGGAAGGCAAGATACTCTATGATCCAGCACGATTCTAAGGCGATGTGGATATACAATTCTTACAAATACAGATATATAGCATTATTCACTCTTTACGAGAGACCGACCAGTGATGGCCTGGATTTCTGAACATATGAATGACAAATGTATGTCACAGAGGCTATGCTTTACCATTGGGGGAAACAAAGGGGAAACACACAATAGACAGTGGTAAATCTCACAAACTTTATAAACACTGGAAAGCGTCAACTGGATCACAACCACAATTACAAACATAAACCGAGACAGTACTAAGACAAAGGAAAAGATAAAAACTCTTAGTGATCATTAAGAGTTTTCAGAAAAGGGTCATTCAATACTGTTATTACTTTTTAAGGCATCATTTACACTATCACTAATTTTTAAAGATAATCCACCACTCACAAGGATGCAGAAATAATTGCTACATACCTTCTACAAGACATTTATTCTCCATTACACTTGAATAGACTCCATTCCTTTCCAGTGTTTCCAAAAATATAATAGTCTTATAATAAGCAAGGTTCTCTAATGAGAAACACTTTATTCTGTAGACTTAACTATAACAGTTTAAAAGGCAACAAATTTATCCTCAATTAAAAACAAAGAATCACAAAGGCCCTCTGCTTATTCAAAATCATTACATAAAGCACTGTCTATAAATGCAAAGAGGGTTTGAATATCTGACAGCTATAATAACTATAAAATGAGGCACACTTTAAAGAACAAAAAACTTTGTTTTTCTTTCTTTTTCCTTCATTGTGAGAAACACAGAATATCTCTAGTAGCCTCAAAGTCCTCAAATAAAAATATGTTTATATGTACACTTCACATGTACATATACGGAAACCTATTACATATATGTATATATCCCATTCATGGGAAAAAGAAAGATTCTCTATTTTTAAGAGTCGAAATTATGTCAATTCTATCATCCAAATTAAGTTAAATCACCATAAATTAATTAACCAGTAGCAAATACTACATGTAAACCTAAGAAACTATATTCACAGAAGGCAAAAAGCCTCAGACTAAGGCCATGAATGAATAAGACCGCCCAATCCCTGAAAATCACTAACCGGCATTTGGTTTCTATGAGAGAAGCACGGAGTCTCAAAATGAATAATCACAAAGGCAACTCAGTTTCTAAAGTTAACCAAGGTAAAATAACAACGAACCAAATCAGACAACTGCATTAAAGTATAAGCTTTAAGGAATCACCACAAAGAGAAAGTCTGCCTTCAAGCATGGATTATAAAACATTGCCAGTAGAAATCTTGAATTATTTAAAAAAAAAAAAAAAAAGTGGAGGGCCGTCAAAAACCTGAATGACATGCAAAGGCCAAACCAAAACGGGTCTTTCTTCCCACCCCCACTCCAGTCCCTCCATCCTCACCTTCTCTGGACAATGGGATCAGGGTCCTAACTGCAAACTTTAAAGGTGTAAGCCAGAACAGTTTTACTGCAGCTATAACTGCAATCTGTCCCTCATCCCGAACCTGGCGCACCAAGAATACTTCTGGCCTGAAAATGTCACCGGGGTTTTGTTAAGCACAAATCAAACCCATCCAAACATTTTTTTAAATTTAAAAGTTTGCTCTCAAATACCTGGAGGATCCATTTCAATATAAAATATCAGTTCTGTCGAATAGGGCATCATCACCTCCCTCCAGTCTGCGTCATCGCGGTCCATACTCCACACCGTATTGTACATCGCGCTGTCAGGGGCAGGTCGTCAGGAAATATATAGAAAGCATATATATCTTTTATCTGATATTTAAAAATCTAAATATATTTTGCAAAAGTTCCACACGGAAATGTACGTGGGGGTTTCCAACGGCCAGTACAAGTCTAGCCAAACTACTGGGATGAAGACAAGGTCCTTCCCTTCTCTCCTCCTAAAGCACCCAACAAAATGTCCCGAACTTTCAAGCTACGGGGTTTTTACCTCAGAGGGTTACAGGGAAGCTCGGAAAGCAAAGAGCGGTGGTGTTAAAAAGCAGCTTCCCGAAAATCCTTCCTACACAATCGCTCTCCAAAGGGAAAAGCTCCCACCGCCTCCTAATCTTTCAGCGGAAGCCACTTTTGTGTCCTTCGGAGAAGAGAAAATGGAGAGGAAGGGGGAAAAAAAATAAAAGAACGCGTTGGGAGAAAGCCGGGGAAGTGACAAAGGCTTGAAAAGGGGGGTTGCGTTCAAGTTTCGGGGTCCCACTGGTCTGCAGAGAGCGATTCCCTCTGGGACTGGGACTCGGGTTCTGCTCGCGTCAGGCTGGGAACCCAAGCTTCGCAGCTTCGGGATGGCGACCCCTTGAAGAGTCCAGTCAGCTCGACTCTGCCGGTGTAGTAAAGGTAACCACGACAGCGCCGGCTCCCCTCACGCTCTGCCCTGGCTCCAACCACTAGAGTTTCATTTTAACTGCGCTGAGGGGACCTCCTCCCCCGCCCCCCTTGCCACCCCCGCTGAGGCGCCACCCAACCGTGCGGGACAGGAGGAACAGCCGGTAGCTCGACTGTCCTTTCCACTTCTTTCCACCCTAACGTGCAAAAATTGTCAAGAGCCTGAGAAAGAACACTGCCACTATCCTCCGCTTCGACTTTTAACTCTCCGTGTCAGCCTGTGAGACTCGACACTTTAATCAGACTTTGCCATTACCCCCTAGCCTCGCTCAGAATGGTACAGTCCGGGCGCTGGCCGCTCGCCAGGAGTCAGAGCCGGGCGCACGCGAGCTCCGCCAAGAGTGGGGGGCGGACGGTGATTGGCTGATCCCGGTTGCCGGAGCCCGAGCCTGCGTCTTTTGTCTGCCCTGCTCCAGCTGAGGAGCGGAGACGGCTGCGCGCCGCGAGCGAGCCAATCAGAAGGTAGCCGGCGCCGGCCGGTAAGACGGCGATTGGTCGGACCTCAGTTACTAAGCGGGACAAAGGCAGAAGGGGAAAAGAAAAGAGGAGGAAAAGGAGGGGGTGTGGAGAAAGAAAGAAGGCGCAAACGGCGGTTACTGACAGGCTGGGCGAGCGCTCGGGGGCTCAAGCTGCCCGGAGACTGGCGGGGCTTCCCGCTGTGGCTCGGTTCTCCCGGACTAGTGACGAGGGGGAGGACGGGCTGGCGCGAGACTCTTCTGCCTGGAGACTAGCCGCGGGGGGAGGGGAGCGGCGGCAGCGGGGCGTGCTGTCACTTGGCGGGGCGCACACTCTTCTGCTCCATTGGAAGTCTCTAGGCAGAGTTCCTCCTCATCAGCCTCTTCCCCTTGCTGCGTTCGCCCTCCCCTACCCCGGTGTTAAATCATAAGATACAGTAAAGGTCGCCAAACCCACTTGCAGGACTCTCTGTCCAGACAAGGTGCTCATCGCCGCCCCCCCCCAACTCCCTGAGGGTACCCGAACCTTGAGTGTTTCTTGGGGAGTCATTTTGCCGCGCTACTCTGCTTCGCACTGAAGGACTTTTGAACCCATAGGCTCAACTAAATAGTGAGGCATCTCATCAAGCCCTCCAGTTCTAGTTCTCAAACCAGAAAATTTAAAAATAAAAATAAGAATAAAATAGAATTTTAATTTTTGGAATTACAGTGTCTGAGTGATTTCTGAGATAAATCACAGGTGTTGGATTCTCTTGCCAAAAAGGCGCTATTCTATTTTCCACTTCCTCACACACAATTCCCTCCCTCCAAGCTTAAAGCTCTGAGACTTGCTTCAGTGTAGAAATGCTGAACATTTCTATGCATTTCAGAAACAGCTAATTAACTTGCTGGGGAACCCTGAATAGCTAAACCTGTGCCTAGAATTGCCATTCTGCCCTACAATACAGTCAGAGGAGGCCAAAACTGCTGTTTCCTCTACACTGGAGTAACAAAGCCCATTGTGTTTGAGTTGACAACCTGATTTAAGTAAGCCCTAGCAAAACCAATTCTGAGTAGCTCTGCGTATTGATTGGCCTCTGGAAGGGTAGTTACTTTTTAATCCTCTACCTCCTAAAAGATTCTGCTTTTCTTAAAAATGTTCTGAATTAAGCCAGTCACAGTGGCTCATTCTTCTAGTTCCAGCACTCTGGAGACAGAAGCAAACAGATCTCTTGAGTTCGAGTCCTGAGTTCGAGGCCAGCCCAGTCTACAGAGCTAGTTCCAAGATAGCCAGGTCTACACAGACAAATCCTATCTGGAAAAAAAAAATGGTGGTGGGGCGGGGAGGGGGGATGAGGGTGTACTGAGTTGAGACAGGCCCAGGAAACAGTCAAAAATCAAAATGTGTACAAACTGGATACAAAGTAAAGAGACAAAAATCCAGAAAATACAGACAGGGTTAAGCATTAAGGAAACAAATTCGAAAAGCACACCAGAATTCTTTCTGAATCCTGTAGATGCTTTCTTTTGTCTCTTCAGTTGAAATGTATTTCAAAAGCTAAGCAGCTCTGGGGCAGGGCTCATTAATTTTAATCTCCTGAACTGCTCCTTCAGGTAGAAGATGTTGGAAGAACAACTCTAATTTGTGGCTGGCTTCCCAGCAGTCTCTACCTCACCATATCTGAGTGCCAAAAGTGTTCACATTAGATAACTCAAAAGGCTAAACAGTCAGTCGAGGGCAAGTTGGTATACACAGATGTCCGTCCGTGTCCCCTCTCCCCTCTCCCCCAACTCCCCCACCCCCGCATTCCCAAAGAAAACGAAACTGAAGAGACAAAAGTGTGGAAAAGAAAATGTCTTTGATGTTTCCACAGCAACTTTTTGCCTGGACTGAGTTTGATCAGTTAGTGATAGGTTTCCTTTTCTGATATACAGAGTAATCACCCATGTCTTACCCATATCTAAGGTTTAGCAGGATGAAGTGAAAAAGTAACACAGTAGTTGTCTAATGATCAAGGTTGATACATGGCATTAAAGCAATTATGCTGGATAGTTTTATGTCAACTTGAAACAGCATCATCTAAGAGAAGGAAACTTCAATTAAGAAAATGTCTTTAAGCCAGGTCACTGGTCGTCATACCTTTAATCCCAGCACTCAGGAGGCAAAAACAGGCAGATCTCTGAGTTTGAAGCCAGCCTAGTGTACAAAGTGAGTTCCAGGACAGCCAGGACCACACAGAGAAACTCTATCTCAGAACAAAACAAAACAGTAACAACGACAAATGTTTTCATAAGACAGGCCTGTAGGCAAACATGTAGGGACTTTTATTCATTTGCGATTGATGTAAAAGGGCCCAGTCTATTGTTGGTGATGCCATCGATGGTTGGTGATCCTGGTTCTATAAGAAAGCAGGCTAAGCAAGCCAGAGTGAGCAAGCCAGTAATCAGCACCCCTCCATGGCCTCAGCCTCAGCCCTTGCCTGCAGGCTCCCGTCCTGCTTGAGTTCTTCCCCTCACTGCTTTTGATAATGAACTGTTCCATGGAACTGTGAGGGAAATAAACTCTTTCCTCAGCAAGTTGTTTTTGATAATGGTGTTTCATCACAGTGATAGGAACTCTAAGTCAGCAATAATTCAATCTTACCATCAAAAAGTATATGATCCAAATCTCCAATTTAAATAGACCTTTGAATAGGAGATTTCCAAGGAATGAGTGGCACAAGAGGCTATGATGATGTCCAGAAAGAGAATATTCCCTTTAAGATGGGCTTCAATCATCGTCCTACCATGGTGGGAAGTGCCTATCACATGATGTTGGTTTTTCTTCCAGTTAAGAAACAGAATCAAGGTTCTGATTGCACGACATTTAACTGCCTTTGGCTCTTTGGCAAAGGTAAAAAATGTTAGCTCTGGTGTGCTGGACCACTTCCATACTGGAGGATTATATTTGGCCTTAGTGTGGATTAAATTCAGCTTTAAGAGCTCAAACTTCTGGGTCACAACCTGCTACTTTGGGAGGTGCTCCTCCTCCTCCTCCTCCTCTTCTTCTTCTCCCTCTCCCTCTCCCTCTCCTTCTCCCTCTCCCTCTCCTTCTTCTTCTCCTCCTTTTGCCTTTCTCCTTTCATTACTTTAAATTAGCCTTAGATAAATCACAAAATCTATCTGCCTTCATTTATATATTTGAAATTGGAGATTGCCTTTGGATTTATGCAAGCTACTTAAATTTATTTTCAAGCTCTAAGAATAAATAAAAATACCACTCAATAGTTAGAATACTACCTTTCTGAATTCCAGATAGATAGACTACACTTCCTTTTTTAACCCTGGTATTGTTTTATTACAAAACTGTTCAAATGTGCTCCATTCCCCCTTCTCTATATTTCAAAAATGGATGAAAATTTTCTTCTGTGCTCTGAATATAGTGTATGATCTCAGAGTTCTCTGTGCCAGCAGACTCTGCCTGGAACTCAGCCAAAAGTTCTTCATGATTAAAGGTACCATCTGAACACAAAATTTTTTTTTTTTAAACTTGGACAAATGAAAACGTACCTTTTCCCCTGAGGTCATTAGCTTTGACATCAGGACTAACTTTAGCCTTTCAGGAAGAATTCCACTGGCTTCCATCTCCTTTCCCCCCCACACACTCCCCCATCATCACCTTCCCTGACCACTGATCTCCTGAGACCGCCCCCATGCAGCTAAAGAAATGCACTTAATAAATGGAAACCAAAGAAAGCACTAAAAATTATCAGTTGCAGCTTCTAGGGCCTCCCAAAGCCACATGCTTTTGGATGGAAAGTTTCCCTTAGATTGCAAAAAAGAGCAGTGTTAGTAAATCTTCTAGAAAGTCATCTCACCTGGGGATTGATAGACATCTCTTGAGATAGCTAACTTCTGAATAGCATCGCTCTTACATGGCATTTGCCCTTTTTTTAAACTTCCCCTCATCTTTTTTTAACACTTGAATAATCATGATAGAGTTAATCATATCAGCCTAAGGCCCTGAGAATTATGACAGTAGATGAATGAGTGGGCTTTAGAGAAATGGCATTTGTCCAAATGTTGATGAAGTCCTGGGCTTAGGGGCTTAGGCCCAGCAGCACATGATGGAGATCTGCTCTGCCACACTCCCCACCTTGGACTCTCCTTCAGCTTTAAGGGATATAAAAGTGCATCTCCCTGTAGCCTGGCATGTCCCTCTCTTTGAATATCTGCCCTTCTAGCAAAACAAAGGCCACCTGGATGATATGGATGCCATTTCTACAAATGTTCCCTCCAACAAGGCAACAGATTTCAGTTTGGCTCTCACCAGGAGACAGAACAAGTGAGATCCAAATGACAGGAACAATAGTCCAGGCTGCTTTGCTAGGGCAGGGCACAAACAGGGCAAGCAGCTGGTGAGCTCTCTTACCTCATGTACTCTCCATAACCCTGGGGAAGAAGATTGTATTTTTAGTCTCATTTTACAGGTGAGGAACTGAGACCCAAAGCAGTGAAGGAACTTGCTCAAAGTCATGCAGTCACTTAGTAACAGAGCTGACACTAGAGACAGGTCTCCACCACAAGTACACTTCCTTTTCTGTGACATCATAGTTTCACCTCTTTTTTTTTTTTAAATGTATGAGTGCTCTATATACATGTACACCTGCTTGACAAAAGAGAGCACCAGATCCCAGTATAGATGGTTGTGAGCTACCATGTGGTTGCTGGGAATTGAACTCAGGACCTCTGGAAGAGCAGACAGTGCTCTTAAGTACTGAGCAGTCTCTCCAGCCTCTTCATGTACCTAGTGACTATTTTTCCCTGGAGATATAAAATGAGTAAGAAAGAATTTCTAACAGTGAGTTCTCTAGATTCATAAAGGAGAGCCAACAGAGGAACAAACAATGGCAGGCATGGAAAGGGAAACTGACAGAAAGCTGTGGAGCCCCCAGACAAGTGATGGTCTAGACACAGCACAGGTGCAGGTGAGGAGACACTTCTCGGTAGTTGGGATTCCTCAAACTTTTTACATACCTTGGTCTCTTTATTTTTATTTCTCCAATACATACAATTAACTTCAAACCTGAAAAAGTTTCACCAAGGGGCTAGAAGATGGCTCAGCAGTAAAGAGCATGGGCTACTCTTTCAGAGGTTCCCAACACCCTCACGGTGGCTCGCTATTGTCTGCACCTCCAGTTCTAGGGGATCTGATGCCCTTTTCTGGATTTGATAGACACCAGGTGTACATATAGTGCAAAGACATACATACAGGCAAAGTATTCATACACATAAAACAAAATAATTAAAAAATGTATCTTAAGCTGGAGTGGTGGTACGTGCCTTTAATCACAGCACTCAGGAGGTAGAACAAGAGCAGGCAGATCTCTGAGTTTTAGTCTGGTCTGGGCTGCATAGCAAGTTCCAGGGCAGTCAAATAAATATCTATACATGTACAGTTCTTAGGAGTTGGAAAGGACTATGTGAGAAGGAACATATATGTTTATTTTATATATACATATATATTTTTATTTACTTATTAAATATACATACTTTTAAAAGTTTTCATTAAAAAGGCTAGACCAAGTTGCAGCTTGTCAGATCCTTTGTTTGTTTATTTGTTTTGTCTATTTTATTTACACAGGGCAGTTTCTCATGTAGCCCAGTTGGCTTCCAATTCACTATATAGCCAAGGATGAGCTTGAACTTCTGGCCTTCCAGCTTCCCCGTCCTCAGTCCAATTGTGACAGGTATGTGCCACTATAACTGGTTGTATGTAGTGCTGGGAACTAAACCCAGGGCTTCATACATATGAGGCAAATGCCCTACGGGTTGAGCTCTGTCCTCAGTCCCCAGAATCCCTCAGTTTCTTGAATCACATTTGAACAGCTTCTTCCTAATTTCCTTGCCTTCTTTAGTCCAAACACCACACAGCTATGATGAATAATAGTAACAGCAATAATAACAGTAACGATAACAATAATGATAATAATAACAAATAAACCCTGACAGGCAAGGCTCTGGGTTCAGTCTGGAGTACTGGGAAGAAACAAAAACAAACCTATGTCGTTCCTTTACTTTAAACTCAGATGGTTTCTCATGCCCTCTGGAAAAGGATTTGTTCTCTTAGCCTGGCATTCAGGCCTTTGATGCTCTGGTTCCTGCCAACCCCTTTAGTCCCTTCCCACATAGTTCTTGCCATCTCCTAAGAACTGTCAATAACCAGCCTACTGTAAAAATGAATTCCTCCAGGGTGGAATACATTCTCAGCTACATAGTGAGTTCAAGGTGGGGCTGAACTATGTGAGAACATCTAAAAAATAAAATAAGAATTGTCTGTAGTGAGGTATTTACAGGTATCAGAACAGTAAAAATTTATCCTCCATGTGACACACTACAGTATAATATAGCAAACTCAGCCGGGCAGTGGTGGCGCACGCCTTTAATCCCAGCACTTGGAAGGCAAAGGCAGGCAGATTTCTGCGTTCGAGGCCAGCCTGGTCTACAGAGTGAGTTCCAGGCCAGCCAGAGCTACACAGAGAATCCCTGTCTCAAAATAAAATAAAATAAAATAAAATAAAATAGCAAACTCCTTTCTCTACAGTTGTTTTTGAAGACTGCTCACATCATCCCCTCTGAACAGCCTTGGGCTACTTGTTAAAGCTTGTGTTGTAAGATACAGCTCTCCAACATTCCTTAAAATTCCCTGGGGCTAGAGAATGCTCGGCAGTTGAGTCAAAACATTGGTCACTCTTCCAGAGGCCCCAGATTTGATTCCCAGCACCCACATAGAGGCTCACAACTGACTGTAACTCTAGTTCCAGGGGATCCAGTGTCTTTTTCTGGTCTTTGTGAGTACCAGGCATGCACATAGCATACAGACATACATGCAGAAAAAACATCCATACACATAAAATAATATTTTAAGTTTTCTTTAAAAACACAAAAAACAAAATCCAAAAAACAGCTGAGCAGTGCTGATGCACACCTTTAATCCCAGCACTCAGGAGACAGAGACAGGCAGATCTCTGAGTTTGAGGGCAGCCTGGTCTACAGATCTTGTTTTGAGTACAGCCAAGGCAAATTCTATCTTTTTTTTAGAAGAAAGAGCAAAAGAAAGAAAGAAAGGAAGGAAGGAAGGAAGGAAGGAAGGAAGAAGGAAAGAAAGAATTTCTTGTGGGTGGAGAGCAGGTCCTTGAGTCATCCATGCCCAGCTAAGGGTGTGGCACACATTGAGTGGTCAGAAAATGTTACAAGTATATTTTCCAAGGAGGTTAAATTCTAAATTACCCTAGTAATTCTCTCTGTAGCTCCTCAGCTGATCCTGATTCCTGGTTTACTTGAAAGGACAAAAA
>JANHMN010000004.1:34328518-34351774 GCA_030674055.1 Rhabdomys pumilio
GAGAGAGAGAGAGAGAGAGAGAGAGAGAGAGAGAGAGAGAGAGAGAGGAGCCTAAGTAGTTGGAAGCAAACAGGCTTTGTGAACAGGAAACTCCAGATACTGAGGATGGTCCAGAAGTGAAAGGCAAGGACTTGGGGTAAATAATTAATTCCCTTTGCCTCCATGAACTTCTCATCCTAAGGAGAGAAGTTGGCACAGAAAAGGGCCCAAGCAAGACTCTAGACACAGGGTCCAAGCCAGAGCAAGACTCTAGACACAGGGTCCAAGCCAGAGCAAGACTCTAGACACAGGGTCCAAACCAGAGCTGCTTCTTTTTCAGCTCAAATAGAAATTGTTTACATAAATATTTATATAAATTATGATCCAACTAGATTCTGTTACTTGCAACTCCCTTGCCAGCTTTGTTGTCTGTTCCCTGGTGGGCTAGAGTGGTGTCTGATACAAGCCCTACTACCTAACAGCTGTGCCAGAAGCAAAGAGGCAGCTCTTGCTGTATCTTCTGCCATCTGCAGAAAATTATTTTAGATTACTCATTGTGACTTTAGATCCATCATTGTGCATTATCGTATGTATACTATATCTCTAATTAGAGATCTTGAGCTTAATTGCCCAAATCCTAAACTATTACCTTATTTCTGAAACTATAAACAATGCTATATCAAAGTTTATGAGTTCTGCCTCTCATCTGGCTTGACATTACTCCAAAATGAGAGCAATGTTCAGATATTGGGTATCAAAGAGTGTAAAATGTCCTCTATAATCTCATCAATCCGGTCTTGGAGCTGTCTCCCTCGGGGGAAATTCTGGTCCCTGGAAACCCTTTCTAGTTCTCTTTGGGGATGTTGGACATACACTTGCTGTGAGTCCTGTCTACCACTCCTCCATCCAACTTCACATTCACAGATTGAGTAATAATAATCTGTTCTGGACCATACAGTCCAATGCCACCATGAGCATGATACCTAAGACAGACAGGAACTTCCTGCTAGACCTGCCTTACAACTTGACTCTTAGGAGCCTGTGCGTGTGTCTAATGATCCCTCATTGTGCTCACAAAACAACTGAGTATCACCGCGCATGTCTGGGTTCCCAGCTGCTCTGCCACAAGAAGTAGGAAGACCCCTAATGTAATGGTCAACACAGTGACACCCTGCCTCTTTGAGGGAGATAAAGAGGCAAGTGGATCTCTGAGTTCAAGGCCAGCCTGTCTACAGAGCTGTTCCAGGCCAGCCAGGGCTACACAGAGAAACCTTGTCTCTCAAAAAAGAAAACAACAAAATTACTTACATGGAACTTAAATAAGTAGCTTATTACCAAGCTTGGACCTCCAAATGAGTGAATTTCTGGTAGTGAGGGGTTTGACTTTCTTCTGGGTCCTAAGCTTCTGATTTGGTACCCTGGATTGGCCCTGGAATGTCAAATACAAAGTTAGAACACTAAGGACACGTAGGAGCCTGGAAGAGTTCCTCAGTAACATTGTGATTGTTTTTGACTTCCTGGGGTTCATAAGTGGGAGCAGTTATCTGGGCATCTTCTGGGCCTAAGGGTGTAACTCAGTCACAGATAGCACACTTACCATGCCTGAGGCTGTGGGTTCAATCCCCAAAACTAATAATACTAACAACAACAATATAGATGTTTTCATAGCCTGTGTTTATATTCTATGTGATATTTCCTATCATCAACTTTTATGAGGATTGAGCAAAATTGTTGAAGTTATAAAGAGACACCTTCAATCTTGAGTCTTTCATAGGGCCCAGTACTACTGTTGTCCCAATATGACTTTAGTTGTGACTAAAACCCTGCTTTAGCCAAATAAATCAAAAGGGTCACGTCAGGAACAGAGGGCAGAGGTGCTATGACCATGTATGATAGCTAATCTTGGCTGTCAACTTAACATATCTGGGAAGAGAGAGCCTCAGTTGAAGAATTTCCCAATTATTTTAGTCAGTGTATATGTCTGTAGGCATTTTCTTGATTGGTAATTGATGTAAGGACCCAGCCCACCACGGGTGGTACCATCTCTAGGCAAGGAGGCATAGGTTAGGTAAGAAAGGTAGCTGAAGTTTTTGAGCAAGCTAGTAAATAAGCAGCATTCCTCCATGATTTTTGCTTCAGTTCCTGCTTGAACTCCTGCCATGACTTCCCTCCTTGATGGTCTGTAACCTGTGAAATGAAATAAACCCTTTCCTCCCCAAGTTGCTTTTGGTCTGGGTGTTTATCACAGCTGCAGAAAAGTAACTGGAACACAGTGTTAGCAAGAATCTGACTCATTCTCAGTTCCCTTCCCCCAGATGCTTCCCCAGGGATGGATCCAGCAGATCAGGTTTACATTCCACTCAAAACACAATCCTGTCCAGCAAAATATAAATTCTGTCATATGGTAACAGAGAAATTCTGGGGGACAGGCTTGTCCTATTGGGTAACATGGTAACCCTGGAACTAATCATTGAGTCTGGTTAAGGAGAATGTTTTCTTTGGTTTGGTTGTGATTTGGTTTGGGGTTTGGTTTTCTGAGATAAGATTTCTTTGTGTAGTCCCAGCTGGCCTGGAACTCAGAGATCTACCTGCCTCTGCCTCTGCCCCTCTGCCCCTCTGCCCCTCTGCCCCTCTGCCCCTCTGCCCCTCTCTGCCTCTCTGCCTCCCGTTAAAGGTATGTGTCACCAGTGGCTTACTTTCTTTAGAATTCAACTGTTTTCTTTTTCTTTAAATTCATTTATTTTAATAATAATAATAATAATAATTCTGTTGCTGATGTGGGGGCTGGTGAGGTGACTCAGCTGGTAAAGAACTTGCTATGAAGCCCAACAACCTGAGTTCAATCTCCAAACTCCCATGGCAGAAGACCAGAAATGACTCAAGTTGTCCTCTATGATGTCTGAAACAGCACCATAGCATGTAATCATATATAATAAATATATAGTCATTTTTAAAAAGGAACTCTAAGGGTCTGGAGAGGTGGCTTGGCACTTTAGCAAGCACTTGTTGCTAATACAGAGAACCCAGGTTCAAATCCCAAAACCCACAAAGTGACTCACAACTATCCTTAAATATGGGGTGTGTGTGTGTGTGTGTGTGTGTGTGTGTGTGTGTGTAGAGGGAACAGGTAGTGATGCTCTCTTCTGAACTCTGCAGGCATCAGGCACACAACCAGGCAAAACTTTCATACACATAAAATAAAAAATAAAATAAAATAAGATGAGATAGAATCTATGGTGTAGAGAACCCAGGAACAATAGTTTATCAATGGGTCTTTAAGGTAATTTTAAAATTTATTCTTCTCAGTTAAAACAGACTTCTTGGGTTATTTCCTAGAGTCTTGAGTTTTCAAACTATATCTTGTGCTTACCCTAAGTTCATTACTGTAAGTCACATTCCATTCTTGAAACAACAACAAAAAGAAAGAAAGGAAGAAAGAAACAAAGAAAGAAAACCATTGACTTGGCCTTTCTGTGAGTGATAGCTTCTCCTTTTCCATTTTGAACTTTGAATGTTTCTTCAAACTAAAGCTTTAAATTGGATGATCCTGAGTGGAAGCAGAGAAAACAGAAATATTTGGCTCTTTCCTTCCTTTATTTTTTCTATGGCTTGTATACCCAGATGAAGATAGAATGTTCAGGTACCCTATCTCTGTGCTTTTTAAACACTTTTTGGTTTGATTCCCACCAATGTGCCTACCTCTCCTGAATACCACCAGGGTCTGTGATCACAGACATTTTCACCCCTTCTCTCTTTGCAAGCTGTGTAGGACACTTGAGTGCTAAGCTTAAATGTGGCCCTCTGTGATGAGAGATGGCTTAGGTGCTTTCTACATAGGAATTTTTCCATTAAAAACCTCAGGGAAATGGACTTGTTGGTAACATGCTTATAATCTCAGCAGTCAGGGAGTGGAGAAGGAAGATCACACATTTGAAGCAATCTGGAGCTATGTAGCAAGATTCCTTCCTGTCTTTAAAATAATGACATTGACAGCCTCTTAGAGGCTAGCAATTTCCTGTCACCCCTCTTCCCAGGATTCTCCCTCCACCAGACAAAGGTGAGCTCCGCTCCTTTCCTGGCTGTGGCCTCCTCTTGTGAGAGCTAAATATAGCTAAAGCTCCAGGCCTGTCCCCTTCTCTTTCACTGATGTACTTCAACCTTGAATGCTATCACTGGAATCACTCTTTAGCTATGAGTTTGACTGTGCTGCCGCACTCAGCGTTCACATGGGTACTGGAGTCTTTGTGTTTGTGTGGCAAGCACTTTACCAATTAAGCCATTACTATTCCCCATGCTTGGTTGTATGCAGTACTGGAGACAGAACCCATGGCTTCCTGCATAGTAATAAGCAGTCTACCAACTAAGCTACAGCACTAGCCTCCGTGTTCTGTCTTTTAGTTTCTACTCTCATGGTTTTCTCCCCAGAACCTAAAGATCTACTATTCGATCCATCATTAGGGGCTAGAGAGATACCTCATTGGTTAAGTGTATATTGCCCCATCAGAGGGCCAGAGTTCAGATTCTAGCATTTCACAAATGCCTATAACTCCAGATTCAAGGGATCTGATGTCTTCTGCTGGCCTCTGCAGGAAGCTGCATACATCCGAATGCGTATATGCATGCAGACACACACATTAAATATTTGAAAAGGCCCACTGTTAGGTATTTCTCCTGTCTAATCCTCACACATAAACTTGTGAATCACCAAAATCCTTGATGAACATTTACAGTCTTTTCTCTTTTTTTTTTCTTTTCTTTTCTTTTCTTTTTTTTTTTTTTTTTTTTTTTTTTTTTTTTTTTGTTTTTTTTTTTTTTTTTTTTTTTGGTTTTTTGAGACAGGGTTTCTCTGTGTAGCCCTGGCTGTCCTGGAACTCACTTGGTAGACCAGGCTGGCCTCGAACTCAGAAATCCTCCTGCCTCTGCCTCTGAAGTGCTGGGATTAAAGGTGTGTGCCACCACTGCCTGGCTTACAGTCTTTTCTGTTCAATTATTTTACCTGTCTTTTTTAAAATATTTTTAAGAGCTGGTGTCTCACTGTGTTGATCAGCCTGGTCCTGAACTCCTGAGTTCAAGAGAACCTATGGCCTTAGCCTCCGGAGAAGCTGGGACTGGGGACACATGGCAAGGACTGCCTTTTATTTATTTGGTGGTCTGACCAGTCTTCCCTTCTTTCCTTGTATTATTTTCAACAACCCTGACAGCTAGAATTTCTCCCAAAACTTTATCCTGGAACAGATCTAATACTCTGTGGTTATACACAGGATCTGTCGATTGGAGATTGGAGATTGGAACCTCTGATTTCTGGACTCTCTGCCTTCCATGAGAGTTTATCCAGGCCCTATTCATATGTAGGTGTATTTATCCTCACTCCCTGACAGAGCAGATTATCTGAATAGCCCTGTAGTTGCCTGTCAGAGCATTCAGCACTTAGCCAACTAACCTTGAGACCTTGAGACCTCCCCTCACCACACTAAGAAGCTCCTCCATCATGCTTCGCATCTGCGACTCAACACTCTCAGCAGCTCAGTGGAATGCGCTAAACAAGGAGTCTCTTTCCTCATTCTCTGAGTGACTTTTTCCCCAAATACTATCAACTTTCAGGTCCTCCCAAGTCACTAGATTAACTGAATGGCCTTTCCTCTCACCTGCCCTCAGCAATTAGACCAATGCCTTTGTTCTGGGCCTACTATGTGGTTTTGGCATGCTGAACACATTCGAAAATATATCTTACAAGCCAGGCAGTGGTGATGCACACCTTTAATCCCAGCAGAGGCAGAGACAAGTAGATCTCTGAATTTGAGGCCAACCTGGTTTATGAAGTGAGTTCCAGAACAGCCCAGGCTACACAAAGAAACCCTGTCTTGAAAAACAAAGAAGTGCAGGGCGGTGGTGGCACACACCTTTAATCCCAGCACTTGGGAGGCAGAGGCAGGCGGATTTCTGAGTTCGAGGCCAGCCTGGTCTAGAGTGAGTTCCAGGACAGCCAGGACTATACAGAGAAGCCCTGTCTCGAAAAACCAAAAAAAAAAAAAAAAAAAAAGAAAAGAAAAACAAAGAAGTATGAAGAGGAAGAAAAGGAGAAGGAGGAAGAGGAGGAAGAGGAGGAGGAAGAAGAGGAGAAGGGGAGGAGGAGGAAGAGACAACTAAGATGTCTTATCTTACACTAGTCCCATCAGGGACTGATCAGATAGCTTAGTGGTTGCCATTCCAGATTACCTAAATTCCATCTCTAGCACCCACAAGACAGCTGACAGTCTGTAACTGCAGTCCCAGGGAGATCTAACGCCCTCTTCTGGCCTCTGTAGGCACTGCACAAACATGCATTCAGGCAAAGTATCAATACACATAATATAAAGACTTAAACCTTTTTTAAAAGTGTTATTTAACTGCTTGCTAAAGGTTGCTAGTTAGCATCTGTCAGTGTGCTCCTCAATGTGGCTTTTGATCACCATGCCTTCACACAGGTGTCCTGACTCCCAGACCCTCCAAAAGTTCATAGCTTTTGACCCCAGACCCACCAAGAGTTCACTGCTTTGTTTTCTTGAATCATTAACAACGAGAAACTAACATTTTGTGTTTTATAATAAACTCTTAATTTATATTAAAAAAATAATATGATTTTTTTGTTGTTGATTTTGAGACAGGTTGTCTCAGTGTTTCCCCGGCTGCCCTCAATCTTGGAGATTCATCTGCCTCTGCCTCTGCCTCTGCCTCCTGAGTACTGGAATTAAAGGTGTGTGCCACCACCTGGCTAGAATATGATATTTTTAAAACACAAAACTTGGGGCTGGAGAGATGGCTCAGTGATGAAGAGTTCAATTCCCAGCAACCACACGGCGGCTCACAACCATCTGTAATGGGATTCAATGCCCTCTTCTGGTGTGTGTGAAGACAGCAACAGTGTGCTCACATAGATAAAATAAATAAATCTTTAAAACACAAAACTCAGGTATCAAAGTTGTAAAGTGCCAGTCTGACAACTTCAAAGAGTTTGAAGGTGCCTAATGAAATGAAACAGAGTGTCTTTATGGACAGGAGAAGCTCCAGGCTTGCCCAACATTGCTGTCTCTGTTCCCTGTCACACTTCTGGACTGCGGACTAGCTAGCATACTTAGTAAACTCTAGTGAGACTGCAGTGTCTTTCCTCCTAGAGGCCTTGTTAAGTTCTCTTTATCCGTGCAAAGACACAACCCATGTTTTCACAGTGTCTTTGATTTTTTTATAGTTCTCTTGAATCTTTTAACTCATAAAGGCTACCAGAAGTCTGCACCTACATCTATGTGCAAGTCATCTGATACTATCTTAGTTGTAGTTGTGTTCCCTATTGATGGGCTGACTGGCTCTCTCTTTCTTTCTTTTCTTCCTTCTTTCTTTCTGCCTTTATTTATTTATTTATTTATTTATTTATTTGGTTTTTTTTTTTCGAGACAGGATTTCTCTGTATAGCCTTGGTTGTCCTGGAACTCACTCTGTAGACCAGGCTGGCCTCGAACTCAGAAATCCGCCTGCCTCTGCCTCCCAAGCTCCCAAATGCTGGGATTAAAGGCGTGCGCCACCACTGGCCCGGCCTTTTTTTTTTTTTTTTTTTTTTTTGAGACACAGGGTTTCTCTGTGTATCTTTGGTTGTTGTCCTGGTACTCACTCTGTAGACCAGGCTGGCCTCTTAACTCCAGAGTTCCACCTGCCTCTGCCTCCCAAGTGCTGGGATTAAAGGTGTGCACTACCATGCCTGGTGACAATATGCTTTCTCTCTAGAGGTAGTAAGGAGTACATGGACCAAATATAATTTTCAACAATCTTCTGATAACCCCAGATAAGCTGGAGAGATGGCTCAGACCTGCACAATATGTGCATCAGCTCAAAGCGACCACGACTCCAGCTCCAGAGGATCTACACACACCTCTGGCCTCTATAGGCATCTGTCCTCATAGCCACACAGTTCAACACATGATTAACATAAAATAAGGTTTTTTTCTTAAACTTCCAGATAGAACATGTTGCCTACATATCATTGGGCCATTTCTCTGTAACTACTCAGACTGTTTAACAACTTTTTGTTAATTAAAGTGATTGCAACATGAACAAATCCTTCCCTACTTGTGGGAATCAACTGTCCAGCGGTTCTCAAGGCGACAGTACGTCCTTCTGTGCTTGGTCATCTTGCAGCTCCACTACTTCTCACTTTTGGTGGCAGATGCGCCAAAGAGCTTAGCCCATCTCCAGTGGTGCTCACAGGCAGCAAAAGATGTTGGCTTCCAGGAGCAATAACACCTTCTGTCCTGGTGAGTATGGAAACTGCCTCTTTTAGGTGAGGATAGCTTCTTCTTTCTCACTGTGTTAGTTTCTCGAGATCTGAGTTATTCAGACTTCTCTGTCCCTTGTTATTTTCATAGAACAACATATGGGGGTTGAGAAGGAGGAAAGAGTGAAGGCTGGTTGTGCTAACCTCCAGCTCTCTTCACACAGAGAATATATTAGGATATTGTTTCACTATGCAATTGTTTTACCCCATGTCTGTCCTTCCGTGTGTGTAGACTACAAACCTCTCATCTACCACAGTATGTGACATTTTATTAGCCTCGTCATTGCTCGTTAAGGGTGCTACTAGAATAGCTATACGTACAAAGTACAGTAAAGACACAGAGAAGGCTATTTTCTGGAGACATCTGAGTGAGAATGAAATGAAAGGAAGAAACACCCCTTAGAGAGCTTAGGAAAAGTGGTTCTTAGAGCTTGGTCCTAACAGATAAAAATAAGAATTCACAAGGCAAGCCAAACATGATTGTACCTACTTGTAATCACGATAGTCAGGAAGCTGAGCAATCGGGGTTCAAGGCCAGCCTGGGATACAGAGTAAGACCCTGTCTGGGAAAGAAAATAAAAGAAAAAAATGAAGGAAATAAAGAATTTACCAGGCAAAAGAAAGAATAGAGGCTGAACCGTTAAAAGAAATCCAAGCTAAGCAGAGTGGTACACACTTGTAATCATTCAAGAGATGAAGGCAGGAAAATCATGAGCCTGATGTCAACCTGAGATACACAGAAAGACCAAGCCAAAAAAAAAAAAAAAAAACAAAGAAAAACAGAGAGAGAGAGAGAGACAGAGAGAGAGAGAGAGAGGGAGAGAGAGAGAGAGAGACAGAGAGAGAGAGACAGAGAGACAAACAGACAGACAGGACAGGGTGTCAAACAAGACAGAGATTTCTTTTTCCTTTCATATAGCAGCCCAGAAGTAGGCTGTCCAGATCAGACAGAAGATTCTATATGCTGTGGCAAGATTCTTATTTTATTTTTATTTTGTTTTATTTTATTTTATTTTGAGACAGGGTCTCTATGTAGCCATGCTATCCTGGAACTCTCTATGTATTCCAGGCTAGCCCCAAATCCATAGAGGTATGCCTGCCTGTGCCTCTGGAGTATTTGCACCACATGTCCTACTATAAAATTCTGTTACCGAAAAGAAGGAGAGACTGGTTGTAGCCATGGACCCCAGCTTAGGGAACACTCTGAACGAGACTCTTTAATATGAAAAGAGAGCAGCCTATTTGAAGAACAAAAAATGTTCATGTTTGCCTAAAATGTACAGTGTAAGCAGCTGAAGGTGCCAGGAAGCGGGGAGGGTAGGCAGAGTCCTGGTCATAAGTCTCTGTGTCTCGTTTCACCTCCTTCTACTTGTGTGCAACACACGCCCACCCTTCCACCTCTACCTCAGCCCTTCGTCAGAGAACAGGACCAGAGAGGTCTCAGGAATTTATATGTCTGTCCTCCCTCTACCTAGAATGTTCCTTTTCCCACATCTTTACTTAGGTACCACCTTCCTTTCCTTCAAGTGTCAGTTCAAATTTCATGTCTTCAAACTCAGCCATCTCCCTTTACACGGCCAAAGTGCTGTGCTCCACATCAGCTTTACTGTGGGATCCTTTGTCTGCTTTTTGATTTTTGAGACAGGGTGTCTCTGTGTAGCTCTGGCTATCCTGGAACTCACTCTGTAGACCAGGCTGACATCTAACTCAGAGATCCACCTGCATTTGTCTCTTGAATGCTGGGATTAAAGGCTTGTATCCCACTGCTGGGCCGGGATCCTCTTTTTTTTTTTTTTTTTTTGTAAGATTATTCTTATTTATGTATATGAATGTTTCTTCTGCATGTATGTGTGTGTACCACATTCCTGCTTGGTACTCTCAAAATTTAGAAGACAGTATCAGATCTCCTGGAACTGGAGTTACAGACAGTTGTGAGCCATCTGCCACATAAGATCTGGGAACTGAATCCAGGTCCTCTGCAAGAGCAGCAAGTGCTCTTAACCACTGAGCCATTTCACCAACCTGGTGGCATCCTATTTTAATTTGTGTATTATGTGTTTATGGTGTGTGCATGTATAACTGCTCCTTATGTACAGATGTGTGCGTACGCATACATCTGTGGAGGCCAAAGGTCAATGTCAAGTGTCTCCTACTGTCACTCTCTACCTTTTTAATGAAAAAAAGTTTTTAACTTTATTATTATTGTGTGTGTGTATGAGTGTTTGCCTACATCTACGTGTGTACACCAATTGCATGTCTAGTGCCCTTGGAATCCAGAAGATGGTGTCAGATACTCTGCAAATGAGGTTATGAAAGACTGTGGGCCACCATGTGGGTGTTGGGAATCAAATCTTTGGCTCTCTACATGAGCGACAACCACTGAACCACTTCTAAAACTGCTTTCTCCCAGACCCAGCTTTTTGTGGGACACGGTTTCTCGCTGAACCTGGAGCCCATCAGTTCACCCAGGCTGGCTGCGTTATTTTATTGTATTTTATTTTATTTATTTTTGAGGTGTTTTGAGACAGTAGCTTGCCTCAAGCTCATATACTCCTGCCTTAGCTTCCTGAGCATTGTAACACTCAGCATTGTATACTCATCCAAGTTATATCTGTTCTGTTTCATGGTAACAAATGCTGTTTTTCAATGGATGGAAATGACTCATGCCTTTCATCACAGCACTCAAGAAGCAGAGGCAAGTGGGTCTCTGAATTCCAGACCAGTTTGGTCTACAGAGCTAGTTCCAAGACAGCCAGGGCTACACAGAAAAAACCTGTCTCCAAAAACAACAACAACAACAACAACAACAACACGTGTTATCTAGTTCCTACACTTGGGAAGCTGAGGTAGGCAGATCATGACTTCAAGGCTAGCTTGGCTGCAGAACAAGCTCCAGGGAAGCTTGAGCTACATGTCAAGATCCTGCCTCACAACCAGCAAAGCCAGGGCTGCATGCAGCTGGGGAGCAGCCTGGTGCCTGTGCTCAGTGTCCTCTCAGCACCTCACAATCCAGCCATCCATTTTGCCCTTCAACTTTGATACTCAATTTTTATCAAAACTTGAGTTTAGGGTTTTAAACACTTCCCATTGTTTTATTTTGCTTTGACTTTGCCCCTTTCTTTTGCGGGGCGCCCATGCTACTGTGCATGTGTTCAGGCTAAGAGAAGCCTTGAGTTGGTTCTCTCCTTCCATCGTGTGGACCTACAGGATCAAGTGCAGCCAGTGCCTCTGCTGAACCGTCTCACCAGCCCCCATCGTCGTTGTTCTTTTCCTTAAATGATTGGGAGGGGCCAGTGTGTGCACATGGTACACACACATAAACAATTGTAAAGAAAAAAGAATGTAAAGAAAAGAAACTTTTTAATGGTTGAATTCTAAGGAAGAAGCCAAGATTTTGTTTTGTTGTGTTGTGTTGTGTTATGTTTTTTGAGACAGGGTTTCTTTGTATAGCCTTGGCTACCCTGGTACTTACTCAGTAGACCAGGCTGGCCTTGAACTTGCCTGCTTTTGTCTCTAGAGTTCTGGGATTAAAGATGTGTACCACCAAGCCTGGCTAAGATATTTTTAAGTTTTACTTATTTTTGTTTTCAGTCAATATTTTGCTTTCATTTAAGCAAAGTTATTTCTTTATTCGTGTGTGTGTGTGTGTGTGTGTGTGTGTGTGTGTGTGTGTGTGTGAAGGCCCTGTCAATAGATTCCCTGTAGTTATGAGTAGTTCTGAACCACCATGTAGGTGTTGGGAGTCAAACTCTGGTCTTGTGCAAAACAAATGCTTTTAACCAACCACTAAACAGTCTCCAGTCCCTGTTTTTTGTTTTGTTTTGTGACAAGGTAGCCCAGGATGGCTTGAAGCTCACTGACTTCAAACTTATGGCAATCCTCCTGCCTCACTCTCCAAAGTGCTGGGATTATAAGCCATCATGCTTGCTGTCTTTTTAAATTTTTATTAAAAAAAAAAAAAAAAAGCAATAGGAAGAATTCATTGCTTGCTCTATTTCAGTGTGAAGACCTCCTCTGTGAAAAAAGTAACCGTATGTGACATTTCTGACCATGAAGAATCACAGTCTGCCTCCTGGAATCAAGAGTACTCTCCAGAGAAGACATCTGTGCTGAGGCAGCAATTACCCCATGTGCTTGTCATCAGATCAGCAACAGGGTCTGCCTGGGTGTCTCTGAGCTGTCACTGCCCCTGAACTGAATGGGGCATTTATCACACTGTTACAGATAGATCAGCTGACCATCATGCACAGGCCCCAAGAGCCTATCAATTAGCTCCTGTTCGTTTGTTAGCCCTTGTCCAATCACACAAACACTCTGGCTCTGGTATTGCAGTCACATTGTTAATCTCCTCCAGCCTCTGGAAGAGCGATAAGCCATGAGCTTGCTGTCTTCTACCATCCCTTCCTCATCTCCACTTGGATAAAGTGTCAGTTAATTAGCTAATGTGAGTAAAGATGTCCGAAGCCAATAAAAATAAGCTCGGCCAGGCCATTACACTGCGCCCCCTCACTGAAAGTCTTTCCATCCCTAAGTCTGCCCTCCAGACTCCTCCTTCAGTCTCTCAATCAGAAAGCTACACAAGGGACCAGTGAGATGGCTTAGCAAGTAACCAAGCTAGGTCACCCGGGTTAGATACCCAGGACCCACATGGTGGATAGAGAAAGCCAACATTTGCAGTTGTCCTCTGTCCTTCACAATGTGCTGTGAGACATTGTGCTAATACACTAACACAGACAATAAATAATATAATAAAGGAAAAATGAAAGCAACTTAATAGCTTCACAGACTCAGCATTCTCCCAAATTAATCAAACTTTGGATGATCTTTGATTTCTTTCTGGAGGTAAACAGACCATTTCCAATATCAACCAACTTTTTAAAAAAATGATTGTGTGAGAATCATCCCCGTTCTGCTGCATGTTCACAGACCTCCGCAGCACTAACTCAGTCCACCATCTCTCCATCCAAGTTCTGAAAGCTGTAAGAAGTCTCTGTTAAGAAAGCTAATCCTGGCCGGCCGGGCGGTGGTGGCGCACGCCTTTAGTCCCAGCACTTGGGAGGCAGAGGCAGGCAGATTTCTGAGTTCGAGGCCAGCCTGGTCTACCGAGTGAGTTCCAGGACAGCCAGGGCTACACAGAGAAACCCTGTCTCGAAAAACCAAGAAAGAAAGAAAGAAAGAAAGAAAGAAAGAAAGAAAGAAAGAAAGAAAGAAAGAAAGAAAGCAAGCAAGCAAGCTAATCCCTGGGTTGGAGAGAGGACTCAGCAGCTAAGAGCACAGACTGCTCTTCCACAGGTCCTGAGTTCAATTCCCAGCAACCACATGGTGGCTCATAACCATCCGTAATGAGATTGGATGCCCTCTTCCCTGCAGTTTGTCCAATGTCAAAACAGGAAGGTGCCCAAAACAAATACACGCTGTCCTGGAACTCACTCTGTAAACAGGGCTGGCCTGCCTCTGCCTCCCAAATGCTGGGATTAAAGGCGTATGCCACCACTGCCCCGCAAGCTGACCTCTATCTTAAAGCCCAGTTTCACTGGGCCACATTTGGGTAATTCCTCTGTGCTCCCTGAGGGTCTTGGGGAAGGAGCTGCAGCATCCTTTCCCCTGCATCCTGTTAGCCTCTCCATTTATATTCCTAAGGCTTCATCAGCAGTCACTCAGTTGGCTCTTACAAGTTCCTGGATTGTCCTCCCCTTCCCCCTCCCCCTCCCCCCACCCAGCTGCAGCCGGAGGGATCACTTGAAGACATAATTATGACTCTGTTGCTTCCTGCCTAAAAGTGTTTGATGGCACAGAGTAAATCCAAACTGCCTCACCTCACAGTCCAGCCCAGGCTGAGCATCTCAGTCTGTTCCCCTTTCCTCCACTGTGACTTGGGCTTTTGAGTGTCAGTGCCTGGCTCACACCATTTCCTTCCTCCTGCATTCATGTGAAGCCTTTCCTTGGGGCTCAGTGTTAAAGCAGCGGCTGCTCTTCCTGAGGACCTAAGTTCAATTTAAAAAAAATAAAATAAAATAAAATAAGCCTTTCCTCAAAGGTCTGCCTAGATGGGGCCTCTTCTAGCCAACTCGTCCCTGAGCTCCAGGACATTTTGATTGTTGTTCTCTTGAACCTACTCTGCTTTTTACTGTAATTATTATGCACAGATTTTTTTTTCTTCCATAGACAACAGGCATCTTAAGAACATTCTAGCTACTGACTGTGATGACACATGATTTTAATCCCAGCACGCAGGAGGCAGAGGCAGGTGGATCTCTGTGAATTTGAGGCTAGAATGGCCTACAGAGAGAGTTCCAGGATGACCAGGGATGTTACACAGAGAAACCCTGTCTCAAACATGGTTGGCACAGTATTCAGGGAAGCAGAATCAGGCAGATGTCTGTGAGTCCAAAGACAACCTGATTTACACAGTAAGTTCCATGCCAGCTCGGATCCTGTCTATAGGAACATACCTTTTTCTATCCTTTTTCTGTAAGTCCACTTCCAAAAAAAGTAGAAAATAATTAAAAACATAAACAAAATATGTGCACACAGATTTTCATCACTGCATTAATCTTTCCATATATTTGTGTGTGTGTGTGTGTGTGTGTGTGTGTGTGTGTTTCATGATCCACGTGTGGGAGTCAGAGGACAGCTTTGTAGAAATCTTTCTTTCTTTCCACCCTGTGGGGTCTGGAGCTTGAACATAAGTCCTCAGGGAAATGCTATTACCTGATGAGCCACCTCTGCAGTCACCATCATAACCATTCCTCAAGCTTTATTTGTATTTTATGTCTTGTCGTTGTTTGGTTTTGGTGTTTGGTGATAGCTTGTTAGGTTTTTGTTTGCTTATTTTAAGACAGGTCTTTTGTATAGCCTAGCCTCCATTTTTTTTTTTTTTTTTTTTTTTTTTTTTTTTTTTTTTTTTTTTTTTTGGTTTTTTCGAGACAGGGTTTCTCTGTGTAGCTCTGGCTGTCCTGGAACTCACTCTGTAGACCAGGCTGGCCTCGAACTCAGAAATCCACCTGCCTGTGCCTCCCAAGTGCTGGGATTAAAGGCATGCACCACCACCGCCCAGCCCCAGCCTCCAATTCTTATGGCTCTGCTTGCCTTTGCTTCCTCAGTGCTGGGCTTAAAAGTGTACTACCGTGTCCACCTGTGTGCGAGAGTTTTGCCTACATGTATGTAAGCAGACTACATACCACACACATGAATGCCTACAGAGACCAGAAGAGAGGGAGAGCATCAGATCCACAGGATATTGTATATGCATTTGTTCTGTTTTGTTTTGTTTAGGTTCCAGGGATCAAACTCACAATCTCACCATCCTGAACTTGTTGTTGAGGTGAGATGTCGCTATGTTTTCTAAGCTGGCTTTGAATTCCTTCACCATTCCTTGAAACCTCCTGCCTCAGCTACCTAAAAGTTGGAACTACAGCCATGTATCACCATAGTTGGCCTTTCATTATAGACTCTTTCTCTTTCTTTCCTTCTTCCTTCCTTCCTTTCTTTCTTTCTTTCTTTCTTTCTCTCTTTCTCTTTCCTTCTGTCTTTCTTATTTGTTTATTTGTTTTTATTATTGTTGGTTTTTTTTTTAAACGGTCTCACTGAATATCCCAGTCTGGCCTGGAACTAACTATGTAGACCAGGCTGGCTTCAAGTTCACAGAGACCTACCCACATCTGCCTCCTCAGAACTCAGGAGGCCAGGATTAAAAGCCAGTGCCACCAAACCCCATAAATTTTTTAAAAAGTACTTTAATTTTTTTAACATCTATTTGAATTATATGTGTCTAGATATTCTGCCTACATGTCTGTCTGTCCACTACCTGTATGTACCGTCTGTAGAGGCCAGAAGAAGAGGTTGGATCCCCCAGGACTGGAGTTGCAGATGGTTGTTAGCTACAATGTGGTTGCTGGGAATTGAGCCCAAATACTCTGCAAAAGCAGCCAGTGCTCTTAACTGCTGAGCCATCTCTCCAGCCTCCAAGATTTACTCTTTATTTTATCTGTGTGCATGTTTTACCTGAATGTATAAATATGCACTGTATGTGTGCTTGGTATCACAAAGACCAAAGAGGGTACTAGATCACCTAGAATTGAAATTAAAGACAGTGGCAAGCTACCATTTAGGTGCTAGGAACTGAACCTGGGTCTTCTGTGGGAACAGCAAGTCCTAACTCCTGAGCCTCTCTCTGTCTGGCTCTTTCTCTCTTTCTCTTTCTCTCTCTCTCTCTCTCTCTCTCTCTCTCTCTCTCTCTCTCTCTCTCTGTCTTTCTCCTTTTCTCTCTCGGTTTTTTGAGTCAGGGTTTCTGTATGAAGCCTTGGCTGTCCTGGAACTCACTCTGTAGACCAAGCTAGCCTTGAACTCACAATGATCCATCTGCCTTTGCCTCCTGAGTACTGGATTAAAGGCATACACCACCATTGTCTGGCCCTTCCTCCACCTCTCTTTAAGATATAAGAGCATACTACCTTAAGTGTCCTAGGCTAACTTGGGGCTCAAAGTCTTCTGCCTAATCCTTCTAGTTGTTAGGGTTGTAAACATGTAGCCCTGTCTAGATCTTCACTGCAACATTTGTGTAACAGTGAGAACAAGTACTGCATGCTTAAGGGTAAGAATTTGGTAAAAATTAATAATTACATAGAGCAGAAGTCATTAGAACCTTTAAAAAGATTTTTAAATTGTGTTAGACTGCTTTTATGATCTTGTTCAATAAGAAAAAAGTTACAAAATTATGATATATATATATATATATATATATATATATGTGTGTGTGTGTGTGTGTGTGTGTGTGTGTATTATATACTATATAATTCCAGAAATGGAGAAAGAGATTGTTTATTGTTGTTCTTTTTATTATTTATTATTTTTGAGGCAGGGTATATTTATTATGTAGTTCCAGACGTCCTGAAATTTTTCATTTAGACGGAACTCAGAGGTCCACCTGTCTCTGCCTCCCAAGTGCTGAGATTAAAAGCGTTCACCAGCATACCCAGCCAACATTATTACTTAAAGGGTACTCTTTGTATAGTTTTTGGCTTGCTTTTATTTTCTAGTTTTCAACACTTAAGTAGCATTGATTAGAATCTTTGTGTATATATGTCTATATTTAAGCGTGTGTGTGTGTGTGTGTGTGTGTGTGTGTGTGTGTGTGTGTGTGTAGGTTGCCTTTGGGTATCTTCTTCGATAACTCCATCTTATTTTTTTGAAGCATAGCCTCTCACTGAGCCTGGAGCTCACTAGTTTGACTAGACCAGCTAGCCTGAAAACTCACAGGTATTTTTTGCTCTTCTTTTCTCTAGCTTGTTACCATGCTCATCTTTATGTGAGTCCTGGGATTCCAAACCCAGGTTTACACTTGCAGAACAATAGTGAGCTAATTGAGCCAACTGAGCCATCTTTACCAGACCACAGGGTTTTGTTTGTTTGTTTGTTTGTTTTTCATAAATGGCTGTTTTGCCTATATGTATGACTTGCATGTTTGGTGTCCTCAGAGGCCAGAGGATGGTATGGAACTAGAGTTAAACATGGGTGTGAGCTGTCATGTGGGTGCTGGGATTCAAACCCAAGCTCCCTGAAAACAGCCAGTGTTATTACCCTGTGAGTCATCTCTTCTGCCCAGTCCTGTAAAATTTAGTCATCCTTATTAGCTAGTAAGAACATGGAGATTCCTTTACTATAGCAATCTGTCATGAGCCATGTGGACCTAGAGAAAATGTTTTAATGGGTGACAAATGAAAAGTTAGCAACCCTTCCTTCCTTCTTTCCTTCCTCTTTCTTCTTCCTTCCTTCCTCCTTTCCTTCTTTCCTTTTGTCTCCCTCCTTCCTCTCCTTTCTTTCTTTTTTGTCTTTCCTTTTGCTGAAATAGGTCTATGTGACCCATACTGGCTTTGACCTTGTTACCCTTCTGAATAAGAAGAACTGCAGACATATCCCAGTGTCCTATGCTCAGATTAGCTGTGTGTGTGCCCTTCCGTCCGTCCATACATATGAAAGTCAGAGGTCAGTTTCAGGTGTTCTTCAAAACAGATCAAACCATCCACCTCCATTTATGATTTATTTATTTATTTATTTATTTATTTATTTATTTGACAGGTCTTTTTAAATCTAACTTCTGTGTCAGGCAAAAAGAAAAATATGGAGACAGGGTCTCACTATGTAACTCTGGCTGTTCTGGAAGACTGTGTAGACCAGATTAGCCACGAAATCATACTGACTTGCCTCCCTCTGCCTCCTGAGTGCTGGGATTCACCTACTTCCTTGAGGCAGGAGTATCTCTGATTAAGACTTGGGGCTTGGAGGCTGAAAAGATGGTTCCAGAGTTAGGAACACTGGCTGCTCATCCAGAGGACCAGGATTCAGTTCCCGGCACCCACATGGTGGCTCACAACCATCTACAACTCCTATTCCAGGGGATCCAGTCATCTCATCTGGCCTCTGCAAGAGGTGCACAGACCTACGAGCAGGCAAATTGCACATGCTCATAAAAGAAGTAATTTAATCTTTTAATTTTAATTTTTTGAGACAGTCTATTATGTAGCCCTGGATGTCCTTGTAGATCAGACTAGATTTGAACTCACAGGGATCTACCTTCCTCTCCCACCTGAGTGCTGTGATTAAAGGTTTGTGCCATACTGCACAGCCTGATTACATATTTGTTTTGTTTTTACTTTTTGGTTTTTTGAGACAGAGTTTCTCTGCATAACATCCCTGGCTGTCTTGGACTCACTTTGTGGACCAGGCTGGCCTTGAACTCACAGATATCTGATGCCTCTCCTCCGTGTGCAGGCTGGAGAGATGGCTCAGCACTTTAGAGCACTGATTGATCTTCCAGAGACCCTGAGTTCAATTTCCAGCAACCACATGGTGTCTCACAGCCATCTGTGATGGGATCTGATGCCCTCTTCTGGTGTGTCTGAAGACAGTTACAGTACACTCATATACATTAAATTAAAAAAAAAAAAAAAGTCATGTGCTAGCTTGCCTGGCTGACAAATATATTTTTTAAAAGACCTTGAGATTACTGAGTTGGCTACGCTGATTGCCAGTGAGCCCCAGAGAGCCTTCTGCCTCTGCCTCCCTATTGCATGGATTACAAGTTACAACCTTACACTCAGCTTTACTGTGGCTGTTGGGGATTGAACCTCAGGTACTCACGCTTGAGCAGTCAGCACTGAGTTATCCCCTAACCCCAAGCAACACTTTATATCTTAAAAACCTTCTTCCCAGCTGAGGAAATGGGTACACAAGCATGGTGACAGTTAAAAACCTCAGAACGTACCTAAACAGCTGGGTTTGGTTGTATGCTCACCTGTAACCCCAACACTGTGGGGAAGATGAGGGCAGAGGTAGCTCTGTCACTGGGTCTCAGTTTAGTGCCAGGCTCACTGAGAACCTTGTGTGGAGGTGACGAGTGCAGAATAGTAGACAAGGACAACCTTGTGCTTCCTTCTGAAGCACACAGGCATTCAGAGCCCTTCCTTTGTCTTTACAGTCTCTCTATGTTTGGCTTGGAACTCGTTCAGGCTGCCTTGAACAGAGATCCAACTGCCTATGTCCCCAAGTGTTGGGATTAAAGGTGTGTGCCACCAAGCCCAGAGTGCCAGTCTTTCTTAGACAGACTCTGTCACTTCATCACATGATGCCTTTTTAAAAACATCCATTTGTTTGTTTACTAGTGGGACGGAGGTTGCTCAGGTACTAAGACATACACATGGAGGTCAGAGGTAGACTTAACACCAGTCGGTTCTCTCTCCACTGGGATCAGACTCCAAGTGTTCCTACCTGCTAAGTCATCTTGTTGTCTCCCCTCACACACACCTTTTAAAGTAAAATAAAACATAGGGGGTGAACATAGTCTTGTGCAGAACCCTGAAATGAAGATGAACAAGTACCAGCTCCCAACTGTCCGAGCTGCAGCAGTGCAACCAATCCTGAGATGACCGATGCTAAAAACTGTGGCCTGCGGCCTGTCTGAAGGAAGCCCAGCCTGCCCTGTGGAGGTCTGTGGGCACATTCTGCCTGCATGCCCCTCAGATGACTTGATCTTCCTTACTGCAGGCAGTGGCTGATTGCCAGTTATTGCTGGCCAGGAGTTCAGAATGAGATTATGCTTCTAGGTTTCTACAAATGGCAACACCTCCAGGAAGCTTTCTCTGTTTCCTTCTCTGGTCTTCACTGGCCTTCCCGACTACGGAGCTCCACATAGGAGCTTTGGTCCTAGTATGTTCCCTGTCCCCACAGAGCAAATGTCAGTTACTACTGTGAGAGTATATTACACACAGACCTTTATCCGCATATCAGTTCTGTACTAAAGTCTGAGCCTCAGCTTTCTCAGCTATGAGGTGGCATAGAGTATCATCACCCTCTCTCAACAACTCAGCCTTGAGCTAACACAATTATGACCGCAGCCAAAGAAACAGCCTAGCATTCAAACACAATACAAGGAGACACACCTATCTGGCCCTGCACCATGGTGACATCAGCCTCACCCCAGACAGCATTCCCTTTTCAGATTCCAATCAGCCCAAGCCAATCAGCAATAGGTAATCATACTCCATCCTGTCTCTGGATACAATAATTGCCAGCTAAGATTAAAAGACCCTGATTATTAAGGACTTATCTACTGGTATGGCCACTGACATGTTCAAAACTCAATTCAGCTTCTTAACAAATATGTTACTCTTCCTTCTTTCTATCTCTGAAAATAACACCACTGAAGACCCAAGCTGGAAGTAAGCACAGCACTCTCATACTTCTCACTAGAGTTTGGGGTCTTCAAGGTCCCCCAGAGGTCCATGTATTGAAGGCTTGGTCCCCAGCCTCTGGCACTACTGGGAATGAAGGGATGTCACTGATGGCATGCTCTTAAAGAGGTATCAGGACCTCCGTCCCCAACCCCATTCTCACACTTGCTTCTGGCAGCCTTTAGGTAAACAGACAATGATAAATACAAAGCAGCAGGACCAAGCCCTGTGCACAGAAAACTTTGAAGCTGTGTGATACAGATCTTTCCTCCTTTTAAGGTTATTGCCCTGGGTATTTTGTCACAGCAACAGAAAGCTAACTAACATGTCTTCTCACTCATGTCTTCCACTCAATCCATCACTAAGAGCTGCCGTTCCGGCCTCAGAGCTATCCATTTCTTTTCACCCAGAGACCTCCACTGTAGTTCTTTCTGCCAGTCCCCTTCCCTGTGACACTGCCACACCATCTGATTTTACCGCTCTCTCTGCCTTCACGTGATCTCTGGGAACCCAACTCCTACTTTTACTGAAACACCCTCAGAGGCTGTCAGAACAAAAAACTTGCCTTGGCAATTTCAGATGCCATCTTACTGTCCCTGCTTGACTGTATAACTTCATCTCTCATGCCATACCTCACATGTCGCTGTGTCCTCTTTCTCGGCCATGCTGTTCCCTGTCACTAACATCCTTCTTCCCCCCCCCCCCCCCCCCCGCCCCATTTCCCAGACTAGCATCTAACCATATGTTCAGACTTGGCTGGAATTTCTACCCTGCCTGGGGTTTGGCCCTACCATTTCCCCCAAAAGAGGCTACGGGTTCTCATTGCCACTTTGGAAGAATGGTTCTAAATACTGTTCTTAAACCCCCTTCTCCCTCACTACAAACCTTGTCTCTGCCTATTCCGATTACAATTTTATGATAAGAAAAATGAGATTTGTCAAAGTTGAAGAAATGTCCAAAGCTGAGCAGTAAATGGCTCGAGCAGACCTGAAAGCCGAGTTGGTTTGTATGTTTGTTAATGAAAAAAACTGTATTGTTTTAAATTTGTTTTATTTGCTGTGTATGAATGTTTTACTTGCATGTATGTCTGTCCACCAGACATTAAGGGACAGAAGAGAGCATTGGATCCCCTGGAAGTGGAAATACAGATGATTGTGAGCTGCTGTGTGGGTACTGGGAATTGAACCTGGCTCCTCTGTAAGAACAGCCAGTGCTCTTAACTGCTGTCTCTCCAACTCTGTCTTTCTTTTCTTTGTCTCTTGTTTGCTTGCAAAGGATTTTCCCATGTTGGCTCAGGCTGGCCCTTAAACTCCTGGGCTCAAATAATCCGTCCTTAGCCTCTGACTCCAGAGTAGCTGTGAGTAGGGTGAACACCACTTCTCACCTGATGTGCCCTTGGCTACAAAGCTCACTCTGGCCTGCTGTAGTCAACACACGTGTTTCCATGCTTATACATATAAGCACTCTTCACCACAGACTCACACAATTCTGGCAGTTCTGTTTCCTGAAATTGGAGCTCCCTTCTTCTTGCTCCTAGCAGGTCCCCTGTGAGAGATGAGGAAATCCTCAGGACAGGGATAGGTCGAATTAGTTCTCTGTAGCCAAACTTGTGTTTGGGGCAGCCCCTCAGCAATCTGAGGATTCCAGAATCCTCAACCCCCACTAAGCTCACCAATCCGAAAACCTTCAAATTTTCCCTACCGAAAGCCTGCCACAGACTTCTAGACCTGCTCATTGGCAGTCCCATTGGGCTCTGAGTCTGAAGGGTTTGCTAGACATTAGTTTTCTCCCAGTCCAGTGTCCACATTAATTATCCCGCCAAGGAACTCCCATCTTCTACCCTCAAAACCTGGCTGGAGCCAAGGAATTCCTAACCAGGAGGGAATTCCCATCCCATCTCAGGCCCTGACGCCTTTGACAGGGCCTGTAGGGAGACGCACTTCCAGCCAGGCACCGGCGCCTGCGCGCCTCCTTCACGGAAAGAATGCTTTTGCTAAATCCGGAACGGATTTGCATCACTGCAGCAAGGGAAGGGCTCAAGGATCTCACAAAGCTCCAGCGCTGAGCTAAGGGTGCGTCCATCCCACCCCAACACTAGAACTGCCAGAGCTGCTGAAAGGCAATGACACGTGCACACTGCCCTTGAAACCTGGGCTGTGGTGGTTGCTAGTCCTCTGCTTGTGTTTGAGCCAGACTTCAAGTCTTTAGGGTTGGGCTTAGGGGAGGAGAGAGATGAGAGATGAGAGG
>JANHMN010000004.1:34352174-34421083 GCA_030674055.1 Rhabdomys pumilio
GGGAGAAAACTGAGCACTAAATGTGAGGTCCTCTCAGGTCCTCCTAACAGCTATGTATAGAGCCCTGGGAGTGGGGAATGCATCTTAGAGGCATCCACTGTACCCACTGAGCACAGAAGGTGCAGACTTGTCTCTCTTTATGCCTGTCTCAGAATTCCACTCTACTCATGCTGTTTCTTAGAAAACTCTTTCTCATGCTGCACCAGCTAAACTTTTGCCAGTTCTTTAAACCCATCCTAAAAGATGCCTCTGCTCTGGGTTTGGGGGCACAAACCTGTAATCCTAATTCTTGGGAGAGTGAGGTAGGAGGATTTACATTCAAGACCAACCTGGCAAGTTCAAGGCCAGCCATGACTACCGTGTCTCCAAGGGAGGGAAAAAAAAAAAAAAAAAAAAAACCTGAATCAAGACCAGAATCTACTCCAGAATCCACCTAGCAGGTGATGGGAAGAGATAGTGGCTGTTGTCAAAGAGATAGTGACGTTTGTCAAACGTCATATCCACTCTGTAGATCTTGGACTCCTCTCTCACTCTTAGAGGGAATTGGGTGAGATGACCCTTGGGGCTGCCTCCAGCCCTGTAAAACAGGTGATTTCTTGGATTTCTCAGCTTTATAACAGGATACTATCCCAGTAGTAAAATCCCTGCTGCCCCAGGCTACTGAGAGCCAGACTCACTCAGGAAGCCTGGAAGTCTCCTTTACAGCGTCTTTTCACACATACACTCTGTCTTATGAACAACAAAGGTCAGGGTCACCTGGTTACTACTCTAGTCTCCAGACATCTCCAATAAACAGTACCCCAGCCTCAGTACCTATCACACACCCAACTGAAGCTTTTCAGCCTTTCAAGCTGGCCACTTGGACCACGGTTCCGTCCATGGGCTCTCATTACCTCCTGAAGCCACACAGAATTAAGGCTAATCTGAAGCCAAGGCCCTCAGATTCAGACAGAATCTGACTTGCCATTCCAGTTCTGTCACACCCTGGGCAGGTAACCCTAGACATGCTATTTACCCTCCTAGAGCTTCAGTCCATTAATCTATTAACAGAGCAATGAGGACGCTATCCGGGAGGTGCATCTTCCTGTAAAAGTGCACACTTAGAATATTCAAGAGGTCCTGGGTTCAGTCTGTAGAACAAAACTAAACACCAGTGTGACAGTTGTGGACATTTTATAAGATTTATGAAAACATATATCAATGTAAGAATGTCAAATTGTAAGCATTATTTCTGTTCGCTGTTTGCCTTTGCTCTCTCAAGAAACTATGTAATGGGTTCTTTGGAAGCTAGGTACAGAGATATCTGAGGCAGAATTTCTCTAAATAATTTTAAATGCAGCCAACTGTAGTGGGATCATACCTTTGATCACAACACTCAGGAGACAGAGGCAGACAGATCTCTGTGAGTTCAAGGCCAGCCTAGTCTACATCGTGAGTTCCAGGCCAGCCAAAGCTACATAGTAAAATCCATATATATTTTTTAACATATATATTATAATATATATAATTATATATTATATATAATTAAATATATATATATTAAACATTTATGTGTATATATAATCATCTCATCAACATTTTATAAATGTTGCCCTAAGGACCCAATTATAGACTTCAATTAAAGAAAGTTTGAGGCCCAGAGAGGTGACATGCTTTGCCAAAGGTCACACAGCAGGTTTAAATATGTATAATGGCAGTTAAGCAAGGGCAGCATATGAAATAAGAGTGTGAGCAGAGGTCAGAGTAGAAACATTAAGCTAAATCCACTGACAAGCGACTGAATATGAGGACCTTCAGCTGACATTGCCCCGTTTCCCGTGCCCAGTAAGGGCTTGGCATCTGCCTGTCTTTGGAACTGTTCCTCCTGGGTTCTTGAGTTTGCAGTAGCTTCCCAGAAACACCAGTAAATATGTCTACTGTTAACTGGTAACCAGCCCCAGAGCTCTGCAAGGGTCCCCATGCAACTTCTCCCTCAAGATTAACAGTGTGACTAACACATGCCTTTAACCCAGCATTTGAGAGGCAGAGGCAGGTTAGATGTC
Source organism: Rhabdomys pumilio (assembly GCA_030674055.1). Taxonomy (NCBI): domain Eukaryota; kingdom Metazoa; phylum Chordata; class Mammalia; order Rodentia; family Muridae; genus Rhabdomys; species Rhabdomys pumilio. The sequence goes on from JANHMN010000004.1 coordinate 34,354,217, forward strand.
AGTGAGTGTTAGCTTATAGGCCATTCTGCTAGGCTCTTCCCAGGCACCTAGCAACGGCTTACATGGGCCGCCATTACCAGTCACTTCCAGATGCGGACAGCATATAGTAAGGCTGCCATCACTCCTTTCTCTGTTCCCATGTATGCCTGGCTGGTGTCTCTCTCCCATTTTCTGTCCTTCTCTGCCTCATGGCTCTGCTCCTGACTGTCTGCCTCTACCCCATCTCCAGCCCCTCACTCCCATTCCTTCCCTCAAATAAACTCCCTTTATACCAGATCTGTTGCATGGTGTAATTTCTTAGGGGACACCTTGGCATGGGCCCACCAGGTATCCCCTCACCTCATTTTGTTTTATAATAGTGATTCTGAGACCAGCCTGATCTACGCAGCGAGTTCCAGGCTGAATGGGGGCAACATAATGAAAACTTGACTCAGAAACCAAACAAACGCATACACGTCTCCTTTGTTGTTTAACATCCATTTATTTTATTATTTTCTGTGGTTCTGAGGGTCAACCATTGAAGCATGTGAGCTGTTTCCAACCCAAGCCTCAGGTTGGCTGGCTCCTTTCTATGCCCAGCTCCTCCAAGAACCATCTCAGACAGATGCCCTCAACAAGATTCTCTCTCAGGACCTTGTAGTAGATTTGTAACCCCATTGTACCCCGAGGGTACAGTCTGCACCTAAGACCCTAAGAAAAGCCTGAAGTATATTTTGTTTAGTATCTTTTCAAAGGAAATAGTCTGACATGGTTGTTGACCTGCAATGTGGCCAGGGGTCTCCACTAATGTTAGGAAAGGATTTTAGATTAGGTTTTGATTTTGATGGATTTATTTTGTTTTGAGACAGGGTTCTCACTATGTAGCTCTGGCAGGCTTGGAACTTGCTACATAGACTTGAGGATTGTGCCACCACTGTAGCTGAGGCTAGCCTTGAGCTCCTGATTCACTGCACTGAGCTAACCTTCGGAAATGTCCTTGGCCAAGGTTAACCACAGCCCTGGGAAGGCTGAAACTACTAGAGATGGTCTGGTGTGTTAAGCTCCGTGATATCCCCACACCTTTTTCATTTTTTTGTTTTTCCTTTTTTGTTTTTCCTTTTTTGAGATGAGTGTCCTGCTGTGTGGCTCAGGCTGGTGTTAGACTCATGAATTCAAGTGATTTCCCTGTCAAGCCTCCTGGGTCCCGGGACTCCAGCTGTGTACCACCACGCCCAAGCTTGATTCCTTCTTTAGGCTGTTCCATTGTTTTTACAGTTCCACTCTGTCTCCACCTGTAACTCCCTTCCCTGTCTTCATGGACAAAGTCTGTCTCTGTCCCGTTTATGGCAGGGTTATTATTTCAGTCTAACCTCATGCACCCAGGGCTGTCTGCCTCTCCCACTGAAGACATGGGTGAGCTGCTTCTTGCATCTGCAGCAGAAAATATGGTTTAGGCATCCACATGACTGTGGGACTCCATTGACACCTTAAACTTCTAATTTAAGCATATTCTAACTTGGGGGGGGGGTGGTCTGGGATTCAGTAAATTATCCAGCTTCTAACATCTTATAGTAAAACTCTGTGTAATTTATGAATCCAGAATTTCATGATCTTTTTTGTGTTTAATGAAAGTTGTTGCCGATGTGGTAACAACCAGTACCCGCTTGGCCTTGGTTTTTGTGTTTATTTTCTACAAGTTGCAAGTCTCAACACTGGGCCATCTTCTGTGGGTGCCACTAAAAGAAGAAGAAGGAGATAGCTAGGGGAACAGAGATTTCCATTCTTCCCAGGATTACGGGCAACCCAGTGCTAAAACCCTGCACTCAGTCTACCCTAGCTCCATTTAAGCTCCAGAACCTGAGGGCAGCAGGAAAAGTCATCTTCTCTCCAGTCCTTTCTTCCTACTTGCCTCAGAGTTCAGTGGAAGAGAGTTTAGTGGGAGATGGTGTTGCTGAATGGGGAACTGGGGAGAGAAGGTTAAGCAGGGCAAGGAGCCAGGGGAGGGAACACAGAGATTCTCTAGGGAGTTCTGTAGCCTTCCCCAGAGATGAGGAAGGAACAGAGGCCGGAAGTGGGGGTGTGGGTAAGAGCACTGGTAAGGGTGGAGTGACCAGTATTGCATTGTGGGCCTGGAGCTGGTTTTCCGGTGATTGACCATTAGTGACAAGGGAACTCCAGCCTCCTGCCCCAGGGACTGTCTGGTTCAGCCAGACCCTATCCTTTGACTGTTTGTCCTCCAGCCTGAGTCAGACTCCCAGAAAAACTGATTTCAAAAAGCCCCTTCCTGTGGGGGAATCTCTGGCCAAGAAAGAAAGAAACCAGGACTATTAAAGCATCACACTAGGGTTTAGGGTAAAAGAGGGGTGACCCCAGTCCAGATCTCAGAATGTTCCCTGAACTTCATCGTTCCTGAAGAGGATGACGTGCCCCAGGCCACCTTCCAGGAGCAATCTGGACCCCCTCCTCCAGCCCTTCCGGCAGAACAGCTCTGCACAGCACAGGGCTGAAGCTGCCAAACCCGATTTTCCGGTGGCTGCCCAAGGCTGGCTAGAACAGGAAGCCCTCCTCCCGGCATGGACCCCTCAGGCTACCGGTCTCCTCCCCCTCACCTGATTCCCTGCCTGGGCTGTGCCTTCTGCACCTGTGCCAGCTGTCCCGTGTGCCACCACTTCCTCCTCCACCTGCTTACCATCTCCCCTGGGCTGCTTCCCCTGGCACCATAAGGTGTGGGCCAGTGCTAACCCCTCTAGGATTCAGTCTTCTCAGTCTCCAGATGGAGAGCAGTGGTCTTCCCACAGAGCAGACTCAGGGGAGGGGTCTAAAAGTGGAAGTGACTAGCAGAGGGCCCATGGTTTGCTGGGTGGGTTGGTGTGGGTTTGGGAGCACGGCTAGGGAATGAGAAGGAAGCACTGCTTCTATCTCTAGGTAGAATAGCTGGAGTGAAGGGGGTGGGGGTGTGTGCTCCCTCTGGATTCCTTATGTTATCTAACCTTTGGGAGATGGAAGAGAAGAGAGAGAGACAGACGTCATCCTTGAAGCTGCCAGGTTCCCAGTGTTCTGTGTCCCATTGAGGAAGACGTCTCATTTTGTCTTCACCTGTCTTATCTCCAACACGAACACCTCTCTTAAACACAGCAAGCACTGATGCTACAGACTGAGAAGCACAGGCACTGAGGAGTGGCAGGCCAGCCAGGTCCATTCATCTAACCCAGGCACCTGCTCTGGTTGCCCCTCAACTCAAACCCCCTCCTCCAACTCTGGGGATCAGCTCTGTCCTCAGCCTCGAAAGAACTCTGGTTGGGTGAGAGCCGGTGGCTTGCATCCAATCATGCAGCAGACCACCTAAGCTGAAGGAGTGGGTACTCTCTGGCTGTTGCTATCTCTGAGAGCCTGGAGGGGGAGGAGAATTGGGAACCTGGAGGAGGAGGGGTAATGGAGGAGAAGTCATTGCAGATAGAGCTAAAAATAGCTAGAAGAGATGATGTCATCGAGTTCCCTCTGCTTATCAACCCCCTCATACACATACGTAGGAACACACACACACACTCTCAAAGACACAGATACACAGAGACATAAGCAAAGGCATGTATGCACACAGTGCATACAGTGATATTGGGGAGGGAGGAATCTGGGTCTCAGAGCTGAAAGGCAGGGAAGTCTGGTGAGTGTGTCTATGGGTGTCTAAGTTTGCATGAGTATGATTTCATGTGTCTATGTCTGTATACTTGTGAACTTGTATGTGGTGTATGTATGTTTATGTCTGTGTAGAGGCATGTTTCCTGCAAAGGGGTAGCTGGGTGTCTATCGGATTCTTGTTAGTGGTGATCTCTGTATATAAATCCGTGTACCTTATGGTACATACATACCTTATGGATTCATACATTTGCTTCTTATGTTGTATACTTGTGAGTTACTTATATTTACATTTCTATATTTGTTTGTGGACTATGTCATGTGTTTGTATGTACAGAACCCCTTGTGGACCTTGGACACCAGTTCAGCCACTGTCTGATAGTAATGTTCAGTAGCTTGTTTCCATCTGGAGGAGCCCGGCACACTGGAGAACCAGTGTAACTGTGAATCGTCTGCCCCAGCCCCCCGCCCAAGGATCTCCCACTCTGGCAAGCTTAGAGTAGACATACTCAACTCAGTTTTCCTCTCACAAGAGGCAAATTGTGTTAGCCAGACTTCTTAAACCCCAGAGGATAGGCCACCAAAGGTCTTAGGGATTACCCCCATCCCCCTCACACTAGCCCATAAACTAATCAACATATTAGAGACAAAGACCATCACAATGTTTCTACCACTAGACACAACCTCATGGAAACCTATTTAAACCCGATGACACATGGGCATGCATTCAGAAATCCAAATGGAAAATCCCCAAGCCAGACAGAATGCAACACCCTCCCTTTTTCCTGGGCTCAAACTCAGTCTTGCCCCACCCCCCAAGTGCCCCAGCTCGGCTGGCAGTCCTGGAAAATGCTGACCTCAGAGAGAGGATGGCTGGGGGGGCTGAAGGTGACATGTCCTCCTCATACACTAACCATTCTGAACACCCCTTTTCCTGTAGGCTGCCCCCTCCCCCTCCTGACCTTCATTCTCAGCTGAGCCAATGCCATTACGGTTTGCCTCTGCCCTCTGGAGCACTCCTTGACTTCACAGCTGACATTGAAGCACATTAGATCATAAAGGCACACGAGCCACATGTGCCATAATGTTCCCATTCCGTCACAGCAAGCAGCCACACCTACACCCTGACCAGCACCCGTGTACCTCATTCTAGAGCACTCGTGGGGTTCTGTCCTTCACCCACTCCCTTATCTGTGCCTTCTTATTCTTTCCAAGATGCCTCCTGCCCATGGGAGTGTAAGGCAGGAGAGCTCCTTATCACCGGGCAGATCAAAATGCTGAGGACAAAGATGGGTTTGTCTCCTGACCTTGTCCTGTTCCTCTACTTCATTGTGGTCCACAGCGGTCCTTGCTGCTGTCTCTTAAGTTTATCCCGACGCAGGCCCACCCCCACCCTGCCCTCGTGTCCCGCGTGGTTGGAACACTTCAGAATGGGGGAAGACAGCTTAAGCAGAATGGCTGTATTTGTTGTCCACCACCACCAGCCCTCTGGAGCAGCAGGTCAAGTGCAGGCCAAGCTTCTGGGTGTTTCTAGAGGATCAGAAAGCCCCTAGGTTGACAGAGGTGTCTGAGAACTAGAGACAGAAAAAAGAAGGAAGAGTATTAAAAAAAGGAGGAGGGCATATGTGAAGGCTGACAGATAACACAGTAAAGTGTTAGTCTTTAAGGGTCCGAGGTCAGTCCAGAACCCAGATGTGAAAGCTGGGCATGATAGTACACGCTGATCAATGCCAGCACTGTGGAGGCAGAGACACATGGACCCCTTCTGTCTGTTAGTCAGCCAGCCTGACCTACTTGACAAAGTCTAGGCTAATGCCTCCAAAAAAAGGTGGATGTCCTTTGGCTTACACATGCATGCACACATATGCATGTGTACATGCACACCAAAGAAAAATAGGCATTTGTGAGAACCCCACCAGCCCTTGGACTCACCCATCTCCCTCAGGCCTTCTATCTCAGTCCCAGTCCTGAGATTGTCCACTAAAGCTCTCATCGTCTGATGGCGTGTACCTTTAAAACCTGGCTGTGCTCTTGGGGTGGAGTTTCACAGTCTGTCCTTTAGCGTTCATAAGCGGGACAGAATGCTTCTATTCTTCAAATCCCCACCCTAAGTCACAGATTCTCCGCCTCCACACTCCCCACTAACCTTGAGGTGACAGGATCCACACACTGGTGGTAGTGTCCGTGTCACTGATGTTTGTGGCCACAGAGGCAGCATCGGTGGCAGTTGGGCCTCGAGGTTTCTGCCGGTATGTTCTGCGGCTACACTTGAACATCTTGGGACACCGGCGCCTAGGCCCACCCATACCTGGCCTTCGGTAGGGAGAACTCATCCCCCGAGGCCGAGGGGCACGAACAAGCTGAGAAGGCCCCATGACTGCAGAGAGCTCCTGAGGGGTTCTGCTGGCCAAGCAACTGAGATCTCTATGACATATGAAGCCTGCCTAAGGGTGATGCTCTTTGTTACAGGGTTGTCCCATCCCCCACCCAGCCATAGCTTGGACTTCCTCACAATCTCTTCATGCAGTCTAGCCCAAGAGCCCAGCAACCATTGTGGTCCCTTGGTGAAAGGAACTTTGGCAGGTGAAAACAAATCACTTGTTTTGTTTTAAATTCATCCCCATTAACAATACTAAGAATGTTTACTGAGCACCTACTGTGTGCCAGACACTAAGCTTAGTACTTCACAAATACGATTTCATTGACTCCCACTACAGACCTATGCAGAGATTCTAACATTAATCTTATTTATAGAAGTCAATTCTCAGTCTGTAGTTGGAAGTTTATAAAGTCACCCTAAACACTGAGTTAAGAAATACTTATAGTTATAGCATACTTATAGTTATAGCAAGATATAATAGCACAGGCCTTTAATCCCGGCACTTGGGAGACAGAGGCAGATGGATTTCTGAGTTCGAGGCCATCTTAGTCTACAAAGTGAGTTCCAGGACAGCCAAAGCTACACAGAAAAATCCTGCCTCAATAAAACAGAACAAAACAAAAGAAACGAAAAGGGGGCGGAAATGCCAAGGGAAATTGGGGTATTTAACACAAACACTTCCTCTAAGTGTATCACCGTTTTCTTGAGCATATTAGTTAATATTCAGCATAGCTAGGGCTACTTGGGCCATCATCATCATCATCACCATCATCACCATCACCAGCAGCAGCAGCAGCAGCAGCAGCATCTCCACACCACCACCACCATCAACAACAACAAAACCAAAACAAACCAAAAAAACCCTAAAAAATTCAAATGCAAAATATTGATTGTAATTAGACTGCCTGGAAGGCCTTGGTTTATAAGAGCTAGAACATGTTTCTGAGGGCAGAAAGTCCTATTCCACAGACCTCAGCTGGAAATGTATGTTAGGCACTCAGAACCTTTACTTCTGTGTACATCCTCTGTGAGTAATTGCAAAAGTGACACAAGACTTGGTCTTGTGGTTACAGATGAATGTAGCAACTAGAAGAATCCACGCATATGGAATCTGAATACTGAAGCTTGACAGTGTAAGGAAACCACCTCAGTGAGGTGTAGTCACAGAATCAGAGGCAGTGGAGGGTCCAAAGGCCAAAGTGGTCACTTTCATTGTTTGCTGTTCTAGGCTCGTTATTTGTTTATTCAGGAGATTCCCAAAGAATGTGAACATCCAGGGCTCTTCCTGAGATGAAAGAGAAAGCCCTGTGGATAAAGGGGAAGAGGCTCTAACCCTGGCTTCCCCAGTCTTGTAAGAAGCAGACAGGAATAGTGGTGTCTACCCTGCCCTTCTAGAAGCTGAAGAACTTTGGATTTGCCCATTTCTCCATGCCTTAGCCCTCTGTCTCCCTCCCTTCTGTCATCCCTCCTGAACCTTGGGGCCTTACCATCCCCTACTTTGACCTCCTTAACTTTTAGCCACTATACCCGTGAGCCTCTGTCCTTATTCAGGTTCTGTGCCAAAGTCTCCTCCCTGGTTCTTCATGGACGTCACTCGCCTGTCTCCTTAGAGACTCCATTCGTGTTTAAGGTAGACTGACAGGTTGAGTTATGTGACTCTAACAAGTCCTTCAGCCTTCTGGGCTTCTGTTTTTTCCCCATTTTTAAAATATGTGCCAGGCGGTGGTGGCGCACGCCTTTAATCCCAGCACTCGGGAGGCAGAGGCAGGCAGATTTCTGAGTTCGAGGTCAGCCTGGTCTACAGAGTGAGTTCCAGGACAGCCAAGGCTACACAGAGAAACCCTGTCTCGAAACCCCCCCCCCCCCAAAAAAAAATAAAATAAAATATGTATTAAGAGCTGGAGAGATGGCTCAGTGGTTAAGAGCACTACTCTTCCAGAGTTCCTGAGTTCAATTTCCAGCAACCACATGGTGGCTCACAACCACCTATAATGGGGTCTGATGCACTCTTCTGGTGTGTCTGAAGACAGCAACAGTGTACTTATATACATAAAAATAAATAAAAAAAAATTTTTTTTTTTTTTGAGACAGGGTTTCTCTATGTAGCCCCAGCTGTCCTGGAACTCACTCTGTATACTGGGCTGGCCTTGAACTCAGAAATCTGCCTGCCTCTGCCTCCAAAGTGCTGGGATTAAATGCGTGCGCCACCACTGCCCAGCATAAATTTTTTTAAAAAATTAAATAAAATATGGATTAAAAAGAAAGCCTAAAATAGGTGTGGCACCGTATACCTATAATCCCACCTAAAACCCACGGGAGGTAGGAGCTAGCAGCATCAGGAGTTCGAAGTCATCTTTAGCTTCATAGAGTCAATGGCCATGTTGGACAGCTTGAGACCTACAACAGCAAAAAACCAACCTATCCAAATAAACAGATAAAAACAACTTAGAGCCAACAAACAAACAAACAAGAAGTCTATTTATAGGTTTGTTGTTCAGAAAAACAAAACAAAAAATCCAAAGCATGTTGCACATTTAAGGCATGTTTTATAATATAGTCTGGAATGGCTCTAGCTGGCCTGGAACTCAGAGATCCACACGCCTTTGCCTCCTGAGTGCTGGGTTAATGGGCATTGACCACCAAGCTCAGCCCATTTGTTCCAATTTTGAGATGGAATCTTACTACCTCTCGGCCAGAAGGGTTTTAAACCTGTAGGCCTTAGCCTCCAGAGTAGCTACTAATGCAGGCATGTCCCTCTGGCTTCTTACCTGTAATATTATCTACTTTCTCTCTGTCTCTATAGCTGCCTCCTTCCTCTCAAAAATAACAAACTAGAAAAATCCACTTCCGGGCTGGAGAGATGGCTCAGCAGTTAAGAATGCTTACTGCTCTTGCAGAAGACACCCAGCAACCTCATTGGCTAGATCCCAATCACCTGTGACTCCAGCTCCAGGAGGTACTTTCTTTTGACCTTTGTAGGCACCTGCATACATGTGAATACACACACTACACACACACACACACACACACACACACACACACACACACACACACAAAACCACTTCCGGCCAGGTGGTGGTGGTGCACGCCTTTAATCCAGCACTTGAGAGGCAGAGGCAGGCAGATTTCTGAGTTCCAGGTCAGCTTGGTCTACAGAGTGAGTTCCAGGACAGCCAGAGTTACACAGAGAAACCCTGACTTGAAAAACAAAACAAAACAAAACAAAACAAAACAAAACAAAACAAACAAAAAAAAAAAAAAAAAAAAAACCCACTCCCTTGGGTGTAATGGGGCACAAGTCAGAAATCCCTCCAGTTTGTGAGGTGGAGGTAGAAGGAAGATCATTGCAAGTTCGAGGACAGCTGAGGCTAAATAGTGAGTCGTACACAAGCCAGGGTTACATAGTCACACTGTTTCTCAAGAAAACAAAGTAGTCATAAAAATCAATCCACTTCCTCAAGTCAGGGAACGTAGCTCAAGTGACAGAGCATTTGTCTCTGGTGTGCAAAGCCTTGGGTCCAGTCCCTAGCAGCACACACACATACACATACTCTCCCATCATCCCTCCCCTAAATCCATCCCATAATCATGCTAGGAGTGCTCGATGTTCTGACCTTTTAGTGTTCCTTGCCCTGAGTCAACTATTCTCTTAAACAGACCAGGAAATTGAGACTGAAAAACAAATCTCGGTCGAGTGGCAGAGTGGGATGGTACATGCCTGGAAGTCTAGCATTAGGGAAGCTGAGGCAGGACCACCAAGAATTTGAGTTGGTTGGGTGTGGTGCTTCACACCTGCAATCCTAGCACCTGACACAGTCCTTCTGCTGTCCTCCAAGTCTGAGGCTAGTCTGGTCTACAGAGTTAGACCTCTTCCCAAAAGAAGTAAAGCCAGATTGGTGGCTCACACCTATGATTCCAGCACTCTTAGTCAGGTTTCTGAGTTCAAGGCCAGCCTGGTCCACACCAGGAACTCCAGGACAGCCAGGTCTATATAGACCCTGTCACAAAAATAGATAGATAGATAGATAGATAGATAGATAGATAGATAGATAGATGAGGGCTGGAGAGATGGCTCAATCATTAAGAGCACTTGCTGTCCTTCCAGAGGACCCAGTTTGATTCCCAACATGGGAATATGGGGATTCCTGTCTGTAACTCCAATTCTAGGGGATCTCTTCTTTTCTAGCCTCTGGACAGGGTACAAAGACACACATACACATAAAACATTCATATATATTAAATAAAATTTAAATTTAAAAATAAATAAAATAGCCAGGCATAGTGACACACGTCTTTAATCCCAGCATTTGGGAGTCAGAGGCAGGCAGATCTCTGTAGATTTGAGCCAGCCTGGTATACATAGTTCCAGGATAGCCAGAGGTACAAAGTGAGACCCTGTCTTGAAACAAAACAAAACAAAAACAAACAAACAAACAAATAAAAAATTCCCAGGTTCTATATAGCTAGGAAATGACAGAACCAGAATTTGAGCCTCTGGTCTGAATGACTGGGGAGCAAGGACTTGTAAAGAACCTCTCAACCAGGAAGCATAGAGTGGGGAAACAAAGAGGGAGCCCCAAAAAGAAGGGTTACAGAACCTTGGGATGATAGTGTCTCCTTCATAGGCCTACAGTGCCGCCTACTGGCAGAATGGCCAGGGCCATACACTGGATTCCAGAACATGGAGAGGGGAAAAGAAAAGGTGAGAGGCAGAGCATGAAGTAAGGGGCTGGAGAGATGACGTAATGGTTGAGGTTGCGAAGGACCCTGGTTTGATTTCCAGCACTTACAGCCTTCTATAATTTTAGCTCCAGGACTCCAGGGGGTCTGATGTCCTGCTCTGAACTCCATAAGAACCAGGCTCACACATCAGAGATACACAGGAAGAAGGATAACGAGAACAAGAAGAAGAAGAGTGGAGACCTCGAGGTCTTGTGGGTTTTGTGAAAGGAAGAGGAAAAATAACCATTTCCTGTTCTGAGATGAGAACAGAGGACCATGATCATTTCCTTGAAAGTATATGTGTGTGAGCGCGCACGTGCATGCATGCATGTGTATGTGTGTGCATGTGTATGAGCATGTGTGTGTTCTTATAAGTGTGTCCACATGAATGTGCATTTGTGTGTGCATATGTATATAAGTGTGTGCATGAGGGTGTGTGCTCACGAATGTGTGCATATACTTATGTGTGTGTGCACACTCAAGAGTGTGTGAAATGTGTTCCTGAACATTCAGGAGTGCCATTCTATGTTATATACATGTCTGTGAGTTTCGTATGTAAACATGGATGGCAGCTTGAGCAGATGTGGGTGCCAGTGATCACACAGATTCGAGGTAAGAATCATATCATGCTATTGTGAACAGGGTACCCTGAAGTTCTGAAAAGCTACTTGTCTAATTCCTGACACTGCTGCCACACACACCCCTTTTCGGGAGAGGCAGAGTTTATGGTGACATTTCCAGGTGGAGATTTGCTTATTGCTTTTACTGTTGGGAACTTATCTCCAGGCAGTAGGGGGCAGCAGGGGCAAAGAAGGTTAATCAGCCTTGGGTGGGGCCAGCAGGCGGGCGGGCGGGCGGCAGGCAGGAGGCTTTTAAAGCACCTGCCCCACCTGTAGGTGAGCAGTGTTGTGTGAGGACTAACCGATCCTTCAGCGTTCGGCCAGCACACTGAGTGGCAGTTTCCTGGAGCTGTTCTGTTCCTTCGGGAGTGCAGCAGAGCCCGTTCAGAATCTATTGCCAAGAGCTCTGAGCAGGTGATGGCATAGGCCAGGGATTAATCTATGAATGGATACCAATCTGGAAACAGGTTTGGGGTGCTAGAAAAAACCACTGGGTTGGTACTGAAGAATCTGAGATTGGTTTAGAAAGAGGACCAGGAAAGACAGGTGTCAGGAAAGGGCGTTGAGTGGTCTGCAGTGTGGGATCAGGCTTGTAATACCTGTGTGGGAATCTGGGGTATATTAAGATCTGAGGACTAGTATTGGTGGGCATATGTGTCAGCATAAGAACTGGGAAAAGTTCTGAGATATTAGAGTCCAGATGCAGGGGAAATTTGGTGAAAAATAACAGGATGTTGGACTCCAAAAAGCAAAGCCAGTCCAGGGCAAGTGGGAGGTAAGATCCTAATTTGTACATGTCTGTTTCCCAGGACCCACCATGCAGTGCTTCAGATTCATTAAGGTCATGATGGTCCTCTTCAACCTACTCATCTTTGTACGTATGGAGGTTGTGGGGTTTCTCGGGGTTCCTTACAAAAGCAAGTCACAGTCTGAACAGAGCCCAGGCCGGAGAATGGGAAACAATGTACCCAGACTCTGTCCTGTAAAGTTTCCTGCATGACAAGGAAGCAGAGGGTCTTCCCAAACGCTGATTCCTGATCCCACTAACAACCTGGCTGCCACACAGAAGTCTGGGTGAAGATCTGGGAGGTTAGGGATGGAGAAGCTTAAGTTTCTCACCTCCCTTCCAGGAAAGATCTTTCTGGGGCAGAATAGGCTAGCAGGAATGATTGCCCCACCGTCTCTTTTTTAAAATAGGCTTCACTGTTCAGAGAGGAAAGGGCTCTGCTTAAGTTTATAGTGCAAAAAGCAATTCAGTGACCACCATGCATTGAAAAGCTGAGAGTCCATGCCTCTTAGAGTGACTCAATAAGTACCCATTGTCTGGGCTGGCATTTAAGGGGCTGGGATTGTTGTTCAGTGGTAGAGCATTTGCTTAGCATGCATGAGTCCACGAACAAAAAGGAAAACATATTCATTGACTAAGACTCAATGCTATGTGCTAGGGTAGAGCCAGGCCATTCACTGCCCTTGAGAAACTTAGGTCCAGTAAATCAGTTAGGGTGATAATTGTCAAATAGTCTGATAATTGCTATATATACTGATAATTGCAAAGTGGTACTTTTAGATTTACCATCAAAGTTAAGGGAGACCTTGGAGGGGTTTGAATCCAGCCGAGTAGGGAACCGCTTCCTGGAGGAAGTAGCTGAAGCTGGACATTTGCATTGGGTGGGGGAGCTGTAAACTGCGTAGGAAGGCCCAGAGGTAATGAAATTTGATATTGTTTAGAAAACCAGGAACAGATTACATAGGGCTTGTTTGAGAAGGTGAGCCATGAAGCCCAAACCCTGGAGATAGTTACAGAGATAAGAAGAAAGGGACACAGTAAACAAAGGTTGCAGAGGAGAGGTAAAACAGACAAAGACATCTTAGAAATGGCTTGAGTAATGCAGGGGGAGAGAAGGGGTCATCTGCCACACTCATGTTTACCTAACAGAGGTGCATGGGTCTCTTGAAAGTCTTGAGCCTGTGAGCCTCCAGTGAAGTCATAGAGGTGGGACAGGACTCTGGCAACAGTAAGGGAAAGTCTGCCTTCCATCCTCGCTGTAGCCCTGTGAATATTATAGAACCCCTGGTCTCAAAGAAAGTCAGTTCTTGGGAACTGGAAGTCTTAGAGACGAACATAAAAATAGCCACCATGAAGGAGGTGAGAGACAGTAGGAAGGAGGAAAAGAAGGGGTGTTTAAAAACAGTGGTCAGGGGCTGATGTCACCAGAGAACAATGAGTGGGAGGGGAGAGAATAGAGACATGACCTGTGTGCCAGTTTAGAGAAACTGGGCAAACAGTAGGTAGTCTCTTTGACTCCAGTATGGTCTGTACCTTGGGCTTTCTTTGGCCCAAGAACTCGGTTTCATTCAGATAACTGAAGGAAATGCTAGGATTTCAGTAATTGGGAGAGCCAGGACTCTGGCCTGATAGGGTTAAAGGCAAATCCAGTTTGGTTTCTGTCCTCTGTTGCCTAGGCCTTGCCAGACTGGGCAGAACAAAGTAGGAAAGCCAGGCTCCTTGAAATTTGACCCCGGAGGCTAGCAGCCTGGGTCTTTTGTCATTGAGCAAACATCCTGGGATATAGCCACAATCTATATCTTTTTATGCCCATGCCAGACTGGTTTCTTTAGCTCAGGGGGAGCTGGACACAAGTCAGCATCAGGCTGATTCATCTTCCAAAGACCTTGGGTCAGCAAAGGTTTGCTAGAAGCTGTGGGACCAGGGCCTCCATCAGAACCTCCTCAGAGCTTCCAGATCACCTCTGAAATCTTAGGTTGAACCCATGTCTCTCAGAGAAGCTGTAGTTGTGTTCTACTTCTGTTTCTACGTCAGGCAGTGGGTCTGGGTGAAAAAAGGGTGACAGCTGATTCTACCCTGAAGGAGATCGAATAGGGCCTCTGAGTGAATGTACCTCTCAACCTCAGCCCTGTTTCAAGGTTGCAAGCAGGTGTAAGCCTCACCCTGATGTTGCTATAGTGACCGTTGAGCCTGCTCAACACTACTGTTGACTGCTTCCATGTAAAGGACAAATAGTCATTCTAGGCACTCACAGCCCAAGAAGGAGAGACTGGACCCATTTTCATTCCTACTTATGTGGCAGGACCCTGACAACACTAAAAGGAAAGTGTGTGTTGTGCCTTCTCCTAGTCTGTGGATATTTCTAGAACTCCTGATGTCATGTTTATCGTCCCAGGTGAATTCGTTATGTGTCCTAGCTTCATCTTTCTGGTACTAGTTAATGTTTCCCTTCATGCACAGTAGGTTGGTAGATTCCAAAGTCAAGGAAAGGTAAAGTTTCCTGATTTGATGGCATAAAAGGAAACTACATTTTCTAGTAATGTTTCAAAGCCTGACTTCTGTCCTTAGCTCTGTGGTGCAGCCCTGCTGGCTGTGGGAATCTGGGTGTCCGTCGATGGGACATCTTTCCTGAAGGCCTTTGGATCACTATCATCGAGTGCCATGCAGTTTGTCAACGTGGGCTACTTCCTCATCGCCGCTGGTGCTGTGCTCTTTATCCTTGGTTTCCTGGGCTGCTATGGTGCTCACTCTGAGAACAAGTGTGCGCTCATGATGGTGTGTTGGACCCAGCTCCCCAAGCCCACAACCAAGGGTTCCCCTTCATCCCTGACAACAGCCTCTGGGACCCCAAAACCCTCCTGGATTGTGGGAGCCCCACTGTGGGAACCCCCTGCCTCTTATGAGCGTGGGTAGGGGAAGGAAGGTGTGTCTCCCTAAAACGTGTTTTCTTTCCACTCAGTTCTTTTCCATCCTCCTCATCATCTTCATTGCTGAGATTGCAGGTGCTGTGGTTGCTTTGGTGTACACTACAATGGTGAGGCACTGGGATGGGGCAAGGAAGGAAAAACGGAGCAAAGCTCTAAGAATTGGTGGTGGCTTGTGAATGGCTACTTTCCCTACCAGTCTCTTAACACTGGCCTGACCTATCCAGGCTGAACAATTCCTGACAATGCTGGTGGTGCCTGCTCTAGAAAAGGACTATGGATACCAGTCTGATTTCACCCAAGTGTGGAACTCTACAATGGAGGGGGTAAGGCAGGCTGGGAGGATTTGGGAACGGAGAGGGACAGAGCAAGGTACCACCAGTCACCAATCCCATTTTGTCTGCAGCTGCATTGCTGTGGCTTCAACAACTACACAGATTTTAACGCCTCACGTTTTGTCAAAGAGACCCATCTCTTTCCCCCATACTGTTGTGCCGACCCTGGCAACGGTACAATTGAGGAAATGTGCACCGAGGATAAGGCCAAAAGTATGAACGTACAGGTATGTGCTGGCATGGAATTATCATTTTTGTTTGAGACAGGTTTTCTCTGTGTAGCCTTGGCTGTCCTGGAACTTGATATGTAGACCAGCCTGGGCTTGAACTAACAGAGATCTACTTGCCTCTGCTTCCCAAGTGCTGGGATTAAAGGCGTGTGCCACCACCCAGCACCAGTGTGATTGCTTTAATGGCTTTACAGTAAGTAGTAAATAGGTTGGAGGTAGGGCATTGCCAGCTATAAATACTTTCTCTCTCTCCCAAGGGTTGTTTCAACCAGATTCTGCATAAGATCAGAGCCAATGCAGTCACCGTGGGTGGTGTGGCAGTTGGAGTTGCAGCCCTAGAGGTAAGTCAGTACAAAGACTGGAACTGGGGTATTGACCAGTTTTCACCAGACCTGTACAGATTAGCCCATCTTTGAGGCTTCTCTAGAGGAAAAAGAATTCTAGTGTTTTCATTTCTGGAGCTAAGGACTGAACCCAGGGGCCTATGGATGCCTAGCATGTATTCTACCATTGAGAAAACAGTGCTTTGTGTAGGCTGTTCAGGGCAGGCAAGAAACCAATCCTTGAGGATCTCAGTCACGTCCTTTCATGTCTCCCTGTTCCTCCCCATCAGCTGGCTGCCATGGTTGTATCCATGTATCTATACTGCAATCTGAAATGAGACTGCTTCTTCCTCCTGACTTGCTGCCGTCACATGGAAACCAGGAAGAGGCTCTTGGCACAGCCAAGCAGCAGCAATGGGTGGAGATGAAATGTCATTTGGGCCGGTGTGGATTTGCCTTTGCTGCTATGGACTTTGGGCTAAATAGGGACCACCTCTTGGGCTGTGTCTGCCTTAGTCTTCCACTGGTGGGGTGAGGGGGAAATTGGTCCCAGTCTCTGAGGCAGCCATGTCTGCCCATCTCCTGAGACCCTCGATGATCCCAGCACTCCACTAGTGGATGAAGGCACTTAAAGCCTGGGCATATTTTAGCACTATAAAGTCATAGAAGAATGTATAAAAGGCATTTTGGAACCTATAAACCAATGAAAATATTTCTAATTGGCCTGTGTATACTTGGAGAGATGGGTCCTAATTGCCTAAGTTGCATTGACTTCTGTGAAGCTGGAGACTCAGCAGGGTGGAAGGGAAGTGAAGCAGGTATTTGGGTTCCAGGACTGGGAGGAAGAGTAAGAGTTTCCAAGAGTACACTGAAGAAGTGGGATCTGCATTGATCTGCGTTTATGCACCATGAGAGGACTTGGCCGTGAAAGTCCTTCCTCCTGGTGAAGGGCACTGGACTGGAAAGCTATGAAAATAACAAGCTTGTGCCAAGTCAAGGAGGGGAAAACAGAGTTATTGTCAGGCTGTGTGGGTGGAGTCACTCCTTTAGATAAAGTAGGTCTAAGCTATGTGCCCTATGGGGAATCTCAAAATCATTTATTCTTTGGTGTTGGCCTATCCATTGCTCTAAAGATCTGTATACTTTGGGAGGGGGATACATTTTATTTGGGGACATCTCCCATGAACAGAAGTATTCATAAGTTCTTCATTAATTCCAGACTTGTGCCCTAAGGGTCCTGAGGGTAGCTGGACACATTGGTATGGGTGTGTTCCCATCATCTTCAACAGGAACTGGGCAGCTGAAGGGTGTGGCCTGGTTGATCATGGTGGCAAACTTAGTTAGTGTAGGGCCTGAGAATATAATTATAGCACAGTGGCCACCACTGCCACTGGCTCCTTCACCTAAGCATTCTTTTTCCTTTGTTTCTGAGAAAAAGGTCTTTCAATGTGGTCCTGGTCATTCTAGATCCTGTTTAATAGGCCAAGAAGGCCTCAAACTTGGAGATCTGCCTCAGAGGCCTCTGCCTCTTGAATGCTGGGATTAAAGTTGTGTACCATTGTACCTGGCCAAGATCTCACTTTTTTGCTGTTTTTGCTTTGAGATGGAGGGGTCTCAAGTAGCCCAGACTGACTTTGAACTTTCTATATAGCTGAGAATGATGTTGAACTCCTGCCTCCGTCTCCTAAGTGCTGGGTTTACAGACATGTATCCATCATCACACCTGGTTTTAAGAGGTACTGGGGATCACACCCAGCTTCATGTGTGCCAGGCAAGCACACCACTATACATCCCCAGTCTTTACTTAGTCCTTAACTGACAGGGTCTCCACCAGACTGGCTCTTGTAACTGGGTGGACCTGGCTTGACACAGTGACAGTCCAACCTGAAGAACCTAAAAAAAAAAAATCTAAATGTCTTTTTAAAAAAATGCAGGATTTTGGTGGCACACGCCTTTAACCGCAGCACCTAGGAGGCAGAAGCAGGCTCATCTCTGAGTTTGAGGACAGCCTGGTTTACATAGTGAGTTCCAAGACAACCAAGTCCAGGGGAAACCCTGTTTCAGAAAAAAAAAAAAAAAAATTGAATACCTCTGAACTTCAAGTGGCAGCACAAGGAAAACGCTGTTGCTGCAGGACAGCGGCTGCTACCACCAAGCAAAGCGGTTTGACTATCTTTCCTCCTCCCCTCCCTTTGACACCCCCATCCCCCATCTGTCTCTCTGGGCTTTTCCAGAGCAGCCCACAGCTATCACCCACCCACTTGCTGCCCCCACCCCGAAGAAAACCAGAGACTTGGCCAGAGCCATAGAGCTTCAGTGAGGCTTGACCAAGAATCTGCTAGGATTCTAGGTAGAGAACTAGATGGCCTTCACCCTTTGCCAGCGTACTGTATCTAACGCACACAAACTCTGTTCCTCCCACAGGTGCCTGTGTGGAAACAGGAGGAGGAGGGGGATTTGTTTGTCTAGGGAGGGCTGCCCTTCATCATGGTCTAATTGTTTCTTCTGTGCCTACTTTGCCACCTGAAACGCCATCTCTAGCTCTAGCAAACACTGAAGGGTTCAGGGTGGTGACCAATGTCAAAGCCATAGTGTACTGACACTGCTGCTGAGTCCTAGGCACCTGTAAGGGGCACCAGGACAGCAAAGATAAAGGGCAGAAATTCCAGTAAGTTCCCAACTGCTTGGCAAGAGTTACACCCTTTCTTACAATCTGATCTACTCAGGTCCTTCAGAGCCTTAAAGGTCATGTTCCCCTGCCGTGGGCTATCTGACTCCCAAAGGACTATACTGTCTGTTTTTTTTTTTTTTTTTTTTTTTTTTTTGGGTGATTAACTCAGACTTTCCTAGGCTTCTTTGAATTACTAGCCTCTTGAGAATCTGATGAAAACCATGGATCTTTTATGTATTAAAACATCCTTATATGGAATTCTGCACACAACCAATTCAGACCATAGATATCTGCCTGCCCAGTATCATCTCTCAAAATCATCTCCCACACTCTGTGGCTGCCACTGTTTCTGGCCCAGTCACTTCCTGTCTCCACTATAGTTACCTCTGGAGCATTTCCCTCATCCACCCCCACTTGTCCTTTTTGGTTTCTCCTACCTACTCCGTTTCTAGGGACAGGTGCTGGGCCCAGACAAACAAGGACGGAACTAGCTGGATGGTAAAACAGTGAGGAAGGGGTGTGAGATGGCTGCTTGGAGCTGAGGACCAAGTAGGAAAGACATCAAGTCAGCTGGTACTAGGAAGGAACCCTTCTAAAACAAAAGACTTGAAGCTTGAGACTTGGGCATCCCCTGGTGGCCAAATGGCTTCACACAGAAGATAAACTATGGCAGACAGTTTAAAAAAAAAAAAAAATGAAAACCAAACCAAACCAAACCAAAAACAACCTCAAACACCTCACCATTCATCCAGTGATTCTCTCCCCCTCACCACCACACCATACTCCCCACAAAACTACTACAGAATACATCCCCAGAGATTTTCTTCTTTTTTAATCAATGACCATCTTTATCCAGCTTTGGAAATCTGGACAAAGAGAAGGCTAAGAGGAGGCCTGATCCAGTGTCTAAAGGTCTCTGAGTGAGTCTGTCAGGATTCGGACCCCAAACGGGCCTGTCCATCAGTTGGGCACAGCAGTTTTCCTGAGTATGAGCCAGTCCCACCCTCAGGGCAGCATCCTGGTCCAGAGAGGAATAAAGGCCCCAGACTGGACCTATTCCCAAGGCCCTCAGGACAGTCAATAAATAAGTTCTGAGCCAGGCCTGGGAGGACGGGGTGTAAAAAGAGTGGATCAGCTACCCAGGGATTCCAAAGAGGTCCTGGGAACTCTCCAGCTCTTCTTCGACAAGGAAGTAAATAAATAGACCTTAAACTCAGGAATAGGGGTGTTGGAGCAGGGGATCCTTCCCCTGAGGTTAGTAATTAAATCCCATGTTAAAAACAAACCAGCCCTAACCCCTACCAACATCTACAAAACCCTACAGGATAGGGCAATGGGCTAGCCTGTCTGGGGGTACACAGTACCCAGCCCTGCAGGGTCCTGGAGGAGGCTTCATGTTTGCTCGGCAGCCCCTGGGGCTCCTTCTTCCTTTGGGGGTGGCTCCAGGAAAATAGGGGTGACCGATGGTGGCTTCTTCACTCTGAAACATAACCGATAAATGGTACATAGGAGAGAGGACATGCTTCAGTCCCAGGAGGACATTTCCTAGAGCAGAACAGGGTGACTCACGAGTAAGGGGAGGCTGGGACCCCCACCACCAAAAAGTGGTTCTTCTTCCGAAATAATCTCCACAGGCCCCGGTGGTTGCCACGAACATCCAGGTCCCAAATATGGAGGCACTAGCAAGGACAGAGTAGGAGAAAGACATGGTCAGGAAGTGGTGCAGATGATTCTCTGAAGGTCTTGCAGCTGCCTCCTCTTCAGGAGGAGGCATTATCTGGAGTACGGATTTGAGAAAGGGGTTAAAAGAGAGGTTCTCTTTTTTTGTTTTTTTTGTTTTTTTTTTTTGAGACAGGGTTTCTCTGTGTAATCATCGGCTATCCTGAACTCATTCTGTAGACCAAGGCTGGCCTTGAACTCAGAGATTTGCCTGCCTTTGCCTCCCAAGTGCGGGAATTAAAGGCCTGCACTACACCTGGCCAGGAAGTGAGGTTCTTGAGTGCATGAGAAGGTTCTGAGGTTGAAAATTCTACAACAAAGAGTCTTGCTAGCTGGGGCAGGGCTTGTTGATGAGGGCACTACTGAGGGAGGTGCAGCCTGAGGCACCTTGGCAAGCTGAGTCCAGGTGGTGAAGTCATCATCTTTCTCCATTCGGATAAATGCCACATAGGTATGGCCCTCTGTGTCTGGCAGGAAGGAGTCTTCACAAGGGTTCTTGCTGTGGTCCAAAACCTCGGCCTCACTGCATTGGGGGTAGAAAAGTTAACGCCAAAACAGGGCACACTTCCTAGATGGGACACACAGAGCCCTGGGCTTGATTTAATGCTCTGCTGCCACCTTCTTGAAGTTCTTAATAATGTCTGTACTAGAGAACCCTGGTTTTCATTTTCTACAGTGCCCATAAATTGTGGCACCAAGAAAGCCAGCATTTGATTCCTTACTCCCTGCCAAGCATCCCAATTGCCCTAGGCCATACCTGAGCAGCCTGTGAATTTCCACTTCATAAGCTTCTTTCTTCAGACTGAAGGGGAGGGAGAAACGAATCAAGAGAAGGAGAGGCCCTCAGGTCCATGGAAAGGAATGGGCAGGGCGAAGGGTCACATGGGGAAAAAGTACAGCAGGGCTGAGACAAGTACCCAAGGCTCCAGACAGGAAAGAACTAGCACGGACTGGCCATCAAGCCTTAGCTATCCACCCCCTTAACCCGCTGCCAGTCTCTACCTGTCTACATTCCTGAGCTGGACACCTGGAACTGTGTTGAACTTGTGCTTCTTGAAGTAGGCCTCCTGAAACAGGAATGAGGATAGAAGGCAAGACTTTCTTAGTCTGGCCCACACTTGCTCATTGACCTACTAAAGATCTACAAGACCCAGGGCCCTCTGATTTGCCATCTTTGGCAAGCTCTTACTAGCTTTAATTTGGTCTGGTCCCTTGGCTCAAACTACTGACCCATGAACTAGTCCTGTTCCCACTTGTTTTCCCCAGATTTGCTACAGAGACTTAGAAGTAAAGAAGTAAAGAAAAATATGGAGGCAGGAAGATCAGAAGTTCAAGACCAGTCTCAGGTTGAGCTACAAGAGACTCTACCTAAAAGACAAGGTGTGTGTGTACAGACATACACATGAGAGAAGAGGGGGGAGGGAGGGGAGAGGGAAAAAGAGACACCCTTCCGTTGGATTTAGCCAATAGCAAAGATGGGTTAGAAGGAAGCAAACTGCTGCTTGGGTTCTATGAATGGCCTGAAAAAGCACTTGTCCTTCCTTGGCAAATAAGGCTTTTATTAGCTTCCTCTGGGGTCTTTCTGGCTTCTAGGAGGTTCTAAACTAAATATATCCCTTTCAGCTGTACTGTTTCAAATGCACTTTTTTGTTTCAAATGCACTCTTCTCTTTCTCTCTCTCTCTCTCTCTCCCTCTCCCCCCCCCCCTTTGTTTTTTGAGACAGGGTTTCTCTGTGTAGCCCTGGCTGTCCTAGAACTCACTCTGTAGCCCAGGCTGGCTTCAAACTCAGAGATCTACCTGCCTCTGCCTCCCACCTTCCAAATATTGGGATTAGATTTGTGCCACCACTACTTGGCTTGATGCTCTTATAGAGGTCCCAAGTTCCATTCTCAGTACCCAGATGGTGGTTGACAACTATCTATAACTCCAGTTCCAGGAGACTCTATCCTCTTCTAGATTCCTTAGCCATCAGACACAAACATGATCCATGTACACACATGCAGGTAAAACACTCATTAAATCATTTAAAAACATATTCAGGGGATGGAGAGATGACTCAGTGGTTAAGATCACTTGATATTTTGAAGATCAGAGTTCCAGTACCTAGCACCTACAAGGTGGCTCACAACCATGTAACTCCAGTTCCAGGGATGCTAATGCTCTCTTCTGAATTCCTTAGCTACCAGGTACACACATAGTGCACTTACATACACACACGACAAATGGTCATAGACATAAAATAAACAATAAATCTAATTTTTTGTTAGTTTGTTTTTCAAGACAGGTAGTCCAGGTTGGTGTTGAACTCAGAGATCTGCCTACCTCTGCCTTCCAAGTACTGAGAATAAAGGCGTTTTAATCTTTATTACCATCACCTCTAATTTTTGTTTGTTTGTTTTAATTTCAGATCAAACCTTATAATGAGAGAAGTAGTTCTTTCTGAGTTTTTGTTGTTGCTTTTTTGTTTGTTAGTCTGTATCCTCAAACTCAGAGTAACCCTCTTGGCTCGGCCTCCTAAGGACTGGGATTAGGCCTCGCTCACTTTGCTGTTGCTAGTTTTGTTTTCTGAGACAATGCCTCAGACTAATGCTCTTCCTGTCTCAGTGTCTCAAGTGCTAGAATCACAAGGCTGTGATCTGTTGGGCCCTTGGCAGGCAGCGTTCTTAATCCTTACCTCACAGACAGAGAAACTGGCAGAAACAGAATAACCTCCCTAAGCTGATGTGCTGAGACTAGGCTCTGGAGTCCATGTCCTTGACAACTGAGCCATATAGTATCCTATTTCCTAATACCCTGCTCACATGAAAGTAGCCGTTCATGTTGAGGCCGACGATGCCAAAGTGGTAGGATCGGGAAACATCTGGGATGATGCACTCTCTGCCCCGGCGCTGCTCCGGCATCCGCATCCACATGTCCCAATCCCACAACTACGGTCACAGAACATTATGGAGGTTACAAGTTTGGAATTAATAGGGATTCCAGCCCATTCATCCTATCCTGCTGGGTACCTTTTCTGGTGTGGGCCACTTGGGCTCAAGCTCCTCCTTGTATAAAGATTTCCTGAGCACCCATCCTAACCCAGGCATGGTCTCCACACGGTACAGCAGTGCTGGATCCTCAGCTGTGTGTTCATACCCCTAAGGACAGGGGCAACATAGGAGGCATTAGCTCCAGGCCTTGACAGATTTCCATGCTGATTAAGCCCTCGTCATCCAGTCTACCTGGTCATTCCAAGCAGAGATGCAATACAGGCTGTCATCTTCCTCCAGCAAGTGGATGGACTGGCTCAGGAAACTGAGAAAGCCAGAGTTCAAGAGTTCAGAGAGGCAATCCCAGATATACTATGATGTTGGAAGTGCAGGGCTGGTAGTCCCACTGTCTCTGTTCACCCTTTCCACCTTATATACAAATCCAGCGTCTGCCCTCCTAGCTCTGTAAGCTCTCCCCCAACTTCTCAGCTCATTCAAAGCTCTCCAAGGCACCTCACCACATCCTTCCCTGAGACCCAGTCAAGTACAGAAGTCCCATGTAGCTTATAAGCACTTCAACTGTGGGCTACCCCCATCACCTGAAAAAATCCACAGCGATGTCCAGGTCCTCTTCCAGAACCACAGCAAACTTGGCCTCCTACAGGGATGGGAGGGAACATCATGGTTCCAAGGAGGCTGCTCTCATCCCATGGATTTGTCTTCAGACCTAGTGTTCAGGCACTACCCACCCTATCCTTCAGATCAGAAGTGCAAGGCCAGGTGAGGGAAGAGTTTTCATAACATAATTTCTCTCCAGAGACCCAAGGATTGTATGGGTGGTACTCACCGGAAACAAGTTGAAAGTGGCAGTGAGGCTGGCCTTGTAATGCTGGGTGGGGAATTGGGCACGTAAGATCTGAGGCAGGGGGTGGGACCAGGTGTCGCCCCTTTCCACCCTTGCCAAGGAATACCTGAGACACACGGGCGTTCTTGATGCTGATAGGAGTGTGTTGGATGCCTCTCAGACCAAACAGTGCCACCACATCCATTGGCTCCTGGGGGTACGATCACCAGTCACTGTGTGTACTACCTTCCCTACCTCTGCAGGCCCCAACAGGTCAACCCTCTCATATTTCACAGCCCTCACTGATCACTGCTTTTTAGCACCCGTAGTCTGGTGTCCTGCTCTGCCTGAGCCCCCAACCCCACTCACCTCATAGTAGCCATCAATGAAGACTGTTATCATCTGTGGAGATACCCCTTGGGCTGAGAGCAGAGAGCGCAGCATCCTGAGGAGCCCAGGAAAGTAGATTAGGGCTCTTTCTCTTCCCAACTCACAACTCCGTGTTTATAAACAGGCCCATATGTTCTGTGTTTACCATGTAGAACAGGCCTAGCATCTGCTGCCTTTTTGCCTCCTTTAAGAGTTCCTTGTACAAGAAGTCGAGCTAAAGCACCACCCACTTCCTGAGCATCCCCTGTTCAGAGCTGAGTACAGCCCACACCCAGGCTCACCTGTATAGGTAATTGGGCCGGTTCCCTGCAATGACAGCCACAGGCACATTGAGGACCTTATTGTCTGGAAGCTGTGTAAGAAACAGCTTTTAGCTTCCCTTATTCCCCCTTCCAACTAGGATCTCCATTTAGGGATGAAGTCCTAGTGCAGTGAAGGGCCAAGGGTCCTCCTTGTTCTTGTCTTTCAACACACACAGTCCACCTCACCCAGCTATGGGAACACAGCCTGTCCCACCCCCAACCTGTCTTTAGAGTTCAGTGTACTCACACCCTCAGCCCCTACCAGATCAAAGTAGAGAAAACCTAAGCTTTGGATAGTTCCCAAGGCCTTTTGCTAAGTTGGAAAGGAGTCCAAGCCTCAATGCTCTGGCCCCACTTACGGGGTCAGGGCTGAACTCAATAGGTGTCGGGTCCTTGCAGCTGCACACACTCCCGTAGCCCTCGACTTTGCTGCAGAAGCGCCGGCGACGGCGGTTCAACTCCGTATCTGCCCAGTGACACTCTGCCTCTAAGGGAGGAAGTTAACAGGATGTGGGATTCTTAGCATCTACATTGGGGAAGCCCCAAGCACACAGTCAAGGAAAAAAACAGCCTCATTGAGTATCCAAATGCCCATTTTCTGCTCAAACATTGCCCAAATCCTGCGCCCACTAATCCCACCTTCAGCTGAGCTCAGTGGCACATCTGTCTTCAGCAGGACCGGGTCACCCCAGGAGGAGAGAGCAGGAGATTTAGAATGTTTCTCACCAAGTACAGGACCTGGCCAAAGGTAGGAATGAGGGACAATGAAGGCTCACACTTGAGAATAGGACTTCTTCTTGCCTACTTTACTGACTCCAGTCTACGCCCTTCTCATACCACCCTCTCTCCCATCATTCTCCTCCCTTGATACCACAGGGTGGACAGCTTTGGTCCCCACACCTCCTTTCCGTCCCACGAAGGCCCAGGTGTCCCTCCAGCCAAGGGCAGGGCCTGCCTGGCTTCCCAGGCTCCTCAGCAGAGCTTTTGCTGTGTCCTTGAGGTGGAAGGAGCCCTCATCCTGGAAGACCAAAACAGACAGTCACCATGACTTGTGAGGCTCCAGGAGACCTGGCCTCAATCAGTACTGGCTACGTTTCAAGCACTACATATAAAATCTTTTTATATGTAGTGCTTGACTACACTCACTGATTCCAACAACACTCTTTGGTTACTCTCTTTCACAGACAAAAAAGTATGAAAGGCTTAAGAGTCTGAGACTCATTCCAAGTTCCTTAGATACTAAAAGTAAGTCCTTTACCCATGTGACCAGCACCTGCATCCTGCCACCTCTTCACACTCTTTTCCCAACCCTCTTCCCTTGTCCAACTCTATTGGCATCCTTGCTGTCCCTCAAGCTTGTCAGGTACTTCCCCACCCCCAGGCCTTTTGTGTTGATTGTTCCAGAAGTTTCTTCCTAGGATAATTATTCTTCTAGACGACCACCTAGCTTACTTCTCTCTTCCTCCAGTCTTCTGCTCACCTATTTCCCAAAAGAGGTGTTCTCTCCCTAAAATGCAGCCATGTTATTCTGCCTCTTTATTTTTTTCTTCACCTATCATTTCTTGAC
Organism: Rhabdomys pumilio; assembly: GCA_030674055.1. Taxonomy (NCBI): domain Eukaryota; kingdom Metazoa; phylum Chordata; class Mammalia; order Rodentia; family Muridae; genus Rhabdomys; species Rhabdomys pumilio. The sequence goes on from JANHMN010000004.1 coordinate 34,380,613, forward strand.
ACTACTGGCCAAGTTGACTGTTTTATTGCTATCACTGCACTGTGAGCTCCGGGGAGGTGGGAATCTGTCTCGTGTCTTCATCGTCCAGTGCAGTACCTGGCACACAGTAGATGCTTAGTAACTGCTGAACTAATGAAAAACAAAACAAAAACCTAGAACTCAGCCTGGCACTTGGGCCACCTTTCTCTAGAAGTTCGTTCCATTCCCTGGGCAAAGTCAGAGTTAGGGGTGCGGAGAACAGAGCGAAGGAGACACAACTGACCTTAACTGTGCAGATCAACACACGGCCGGGTGCCACCATGTTGAGGAACAGCACCATGGCCTCATCCTCATGAGGAGAGTATGTGTCAAATACACGCTTCGCCATCACATGGCCCTGGCAAGAGCAAACGTCTTATGAGATAGGGTCACCAGCGAGGAGGGTCCAGCTTCAGCCCTCTGGTCGCCCATCCTTAAGCTCACCGTGGCCTGGTTGAGGACGATGACATGGATGCCTCGGCCCTGCTCTCGGGCCTCATCCTCTAGCACCTACATAGCGGCAGAAACAAAGTCCAGCTATTCACCCTGGCGCTCACAGTGACTTGGTCTTAGAAGCATGAACCACACCAGCTTGGTGTGTTATCACTGTTTACAGTTCTAACTCAGTCTGAAGGCTGACTCTCCCAGAAAGCCCCCTTGGTACCCTCATCAGGAAAGATTTCATCCACCTTTTTAACACTTTCCTGGCACCAAGAGCCCTGAACTGTCTTTGCTTAACGCTGTGGATCTCCTAATCCTCTACCAGTGAGCTTCTCAGGAAGGGCAGGTCCCATTACCTCTAGCATCCCAATGCCTGGCTCAAGGCTGAAGCCAAAGGGTCTAGGAGGTGGTTACATAATAGGTAAATAAGGGAGTTAGCTGGCCGCTAATGCCCCTGATCACTGCCAAGCCTTTGCCACACAGACATTTCATATACCATTCACTTAATCCTCTAAGTCCAAGCCAGAGTCCAATAGGCAGAGGGCTGTAGTTCCCACCATGTTCTGAATGGACTGAAGACGCTGGTCCACTCACCGTGGTGCCATCCACCGCCACATACACTTTGCTTCTACTGGAGTATACTTCTACATCCAGCACACGTCGGGGACTGCTGCCTCTGTGCCGAGGGGACTCCAAACGTCCTAAGGCCTCATCTGGAGAGGGAATTGTTAAAACAGGCATGGATAATGACTCACTAGCAGAGTCATACCCTGTGGGATCTGCATGCCATTCCTGCCATGAGATCCCAGGTCTCTCCCTACCCCACCGTCAGCCGGCCCCCACCATAGTCTTGCTCTGGTTCTGGGTCTTCATTGGCCTCGCTGATTGCTCTCCGAGTATCTAGGATCAACTTGATGTTGACAATGACAGTCACCAGCAGGAAAAGCACAGCCCCTGTCTGAATAGAAAAATGGGGATGACTTCAGCAAGCCCTCTCCAGATCACAGAGGCCTTCTGAAAGTATGACCTTGGCTAGAGAGGACACAGGGACCTGTTTCTTCTCTTTCTTGTTCTCAATTAGGACATGGGTTTATGGCCATCTCCCAGAGAATGTCCCCTGACAGGTCTCCCTCCTCCAACCAGGCCCTTCCTACCCCGTGGTCTTGTATTTTCCCATTTGAGACCTTAACCTCCTTGGTCTCCTCCATAACTAGTTCCTTGAGATGGATTTAGGACCCGAGAACTACAGTGGAGAATCAGAAGACACAGAAGAATGTAGGCTACACTGCCTGACAGTTGAGTGTCAGAGGCAAAGCCTACGTGACCAGACTTCTGGTTTCTGTTGGATGCCTAGGAGGTCAGACTTGGGTTCTGATTCCAGAATCCTGGGTCTAAACCACTGCCTGAGAAGGCCATAACACACAGAGGTTTCCCCTCCAGGAATCTGCTGCCTCTTCTTAGTAGCCAAGGTAGTTAGTTCACAGTTTATGATAGGGTAAAGTTAGGAAGCCAGCTTTTGGGAGACATAGGACCTCATTTACCTGACAGAATCTCCGCAGGGCCCGCTGGTTTGTCAGTTTATACTTCCAGGTAAGGTACCAGCTCCGCTTCTTCCTAGCCCCAAAGGGCTTGATGAGGGGACTAGGCTTCCAGTCATCCATACTGGATTAGGGAATCACCCCTGACCCGGCCAGTCCATGACTTCAGGAATCTGAGGGGACTATAGAGTCACATAGAGTAAGATGTTTGTCCTAAAACCTAATGCCTTCTGGAATGACTTCTCTCAGCAAACTGCTGAGCTGTGTGCCCTAGGCAACGTGGCTCAACTTCTCTGGGTCTGGCCATAAAATCTTTAAAGGAGTTGGATCACCTGAAAATTCCCTGGGGCTAGAGGAACTGTGTCCAGGCTCAGGGCCTCTGAGGCGGAGGCCAGTAACTCAATCAACTCTTAACGATTCAGTCCTTAAAAGATCCTAATCCCAGTCTTTCTCAGTCCTGGACTGGAACAGTAACAGCGACCTCCCGAGCCCCAATCCTCTACCCTCGCCCCATCCCATCTGGCTCAGCTCCTCTCCTCTCAGGGCTCAGAGACGCCGGAAGGATCAGAAGACCCACCCAGGCCGCATCACCCCTCTGAGACCCGCACTGGCAGGCACTTACGGCTCAGGGGGCCCGGGCCCCGCTCGGGCCGCGCTCGGGCCCGCACAGCTCGGCCCCGCGCGCCGCGGCCTCCGCGGCCTCCGCCTCCTCCATGCCTCTCGCGCCCCGCCCCGCCCCGGCCGGCCCGCCCCGCCGCTTCCGCCGCCGCCGCCGCCGCCGCCGCTGCCGCGGGGTGAGAGGGCGGCGGGCGGCGCTTAGGGCGGCGGCCCGGGCCGGGCGTCTGCAGCGTGAAGGGAGCCGGCGTGCTCTGCCTCTCCTGCAGGGTTGCAAGCGGCACGAGTGGACCTCGGGCGAGAGCACATCCTCGCACCGTGGAGCCGGGAGCAAGCGTCTTTCTGGGACCTCGGGCCAGCTCACTGGGCACTCCAGGATCAGAGGGCTGCAGCTCGAGGCCTGGCTCAGCCATGAAAGGCTGATTCCAGGCCGGGGAGGAGAGGATTAGAAACCTGCTACTACTATTTTGAGCGCTTTCATTAACTCGATTTCATAAACCATGATTGATAGGCACCATGATTACCCCATTCTTCTAAAGAAAACCAAAAATTCTCTTTGATTATGTGCATGTGCAGGTAGTGCGGGCGCTCCTTGAAGAGACAAGAACCTCGGTCTGATACCCCGGAACATAAGTTAAAGGAAGCTGTGAATCTAACCAGTCTTCTAGAAAAGCACCAGGTGTGCTTAACCACTGAGCCACCTCCAGCCCCTGGTTAGTTCTTTTTTGAGGAAACAGAAGCTTACCTATCTCCATATAGCTCTGGCTATCCTGGAACTCCCTATGTAGACTCAGCTGTCACAGAGATCCACCTGCCTCTGCCTCCTAAGTGCTAGGATTAAAGGAGTGTACAACATGCCCAGCAACTCTATCTTCCTTCCTCTCTCCCTCCCTCCCTCCTTCCCTCCCTTCTTTCTTTTTTTTAACACTTGGTGGGGTTTTTTTTTTTCTCCAGAAGTGTTGGTATCTTTCAGTATGGTAACAGTGCTTGCCAGGTTGGGAGTAGTATTTCATTCCTACAGAGGTGAGGGAAGAACCATCTGTTTTCGGAAAGTCCATTTTCATAGCAAGATGCTAAGACCATGTTAGCTCACTTCTGGATTCCCAGCCCTTAGGAACTGTGGAAGGATTGCCAAGGCCAGCTTGGTCTACAACATGAGTTCTAGGACAGCCAAGATTATTAAGTGCAACCTGCTCTCAGAAACAAAAACAAACAAACAAAAAGTTTCGATTTTTTGCAAGGTTTTTATACTGAAGGTTTTTTTTTTTTTTTAATTTAAAAATCAAGTCAGCAGAAGTTCTCACATTAGTCTCTGACCTTCTTCTGTCCTGGTTTACTCTCCGTCCTGGTTTACTCTCCATGAAGATCTTGTCTTCTCATGATCTTTATTAATGTCCACATTCTCTTAACTTGCATGTGCAGTCCTCAGTTCTTTCCTGAGCTTCAGGCTCTCCTATGTCTCCCTGCCTGCTGCGTCTCTCCACAGGACCCACAATTTCGCAGCTACTGGTGTCATCTCTACCTGCTCTCAGATCTCTTCTGAATTCCTTTGCTTAAGAAATTGTATCAGGCCATATAGCTAGCGCTCCCCTTGTCTTTTCCCAGTGATGTTAGTTAAAAGTAACTGTCATGATAGTTGAAATCAATTGTATGATAGTTGAAATAATTTGCTTTTTTGAATAATATCGAATACCATTTGAAACAAATGAACTAATATGTTGCCCGATTCTTTTGCTTGTGCCTCAAATTCTCTCCAACTAGCCATTCCAGGCACTTTTGGTTGTTTTTGGTTTTTAGTTAATCTCCTTGACTCAGAGTTTTGCTTTGCTTCTTCAATCTTCCTTGATCCTTGAAAAGTCCAGAGTAAGGCAGGATGGTGATGGCATACATTTTTAATCTCAGCACTTGGGAGGCAGAGATGGGCAGATCTCTTAGTTGGAGGTTAGCCTGGTCTACAGAGTGAGTTTTAGGACAACCAGAGCTACACAGAGAAACCCTCTCTCAAAAAAAGAAAAAAGAAAAGAAAAATCCAGAGAAAATTTTCACAAAGGCAAATATTTTGTTAATCTCTAGCTAAAAACTTAGTTACTAACTTTTTCAGGGGGGCTTTGATCAGGATGTAAAGTAAACAAATAAATAAATAAATGGGAAAAAACACGTTATTTTTCAATTGCTCTAACAAAACAAGAGGTGGCTTATAAAGAAAAGTATTTAAAATTGAGGTTGAGCCAGGCGGTGGTGGCGCACACCATTAATCCCAGCACTTGGGAGGCAGAGACAGGTGGATTTATGAGTTTAAAGCCAGCCTGGTCTACAGAGTGAGTTCCAGGACAGCCAGGACTATACAGAGAAACCCTGTCTCGAAAAACCAAAAACCAAAATAAATAAATAAATAAAAAAATATATAAATAAATAAAATAAAATTGAGGTTGATGGGTTTCAGTTTTAGAATCTATAACTACCACAGGGGTGGGTGATGGCATTAGGTAGGCAGGCAGGCATTGTGCTGGACTGATAGCTGAGAGCTCAAATCTCATCTCCATCTATAAGCACAAAGCAGAGAGAACTAACCAGGAATGGTTTGGGCATTTTGAAACCTCAATAACACACCTCCTCCAATAAGGCCACGCCTCTTAGTCTTTCTCAAACAGTTCTATTAACTGAGAACCAAGCATCCAAATATATGAGCCTATGGGGACCATTCTCATTTAAACTACTACAATAACTGTGGGTCAAGTAATGCAAAGGAGAGCTAAGGTATGACAGTGCACACTTGTGTACCCAACACTTGGAAAAAGGCAGGATCAGAAGTTCTAGGCCATCCTCAGCTACACAACTGAGGCCAACCTGGGCTATGTGAAACTGTGTCTTAAAGGAAAACAAAGTGCATATATTTGAGCCTGAGTCTGTGGCACAGCCCTGTAATCCCAGCACTAGGGAGGCAAATGGATCTCTAAGTCGAGGCCATCAAGAAACCCTGCCTCAAAAAAAAAAAAAAATCACCCATATATTTATAGAAAGTCAGTGTATAGTATTTAAATTTAGAAGGAGTGGTAGAAGATTGTTTAGAATTATGAATGGTTGTATTGGAAAGATGACTTAGCAGTTAAGAGCACATATTGCTCTTACAAGTGGGACCTGAGTTCAGTTCCCAACAGCTATAGCAGATGGTTCACAATTTCTAGTAACTCCAATTCTAGGAGATCTGAGACCCGCTTCTGACCTCTAGGGGCACTTGTACTAATATATATATTTTCACACAAAGACAGGTAGATATACATGTAGTAAATTAATAAATAGAAATCTAGAATTATGAGTAGTTAAACACTCACATACACAAACAACAAAACTACAAAAATAACAAACTGAAAGTGGGATGCTTTTGGGAAGAAGGCCCAGAGCTGTGGAAGAGTAGAGGGAAGAGGTATTTTTTCATTGTAAAGCTTTTTGTAACGTTGAGTTGGAAATACTTGGATTAAAATTTCAAACAGAACACAACAATTTTTTCATGGTCCTTCTTTACCTGTGAATTAAGTCCAAACAGCTTAGAAACTACCCGTGTCACTTAGTGTGGTTCTAAGAGCAGTAGCATGGCCATCCCCTGTAGCTTCTTAGAAATGTAGACTCTCAGGATTGGGGTTGGAGATGGCTCAGCAAGTAAGAACACATAGGGCTATACAGAGAAACCTTGTCTCGGAAAAAAAAAATAAATAAAAAATTAATCTTTAAAAAGGATTTTAATTCCTAAGGAAGTGGCAGGTGGATCTCTGTGAGTTCACAGCAAGTTCTAGGCTAGCCAGAACCACACAGTGAGACCCTCTCTGTAAAAAAAAAAAAAAAAAAAAGGCAGGCTGTGGTGGCACCTTTAATCTCAGCAGAGGCAGAAGGATCTTCAGTTCCATATCCAGGATCAACTATTTGCACGCCTCCAGGGTTAGAAGTTGTGTGCGCACCACTCGGTACCTCGCTCCCCCAACTGCGCGGCTTTTCTGAGCGTTACGGCGCCCTCCTCCTGTTCCCCCACCCCACCCCCCGCGCGGGGCGGGCGGGGATCCACGGGTTTCGCTCCGCGTTCGTAGCAGAGAAGGGAGGACCCTTGGGAGCCGGACCCTGGTCGCCCAGTCCTGTTCTGGCTTGGGCCCACATGGAGGGGATCGCGGAGTCCCAGACGCCTGACTTGCGAGACGTGGAGGGCAAGGTGGGCAGGAAGACCCCCGAAGGACTGCTCCGTGGGCTTCGAGGCGAGTGCGAGCTAGGAACCTCTGGGGATGTGCTGCTCCCGGGGGCACCCAGCACCGGCCACGGCCTAGGGGACAAGATCATGGCGCTGAGGATGGAGCTGGTGAGTATGGGTGCTACAGGCCACGGGGACGGGGACATTTGTAGGGGCAGGCTCAGGTTCCCGGAGTTGGGCTGGAGAAGAGAGTCCTTCCCGGATCAATCCATACATCCTGGGTTGAAAGCCGAGTAAAGTGACGTCTCATTATTTGTCTCCCAAGGGTGAATGAAGGGTTGATAGGTCCTGAGAACTGGGAGTAGGAGGCACAGTTCTTGGAAGTTTTCCCTGCCCAATAATCGGGAGGAGAGAGGCGAGGGCTAAGTAGCACAAAAAAACTTAGTACAGCGTAAATTCTTTCCATCGGCAACCGGGGCCACCAATTTCCTCAGATCCCTTTTTAAGGCAACCGTGTTCATCCCCTTTCTCTGGCAAACAGGGTAAGAGGTTTGTTCCTAAGGCCCCCAGGGTGTGCATGTCAGGATTCAGCAAAAAAATAGCTTTGATGAGAAAATAATACCTGCTGGAAACTGTCTGCACTGGGGCATACTAAAAACCGGTCCTTTTCCTAAGCATTCCACTATCAAGGTATTAGACTTTCCAAGACCTTAATAGAAACATAGTAGCTTCACAGTCCGAGTTGATCCTTCACCTGGGACTCAGTTTATAGACTCCCAAGGGGGAGGAAACAGCCACACCTCCCCAACCCCTTCCCTGGAGCTGTTAGTCTAGATTCTGAGCCAAATGGGCAGCTGGGTCCCAGCGGGCTCCCCTGGGGCCCTGGTTCCGGTGAAAGAGATGAATTACACCTGCCACCACTTTGCAGCCAGTTCTGGAGAACTGAGGAATTGCCAGCTACTCATTGGCTCAGAACCAGAAGCCCAGTTAACAAATCTTCCTGGGGTCCCACTGTGTGCACAACCTGTGTCAAGGAGATTTGGAAGGGTGGAAGGAAGGTCATGGGACCTCGAAGGCCAGTCCAGGACTCTCATTTTATGGTAAGAGAGGCTAGGAGAATCTTCTGGGCTGAGTGGTCGGAGAGGATCCCTGTGGGCAGGATCTGAATGCCAAGTGTGTATTCGGCCTTGAAGGTTGAAGCTGAGTGCCAAATTCTGCAGAGCAGGGCTGTGGCTGTATTCACCTCTGAAAGAGGTCTGATTTGCCTCTTCGAACAAATTGCTCAAGGCATAGAGTTTACCTAGTTTGTCCTTTGAAAACTAAGGTGTTTTGTTTTGTAGATGTTGGCTCACTCTGTAGCTCAGGCTGGTCCCAACTCATATTCCCCTTATCTCAGCCTCTTGGGTGCTGGGATTATGGGCATGTGCTACCATACCCAGCTGGAAATTAAATTATACTTAGAATATAAGCCATATATTAATGTCCAGAATGGTACAAGGTGTTTTTCTTTTTAAAGAATTTTAAGAAACTTTATGTGTAGGAGTATTTTGCTGGTGTGTATGTGTGTGTACCACAAGCATGCCTGTTGCCTATGGATGTCAGAAAGAGCATCAAATCAACTGGAACTGGAGTTCTGGATGGTCATGAGCCACTATGTGGGTGCTCTGTGAGAACAAGTGCTCTTGACTGCTGAACTCTCTCTCTGACCGTTCTTCTCTTTGGAGGTGCTGAGATTAAGCCTGGGGCCTTTCACATGCTAGGGGAATGCTCTGGCATCCAGCTGCACCACCACTGCTAAGTGATGTCCCCTTCATGCTTGGCTCCATTCATGGTATTTCATAGATGAAAGAATGAGGTACAGAGAGGTTAAGCAGTTGCCCAAGGTCACTCAAGTGAAGATTTGAGCCCAGATCATCTTACCACACTCATCATGAATGCTTTGTGCCAGATACGATAAGCACACTTCATGTCACTGAAAAGAGAAAACTTTCAAATGCCCATGGACTTGCTTTCCATGCAGGGAACCCAGAGGCCAGCCTAACCTCTGACTCTCATTCTTTATAAACTTTCAGGAAGTACATTTAACTTCTGGTTTCATCTCTTAACTTTTGGCCCATGGGGCCTGGGGTCTGAGGTTTCCCATGAGGTGTACCAGAAGAGGGAGAAGATCTCCTGTCAGGCTCCTTTCTCCCTCAGGCTAGGATAGCATTAATTTCTTCTTGTACTCTGCTCTATCCTCTGGTTTACTGAAGCACAGGGTAGGGCAGGAGGTTTGAGGCCAGGAAGGCAGAGCTGACCCAAGTCCTCTTATATCCTTCAGATAGATATCCCTCGCCCTGCTCTCCTTGTGTAGGAGCAGAGGCTTGCCCTTCAGGCTAAGGTCAGCCTTGCTTTTGGCTTCCCACTCTTACTTAGTTTCCCTAGTTGAGTAAAGAGCCTGATTCTGAGATGTGTGGGAATGGCAAACAATGGCAATCTCCCAGTCCAGCCAAAGAACTGTTGCTATGAGAAGCCACCTCCACAGAGCAGTTTGAGAAAATGCATTAGGCAAGGAATGAAGGAAAGATTTGTGAGTTCCAATCTTGCCTCTGCTTCTGATGTGTTTTGTTGTCCTAAGGAAGGCCCTGTTTCTTCCTTATCTTTAGGGCATTTTTACCCTTTGGTAGAGGAAATAAAAGAGTAACTGTGGAACTAGACACCTGTTAAGAGCTTTTATTTTAGTGACAATATTTAATGCCAGCAGTCAGTTACTATGGATCTAGAAATTGGTCTTCAGGCTTTTAACCTGAGGTCTGATTTGAGTTGAGCACAGAAGGAGCCCTGCTGTGGACACCTGGGTTGGCAGAGTCTGATCTACTTATGGGGAAGAGAAGGGGCCTCCGGGACATTGGGTGGCCTTTATTAATCTTCTGCTGTTTCCAAAGAGATGGCATGAAACGAGTGTTTCTTTTTCTATCGAGCAAGCCTTCTGCTTCTATTCTGGGAGGTGATGCTGTCACAGTCAGGGAATCCCACTGTCGCAGGATTAAAGAATCCGGTGCTCAGATTGGTTTCCTAAGCAACACAGTACAGCTCAGCCCCTTGAGTCTTGGGGACCAACAGAGAGATCAGATAATGAAGGTGAGAGAATCACAAAATTGAACAAAAGGTACTCTGTGCAGCCTTAGGCAGAGAACCTCAAGTGAGCTGGGCAGGAGCTGCTCTCAAGGAGCTGATGATTTGGTTAGGGAAGGAGGAGACAGACTGAGGCCTGACAGGAAGAGAAATGTTGTTGGGGGCTAGGGATGTGCTCAGATGTTGAGTGCTTGTTTGTCTTTCATACTGAAAGCCCTAAATTGAATCCTTAGCACTACAGAAAACTGGGTGTGGCGGGGCATGCCTGTAATCCCAGTACTCTGGAGGTTAGGCAGCAGAATCAGAAGTTCAAGAAAAAAATTGCTGGAATGAGGGCCTGCCTCCCAGAAGATCTGACCTGAAGTGATGTGGTGTCAGGTGTTTGCCATTTAGAATTGGAGAAGGGTACATCCTTTAGTTGTAATATTTCTCTCCACTGTCTGGTCAAGTCCAGCCTAACCAGTCTTAGCTCATGTCTTTCATCTAGGTTTGGGTTATGGTCCTCCAGGAAAGCACAATTCTCTGTAGCAGTTGTTTTCTCTACCATTTGTCACATGAAATGTAAAAATTATGCATATGTGTTGGCCACATATATGACTGGGGCCTGCAGAGGTCATGAGAGGGCTTTATATCTCCTAGAACTGGAGGTAAGGGTTGTTATGAGACACCATGTGGGGGCTGGGAACTGAACTCAGGTCTTCAAAAACCGCAAGTGAAGTCAGACATTGTGACATACACTGTTAATCATATGGGAGGCAGAGGCAGGTGCCCTTACCTGCTAAGCCGCCTTGCTGGCCCTCCAAGTCCTTTTTAAAAATACCTTTCTATTTTGAAATAGTTGTCTAGAATGACCTTGAATTTGCAGTCTTGCCTCTACCTCTTCAGTAGCTGGGATTATTTGTGCCACCAGGCCCATTTCTATATGAATCGGTTAAATTGGTTAAAAATTAAATTGAAATTTAAAAGCAATAATGTACCAGGTGTACTGGCTCACTCCTTTAATCCCAGGACTCAGAAGACAAGGGCAAACAGATCTCTTACTTCCAGGAGACTAAATGGAGACCAATGGCCCCAAATCCCAAATATTGGGATTCTGACCCTGAGCTTTGCTCAGCCCTACTTCCTTCAAGCTTTGTTACCCAGTCTTCAGGGAACAGGGAATCAAGCTAGCACCCACTTGATTCCTCAGCTCCCACTTCCCTTTGGCCCAGACTGCTCCCCAGCTAACACTTTACTAGCTATCCTTTGGTTTCTAAGTCATATTGCTGAGTCTGGATTGGTCTAATAGTTTACCTTGAATAGAAAGTTTGAAGCCCAATGTCTTAGTTAGGGTTTCCTATTGCTGTGAAGAGACACCATGGCCACAGCAATTCTTATAAGGGAACATATTTATTTGGGACTGGTTTAGAGTTCAGAAGTTTGAAACATGGTGGCATGCGGGCAGACATGGTGCTGGAGAGGTAGCTGAGAATTCAACATCTTGATCCTCAGCTGGAGAAGGAGACTGAGGCACACTGGGTATAACTTGAGCATATGAGACCTGAAAGCTCGACCACTAATGACATACTACCTCCAACAAGGCCACACCTCCTAACAGTGCCACTCTCTATAGGCCAAACATTTAAACACATGAGTCTGTTGGGGGACATTCCTATTTAAACCACCACACCCAGTCAGAATGGAATTTGGATTTGTGTGTGTGTGTGTGTGTGTGTGTGTGTGTGTGTGTGTGTGTGTACCTGCACATGTGTGCTGGGGATTGATTGGACATGCTGGGCAGGGACTCTGTATTAACTCTAACTCTGAATTTGTTAGGCTTTTAAAAAAATTTCAAGATTTATTTTCTGCTCTATCTGCATGTATACCTACATATACCTACATGCCAGAAGAGGGCATCAGAACTCATTACAGATGGTTGTGAGCCACCATGTGGTTGATGGGAATTGAACTCAGGACTTGTGGAAGAGCAGTCAGTGCCCTTAATAACACTGAGCCATCTCTCTAGCCCCCTGGTTCTGTTTTTTAAAGGAAGCCAGAATTCTCACGGCAGGAACCAAACTCCAGCCCTCCCCAGGAGCATCAACATGTCAGTGATGTGCCATCTCGTAAACCCTGGCTGCAAATTCTTCACTCCTATCTCAGCCTCTTTCTCTGTTTGCTTGTTTGATTTTTCAGACAGTGTCTTACTATGTAGTCTTAGCTGACCTAGAACTTACTTTGTAGACTAGGCTGGTCTTGAACTCATAGAGATCTTTCTGCCTCTGACTCCCAAGTGTTTCCTCAGCTTTTTAAGTGCTAAAGTTTTATGCACAAGCCATATTTTTAAAAAAGCCTCGTTTTATTTTATTATTTTATTTCATTAATTTTGAAACAGGGTCTCATGAAGCTCTGGCTGGCTACGAACTGCCAACATAGCTGAGAATGGCCTTGGACTTCTGATTCCTCTTCCTTCCACCCCCAGAGTGCCTGGATTACAAGTAGTTTATCCGGTGCTAGGGATAGAACCCAGGGCTTAGTGCATGCTAGTCAAGTGTTCCTCCCACGGAGCCACATCCAAACCCCCAGCCTCATACTTTAGTATTTTAATATTTAACATCTACAAAGACTCCACTGTAGAAAGTGCACACCTGATAGCATTTCAAAATCCTTGCTCCCATGCTGTAAAGTGAATTATTTAGTCTTGTTTTTCCATCAAGAAAACTGAGGCTAAAGAAATAAGATAGCTACTCAGAGTCGTGTAGCTAATCAATAGGAAAGTTGTTTTGTTGTGTTTTTTTGTTTGTTTGTTTTGTTTTTTTGAGCTAGAGCTTCTCTGTGTAAGCTCTGTAGACCAGGCTGGGCCCAAACATAGATATCAACCTGCTTTTGCCCCCAAGTGCTGGGATTAAAGGCATGCACCACCACCACTGCCTGGTTGGGAAGTTGCTTTTTTGTTTGGTGTAAGGCATGATAGCACCCAGGGTTTCACACTTGCTATGGAGGAAAGATGATCTCCACTGAGCTATATCTCCAGCCTAGCTCCATCTGAAAATTTAAACAGGAGTTTCTTTGCTCTAAAGCCTATATCTCTTTCCGTGTTTTTTAAATGAAGTGTAGCTGGCTGGACTGCAAGGTTCAGGGAAACATCTGGGAAATTCAGCTTGAAATGGAACTAATCTCTTTTCTCACTTCTTCAGGCTTACCTTCGAGCTATTGATGTGAAGATCCTGCAGCAGCTGGTGACCTTGAACGAGGGTATTGAGGCAGTGCGTTGGCTGCTGGAGGAGAGGGGCACACTGACCAGCCACTGCAGCAGCCTCACCAGCAGTCAGTATAGTCTGACAGGGGGAAGCCCAGAACGCTCAAGGCGGGGCAGTTGGGACAGCCTGCCAGACACCAGTTCAACTGACCGGCTGGACAGTGTCTCTATTGGCAGCTTCTTGGACACTGTGACCCCCAGGGAGCTGGATGAACAAGGACTCCCTGGGCCTTCCTGTCCTGAGATTGACTGGGCAAAAGTTATCCCCAGTGAGGACAGGGCCAGGACTGAGGTGGACATGACATCCACCAAGCTAGGGAGCTTAACCGCGACATGGAAGCTCCCAGGGGATGGGCTCCAGTGTGGACCACCTGAGCCATCAGAAGATGACAATGCTAAGCAGGGCTTTGAGGCTCATTGGTACTGGGGACAGTGCCAGGATGATGTGACCTTCTTGTAAAAACTTTCCTACCCATTTGTACTTTGTGGTTCTTTTGGCCCAAGTCTCCCTCAATTTTCCCTCCTCCTCCAACTAGACAGAGGCTGTGCTACAATCGGTTACCGTGGAAGCCTGGCTTATCTCTCTGGTTCCTGGGGAACCTCTGCATTTATCCCTCAATTATTGGGTCCCTAGAGCTATTTCTATAGAGATATTGACTCTAGAGGCCTAGCCTGTGGCTCCTGATGTAAGGGTGTCTCCATGCCTCTCCCCAGTAAGGTGAGTTTTATGGAATGTAGGGCCTCTAGGAGATCACTGAAGAAGAGATGGGGGAGTAATTACCTCATCCAGAGCCTAGGAGCCAGGATGCTTCTTATAAAAAAGTGGAGAATCGACCCTGTTTCAAATGCTCAGACCTCCATGGAACGGCCCTTCCAGATACCTTTGGAGTTGAGGGACCAACCCTTTCATGCCTGCTGGGTGATGTCATTGCCTGTTATGATACGTAAAGAGTGCTTCCTCTATACCAGTACTAGTGGGTGTGGCACTTAACGTCCCTGCCACCGCCTCTTATGAGAGGGAACATAATGCTTTTCCTCCAAATGTGTGTGCTGCTTTCCTCAAGTTTTTACTTTTCAAACATGGTGTTTCCACATTGCACCCAAGGACTTCACTTCTATGGCTACATCCCTGTTCAGGACTGTCAGGATACTCTGATCAAGTAAGAAACTCGGCCTCCACCTAGGCTCGCAAATCTGCCTGGCTCACTTTACTGCAGACTCTTCTCTGGCCCTGGGCTGCCCTCATCCCTGATTCCTGCCTCCAGGTCTGTGAGCCAGGAGTTCAGTCTGAGTGTCTTCACACCTTCTCAGTTTCCTTTTTAGGCCTCTGTGGGTTTTTTGTTTTGTTTTTGGAGACAGGGTTTTTCTGTGTATTCCTGGTTGTCCTGGAACTCAGTCTGTTGATCAGGCTAGCCTTGAACTCAGAAATCTGATTACCTCAGCCTCCTGAGTGCTGGAGTTAAAAGTGTGTGGTACTGCCACCCGGCTAGACCTCTACATTTTGTCTCTTATCCCACTGTTGCTTGGGAATAAGGAAAATGAAGGTCTCAGGGTTCTGGAGACGCTCTTGGATAGTGGGATGATCTTGTCATCTCTGACTCTGTGCTTACCCTTCCCTAATTCTGGCCAGCCTTCCACAATTTGGTCACAAGGATGCTTGCCTGAAATTGAGACACAAGGAATCTCTTTGTCTGAGGGACAATGTGGGAGTGTACAGGAAAACACAGAGGCCCTTTGGTCCCTGGGCCTCATTAAGGAGAAGAGACTATGCAAAGTCCTTCTTTACGACAAGCTCATGACTCCTGAACTTGATGGATAATCAGGACTAGCTCTAGGGTTGGATTCCAAGGCCCTAGCTAATTATACCAGAGAAGAAATTCAGAGAAATTGCTATTTTGGGGTTCAGGTCCAGAGAAAGGGGATGGCGTATAGGCAGAGTAGGGGACAAAGAATGTGGTTAATACCTGAACAAATAAGCAAGGTATGCTAATGTATGCATTTCATCTGGGCACTCAGGAGGCAGAGTTGGGTGGATCTCCGAGAGTGCCAGGTCAGCCAAGGCTATAACACATAGTGAGACCCAGTCTCAAAAAACAATCAAAGAAACCAGAATGACTTCTTGGCGATTAACCCTTTGAGTCCCAGGTAACTGCCCTGTCTTCCCCATTTCATGTTGGGGAAGGGGAGGTAGCCAAGTTGACTGTGTCTACTCTCCTGTCTCCAAGCTCCAATGCCTCAATAGTTACTTTGCAACCACCAAATCCAACAGCAGTACAGTCTCTGGCTCTTTAAAGTCCCTCTCCTCCCCTGCCTCTAAGTGATCACATTTCTAAAGTGACTCAGCCTCTTCTCTGCTGTTGCCAGATCTCCTTACTATGCCTATAGCTCTGGGACTCCTGCTTTCTTACCCTCAGACTGGAATTTTGAATGCTGTATCCCAGTCCATACTCTGAGCTGATCTCTAAGTGCTCTCTTTCCTCTTTGAATCTATTGCATTCCATTTTTTGAGGCTCATTTCTTCGGCTTTAAACTGAGCTCACTGAAGAGATTGCCTGCCTCCTTGTGGCCAATTATGCAACACTGAGTTGCTGGGTGAAATCTCCAAGTTTAAATGTAATTCAGTCTAGCTTTTAAGTACAGAGAGGATTAGACCGAGAG
Source organism: Rhabdomys pumilio (assembly GCA_030674055.1). Lineage (NCBI taxonomy): Eukaryota > Metazoa > Chordata > Mammalia > Rodentia > Muridae > Rhabdomys > Rhabdomys pumilio. The sequence continues at coordinate 34,396,409 of JANHMN010000004.1, forward strand.
ATGGCATAGATTTGCCTAATTGTACCTATTGTGAAACTGTAACTATGTTACAGACCTTACTGTCTGCTTGCAAACCCACAGCTCCATCCTTAGACCCACTACCCAGTCAACACCCTAAAGCCCAAAGGATTTGGAAACTCTTTCTGGTTGTAAGATTTGAGACCTATCTGGGTATAGTGGCACACACCTGGCATGTAATCCCAGCACTGGATACAGATCAGGAGTTGAAAGTCATCTTCAGCTACACAGAAAGTTCAAGGTCAGCCTGACTGTATTGACTATATGAGACCCACTGTCTGTCGTGTCTCTGTCTCTCTCTCTCTCACACATACAAACACACATACCCTACCTCTAAAGAGTCAACTGAGTCTTTAGAGGAGAGGACAGGGATTCCAACCTGACTAGGTAAAAGGCACGCTGGTCTGGACATCAGATAGGCAAACCCAGACTAATAATTGTTTTCTGGGGAAGAAAGGTGAAATGGTTCAGGTATGGGGGAGAGGTTAGCACTCTGGAGCTGGAGCTTAGAAGATGGGTTGGGTGAAATTAGGAAAGCCAAACTGATCTTGTAAAGGTGAAGGTGAATCACAGTTCAGAAATGATTTGAAAATGTTGGATGGGACATACGTAAGTGATTTTTGAGATTCCAGTGTTTACCTTGTTTTGAGACAGGATCTCAATACATAGCACTGGCTTTCCTAGAACTCAACATTGTAGGCCAAGCTAGCCTCAAACTCACAAAGATCTGCCTGCCTCTCCCTACCAAGTGCTGGGATTGAAGGTGTGTACCACTATATCCAGAGTTGTTATTGTCTTTAAAGTTGCTTTTTTAAGAAAGCATCTATATTGTAGCCAGTGTTGGCATGACACTCACTATGTAGCCCAGTCTTGTCTCAAACACATGGGCAATCCTCCTGCCTCAGCTTCCTGAGTGTTGGAATTACAAATGTGAGCCACCCCACTTGGCTTTGGGTATCCTGTCTTAATTTTAGAGTTCATCATCTGAGGAGCCCATGAGCAGATATATCCTGGGTCCATCCTAGCTGCCTCTAGACTGCCTGGTTGAGACATGAACCTTTAAGAGTTACAGGTAGGAGCTGTTTGCGAGCTCAGCAACTTGTGGAGAGGTTAGAGATGCAAAGAGAGAGAATAGAGATGAGAGCAGGATGAGGTCTGAGAAGAGGAAACACACTGCTCTCCATGTATGTTGGGGTCTTCCTTAGAACTCATAATTCCAAGATGGCAGCTTTGGAAACAGGACCTGGGAAGGGTGAGATGGGTCTGGCCACCCTGATTTCATCTGTCCAGGCAACGTGAGACTGTGGGAAAGGTCAGGTGTTAGGGTGTGTTCTTGGTAGAAGTGGGGAGTGGTGGTGGTTGAATGAAAGTTTAGTGGCAGTTCCAGTTAGAAATATTTGGGGTTACAGTGAACATGAGCTCATTGTGGGTACAGTGCCAGGTCCATGTTGAGTATTCAGTTACACACGCTCAAAGAATACTGTGTAGATGTCTACAAGGAAATGTAAGATAGAATAAGAAAATTAACCTGGCTTACACATTAAGCATTTAAAAACATTAATTTTTAAAAACAATAATCCTAGAAACAACTCATTGTTACCAACATGTTGTTGCTTAGAAATTTGCTAATTTCAGATAGGTAACAATAAGCCAGAGTAAGTAGGATGAAGTCAATGTGACTGTGAGGCCTTCCAGGAAAGCCATGGCTCCTTGCTTCCCCCAACCCCAGTCACTCTTTCCTAATCTTCCTAGGAGAACAGGCAGTATACTTGTTTGTTGTTGCTGATGTAATGAATTACTATAAACTCAGTGGCTTAAAAATCAGTTAGGCTGGGCATGCTGGCACATGCTGGCAATCCCAGCTCTCAGGAGGCTGGGGCAGGCAGATTGCAAGTTTGAGGGTGGCCTCAGGAAAGGATTCAGACTTGGGAGAAAATCCTTAGGATTTTTAAAACTTGTAGCTCTTGTGACCAAGGGTTTCTGCAGGCTGGGTTCTTGGCAGTTTCTCCTTTTCAGTACCATTGTGTGTGCCTATTCCTCCAGGCAGAGGTAATTACACTCCCAGCAGACTAACTCGGGCTCTCCCTGGGAAGCAGACATGTCTCTTTTTAAATGGTTTTTATTCCTTAGTGGTTAATTATCATTGATACTAGACTCAGTTTTTTTCTTTTGGTTCCTGATCCCTAGTCTCAGTCTTCTCTTGGACAGAGGTATTCAGTCAAACGTCTCAATATGTTTGGAAACGTATCTTTAATTTGTGTATGTGTTTGTGCACATGTGCATGGATATATGATTGTGTGTTTTTATGTGTTTTAAAGTGTATAAATGGTTATTTGATGGTAAGCTAACTTCTCTAATGAGCTGCTCTCCTGTTTCAGTGACAACACAATGGAAGGCTTGCTTTCCACTTATTCCACAGAGTACAGTGTTTCTGGGCACATGGCAGGCCCCAGCCTCCTTTTAACTTTAGGTGTGACAGCCATAAACTTTCCTACCAGCTTCCACCTCACTGTCCACTGACCATCCTCTACTCACTGGGATTATAAACGTGATTTCCTGACACTGTTAGCACACTTTCATTTATAAGTCTAATTCTGCACAGAAGAACTTCATGCCTCAGAGGACCATTTAGATAATCTGAAAATAAAGTTCATACCAATGATAAGTGACAAATGCTTAAGTGTCTTCCATCCTCCTCTCCCTTTTCTCTTGACAGTCTCATACTGTCCACAACGGCCTTCAACTCACTATGTGACTTTGAACTCCTGATCTTGCTTCCATTTTCCAAGTACTGAGATTATAGGTCTACACCATTTTACCTGGCTTTACAGAGATAAACTCAACAGAAACAGGGTCTCCTTTGCAGTTCAGGTTAGCCTGGCCCCAGGGATGCGCCAGCCTCAGGCTCCTGAGACTCGGATTCCACGTGTTCCCTACCACGCCTAGTTTTCCATATCATTTTGGAAGTAGTAATAGTGTCCCATGCTTTTGTTCTGGTTTATTCTCTTTTAAACTTAACTGGTATGAATCTGCAGTCATTGTAAATGTCTTTCAATCATGCAAGTTTGGGTTTTTTTGGTTTGTTTTAAATATATAAAATATTAAACATGCCGGGTGGTGGTGGCGCACGCCTAATCCCAGCACTTGGGAGGCAGAGGCAGGTGGATTTCTGAGTTCGAGGCCAGCCTGGTCTACAGAGAGAGTTCCAGGACAGCCAGGACTACACAGAGAAACCCTGTCTCGAAAAAAAAAACTTAAAAAAAAAAAACCAAAAAAAACCCAAAAAACCAAAAAACCAAAAAACCAAAAAAACCCAAAAAACCCCAAAAACATATTAAACATGGGGGAACTGAAGAGATGCTCAGGGTTTGTCCGTCAAGTGGGACCCCCAGACCCTGTGGAGGGACTGAGATGCATGAGAAAATAAAAAGGCACAGCAAGTCAAGAAGTCAAATCAAGCTGGCAAAGATTTTATTGTTCACACCGGTTATATACTCTAAAAACAGGAGATGGGGAGGGGCACGAAGGGAAAGAGGGCTTTGCAGGTGGAGGAAACTAGCTGGAGCTGTGAGGTCTAACTAGCTTACACTTGTTCTCACAAAGCCTTGCCATCACCAGGGGTTCTAAAATCTATCTAGCAGGATGTTGGCTAAATCTACAGATCAGGAGGAAGGGTTGCCAGGGTGGGTTGCTATGAGGCCTTGTTTGAAGCTCTGAGAACTGAAAATACAGCAAGTGAATCATGGAAAGTAAACAGAAAGAAGAATAGTAGATAGGAGAGCCAAGGGTGAGTGTTTGCCAAGAGTAAGGCCTTGCCATGGCTTCCCACATCTCCCCCTTCCCTGTATAATGGAGCAATGGAAGCCTGGAGGGGGAAGTAGAGGCCTGATCCCCTCTGAGTTTTGGGTGTTGCGCTGAAGGGCTAAGCACTCCTTGGTTGGGGAGGCTGAGCCCAAGGGGACAGGAAGAGTGACCTATGGCAACCTGTATGCAATCAGGCATGCTTCTTAGGATCCCATCTTTGCGCTCAAAGAAAGAGGTATCCCTGCAGTACTTTGTCTCGTACCCCCCAGCATCCCCCTTTACAGAGGAGGATCAATGGTATCAGTGGCGCCTTTAGGGCATCCCACAAACGCAGCTGCTCTAGGGAATTTTGGGGGGTTTGAACTTTGAAGCACTTTGTCCAGGCTGGCGATTAACAACTTCTGGAGTGGGTTCATCATCAGAGTCCAATTTTAGATAATGGACCTGGAATGGCTTGGCCGCCAGGTTATCTACCAGGGTCTTTATGAGAGTAATAAAGCAAAAGAAGGCCCAGAGGCCAAAAGAAATGAGCAAGAGAAGGCCAATGAGAGGTCCAAGGATAGAAGGGAGCAAGGTAGAAAGCCAAGGCGAGGGAGAGAACCAGTTCTTATACCACCTCTCTCCTCTCTCTCTCTCTCTCTCTCTCTCTCTCTCTCTCTCTCTCTCTCTCCTCTAAGCCCTCTCGAAACTCTTCGAATGCTATCTTTTACCACCCCTGATTTATCTGCAAAGAAGCAGCACTCTTCCTTTAAAGTGGCACAGAGTCCTTCCTGTTGGAGGAGCAAGAGATCTAGGCCTCATCTACTCTAGAGGACAACTTTAGCTAAAGAGAAAAGTGACTCACTAAGGGCTTGGATGCTCTGCTGTAGCTCTCTAACATCTTGATCAATGGTGGCACTAAGCTCAGAGTAGTAGTGGTTGGAGAGGACAAGGGAGGAAATTCCAGTCCCAGTGCCCACCGAAGATTATATAATAATCCGAGGCAAGCATTTCAGGATGATCACCTGCTAATTATTAGCTTGTCCCCATTATGGCTCCTGACAATGAACAATATCCAGTGTTGTCCTCTGCCTCCTAGACACCCGTACACATGCATGTCTACACAGTTACACATATATGTGTACCTGCACACACACAAGAACATTCAAAACTCAGCACTGAAAAAGAAACAAGGCTGGGCAGTGATAGAGCCTGCCTTTAATCCTAGTTCGTAGAAGGCAGAGATAGGGTGATCTCTGAGTTCAAGGCCAGCCTAGTTTACAAGGAGAAACCCTGTCTTGAAAAACAATAATGGGACAGTGGTGGCGCACACCTTTAATCCCAGCACTTGGGAGGCAGAGGCAGGCGGATTTCTGAGTTCGAGGCCAGCCTGGTCTATAGAGTGAGTTCCAGGACAGCCAGGACTACACAGAGAAACCCTGTCTTGGAAAAAAAAAAAAAAAAAAAAAAAAAAGAAAGAAAGAAAAAGAAAAAGAAAAACAACAATAATAACAAATCAAAACAAAATAAAAAAAGTAAAAACACAATAACAGGCAGGTAAAGAGACTTGTTGCTAAGTCCAAGTCTGACCTCCAGGATCCACACAGTGCGAATAGATTTTGAATGTGGTGGGGACTGGGGGGGGGGAGGAGGGAGGATGGGATTCTAAGAGATACCACTCAAGATTACAAGATTACCAGAAACTAAGGAGTTATTTTTATTTTTTAAAATTATTTTATGTGTGTTTTGCCTGCATGTATGCATGTCTATATACTATGTACATGCCTGGTCCCTACAGAAACCAGAAGCATTAGATACCTTGGAACTGTTAGTTGTCATGTGGTAGTTAGGAATCAAACTAAGGTCCTCTGCAAGAGCAACCAGTGTTCTTAAGCAGCCCCTGAAGGACTTATTAAAAGGGTTATTAATACTGATGAATGGCAGGGCAGTGGTGGCACATGCCTTTAATTCCAGCACTTGGGAGGCAGAGACAGGCAGATTTCTGAGTTCGAGGCCAGCCTGGTCTACAGAGTGAGTTCCAGGACAGCCAGGGCTACAGAGAAACCTGTCTCGAAAAAAACCAAAAAAAAAAAAAAAAAAAAACCAAAAAAAAACAAAATACTGATGAACCAGCCCGCCTCCATCTTGGGCTTGATAGCCATCTTATAGCGAAGACAAAATTAGGCACATTCCTGTTTATGTTAAATCTCTATTTCTCAAGAATTGGGCTAAACCTAACCTGTAACCTTAACTGCCTGGTCTGTACTGCCTGTTCCAGGAAACAGCAAACACGTCTTTGTTTCAAAAGTTATTATAATTATCTTGCAGCCCTGCCTTTATTTCAAAAGGTTGTTATGACGACTTTTTATGACCACTTTGCAACCATGTCTTTGTTTCAGGACGCTGCTATGAGTAACTTGTTATACTTATGTTATTTTCCTGTAACTCCACCTGTCTGCCAAATCCCCCATTTGGACACCCTACCACTCAGTCTTCTCCACTTCTAAGACTCATCATCTCTTGAGCCCCGCTTTTAGAAAGAGACAGCCTTGTTTGTAAAATTATTATTTCCGAATCTAGATTCATAAAATTAGGATGGCAGCAGTTATTACTTAACTAGATAATTCCCCAATAACCACACAAAGAGACTAAGATTTATTAAAATTTCCTTGAACCAAATACTGAGCAGTTATTTCTCCTTTCTAAACCTCCATACTAGCCAGGCTTCCTCCCAGACAACATTCTCATATTACTTGTATTTTTCTGTCCTTTCTTGATCCAGTTTTCTTCTCCTGAAGCCTCCTCAACCTCTCCTCATGGCTCCCTCCTTCATTTGCTGTCTCTTTTTCTTCCCTCTTAGAATCAGAAGTCCCACCTTATTCTCTCTAAAGTTCTGCATTGGCTTGGTGGTTTTTACTGACAAGGCAGAGAACGAATAAGGAACACTGTTTGTACAAACTTGAGCCAAGCATCTAAGAATAAACACAACAGTGCCATGTCCAGATTGAAATAAGATATGGGGGCAGAGAAATCAGCATTTGAATAATATAAGGATAACCTTTACACAGTGCATAAAAACATGGCTATACTTGTATACAAATAAAAAAATCTTGCTTTAAATTAATTGTTTGCTTTAATTAATTTTGCCATGATGATTTGGGTCAGTCTTTCTCCTCAAATCTTTGGAATTAACAACACTGTAGACAGACAGTGGGACAATAGCATCATGTAGGAGAGTGCAGGCCTCAGCACCAGGGGCATGGTAGGATCTCTGAACACAATCAGAGCAACACAGCAGAGGAAGCCTCATTTTCTTTTTGTAAATTTTAAGATTTTATGTTTATGTATGCATGCTTGCTGTGCGTACCATCATGTGGGTGCTATATATCTCTCCCCGTCTGCCTACCATATAATCTATTTAACTCCTAGTACCTTACTGGAATGCATAATTCTAAATATATATATATATATATATATATATATATATATATATATATATATCTTAAAAAAAAGAATGTTAGCATTTAAACTCTCCTCAGGCCTCCTCACCTCACAGATACTGACAAGCCTCCTATTGGGACATTGTCTATAAGGCCCATGACTAGATAAAGAAAGATAGTGAATTTCTAGATGGCCGGTTGCATCTTTATCCTCCTGACCTAAGACAAAAGCATAGCATCTGAAAAACAGGCCTTTTCTCTGACTGTAAGACCCCCCTGCTTGTGGATTGGTCTGACAAATTCAAGGCCAGACCAGGGTGTGTTTACCTCAAAGTTCTGGACCTATCAGGCTTCCAGTCTTTGTTAAAACCTTAAAACCATTAGCCCTCAAGGAGAGACAAAGCTTCTTCATACATTCCTCCTCTCCCCTTTGCAAGGAGTCTTTTTTTCTGTGTGCCTTTTGTTTGTGTGATTCTCCCACACCTAATAATAGCCTTTCTACCTAGTGGTGTACCCCTTTAATCCCAGCATGAGGGGCAGAGGCAGGCAGATCTTTGTGAACCTTGTATATAAAGAAAGAAAAAAAAAAGAAAGGAAGAAGAAAGAAAAGATGACAAATATTTGAACATAGGGAATATTTCCAGAAATATTTGAGACTCAAGTTGTCAATATATAAAATTGTTACTAAAAGAATAAGTATACAAATTGAGAACCTGTAGAGTGAAAAATTATAAAGACCATTTTATAAAATATATACAGGCTCACTAGTTCCAGGAAGGCGGAACTGAATGTAGGATTTCGGGCCTTCACTGCCCTGGATACATTCCTCAAGCCTCAGGAAAGAAAATCCACCTATAGGTGGGGTAGGCCCAAAGCAGGAAGACACATTCCTGGCCACAAAGAAAAATAAAAAGGCATGCCCAGACAAGTCCTAACTAGCCATCGTGCCGCCTCTGCAAGTTGCTGATATTTGAAACAACCAATCATGTGTAACCACGCGGAAATTCCTTCCTTTCCCTACCCCCTACTATAAAAGGTTCCTTAGCCCTCCACGCGGGGTCAAACTGTACTGAGTGTGCAGTTTGAACGCTGGCTGCCAGCTCTCTTCCCTAATAAACCTCTGCTGATTGCATCCAGGTACGGTGTCTTCGAGTTTGTGGGTGTTCTTGACTTCCCGAGATTTGAGTAAGGGTCTCCCGAATTTGGGAGTCTTCAAACCTTGGGTAGTTTTTTACTATTTATTACTTAAAAAATTGTTCATACTGTCAGAGATAAACTAAACAATATATCAAACTTTTAAAAAACTATAGTTACCAAGGCATAGTAGTGCCTGCCTTTAATCCTAGTCACTTTGGAGGCAGAGGCACAGAAGTCTCTGAGTTCCAGGCCCTGCAGAGGTATACAGTAAGAACCAAAACCCAGGTCTTCTAGAACAGCAGGAAGTGCAATGAACCACTCACTGTGCTGTCCTTCCAGTCTCGGGCCCTTGTTTTTTGTGTGGCAAACCCTACTGACTGAGCTAGCTGTAATTCTTTTTTAAAAATCTTAAAACTTTTATTTCAAATGTTATGTTTTGCTTGCATGTATAGACATCTGTGTACCACATTTGTGCCTAGTGCCAATAGAAGCCAAACAAAGGTATTGGGTCCCCTGAAACTAGAGTTACAGACAGTTGTGAGACACCATGTGGGTGCTTAGAATTGAATTTGGTCCTCTGGAAAAGCAGGCAGCAATCTTACCTCTGAGCCATCTTTTCAGCCTCCTATATGGATTTTTAATTTTTTTTATATTTCAGAAACAGGGTTTCTCTGTGTAGCCCTGGCTCTCCTGGAACTAGCTCTGTGGACCAGGCTGGCCTGAACTCAGAGATATTTGCCTGCCTCTGCCTTCCAAGTGCTGGGATTAAAGGTGTACGCAACCACACCCACTCCTGGTTGGAATATTTGATTCTTGGCTGGTGATAAACTTCACAGATCCCAGGGGGTGGGGCTTCTTTCCTTTCTCCTGTGTTTCCACGATTTTCCTGTCTTTCTAGTCTGCCTCTTCCATAGCTAGACATGATGTCGAAGGCCTGTAATCCTAGCTTTCAGGAAGTTGAGGCAGGAGGATCTCAGATGAGTTCTAGACCAGACTAGGCTACATAGTGAGATGTCTGCATACGGCTCAACAAAGAACAAAACCAAAATTCAACCTAAACCAGAACCCAGAACAACACCACAAAACCAACAATCCTCAAACCTCCGAAAAGTCCCTGTGAAAAAGATGTTGCCACTGTTTTTTTTTTTTTCTCCCGAGACAGGGTTTCTCTGTGTAGCCCTCGCTGTCCTGGAACTCACTCCATAGACCAGGCTGGCCTCGAACTCAGAAATCCGCCTGCCTCTGCCTCCCAAGTGCTGGGATTAAAGGTGTGCACCACCACCGCCTGGCTGCACCACCACTTTTTAAGAACAGTAGTACTGATGTTGCCACTGTTAACCACACATCAATGGGGCCCTCTCCTGAGAGAGACCCACCCCAAAGGGTTATCTTTTTCATGAAGTAAAAGACTTAACAGGTTGAATACAAACAGCACAAGTTACTTCAATGGCCAAAGAATGGAAAAGCCAGATTCTATCAACTTCTTTAACCTTTAGGGGTAGAAAAGTCATAGATATATGTGGGTTTCCAAGCCAGATTAAGGGACAGTAGAGCATTGTTCATACTCTTCCCCCCACCCACCCACCCCCATCTCTCAGAAAGCACAGCAGGTGCGGGGGCCACTCCCTACCCAAATCAGGCTTTAGCCTGCTCCATAAAGACAAAGGCCATGTCATGATAAAGTCAGTTAGGCTTCTGTTTCTCTGCTAGAGGACTGGTTTTTTAGAAATCATGCGACCATCCATCAGTCTGCTAATTTAGCTGATATACTTAGAAGGCCCAGACCCTACTGCAACATTTTTTTCCTCCTGGTCCTTTTTCCTCCTCTCCCTCTGACTATATAAGCTAGTTCCAATATTCCAGTGAATGAGCTGTCCTCTGAAACAGTCTCCTAGGTTGGTTCATACTTGCCTTTCACCACTGAGACCCTGCTTCTCTGCTCCTCTGCATCCTGATGGCCACTGGTGTGAAATGGCTCACCATTGATGGGGGTGGGGGTAACTCACAGATATAGGGTTAAAAATTAGGGAAGTTGAGCCTGGTGGTATGGGGTATAATTTTAGTACTAGGAAGTAGAAGCAGGAGGATTAGAAGTTTGAGGCTAGCATTGGATACATGAGACCCAGTCTCAAAAGAAGCAAAACAAAAGAAACCTACAAAATAGAAGTATTTACATTTTCTAGAATTAGGTAGAGTTTCTTTCCTTTAAAAATATTTTTCTGTTATTACAGTGTGTGTGTGTGTGTGCATGATGTTTGTACGAGGATGCAAGTGTGTCATGTTCTACATGTGGAGGTCAAAAGACAAGTTTGTGGAATCAGTTCTCTCCTTCCATCTTTGTATGGGTTGTGGGCACTGAACCCATGTCATTAGGCTTGTGTGACATGCTTTATCCACATCTATACATCCCCCATCCCCTCATTTTGAGACAGATTCTGACTACGTAGCCCAGGCTGGCCTCATATACATGGCAATGACGTTAACTTCCTTTTTGTGTATATGTTTTTTTTTTTCCATTAAGCTGCTCACAAGCCTTCTTGTCTCCCAGCAAGAGATTCCTAGGGAAATCCAGATTTCTTGGGTTCATTGTTCCCACAATCTAAAAGGCAAGGAAAGGACATAAGTATCTCTTTAGTATATCCTCATTTCTGCCAGGTGGGCTGGTGACAGAGGATCATAAGTTTAAGGCTAACTGGGCTACACAGCTACCTTGTCTCAAATAACAACAAACCTCAGCAGTGATAGGAATTGAGTCTATGGTCTCACGAAGCTCTACCACAAGCCCCCAATAAACATACCTTATAGTTGAGGATATTAAATGAACCATAATAGCTAAGGAGACTCTTTTAAGTAGATAGTGAATTAAGTGTCATGGTATGCTGTCATGATTAGTTAAGCACTTAGGTAATGTATGTTATGGGCTATGTTAAATACTTTGAACACTTTTTTCCCTGTTCTTGGAGATAGGGTCTTTCTACAGAACTCTCGCTGTCCTGGAACTCACTATGTAGACCAGCCTAGCCTCACAGAGATTTTCTTGCCTATGTCTAGTGAGCACTAGGATTAAAGGCCGGCGCCACCAGGCTCAGCTACTTTGCTCACTTTAATTCGCCCCTGAGAATAACCCCTTAGGGGAGGTACTATAATATCACTTAGAAGGGAAACGGGTTTTTAGAGAATGGGTGATTGTGTCTGATTCGAAAATCACAACTCCGCCCCAGGAAAAGGCAGCTTATTTCAAGACATCTCAGACCACTTGGCAGTGCAGCACCAACGCCTCCGCTCACCTTTTGACTGGCCACTGGTCTTGCCTGCCTCCAGCTCTGATTTTTGCTCCAGGTCTGGCACAGTAAAGATACTCAAGGCTCTAAAGAGCCCGAACCGAATTCCCAGAGATGTGCTGCCTTTTCTAATTTAGTCCAGTAGCGACTCCTCCGCACGCCACTTCGGTGCAAAACATCTATTTGGTTTACTTGCTTGAGTCAAAGGCAGGAGACAGGAAGAGGGGACTGTCTGCAAGCACCTGCCGGTGGCACCCAACAGGCTAAGCTACAGCTCCTACTGGTCTGTCGAGCCTCTAGGCGGAAATCCAAGTCCCTTAGCAACCTCAACACTGGGCCCGCCCCTTCCTTTAGGCAGGAGTGTCGAGCATCAAGTTCACTGAACGCAGCCAATAGGGAAATGAGGCGGCAGAGTGGCGGGAGGTTCGATTGACACTGCCTGGAGGCTGTTAACGCGCGCTTTGGAAAGAGGAAGAATAAGGGGAAAGATACTGGAGTCGCTCTTTGCCTCTCTTCAGCTTCTTCTGAGATTCTCCTCCTCCCAACTTGGATCTTTTACTGGTCCTCCCCGGGTTCCTGCTTAACTTCTCACAAGACTTTCCTGAGTCTCTGCTTGACGTCCCTCAGACTGAGGTTTGATGTTATGCCAGCTCTGGTAAATTCCCATCCCCCTCCTAAGAATTCAGGCGTATTGCCTTCGTACTTTTTTATGGTTAGTGATACTCTCAGAGTAGCAGCCCAGCTAGGGACGTTATTCCGACTCCACTTTGCTCATCTGCAACTTCATCTTTCTTTTCTCCCATCCTAGATTTAGACCCTGCTCCGCCTGGTCTTGGCTTTGGATTTTTTTGACCTTGAGTAACTTGGGGACCGACATTCCGGGTTTGGACCCAAGCCTCATCCCCTGGTTGCGTCCCCACCACTCATACCGACTCTTCAGACGATATTTAATGATATAGCAACTTGCTTTTATAGCATCCCCTGGTCCTGCGTTCTCTGTTGCTGAGTGCTTTTAACTTAGCTGATGGGTCTAGGATGGTAAGTGTGACCTTAAGCTGACTTAAGGGGCCTTGGCTGCGGCGGGATCACTGCAGGAACTCACTTTCTGTTCTCCCTTACAGAGGAGGAGCTTAGCTCCGAGCCAGTTGGCCAGGAGGAAACCAGAGGACAGATCATCTGATGATGAAGACTGGCAGCCTGGGACAGTAGTGAGTATTTAGGGGAATAGGGAAAATGGGGTTCGTAGTCATCTTGAGAAAGTATCTTTCATACATTTTGAAGCTTTTTTCTTTTTTAGACGAGGTTCTTACCAGGTCTGTAGACTGTGGTCAGCTTCCCAAGTGCTGTGTGTGGTCATAGGCGTGTACCAGCATACCTGGTACTTAAGGTTTCTTGAAACAGGGTTCCTCTGTGTAGCCCTGGATGTTCTGGTACTCGCTAGCCATGAACTCACAGAGATCCGATTGCCTCTACTCCCCAGTGCTGAAACTAAAGGCGTGCACCACTACTGTCCTGCTTAAGTAAATTTTTAGTGAAAATTTACAGTGTACTAGGCATTGAAGAAGATTAATACAGTTTTTATCTTCCAGGTAGGTTCACTAGAAATTAATACCGACTCAGTTTTCTTGGCAGGAGGAGTATATCAAAACCGAGGAATGGTTATGTTGGATTCCAGTACTGCCAAAAGTGGGTGTGGTGGTGTATTTCTATATTCTGTGTGCTTCCCTAACTACATAGTATATTCAGACCAGCGTGGAATACATGAAACCCTGCATTAAAAAAAAATAGGAGTTTTGGCATGTGAGAACTTTAGGGTTTCTCTGATAACCCTGGCTACCCCTGAACTTGCTCTATATAGATCAGGCTAGCCTCAGAATTTAGAGACCTGCCTTTGGTTTCCAAGATCAGGGATTCATTTGTCACCATGCCTGGCAAGTGTTTTTGTTGTTGTTGTTGTTGTTTTTTTTTGTTTGTTTGTTTGTTGTCTATTTTGAGGCAGGAATTCTGTTATGTAGCTCTCTGACTGACTTGGAACTCACTGTGTAGACCAGACAGAGGTCCACCTGCCTCTGCCTGATGAATTCGGGATTAATGGCATGTGCCACCATATCTGTCTTTAGAAGTTACTTCTTGTTAGTGTCTGTATATGAGTATAGACCTGTGAAGAGAAGGGCCTGGTAACTGTTTCAGGAGATTCAGATAGCTTGACAAGTTGGTACAAGTGTACTCTTGCCTGATGGCTTGGTGTTCACTTTTTTTAAAAACTTATTTTGTGGGGAGTATGTATATACCATGGCATTGGGTTTGGAAATCAAACTCAGAGGTCATCGGGCTTGAAAGCAGTGGTCCACACTGCTTAGCTGTTTCACAGCACCCTCCTCTCTACCGCCTTTTGAGACAGCTTCTCTCATGTCACTTAGGCTGGCCTCAAATTCATGGTATAGCTAACAGTGATTTTAAACTTTCCACCTTCCTTCCACCTTCAGAGCAAACCAAGTCGCCTGGCCTGGGTGGGGCTCGTTAGCATTGCTACTTTGCAGGGAGTTTTTAACCTGTGAGGGAAAACAATGGCTTTCTGTCACCATTTATAAAAGTCTCTGAGTTGAACTTGGGGCAGCATTCTCTGCCAGTGAGTCGTGAGTGGAGCTGGATTTGGATGGTTGCTCCTAATGGAATGGGTTTGTTTGTTTGTTGTTGTTATTTTGAGACAGGATCAATCTTTTTGTTTGTTTGGTTTTTGGGGATCAATCTTTTTTAAAGAATTATTTATTTTATGCATATGTGTACACTGTCGCTGTCTTCAGATACACCAGAAGAGGACATCAGATCCCATTACAGATAGTTGTGAGCCACCAAGTTTTTGCTAGAAATTGAACTCAGGACCCCTGGAAGAGCAGTCAGTGGCCTCTGAGCCATCTCTCCAGCCCCCAGGATCAAATTTTTTAATCCAGACTAGCTCAAACTCACACAGATCCAACTGAGTCCTGGGGTTAATGGTGTGTCCCATCATGCCCAGCAAGTTTCAGTTTTCTGACTTGGTATATGAGCCTAGTAAACATAATATCTTCGAGTTGCTGAGATAGTCATATATGATAATAGATGTTAAGAGTTTAGTGTGGTGCCTGACAATAAGTACTTTTGTTTTTGTTGAGACAGGGCCTTATGTAGCACAGGTTGACCTCAAACTTGCTATGTGGCCAAAGATGGATCCTCCTGCCTCCATTGCCCAATGCTGCAATTACAGATGTGTGCCATCATATCTTGTTGGCACAATTTTTAAAAACTTTATTGATTCTTTGTGAGTTTCACATTGTGCACCCTATTCCCGCTCATCTTCCTGTCCCCTTCCAAAATAAAACACACAAACATAATAAGAAAGAAAAAAAGAAAGGAAGAAAGAAAGAAAGAAAGCATCTCATTATGGAAGCTGTAGTGTGTCACAGTGTGTCCTCTGGCTACACAACTTCCCTTGCATAGGAGTCATTGGTCTGGTTTGAGATCTTTGACCTCTGTGACACCATTAATACTAGATCCTCACTGGGACTCCTCCCGGTTATCCTGTTGCCCATGTCATGGAGATCCTGCAGCTTTGGAACAGCAGGACCAGCCATTTCATGCATCCCAACCATTTGCAGATAATATAGAATTCAGGATGGGCCAATTCAGAGTCCTAGATCTGGGCCTGGATGACAGCTAAGCTGGTCAGCTTGACACCTCTCACTATATTACCAGGGCAAGCTCTCCAGCATTGCTCTGGCTAGGCCACCCAATGCTGCCTTCAGCAGGAGGCAGGGTCAGCTCTTCTGCTCTCATGCCCTCAGGGCTGGCTCACTCACCTCTAGAGCCAGTTCCACTATGCTGCCTAGGCAAGGTTGCGGGTCTGTTCCCAAATGCTGCAGCCTGTGAGGGTCTGGGCCAACTCTCCCTATCTCAGGGCTGGTTCACCTCTGCCTTCTTTATTAGGGCCAGCTCCACTGTGTTGCCCAGCTGAAGTGCTTAGGGCCAGCTCCACTGTGTTGCCCAGCTGAAGTGCCTAGCCCACTCTTCCAAGTGCTATAGCCAATGACAGGCAGGGATATCTCTCCAGCTTTTCTCATGACCCCCAAGGTCAGTCCTCCTAGTACTGCAGGTGGTGAAGGGGGGCATCACCCCTTCACTCATGCCTCTTCATGCCAGAAGAGTGATGGGGCCAGCTCTCCTACTCATCCTCAGAGCTGGCATACCTGAGCCCCCTCAACCAGGGCCAGCTGGACTGTGCTGTTCATGGGGAGTCTGGGGTCTGCTCTCCTGAGTGCTGCAGCCATTGAGGGTGGGGCCAGCTCTCAGTTAGTCAGAGGGCAACCTTCAGCCCCCAGCCCCCAGGGCTGGCACTTTTTTTTTTTTTGTCATGCCCCCTAGTATTGGTTTTATATTTGCTAGACAAAACTCAACAACAGAGTGAGGCTTGCCTCAGACTCAGGAACCTGGGACTACAGGTACTCAGCATCACTCCTGCCTCTAATAAGTTCTTTAAATGCTGGTTGCCATTAGAGTGGTCTCTGGGGTTGTCCAGGTATTCCAATATAGCTTTCCCATTTCTCTCCTAGACTCCTAAGAAACGGAAGTCCAGTAATGAGACCCAGGTCCAGGAGTGTTTCCTGTCTCCTTTTCGGAAGCCCTTGACTCAGTTACTCAACCGACCGCCTTGTCTGGATAGCAGTCAACATGTAAGTCACAAGTACAACTGGCCTGGTACTGTGTGTGTATGTGCCCAGTTCTTGGCTTCAGTAGATTCCTTTGCAGTAGTGTGATCAGCCTGTCCATAGTTTCTGTTTGATCTGGGAATTCTACTTGACTTGAGTTTTCCCTTGTTTATAATTGTGTGGGTACCCGATCTAAAGTGGCTCATTTTCCTAAAGAGAGTCAAGGAGGAAGTTATGGCATTGAGCAGGTACTGCATATAGCTTTCTGTTTTGTTTCTTTCTTTTTTTCTGAAATTGTTTAATGTAGGCCCAGGGTGGCCTTGAACTGTCCAAACTTCTTTTCCATGTATGTATGTATGTATGTATGTATGTATGTATGTATGTATAAATATATATACACACATATCTCCATATATGTGTATATATACACACATATATACACACACATTTATGTATGTATGTGTGTATATATGTACATATACACACATATGTATTTTGCCTGAATGTATGTCTATATCATGTGTGTCTCTGGTGCCTACAGAGAGAGGCTAGAAGAGTATCAGATCCCCTGGAATGTTGTCATCATCTTTTCCTCCTCCTCTTCCTCCTCCTCTTCCTCTTCTTCTTTCTTCCTCCTCCTCCTCTTCCTCTTCTTCCTCCTTCTCCTTTCTCCTCTTTTTTTTGTTTCTGGAACATACTGTGTGGACCAGGCTGGCATTGAAAGAGATTTACCTGCCTCTACCTCCTCAGTGGTGGGATTAAAGGTGTGCTGTACCACACCTGAGTTTTTTTTTTTTTTTTAATTGTTGCACATATGTTCTTATTTGTGTCTCTCTGTGTATGTAAGTATATGTATGGGCATCATCTATATGTGGGAGTCAGAGTTGATATCTCTCATTTTGCCATGTGGATTCCAGGGATTGAATTTAGGTTACCAGCTTTAGTGACACGTGCTGATCAGACCACGGTTTTCTCACAAACGTTCTGAGAAGTGCTTGGAAGGAGAATGGGAATATGTAACTGAATTTAGCCACTTGTATGTTCAGTAAACATTCAAAAGTAAGTTTGTATGATAGTGAGCATTGGAAACAGAACCCGGGTCCTCTGTAACAGTAAGTGCTCCTAGCTGCTGAGCCATCTCTCCAGCACTGGCCCTTTCCTTTTCTTTATTGGATGTTTGCTTGTTTGTTTTTTTCTTTTTCTTTTTTTTTTTTTTTAAAGATTTATTTATTTTATGTATGTGAGTACACTATTGCTAGCTTCTAGCTTCAGACACACGAGAAGAGGGCATCAGATCCCATTACAGATGGTTGTGAGCCACCATGTGGTTGCTGGAAATTGGGTACCTTTGGAAGAGCAGTCAGTGCTCTTAACCTCTAAGCCATCTCTAGAGCTCTTGTTTTTTTCTAAAAAAAAAAAAAAAAAATCCTGGTAGGTGATCTCTAATTTTCTGGGGCAGTTGTCATTAGTTGTCTCATGAGTGCCTTAAGTGGCTTTACACTTAGATAGAAGTTGAGAAAGGCCTAAATTTGAAGTTAACTTCTGATAGTTTTGAAAAGTTATCCCTGTGGAAGGGGTAAGAGATTTCAGTTTTCAGTTACCTGTAAGAGAGCCTAGCCTGGCAGCAGACTGAGGCAGCTCCTGAAAAGTGTTTGCTGAGTTGGTTCTGTTGGCAGGTGGAGGGGGAAAGTAAGGGGACGGCTGTGAGGCCTGGAATGAAAGGCCTCTTTTATAAGACACATGTGAGCTGCTGAGGATTATTTTTTTATTTATGTATATGTTTGTGGTGTGTGAATACTCATGTGTGTGTGTGTGTGTGTGTGTGTGTGTGTGTGTGTGTGGTGTGTGGTGTGTGTGTGTGTGTGTGTGTGTGTGTGTGTGTAAATAGAGTTACAGGCAGCCATGTGCTACCTGATGTGGGTGATGGCAATTGAATTCTGTTCTTAACCATGGAGCCATCTCTCCAGCCCTTTGAAGTGCTTTAGAGGGTAAGAGGTATACAATGGTACAGAAAATCCACTTGGATGGGAAATGGAGACGGGAAAGGCAGTGAGAAGGTACCAGTAGGAAGACAACAAAGGATGTGGCCTGGACTTGGGTGTTAGGAGAGTGGAAATAGGAAAAAGTAGGAAATAGGGGAAATATATTAAGATAATATTGAATATTAATATATTTAATTATATTTCTGTATATGAAGATCTATAGAAATCTTTTTGGATTAACAGGTCAGGAGAGAGACCTTTGAAATTGGGATTTCAGACAGACAAAGGAGATGATACCCTTTACTGAGGTAGGAAGTAGAAAGAAGAAAGGCATTGGAAGGGGGACATAAACAGGCAGGCTTCTTAGTCACAGGGCTTGTGAGAATACTAAGGGCCAACAGGATTCTTTAGCTTCTTTTCAAAGTAGATCATTGGTTTTGCTGGTTTTGTTTTCTAGTCTGTATAGTAAGGAGACATTTCTACACTTTAGTAATTGCCCAAGCTATGCTCTCCACATTGAAGCATGTGAGCATACGCTGCCATTAAACATAACAAAGCCGTTGATTTAGTGAAAGTAGCTCAGTGTACTTTTTTAAACGTTTATTTATTTGTATGTTTTTGTGTGCATGCATGCATGCACCTGTCTGTTCATACTTGTACATTTGTGCCTGGTATGTATGTAGAGGTCAGAACATCTTGTTGGAGTCTACCCATACTGGTTTTGAGGACCAAATTCAGCTCATCAGGCTTGGGAGCAAGAGCCTTTTACCTGTTAGCCATCTTACTAGCCCAGCTCAGTGTGTGTATTTTAACAGTGCTCTTATAGAAATACAACAGAAGTCACAGCAATAAATAATGTATGTGTGTGTGTGTGTGTGTGTGTCAGTTTCAAAAAATTGCATGGATAGCACCTACAAGCATCATTTAAAACTTTTTTTTTTTCATTTTTTTTAATATTTATTTATTTAATGTATATGAGTACACTGTCACTATCTTCAGACACACCAGAAGAGGGCATCGGATCCTCATTACAGATGGCTGTGAGCCATCATGTGGTTGCTAGGAATTGAACTCAGGACCTCTGGAAGAGCAGTCAGTGCTCTTAACCACTGAGCCATCTCTCCAGCCTCTACAAACACCATTTAATTGCTGTCATTAAGAAGTTTTCTTGGTTTGAGAAAATAAGAATGGTGATGGCTGTATTCAGAAGTATTTAACAGGTTGTTTCTCACTGTTACAGAGTTCTGAAATTTGATTCCTGAGATCCACCTGCCTCTGCCTCCTGAGTGCGCCACCACACTCAACTTTACTAAAACACTTTGATTTGCATTAAGTATTTTTTGCTTCTGCATTTTTGTTAAAATTCTCTCATAAATGAGAATGGAAAACTGCTGATATATCTGATTCCTAGCCTGTATTTTTCTGCTTATAATCATATACTTAGATATCATCTGACCCCATGGAGAAAATTCAGAAGTACCAATTACAGAGAGAAGAGCTTTATTTATTTAATTTGTTTTTAGGCTTTTTGTTTGTTTGTTTGTTTGCTTGCTTGCTTGCCTGCTTTGAAACAGCACCTCATAAAGCCTACACTTGTGTTCTGAGATGTAAGTCTGTTTTGAAGGTCTCAGTAGTTTTTCATAGCAGACCAGATACCAACAGGGAAATTTGCTGGACTTCTGACAATGTTTCAGGATTATCATGATGAGGTTTCTTCACCTTCTGGTTGAGAATGTGCTCTGTCAAGGATCTTTTGTAATCATTTACCTGCTGCGTGTTTTCCTACTGGTAGTAGATGCAGGTGTTTTGCTTTGTAGCAGTCCTTCTAACATAATACTGTTAAGCAGTGATGGCCTTAATTCCATTGATGAACTAAGGCAAACTCTCATTGTGTAGCCCAGGCTGACTTTAATTCTTTTTAAAATAAGAAGGAAAAGAATTACACAGGCATATGTACAGGCCATGCTACATTAGTCTGTTTACCAATAAAGACATGGAAATATTTTCTTGGCTTTTCTGTTTCAGATCTATCTTAGTCTTTAATAAATTTGTCTCTAACACACACACACACACACACACACACACACATACACACATACACAATTTTTTTTTTTAAAATGGAGAAAGAGACTCAAGGTAAAATTGTTTATGACTCACAAAATCCTTAATGTGGCCTTAAAAGTGAAGACTTTAGCTTTGGGCATGAGGTTAAAGGGCCTGTACTATCATACATACATTTAGAGACTATGCAAATATGTGTGTGTAGCCTAGGAGTATGGGGTAGATTAGGTAAACTGGGCAGTGATGGCACATGCCAATCCTAGCACTTGGGAGACAGAGGCCAGCCTGGTCTACAGAATGGTTCCAGGCCAGTCAGCACTACACAGAGAAACCCTGTCTTGGAAGAAAACAAATAGAACAAAAAATATGTTAGGTGATCGTTGGCACAGGGATATTTGATATCTCAAAGTGTTTTTGCATTATCAGGGTGAATTGCATTATCAGTTGGAAGAGATTTGGGATTCAGTCCTGGTTCCTGAGGAACACTGAGCTTTAAGGGTGTTTAGGTGGTTTAGGCAGAGATGGAAACACCCATTAGGCTGAGCACGAGATTCCTGAGAAGTGCAATAGTGGGAGAGTGGTCAGGAAAGCATGTTTGAGAGGAAAGAATAGTTGGCTTTGTTAAGATAAGAATGGAAACTTGTTCATTGGAATTAGAAGCATGCTGACGTGCTCTTGTGCAGAGTCACGTATGAAGAGTGTAAGACAGATTGGAGTGGGAGATAAGAGAGAAGGACATTAAATTCTTTCTAGAGGTTTGCCTGTGGAAGGGAGAGGTAAAGGATCAAAGACATTTTTGTTGTCCAGGTAGCAGAGTACTAAGCAGGCTTCTTTGTTCCTTCCTTCCTTTTTTTCCTTTCTTTTTGCTTTTTCAAGACAAGATTTTTCTGTGTGACCCTAGCTGTCCTAGAACTTGCCCTGTAGACCAGGCTGGATCTCAAACTCAGAGAAACCCACTAGCCTCTGCCTCCCAAGTGTTGGGATTAAAGGCGTGTGGTGTAGACTTTCTTTTGTTACTGTTTTTATTAATGATTATTATTGCTGTTCATAACTACAGTACTCATGCTAATTAAGAAATCAAAGCTAGACCGGGCAGTGGTGGTGCACGCCTTTAATCCCAGCACTTGGGAGGCAGAGGCAGGTGGATTTCTGAGTTCGAGGCCAGCCTGGTCTACAGAGTGAGTTCCAGGACAGCCAGGGGTACACAGAGAAACCCTGTCTCGAAAAACAAACAAACAAACAAAAAAAACCCAAAAAACAAAAACCAAAAAAGAATGTTATGTAAATCTGCATATGTAAAGAAATAAGTTAGAGTGTTATGTAAATCTGCATATGTAAATAAGTTAGAATGTAAAGGTAAACATGTCCCGGCAAGATAGGCTTGCCTTTGTCTCTGTTAAATTAGATCTTAGCAGAGAGGAGTTTTCAGTACTGCTTTTTCCTGTAATGTAGCCCGATTAGCAAAACACGGTGGTTCATGTCTGGATGCTGATGCTCAGAAGGTGGAAGCAGGGGTGCTGCGAGTTTCAGGCCAGCCTGGGCTACAGAGTGAGACCCTTTCTCCAAACATGCAATGAAACCAGGGCTGCCAAGATGTGTTAGTGTGTTTAATACCTAGCACCAAGCCTGATGGACTCCTATGGTTGAAGAAGAGACTGCAGAGTGTGTTGTCCTCCATAGCACACACAGAAACCCATACGATAAGCGTGTTTGCTTTGATTTCTTACCAAGGGTGACAAGCAATTGTAATTCCCTGAATAATCCGGGTGTGTACAGATAAAGATCAAACTTTATTGGGAGTTGACATTTAATTCATCATTAATTCTCTTGTCTGAGAACCCCCTCCCCCTTCTTCCCTCAGCTTTGCCTCATGGTCTGTTGAGTAGTCTTGATTTCAGACTAGCCCACACTCGGTCTTCCTTTTTAGGGTCCACATATGTCTGCTTTCTGCACCTTTATCCTAACTGGCTTTTGTTGTTGTTGTTGTTGTTGTTGTTACTGATGGGCTTGAGTCTCTTCATGACCTTTTAACACGATGTTCTCTGTCTTGGACAGTGCTTCCATGGCAGGAAGCACTCACTCACTGGCTTTGGGCTGATATGCATAGCCGTAAGTAAAAGGTTAAGTAAGAGGTCACAAGTAGAGGCTGTAGAGTCAGGAAGATTCTCCATTTATTATAGCTGTGTATTGTGTGTACATGTAAACGTGTGAGTGCAGATGTGTGTTTGTGTGTGTGTGTGTGTGGCACTTGTGGAAGTCAGAGGACGATTTGTGGGGATTTGTTCTCTCATCATGGATCCTGGGGGCCAACTCAATTTGTTGAGTGTGTTATAGCAAGTACCTGTACTGTATTTAATTGTCTCTCTCTCTCTCTCTCTCTCTCTCTCTCTCTCTCTCTCTCTCTCTCTCTCTCTCTCTCTCTCTCTCTGTGAATGTATGTGATATGTGTGTGTGTGTGTGCCATCAGAGGCCACATGAGGCGGGTTGGAGCTTCAGTTACTGATAGTTATAAACCTTCCCAAACTGAACCTGAGTCCCAGAAAAGCAGGAAGCACTCTTAACTGCTTTTAACTGTTGTGCTGTTTCTCCAGGCATCTTATCCCCTACTGCCCAGGTCTCATGTAGCCCAGGCTGGCCTCAAAACCCATTGTGTAGCTAAGGGCGATCTTGATCTCCTAGTCATCTTACCTCTTCCTCTCAAGTTCTGGGAATAGGTATGAGCTACTATACCTGGCTTAACTTTCTTTTTGGGACAAGGTTTTACTCAGGCTGGCTTCAGTCTCAGCATTGTCCTTGGCTAGTCTCCTGGGTACTAGGACTATAGGTTTGGGTCACTGCTTGCCTTGAATAGCAGCAGCCTGTGAAGCTCATCTGGGTCTTAGTGAGGATTAAGTCATGATAGGAAACTAGATGTAGTACATGCTCGGTCTTGGTATTCGGGAAGCTGAGGCAGGAGGAGTGAAAGTTTGAGGTCAGCCTGACTGGGGAGCATAGGTAAGATTGTTTTGGCCCCGCCTGCCAAATTGTGCTGTGATGATAGACTTGGCTCTTAGCCATCATTGTCATGTTTCTCTGTTAGTGTTTTACTGACGTTACTGCTGTGTTACTTCTAATCAGGGCTGTTTGATTTTCAAGGAAACTGATACGGATTTATAAGAAGTAAAGAGTTAGCAGAGATGATGCAGCAACAGATGTATTTGGGACTGGAAGGCTAGCTTGGTGTCATAGTGACCGACACCCATACACATGACATTTATAAATTAATAAAATTAAAAAAAACTCTGAAGTGGAACATGTAAGATGGTTGGTTTGTAGTATCTTCAACTGTCTTGAATTTCTGTTTTTCCTTTTCTTTTTAGGAAGCATTTATTCGAAGTATTTTGTCAAAGCCTTTCAAGGTCCCCATTCCAAATTATCAAGGTAAAATGGAGACTTTAGGGTTTTCTTATTTGATTAGCTGTTTATTTGTGGGTTTTTTCCCCAAGTTTATTGTATGTTTTGTTTGAAAGAGAGTCTCTATGTAAACCCTGGATGGCCTGGAACTTGCTTTGTAGGCTGACTGGCTTTGAACTTACAGAGATCTGCCTGCCTCTGCCTGCTAAGTGTGAATATATGTCATATGGCTGTGTGTGTGTGTGTGTGTGTGTGTGTGTCCTTTGTCTGTTTGTCTCTCCATCTGAGGTCCAAGGCATTGGATCCCTGAAGCTGGAGTTACATGGAATTGTGACTGACTTGGGTTCTGGGAATTACACAAAGATTCTTTGGAAGAGCAATGCATGCTCTTAATTACTGAGGCATCCCTAGCATCTATTTGTTTTTTTTGGTTTTTGGTTTTTTTTTTTTGTTTGTTTGTTTGTTTGTTTGTTTTTGGCTTTTTGAGACAGGGTTTCTCTGTGTAGCCCTGGCTGTCCTGGAACTCACTCTGTAGACCAGGCTGGCCTCGATCAGAAATCCACCTGCCTCTGCCTCCCAAGTGCTGGGATTAAAGGCATCCTCCGCCAGCGTGCCCCCCCCCCCCCACATCCATTTGTTTAATGCAGGCTTTTATTATATAACCCAGAGTAGCCTCAGTCACAGCAATTCTTCTGCCTCAGGATTCTAAGTAATGGGATTACAAGCATGCGCCACTGTGCCTGGCACATCATCATTTCAGGTTCAGGGTTTTTGTTTGTTTAGTTTGGTTTTTTTTGGGGGGGTTGTTTGTTTGTTTTTTGGTCATTTGTGCCTGAATAGATTGAAGATTTCACACACACACACACACACACACACACACACACACACACACACACAC